>OZ038499.1:62365932-62578432 GCA_964036315.1 Acanthosepion esculentum | reverse complement strand
CAAGGAGAGCGAAAAGAAAGGATGAAGGATCAATTGCAAGAAGGCAGAATGCATGGTTGTTAACAAAAGGAACAGCTCAAGATGAGACAGTGTTGATAGCAGACACAGAATGGAAACTACAAGAAGTCCTACAGAAGTTAGTCAAGGAGAGCGAAAAGAAAGGATGAAGGATCAATTGCAAGAAGGCAGAATGCATGGTTGTTAACAAAAGGAACAGCTCAAGATGAGACAGTGTTGATAGCAGAGACAGAAAGGAAACTACAAGAAGTCCTACAGAAGTTAGTCAAGGAGAGCGAAAAGAAAGGATGAAGGATCAATTGCAAGAAGGCAGAATGCATGGTTGTTAACAAAAGGAACAGCTCAAGATGAGACAGTGTTGATAGCAGACACAGAATGGAAACTACAAGAAGTCCTACAGAAGTTAGTCAAGGAGAGCGAAAAGAAAGGATGAAGGATCAATTGCAAGAAGGCAGAATGCATGGTTGTTAACAAAAGGAACAGCTCAAGATGAGACAGTGTTGATAGCAGAGACAGAAAGGAAACTACAAGAAGTCCTACAGAAGTTAGTCAAGGAGAGCGAAAAGAAAGGATGAAGGATCAATTGCAAGAAGGCAGAATGCATGGTTGTTAACAAAAGGAACAGCTCAAGATGAGACAGTGTTGATAGCAGAGACAGAAAGGAAACTACAAGAAGTCCTACAGAAGTTAGTCATGCAGAGCGAAAAGAAAGGAGGAAGGATCAATTGCAAGAAGGCAGAATGCATGGTTGTTAACAAAAGGAACAGCTCAAGATGAGACAGTGTTGATAGCAGAGACAGAAAGGAAACTACAAGAAGTCCTACAGAAGTTAGTCAAGGAGAGCGAAAAGAAAGGATGAAGGATCAATTGCAAGAAGGCAGAATGCATGGTTGTTAACAAAAGGAACAGCTCAAGATGAGACAGTGTTGATAGCAGAGACAGAAAGGAAACTACAAGAAGTCCTACAGAAGTTAGTCAAGGAGAGCGAAAAGAAAGGATGAAGGATCAATTGCAAGAAGGCAGAATGCATGGTTGTTAACAAAAGGAACAGCTCAAGATGAGACAGTGTTGATAGCAGAGACAGAAAGGAAACTACAAGAACTCCTACAGAAGTTAGTCAAGGAGAGCGAAAAGAAAGGATGAAGGATCAATTGCAAGAAGGCAGAATGCATGGTTGTTAACAAAAGGAACAGCTCAAGATGAGACAGTGTTGATAGCAGAGACAGAAAGGAAACTACAAGAAGTCCTACAGAAGTTAGTCAAGGAGAGCGAAAAGAAAGGATGAAGGATCAATTGCAAGAAGGCAGAATGCATGGTTGTTAACAAAAGGAACAGCTCAAGATGAGACAGTGTTGATAGCAGACACAGAATGGAAACTACAAGAAGTCCTACAGAAGTTAGTCAAGGAGAGCGAAAAGAAAGGATGAAGGATCAATTGCAAGAAGGCAGAATGCATGGTTGTTAACAAAAGGAACAGCTCAAGATGAGACAGTGTTGATAGCAGAGACAGAAAGGAAACTACAAGAAGTCCTACAGAAGTTAGTCAAGGAGAGCGAAAAGAAAGGATGAAGGATCAATTGCAAGAAGGCAGAATGCATGGTTGTTAACAAAAGGAACAGCTCAAGATGAGACAGTGTTGATAGCAGAGACAGAAAGGAAACTACAAGAAGTCCTACAGAAGTTAGTCATGGAGAGCGAAAAGAAAGGAGGAAGGATCAATTGCAAGAAGGCAGAATGCATGGTTGTTAACAAAAGGAACAGCTCAAGATGAGACAGTGTTGATAGTAGAGACAGAAAGGAAACTACAAGAAGTCCTACAGAAGTTAGTCAAGGAGAGCGAAAAGAAAGGATGAAGGATCAATTGCAAGAAGGCAGAATGCATGGTTGTTAACAAAAGGAACAGCTCAAGATGAGACAGTGTTGATAGCAGAGACAGAAAGGAAACTACAAGAAGTCCTACAGAAGTTAGTCAAGGAGAGCGAAAAGAAAGGATGGAGGATCAATTGCAAGAAGGCAGAATGCATGGTTGTTAACAAAAGGAACAGCTCAAGATGAGACAGTGTTGATAGCAGAGACAGAAAGGAAACTACAAGAACTCCTACAGAAGTTAGTCAAGGAGAGCGAAAAGAAAGGATGAAGGATCAATTGCAAGAAGGCAGAATGCATGGTTGTTAACAAAAGGAACAGCTCAAGATGAGACAGTGTTGATAGCAGACACAGAATGGAAACTACAAGAAGTCCTACAGAAGTTAGTCAAGGAGAGCGAAAAGAAAGGATGAAGGATCAATTGCAAGAAGGCAGAATGCATGGTTGTTAACAAAAGGAACAGCTCAAGATGAGACAGTGTTGATAGCAGAGACAGAAAGGAAACTACAAGAAGTCCTACAGAAGTTAGTCAAGGAGAGCGAAAAGAAAGGATGAAGGATCAATTGCAAGAAGGCAGAATGCATGGTTGTTAACAAAAGGAACAGCTCAAGATGAGACAGTGTTGATAGCAGACACAGAATGGAAACTACAAGAAGTCCTACAGAAGTTAGTCAAGGAGAGCGAAAAGAAAGGATGAAGGATCAATTGCAAGAAGGCAGAATGCATGGTTGTTAACAAAAGGAACAGCTCAAGATGAGACAGTGTTGATAGCAGAGACAGAAAGGAAACTACAAGAAGTCCTACAGAAGTTAGTCAAGGAGAGCGAAAAGAAAGGATGAAGGATCAATTGCAAGAAGGCAGAATGCATGGTTGTTAACAAAAGGAACAGCTCAAGATGAGACAGTGTTGATAGCAGAGACAGAAAGGAAACTACAAGAAGTCCTACAGAAGTTAGTCATGCAGAGCGAAAAGAAAGGAGGAAGGATCAATTGCAAGAAGGCAGAATGCATGGTTGTTAACAAAAGGAACAGCTCAAGATGAGACAGTGTTGATAGCAGAGACAGAAAGGAAACTACAAGAAGTCCTACAGAAGTTAGTCAAGGAGAGCGAAAAGAAAGGATGAAGGATCAATTGCAAGAAGGCAGAATGCATGGTTGTTAACAAAAGGAACAGCTCAAGATGAGACAGTGTTGATAGCAGAGACAGAAAGGAAACTACAAGAAGTCCTACAGAAGTTAGTCAAGGAGAGCGAAAAGAAAGGATGAAGGATCAATTGCAAGAAGGCAGAATGCATGGTTGTTAACAAAAGGAACAGCTCAAGATGAGACAGTGTTGATAGCAGAGACAGAAAGGAAACTACAAGAACTCCTACAGAAGTTAGTCAAGGAGAGCGAAAAGAAAGGATGAAGGATCAATTGCAAGAAGGCAGAATGCATGGTTGTTAACAAAAGGAACAGCTCAAGATGAGACAGTGTTGATAGCAGACACAGAATGGAAACTACAAGAAGTCCTACAGAAGTTAGTCAAGGAGAGCGAAAAGAAAGGATGAAGGATCAATTGCAAGAAGGCAGAATGCATGGTTGTTAACAAAAGGAACAGCTCAAGATGAGACAGTGTTGATAGCAGAGACAGAAAGGAAACTACAAGAAGTCCTACAGAAGTTAGTCAAGGAGAGCGAAAAGAAAGGATGAAGGATCAATTGCAAGAAGGCAGAATGCATGGTTGTTAACAAAAGGAACAGCTCAAGATGAGACAGTGTTGATAGCAGACACAGAATGGAAACTACAAGAAGTCCTACAGAAGTTAGTCAAGGAGAGCGAAAAGAAAGGATGAAGGATCAATTGCAAGAAGGCAGAATGCATGGTTGTTAACAAAAGGAACAGCTCAAGATGAGACAGTGTTGATAGCAGAGACAGAAAGGAAACTACAAGAAGTCCTACAGAAGTTAGTCAAGGAGAGCGAAAAGAAAGGATGAAGGATCAATTGCAAGAAGGCAGAATGCATGGTTGTTAACAAAAGGAACAGCTCAAGATGACACAGTGTTGATAGCAGACACAGAAAGGAAACTACAGGAAGTCCTACAGAAGTTAGTCAAGGAGAGCGAAAAGAAAGGATGAAGGATCAATTGCAAGAAGGCAGAATGCATGGTTGTTAACAAAAGGAACAGCTCAAGATGAGACAGTGTTGATAGCAGACACAGAAAGGAAACTACAAGAAGTCCTACAGAAGTTAGTCAAGGAGAGCGAAAAGAAAGGATGAAGGATCAATTGCAAGAAGGCAGAATGCATGGTTGTTAACAAAAGGAACAGCTCAAGATGAGACAGTGTTGATAGCAGAGACAGAAAGGAAACTACAAGAAGTCCTACAGAAGTTAGTCAAGGAGAGCGAAAAGAAAGGATGAAGGATCAATTGCAAGAAGGCAGAATGCATGGTTGTTAACAAAAGGAACAGCTCAAGATGAGACAGTGTTGATAGCAGACACAGAATGGAAACTACAAGAAGTCCTACAGAAGTTAGTCAAGGAGAGCGAAAAGAAAGGATGAAGGATCAATTGCAAGAAGGCAGAATGCATGGTTGTTAACAAAAGGAACAGCTCAAGATGAGACAGTGTTGATAGCAGACACAGAATGGAAACTACAAGAAGTCCTACAGAAGTTAGTCAAGGAGAGCGAAAAGAAAGGATGAAGGATCAATTGCAAGAAGGCAGAATGCATGGATGTTAACAAAAGGAACAGCTCAAGATGAGACAGTGTTGATAGCAGAGACAGAAAGGAAACTACAAGAAGTCCTACAGAAGTTAGTCAAGGAGAGCGAAAAGAAAGGATGAAGGATCAATTGCAAGAAGGCAGAATGCATGGTTGTTAACAAAAGGAACAGCTCAAGATGACACAGTGTTGATAGCAGACACAGAAAGGAAACTACAGGAAGTCCTACAGAAGTTAGTCAAGGAGAGCGAAAAGAAAGGATGAAGGATCAATTGCAAGAAGGCAGAATGCATGGTTGTTAACAAAAGGAACAGCTCAAGATGAGACAGTGTTGATAGCAGACACAGAATGGAAACTACAAGAAGTCCTACAGAAGTTAGTCAAGGAGAGCGAAAAGAAAGGATGAAGGATCAATTGCAAGAAGGCAGAATGCATGGTTGTTAACAAAAGGAACAGCTCAAGATGAGACAGTGTTGATAGCAGAGACAGAAAGGAAACTACAAGAAGTCCTACAGAAGTTAGTCAAGGAGAGCGAAAAGAAAGGATGAAGGATCAATTGCAAGAAGGCAGAATGCATGGTTGTTAACAAAAGGAACAGCTCAAGATGAGACAGTGTTGATAGCAGACACAGAATGGAAACTACAAGAAGTCCTACAGAAGTTAGTCAAGGAGAGCGAAAAGAAAGGATGAAGGATCAATTGCAAGAAGGCAGAATGCATGGTTGTTAACAAAAGGAACAGCTCAAGATGAGACAGTGTTGATAGCAGACACAGAAAGGAAACTACAAGAAGTCCTACAGAAGTTAGTCAAGGAGAGCGAAAAGAAAGGATGAAGGATCAATTGCAAGAAGGCAGAATGCATGGTTGTTAACAAAAGGAACAGCTCAAGATGAGACAGTGTTGATAGCAGAGACAGAAAGGAAACTACAAGAAGTCCTACAGAAGTTAGTCAAGGAGAGCGAAAAGAAAGGATGAAGGATCAATTGCAAGAAGGCAGAATGCATGGTTGTTAACAAAAGGAACAGCTCAAGATGAGACAGTGTTGATAGCAGACACAGAATGGAAACTACAAGAAGTCCTACAGAAGTTAGTCAAGGAGATCTAGAAGAAAGGATGAAGGATCAATTGCAAGAAGGCAGAATGCATGGTTGTTAACAAAAGGAACAGCTCAAGATGAGACAGTGTTGATAGCAGACACAGAATGGAAACTACAAGAAGTCCTACAGAAGTTAGTCAAGGAGAGCGAAAAGAAAGGATGAAGGATCAATTGCAAGAAGGCAGAATGCATGGATGTTAACAAAAGGAACAGCTCAAGATGAGACAGTGTTGATAGCAGAGACAGAAAGGAAACTACAAGAAGTCCTACAGAAGTTAGTCAAGGAGAGCGAAAAGAAAGGATGAAGGATCAATTGCAAGAAGGCAGAATGCATGGTTGTTAACAAAAGGAACAGCTCAAGATGACACAGTGCTGATAGCAGACACAGAAAGGAAACTACAGGAAGTCCTACAGAAGTTAGTCAAGGAGAGCGAAAAGAAAGGATGAAGGATCAATTGCAAGAAGGCAGAATGCATGGTTGTTAACAAAAGGAACAGCTCAAGATGATACAGTGTTGATAGCAGAGACAGAAAGGAAACTACAAGAAGTCCTACAGAAGTTAGTCAAGGAGAGCGAAAAGAAAGGATGAAGGATCAATTGCAAGAAGGCAGAATGCATGGTTGTTAACAAAAGGAACAGCTCAAGATGAGACAGTGTTGATAGCAGAGACAGAAAAGAAACTACAAGAAGTCCTACAGAAGTTAGTCAAGGAGAGCGAAAAGAAAGGATGAAGGATCAATTGCAAGAAGGCAGAATGCATGGTTGTTAACAAAAGGAACAGCTCAAGATGAGACAGTGTTGATAGCAGACACAGAAAGGAAACTACAAGAAGTCCTACAGAAGTTAGTCAAGGAGAGCGAAAAGAAAGGAGGAAGGATCAATTGCAAGAAGGCAGAATGCATGGTTGTTAACAAAAGGAACAGCTCAAGATGATACAGTGTTGATAGCAGAGACAGAAAGGAAACTACAAGAAGTCCTACAGAAGTTAGTCAAGGAGAGCGAAAAGAAAGGATGAAGGATCAATTGCAAGAAGGCAGAATGCATGGTTGTTAAAAAAAGGAACAGCTCAAGATGAGACAGTGTTGATAGCAGAGACAGAAAGGAAACTACAAGAAGTCCTACAGAAATTAGTCAAGGAGAGCGAAAAGAAAGGATGAAGGATCAATTGCAAGAAGGCAGAATGCATGGTTGTTAACAAAAGGAACAGCTCAAGATGATACAGTGTTGATAGCAGAGACAGAAAGGAAACTACAAGAAGTCCTACAGAAGTTAATCAAGGAGAGCGAAAAGAAAGGATGAAGGATCAATTGCAAGAAGGCAGAATGCATGGTTGTTAACAAAAGGAACAGCTCAAGATGAGACAGTGTTGATAGCAGAGACAGAAAGGAAACTACAAGAAGTCCTACAGAAGTTAGTCAAGGAGAGCGAAAAGAAAGGATGAAGGATCAATTGCAAGAAGGCAGAATGCATGGTTGTTAACAAAAGGAACAGCTCAAGATGAGACAGTGTTGATAGCAGACACAGAAAGGAAACTACAAGAAGTCCTACAGAAGTCAGTCAAGGAGAGCGAAAAGAAAGGAGGAAGGATCAATTGCAAGAAGGCAGAATGCATGGTTGTTAACAAAAGGAACAGCTCAAGATGAGACAGTGTTGATAGCAGAGACAGATAAGGAAACTACAAGAAGTCCTACAGAAGTTAGTCAAGGAGAGCGAAAAGAAAGGATGTAGGATCAATTGCAAGAAGGCAGAATGCATGGTTGTTAACAAAAGGAACAGCTCAAGATGAGACAATGTTGATAGCAGAGACAGAAAGGAAACTACAAGAAGTCCTACAGAAGTTAGTCAAGGAGAGCGAAAAGAAAGGATGAAGGATCAATTGCAAGAAGGCAGAATGCATGGTTGTTAACAAAAGGAACAGCTCAAGATGAGACAGTGTTGATAGCAGAGACAGAAAGGAAACTACAAGAAGTCCTACAGAAGTTAGTCAAGGAGAGCGAAAAGAAAGGATGAAGGATCAATTGCAAGAAGGCAGAATGCATGGTTGTTAACAAAAGGAACAGCTCAAGATGATACATTGTTGATAGCAGACACAGAAAGGAAACTACAAGAAGTCCTACAGAAGTTAGTCAAGGAGAGCGAAAAGAAAGGATGAAGGATCAATTGCAAGAAGGCAGAATGCATGGTTGTTAACAAAAGGAACAGCTCAAGATGAGACAGTGTTGATAGCAGAGACAGAAAGAAAACTACAAGAAGTCCTACAGAAGTTAGTCAAGGAGAGCGAAAAGAAAGGATGAAGGATCAATTGCAAGAAGGCAGAATGCATAGTTGTTAACAAAAGGAACAGCTCAAGATGAGACAGTGTTGATAGCAGAGACAGAAAGGAAACTACAAGAAGTCCTACAGAAGTTAGTCAAGGAGAGCGAAAAGAAAGGATGAAGGATCAATTGCAAGAAGGCAGAATGCATGGTTGTTAACAAAAGGAACAGCTCAAGATGATACAGTGTTGATAGCAGAGACAGAAAGGAAACTACAAGAAGTCCTACAGAAGTTAATCAAGGAGAGCGAAAAGAAAGGATGAAGGATCAATTGCAAGAAGGCAGAATGCATGGTTGTTAACAAAAGGAACAGCTCAAGATGAGACAGTGTTGATAGCAGAGACAGAAAGGAAACTACAAGAAGTCCTACAGAAGTTAGTCAAGGAGAGCGAAAAGAAAGGATGAAGGATCAATTGCAAGAAGGCAGAATGCATGGTTGTTAACAAAAGGAACAGCTCAAGATGAGAGAGTGTTGATAGCAGACACAGAAAGGAAACTACAAGAAGTCCTACAGAAGTTAGTCAAGGAGAGTGAAAAGAAAGGAGGAAGGATCAATTGCAAGAAGGCAGAATGCATGGTTGTTAACAAAAGGAACAGCTCAAGATGAGACAGTGTTGATAGCAGAGACAGATAAGGAAACTACAAGAAGTCCTACAGAAGTTAGTCAAGGAGAGCGAAAAGAAAGGATGTAGGATCAATTGCAAGAAGGCAGAATGCATGGTTGTTAACAAAAGGAACAGCTCAAGATGAGACAGTGTTGATAGCAGAGACAGAAAGGAAACTACAAGAAGTCCTACAGAAGTTAGTCAAGGAGAGCGAAAAGAAAGGATGAAGGATCAATTGCAAGAAGGCAGAATGCATGGTTGTTAACAAAAGGAACAGCTCAAGATGAGACAGTGTTGATAGCAGACACAGAAAGGAAACAACAAGAAGTCCTACAGAAGTTAGTCAAGGAGAGCGAAAAGAAAGGATGAAGGATCAATTGCAAGAAGGCAGAATGCATGGTTGTTAACAAAAGGAACAGCTCAAGATGAGACAGTGTTGATAGCAGAGACAGAAAGGAAACTACAAGAAGTCCTACAGAAGTTAGTCAAGGAGAGCGAAAAGAAAGGATGAAGGATCAATTGCAAGAAGGCAGAATGCATGGTTGTTAACAAAAGGAACAGCTCAAGATGAGACAGTGTTGATAGCAGAGACAGAAAGGAAACTACAAGAAGTCCTACAGAAGTTAGTCAAGGAGAGCGAAAAGAAAGGATGAAGGATCAATTGCAAGAAGGCAGAATGCATGGTTGTTAACAAAAGGAACAGCTCAAGATGAGACAGTGTTGATAGCAGAGACAGAAAGGAAACTACAAGAAGTCCTACAGAAGTTAGTCAAGGAGAGCAAAAAGAAAGGATGAAGGATCAATTGCAAGAAGGCAGAATGCATGGTTGTTAACAAAAGGAACAGCTCAAGATGAGACAGTGTTGATAGCAGAGACAGAAAGGAAACTACAAGAAGTCCTACAGAAGTTAGTCAAGGAGAGCGAAAAGAAAGGATGAAGGATCAATTGCAAGAAGGCAGAATGCATGGTTGTTAACAAAAGGAACAGCTCAAGATGAGACAGTGTTGATAGCAGAGACAGAAAGAAAACTACAAGAAGTCCTACAGAAGTTAGTCAAGGAGAGCGAAAAGAAAGGATGAAGGATCAATTGCAAGAAGGCAGAATGCATGGTTGTTAACAAAAGGAACAGCTCAAGATGAGACAGTGTTGATAGCAGAGACAGAAAGGAAACTACAAGAAGTCCTACAGAAGTTAGTCAAGGAGAGCGAAAAGAAAGGATGAAGGATCAATTGCAAGAAGGCAGAATGCATGGTTGTTACCAAAGGAACAGCTCAAGATGAGACAGTGTTGATAGCAGAGACAGAAAGAAAACTACAAGAAGTCCTACAGAAGTTAGTCAAGGAGAGCGAAAAGAAAGGATGAAGGATCAATTGCAAGAAGGCAGAATGCATGGTTGTTAACAAAAGGAACAGCTCAAGATGAGACAGTGTTGATAGCAGAAACAGAAAGGAAACTACAAGAAGTCCTACAGAAGTTAGTCAAGGAGAGCGAAAAGAAAGGATGAAGGATCAATTGCAAGAAGGCAGAATGCATGGTTGTTAACAAAAGGAACAGCTCAAGATGAGACAGTGTTGATAGCAGAGACAGAAAGGAAACTACAAGAAGTCCTACAGAAGTTAGTCAAGGAGAGCGAAAAGAAAGGATGAAGGATCAATTGCAAGAAGGCAGAATGCATGGTTGTTAACAAAAGGAACAGCTCAAGATGAGACAGTGTTGATAGCAGAGACAGAAAGGAAACTACAAGAAGTCCTACAGAAGTTAGTCAAGGAGAGCGAAAAGAAAGGATGAAGGATCAATTGCAAGAAGGCAGAATGCATGGTTGTTAACAAAAGGAACAGCTCAAGATGATACATTGTTGATAGCAGAGACAGAAAGGAAACTACAAGAAGTCCTACAGAAGTTAGTCAAGGAGAGCGAAAAGAAAGGATGAAGGATCAATTGCAAGAAGGCAGAATGCATGGTTGTTAACAAAAGGAACAGCTCAAGATGAGACAGTGTTGATAGCAGAGACAGAAAGAAAACTACAAGAAGTCCTACAGAAGTTAGTCAAGGAGAGCGAAAAGAAAGGATGAAGGATCAATTGCAAGAAGGCAGAATGCATAGTTGTTAACAAAAGGAACAGCTCAAGATGAGACAGTGTTGATAGCAGACACAGAAAGGAAACTACAAGAAGTCCTACAGAAGTTAGTCAAGGAGAGCGAAAAGAAAGGATGAAGGATCAATTGCAAGAAGGCAGAATGCATGGTTGTTAACAAAAGGAACAGCTCAAGATGATACAGTGTTGATAGCAGACACAGAAAGGAAACTACAAGAAGTCCTACAGAAGTTAATCAAGGAGAGCGAAAAGAAAGGATGAAGGATCAATTGCAAGAAGGCAGAATGCATGGTTGTTAACAAAAGGAACAGCTCAAGATGAGACAGTGTTGATAGCAGAGACAGAAAGGAAACTACAAGAAGTCCTACAGAAGTTAGTCAAGGAGAGCGAAAAGAAAGGATGAAGGATCAATTGCAAGAAGGCAGAATGCATGGTTGTTAACAAAAGGAACAGCTCAAGATGAGAGAGTGTTGATAGCAGACACAGAAAGGAAACTACAAGAAGTCCTACAGAAGTTAGTCAAGGAGAGCGAAAAGAAAGGAGGAAGGATCAATTGCAAGAAGGCAGAATGCATGGTTGTTAACAAAAGGAACAGCTCAAGATGAGACAGTGTTGATAGCAGAGACAGATAAGGAAACTACAAGAAGTCCTACAGAAGTTAGTCAAGGAGAGCGAAAAGAAAGGATGTAGGATCAATTGCAAGAAGGCAGAATGCATGGTTGTTAACAAAAGGAACAGCTCAAGATGAGACAGTGTTGATAGCAGAGACAGAAAGGAAACTACAAGAAGTCCTACAGAAGTTAGTCAAGGAGAGCGAAAAGAAAGGATGAAGGATCAATTGCAAGAAGGCAGAATGCATGGTTGTTAACAAAAGGAACAGCTCAAGATGAGACAGTGTTGATAGCAGACACAGAAAGGAAACTACAAGAAGTCCTACAGAAGTTAGTCAAGGAGAGCGAAAAGAAAGGATGAAGGATCAATTGCAAGAAGGCAGAATGCATGGTTGTTAACAAAAGGAACAGCTCAAGATGAGACAGTGTTGATAGCAGAGACAGAAAGGAAACTACAAGAAGTCCTACAGAAGTTAGTCAAGGAGAGCGAAAAGAAAGGATGAAGGATCAATTGCAAGAAGGCAGAATGCATGGTTGTTAACAAAAGGAACAGCTCAAGATGAGACAGTGTTGATAGCAGAGACAGAAAGGAAACTACAAGAAGTCCTACAGAAGTTAGTCAAGGAGAGCGAAAAGAAAGGATGAAGGATCAATTGCAAGAAGGCAGAATGCATGGTTGTTAACAAAAGGAACAGCTCAAGATGAGACAGTGTTGATAGCAGAGACAGAAAGGAAACTACAAGAAGTCCTACAGAAGTTAGTCAAGGAGAGCGAAAAGAAAGGATGAAGGATCAATTGCAAGAAGGCAGAATGCATGGTTGTTAACAAAAGGAACAGCTCAAGATGAGACAGTGTTGATAGCAGAGACAGAAAGGAAACTACAAGAAGTCCTACAGAAGTTAGTCAAGGAGAGCGAAAAGAAAGGATGAAGGATCAATTGCAAGAAGGCAGAATGCATGGTTGTTAACAAAAGGAACAGCTCAAGATGAGACAGTGTTGATAGCAGAGACAGAAAGAAAACTACAAGAAGTCCTACAGAAGTTAGTCAAGGAGAGCGAAAAGAAAGGATGAAGGATCAATTGCAAGAAGGCAGAATGCATGGTTGTTAACAAAAGGAACAGCTCAAGATGAGACAGTGTTGATAGCAGAGACAGAAAGGAAACTACAAGAAGTCCTACAGAAGTTAGTCAAGGAGAGCGAAAAGAAAGGATGAAGGATCAATTGCAAGAAGGCAGAATGCATGGTTGTTACCAAAGGAACAGCTCAAGATGAGACAGTGTTGATAGCAGAGACAGAAAGAAAACTACAAGAAGTCCTACAGAAGTTAGTCAAGGAGAGCGAAAAGAAAGGATGAAGGATCAATTGCAAGAAGGCAGAATGCATGGTTGTTAACAAAAGGAACAGCTCAAGATGAGACAGTGTTGATAGCAGAAACAGAAAGGAAACTACAAGAAGTCCTACAGAAGTTAGTCAAGGAGAGCGAAAAGAAAGGATGAAGGATCAATTGCAAGAAGGCAGAATGCATGGTTGTTAACAAAAGGAACAGCTCAAGATGAGACAGTGTTGATAGCAGAGACAGAAAGGAAACTACAAGACGTCCTACAGAAATTAGTCAAGGAGAGCGAAAAGAAAGGATGAAGGATCAATTGCAAGAAGGCAGAATGCATGGTTGTTAACAAAAGGAACAGCTCAAGATGAGACAGTGTTGATAGCAGAGACAGAAAGGAAACTACAAGAAGTCCTACAGAAGTTAGTCAAGGAGAGCGAAAAGAAAGGATGAAGGATCAATTGCGAGAAGGCAGAATGCATGGTTGTTAACAAAAGGAACAGCTCAAGATGAGACAGTGTTGATAGCAGACACAGAAAGGAAACTACAAGAAGTCCTACAGAAGTTAGTCAAGGAGAGCGAAAAGAAAGGAGGAAGGATCAATTGCAAGAAGGCAGAATGCATGGTTGTTAACAAAAGGAACAGCTCAAGATGAGACAGTGTTGATAGCAGAGACAGATAAGGAAACTACAAGAAGTCCTACAGAAGTTAGTCAAGGAGAGCGAAAAGAAAGGATGTAGGATCAATTGCAAGAAGGCAGAATGCATGGTTGTTAACAAAAGGAACAGCTCAAGATGAGACAGTGTTGATAGCAGAGACAGAAAGGAAACTACAAGAAGTCCTACAGAAGTTAGTCAAGGAGAGCGAAAAGAAAGGATGAAGGATCAATTGCAAGAAGGCAGAATGCATGGTTGTTAACAAAAGGAACAGCTCAAGATGAGACAGTGTTGATAGCAGAGACAGAAAGGAAACTACAAGAAGTCCTACAGAAGTTAGTCAAGGAGAGCGAAAAGAAAGGATGAAGGATCAATTGCAAGAAGGCAGAATGCATGGTTGTTAACAAAAGGAACAGCTCAAGATGAGACAGTGTTGATAGCAGACACAGAAAGGAAACTACAAGAAGTCCTACAGAAGTTAGTCAAGGAGAGCGAAAAGAAAGGATGAAGGATCAATTGCAAGAAGGCAGAATGCATGGTTGTTAACAAAAGGAACAGCTCAAGATGAGACAGTGTTGATAGCAGAGACAGAAAGGAAACTACAAGAAGTCCTACAGAAGTTAGTCAAGGAGAGCGAAAAGAAAGGATGAAGGATCAATTGCAAGAAGGCAGAATGCATGGTTGTTAACAAAAGGAACAGCTCAAGATGAGACAGTGTTGATAGCAGAGACAGAAAGAAAACTACAAGAAGTCCTACAGAAGTTAGTCAAGGAGAGCGAAAAGAAAGGATGAAGGATCAATTGCAAGAAGGCAGAATGCATGGTTGTTAACAAAAGGAACAGCTCAAGATGAGACAGTGTTGATAGCAGAGACAGAAAGGAAACTACAAGAAGTCCTACAGAAGTTAGTCAAGGAGAGCGAAAAGAAAGGATGAAGGATCAATTGCAAGAAGGCAGAATGCATGGTTGTTACCAAAGGAACAGCTCAAGATGAGACAGTGTTGATAGCAGAGACAGAAAGAAAACTACAAGAAGTCCTACAGAAGTTAGTCAAGGAGAGCGAAAAGAAAGGATGAAGGATCAATTGCAAGAAGGCAGAATGCATGGTTGTTAACAAAAGGAACAGCTCAAGATGAGACAGTGTTGATAGCAGAGACAGAAAGGTAACTACAAGAAGTCCTACAGAAGTTAGTCAAGGAGAGCGAAAAGAAAGGATGAAGGATCAATTGCAAGAAGGCAGAATGCATGGTTGTTAACAAAAGGAACAGCTCAAGATGAGACAGTGTTGATAGCAGACACAGAAAGGAAACTACAAGAAGTCCTACAGAAGTTAGTCAAGGAGAGCGAAAAGAAAGGATGAAGGATCAATTGCAAGAAGGCAGAATGCATGGTTGTTAACAAAAGGAACAGCTCAAGATGATAGAGTGTTGATAGCAGACACAGAAAGGAAACTACAAGAAGTCCTACAGAAGTTAGTCAAGGAGAGCGAAAAGAAAGGAGGAAGGATCAATTGCAAGAAGGCAGAATGCATGGTTGTTAACAAAAGGAACAGCTCAAGATGAGACAGTGTTGATAGCAGAGACAGAAAGGAAACTACAAGAAGTCCTACAGAAGTTAGTCAAGGAGAGCGAAAAGAAAGGATGAAGGATCAATTGCAAGAAGGCAGAATGCATGGTTGTTAACAAAAGGAACAGCTCAAGATGAGACAGTGTTGATAGCAGAGACAGAAAGGAAACTACAAGAAGTCCTACAGGAGTTAGTCAAGGAGAGCGAAAAGAAAGGATGAAGGATCAATTGCAAGAAGGCAGAATGCATGGTTGTTAACAAAAGGAACAGCTCAAGATGAGACAGTGTTGATAGCAGAGACAGAAAGGAAACTACAAGAAGTCCTACAGAAGATAGTCAAGGAGAGCGAAAAGAAAGGAGGAAGGATCAATTGCAAGAAGGCAGAATGCATGGTTGTTAACAAAAGGAACAGCTCAAGATGAGACAGTGTTGATAGCAGAGACAGAAAGGAAACTACAAGAAGTCCTACAGAAGTTAGTCAAGGAGAGCGAAAAGAAAGGATGAAGGATCAATTGCAAGAAGGCAGAATGCATGGTTGTTAACAAAAGGAACAGCTCAAGATGAGACAGTGTTGATAGCAGACACAGAAAGGAAACTACAAGAAGTCCTACAGAAGTTAGTCAAGGAGAGTGAAAAAAAAGGATGAAGGATCAATTGCAAGAAGGCAGAATGCATGGTTGTTAACAAAAGGAACAGCTCAAGATGAGACAGTGTTGATAGCAGAGACAGAAAGGAAACTACAAGAAGTCCTACAGAAGTTAGTCAAGGAGAGCGAAAAGAAAGGATGAAGGATCAATTGCAAGAAGGCAGAATGCATGGTTGTTAACAAAAGGAACAGCTCAAGATGAGACAGTGTTGATAGCAGACACAGAAAGGAAACTACAAGAAGTCCTACAGAAGTTAGTCAAGGAGAGCGAAAAGAAAGGAGGAAGGATCAATTGCAAGAAGGCAGAATGCATGGTTGTTAACAAAAGGAACAGCTCAAGATGAGACAGTGTTGATAGCAGAGACAGATAAGGAAACTACAAGAAGTCCTACAGAAGTTAGTCAAGGAGAGCGAAAAGAAAGGATGTAGGATCAATTGCAAGAAGGCAGAATGCATGGTTGTTAACAAACGGAACATCTCAAGATGAGACAGTGTTGATAGCAGAGACAGAAAGGAAACTACAAGAAGTCCTACAGAAGTTAGTTAAGGAGAGCGAAAAGAAAGGATGAAGGATCAATTGCAAGAAGGCAGAATGCATGGTTGTTAACAAAAGGAACAGCTCAAGATGAGACAGTGTTGATAGCAGAGACAGAAAGGAAACTACAAGAAGTCCTACAGAAGTTAGTCAAGGAGAGCGAAAAGAAAGGATGAAGGATCAATTGCAAGAAGGCAGAATGCATGGTTGTTAACAAAAGGAACAGCTCAAGATGAGACAGTGTTGATAGCAGAGACAGAAAGGAAACTACAAGAAGTCCTACAGAAGTTAGTCAAGGAGAGCGAAAAGAAAGGATGAAGGATCAATTGCAAGAAGGCAGAATGCATGGTTGTTAACAAAAGGAACAGCTCAAGATGAGACAGTGTTGATAGCAGAGACAGAAAGGAAACTACAAGAAGTCCCACAGAAGTTAGTCAAGGAGAGCGAAAAGAAAGGATGAAGGATCAATTGCAAGAAGGCAGAATGCATGGTTGTTAACAAAAGGAACAGCTCAAGATGAGACAGTGTTGATAGCAGACACAGAAAGGAAACTACAAGAAGTCCTACAGAAGTTAGTCAAGGAGAGCGAAAAGAAAGGATGAAGGATCAATTGCAAGAAGGCAGAATGCATGGTTGTTAACAAAAGGAACAGCTCAAGATGAGACAGTGTTGATAGCAGAGACAGATAAGCAAACTACAAGAAGTCCTACAGAAGTTAGTCAAGGAGAGCGAAAAGAAAGGATGTAGGATCAATTGCAAGAAGGCAGAATGCATGGTTGTTAACAAAAGGAACAGCTCAAGATGAGACAGTGTTGATAG
Organism: Acanthosepion esculentum; assembly: GCA_964036315.1. Taxonomy (NCBI): domain Eukaryota; kingdom Metazoa; phylum Mollusca; class Cephalopoda; order Sepiida; family Sepiidae; genus Acanthosepion; species Acanthosepion esculentum. Next base: position 62,561,574 of record OZ038499.1, on the reverse strand, counting down.
CAGAGACAGAAAGGAAACTACAAGAAGTCCTACAGAAGTTAGTCAAGGAGAGCGAAAAGAAAGGATGAAGGATCAATTGCAAGAAGGCAGAATGCATGGTTGTTAACAAAAGGAACAGCTCAAGATGAGACAGTGTTGATAGCAGAGACAGAAAGAAAACTACAAGAAGTCCTACAGAAGTTAGTCAAGGTGAGCGAAAAGAAAGGATGAAGGATCAATTGCAAGAAGGCAGAATGCATGGTTGTTAACAAAAGGAACAGCTCAAGATGAGACAGTGTTGATAGCAGAGACAGAAAGGAAACTACAAGACGTCCTACAGAAGTTAGTCAAGGAGAGCGAAAAGAAAGGATGAAGGATCAATTGCAAGAAGGCAGAATGCATGGTTGTTAACAAAAGGAACAGCTCAAGATGAGACAGTGTTGATAGAAGACACAGAAAGGAAACTACAAGAAGTCCTACAGAAGTTAGTCAAGGAGAGCGAAAAGAAAGGATGAAGGATCAATTGCAAGAAGGCAGAATGCATGGTTGTTAACAAAAGGAACAGCTCAAGATGAGACAGTGTTGATAGCAGACACAGAAAGGAAACTACAAGAAGTCCTACAGAAGTTAGTCAAGGAGAGCGAAAAGAAAGGATGAAGGATCAATTGCAAGAAGGCAGAATGCATGGTTGTTAACAAAAGGAACAGCTCAAGATGAGACAGTGTTGATAGCAGAGACAGAAAGGAAACTACAAGAAGTCCTACAGAAGTTAGTCAAGGAGAGCGAAAAGAAAGGATGAAGGATCAATTGCAAGAAGGCAGAATGCATGGTTGTTAACAAAACGAACAGCTCAAGATGAGACAGTGTTGATAGCAGACACAGAAAGGAAACTACAAGAAGTCCTACAGAAGTTAGTCAAGGAGAGCGAAAAGAAAGGAGGAAGGATCAATTGCAAGAAGGCAGAATGCATGGTTGTTAACAAAAGGAACAGCTCAAGATGAGACAGTGTTGATAGCAGAGACAGATAAGCAAACTACAAGAAGTCCTACAGAAGTTAGTCAAGGAGAGCGAAAAGAAAGGATGTAGGATCAATTGCAAGAAGGCAGAATGCATGGTTGTTAACAAAAGGAACAGCTCAAGATGAGACAGTGTTGATAGCAGAGACAGAAAGGAAACTACAAGAAGTCCTACAGAAGTTAGTCAAGGAGAGCGAAAAGAAAGGATGAAGGATCAATTGCAAGAAGGCAGAATGCATGGTTGTTAACAAAAGGAACAGCTCAAGATGAGACATTGTTGATAGCAGAGACAGAAAGAAAACTACAAGAAGTCCTACAGAAGTTAGTCAAGGTGAGCGAAAAGAAAGGATGAAGGATCAATTGCAAGAAGGCAGAATGCATGGTTGTTAACAAAAGGAACAGCTCAAGATGAGACAGTGTTGATAGCAGAGACAGAAAGGAAACTACAAGACGTCCTACAGAAGTTAGTCAAGGAGAGCGAAAAGAAAGGATGAAGGATCAATTGCAAGAAGGCAGAATGCATGGTTGTTAACAAAAGGAACAGCTCAAGATGAGACAGTGTTGATAGAAGACACAGAAAGGAAACTACAAGAAGTCCTACAGAAGTTAGTCAAGGAGAGCGAAAAGAAAGGATGAAGGATCAATTGCAAGAAGGCAGAATGCATGGTTGTTAACAAAAGGAACAGCTCAAGATGAGACAGTGTTGATAGCAGAGACAGAAAGGAAACTACAAGAAGTCCTACAGAAGTTAGTCAAGGAGAGCGAAAAGAAAGGATGAAGGATCAATTGCAAGAAGGCAGAATGCATAGTTGTTAACAAAAGGAACAGCTCAAGATGAGACAGTGTTGATAGCAGACACAGAATGGAAACTACAAGAAGTCCTACAGAAGTTAGTCAAGGAGAGCGAAAAGAAAGGATGAAGGATCAATTGCAAGAAGGCAGAATGCATGGTTGTTAACAAAAGGAACAGCTCAAGATGAGACAGTGTTGATAGCAGACACAGAAAGGAAACTACAAGAAGTCCTACAGAAGTTAGTCAAGGAGAGCGAAAAGAAAGGATGAAGGATCAATTGCAAGAAGGCAGAATGCATGGTTGTTAACAAAAGGAACAGCTCAAGATGAGACAGTGTTGATAGCAGAGACAGAAAGGAAACTACAAGAAGTCCTACAGAAGTTAGTCAAGGAGAGCGAAAAGAAAGGAGGAAGGATCAATTGCAAGAAGGCAGAATGCATGGTTGTTAACAAAAGGAACAGCTCAAGATGAGACAGTGTTGATAGCAGACACAGAAAGGAAACTACAAGAAGTCCTACAGAAGTTAGTCAAGGAGAGCGAAAAGAAAGGATGAAGGATCAATTGCAAGAAGGCAGAATGCATGGTTGTTAACAAAAGGAACAGCTCAAGATGAGACAGTGTTGATAGCAGAGACAGAAAGGAAACTACAAGAAGTCCTACAGAAGTTAGTCAAGGAGAGCGAAAAGAAAGGATGAAGGATCAATTGCAAGAAGGCAGAATGCATGGTTGTTAACAAAAGGAACAGCTCAAGATGAGACAGTGTTGATAGCAGACACAGAATGGAAACTACAAGAAGTCCTACAGAAGTTAGTCAAGGAGAGCGAAAAGAAAGGATGAAGGATCAATTGCAAGAAGGCAGAATGCATGGTTGTTAACAAAAGGAACAGCTCAAGATGAGACAGTGTTGATAGCAGACACAGAAAGGAAGCTACAAGAAGTCCTACAGAAGTTAGTCAAGGAGAGCGAAAAGAAAGGATGAAGGATCAATTGCAAGAAGGCAGAATGCATGGTTGTTAACAAAAGGAACAGCTCAAGATGAGACAGTGTTGATAGCAGAGACAGAAAGGAAACTACAAGAAGTCCTACAGAAGTTAGTCAAGGAGAGCGAAAAGAAAGGAGGAAGGATCAATTGCAAGAAGGCAGAATGCATGGTTGTTAACAAAAGGAACAGCTCAAGATGAGACAGTGTTGATAGCAGAGACAGAAAGGAAACTACAAGAAGTCCTACAGAAGTTAGTCAAGGAGAGCGAAAAGAAAGGATGAAGGATCAATTGCAAGAAGGCAGAATGCATGGTTGTTAACAAAAGGAACAGCTCAAGATGAGACAGTGTTGATAGCAGACACAGAATGGAAACTACAAGAAGTCCTACAGAAGTTAGTCAAGGAGAGCGAAAAGAAAGGATGAAGGATCAATTGCAAGAAGGCAGAATGCATGGTTGTTAACAAAAGGAACAGCTCAAGATGAGACAGTGTTGATAGCAGAGACAGAAAGGAAACTACAAGAAGTCCTACAGAAGTTAGTCAAGGAGAGCGAAAAGAAAGGATGAAGGATCAATTGCAAGAAGGCAGAATGCATGGTTGTTAACAAAAGGAACAGCTCAAGATGAGACAGTGTTGATAGCAGAGACAGAAAGGAAACTACAAGAAGTCCTACAGAAGTTAGTCAAGGAGAGCGAAAAGAAAGGATGAAGGATCAATTGCAAGAAGGCAGAATGCATGGTTGTTAACAAAAGGAACAGCTCAAGATGAGACAGTGTTGATAGCAGACACAGAATGGAAACTACAAGAAGTCCTACAGAAGTTAGTCAAGGAGAGCGAAAAGAAAGGATGAAGGATCAATTGCAAGAAGGCAGAATGCATGGTTGTTAACAAAAGGAACAGCTCAAGATGAGACAGTGTTGATAGCAGAGACAGAAAGGAAACTACAAGAAGTCCTACAGAAGTTAGTCAAGGAGAGCGAAAAGAAAGGAGGAAGGATCAATTGCAAGAAGGCAGAATGCATGGTTGTTAACAAAAGGAACACCTCAAGATGAGACAGTGTTGATAGCAGACACAGAAAGGAAACTACAAGAAGTCCTACAGAAGTTAGTCAAGGAGAGCGAAAAGAAAGGATGAAGGATCAATTGCAAGAAGGCAGAATGCATGGTTGTTAACAAAAGGAACAGCTCAAGATGAGACAGTGTTGATAGCAGAGACAGAAAGGAAACTACAAGAAGTCCTACAGAAGTTAGTCAAGGAGAGCGAAAAGAAAGGATGAAGGATCAATTGCAAGAAGGCAGAATGCATGGTTGTTAACAAAAGGAACAGCTCAAGATGAGACAGTGTTGATAGCAGACACAGAATGGAAACTACAAGAAGTCCTACAGAAGTTAGTCAAGGAGAGCGAAAAGAAAGGATGAAGGATCAATTGCAAGAAGGCAGAATGCATGGTTGTTAACAAAAGGAACAGCTCAAGATGAGACAGTGTTGATAGCAGACACAGAAAGGAAACTACAAGAAGTCCTACAGAAGTTAGTCAAGGAGAGCGAAAAGAAAGGATGAAGGATCAATTGCAAGAAGGCAGAATGCATGGTTGTTAACAAAAGGAACAGCTCAAGATGAGACAGTGTTGATAGCAGAGACAGAAAGGAAACTACAAGAAGTCCTACAGAAGTTAGTCAAGGAGAGCGAAAAGAAAGGAGGAAGGATCAATTGCAAGAAGGCAGAATGCATGGTTGTTAACAAAAGGAACAGCTCAAGATGAGACAGTGTTGATAGCAGAGACAGAAAGGAAACTACAAGAAGTCCTACAGAAGTTAGTCAAAGAGAGCGAAAAGAAAGGATGAAGGATCAATTGCAAGAAGGCAGAATGCATGGTTGTTAACAAAAGGAACAGCTCAAGATGAGACAGTGTTGATAGCAGAGACAGAAAGGAAACTACAAGAAGTCCTACAGAAGTTAGTCAAGGAGAGCGAAAAGAAAGGATGAAGGATCAATTGCAAGAAGGCAGAATGCATGGTTGTTAACAAAAGGAACTGCTCAAGATGAGACAGTGTTGATAGCAGAGACAGAAAGGAAACTACAAGAAGTCCTACAGAAGTTAGTCAAGGAGAGCGAAAAGAAAGGATGAAGGATCAATTGCAAGAAGGCAGAATGCATGGTTGTTAACAAAAGGAACAGCTCAAGATGAGACAGTGTTGATAGCAGACACAGAAAGGAAACTACAAGAAGTCCTACAGAAGTTAGTCAAGGAGAGCGAAAAGAAAGGAGGAAGGATCAATTGCAAGAAGGCAGAATGCATGGTTGTTAACAAAAGGAACAGCTCAAGATGAGACAGTGTTGATAGCAGAGACAGAAAGGAAACTACAAGAAGTCCTACAGAAGTTAGTCAAGGAGAGCGAAAAGAAAGGAGGAAGGATCAATTGCAAGAAGGCAGAATGCATGGTTGTTAACAAAAGGAACAGCTCAAGATGAGACAGTGTTGATAGCAGACACAGAAAGAAAACTACAAGAAGTCCTACAGAAGTTAGTCAAGGAGAGCGAAAAGAAAGGAGGAAGGATCAATTGCAAGAAGGCAGAATGCATGGTTGTTAACAAAAGGAACAGCTCAAGATGAGACAGTGTTGATAGCAGACACAGAAAGGAAACTACAAGAAGTCCTACAGAAGTTAGTCAAGGAGAGCGAAAAGAAAGGATGAAGGATCAATTGCAAGAAGGCAGAATGCATGGTTGTTAACAAAAGGAACAGCTCAAGATGAGACAGTGTTGATAGCAGACACAGAAAGGAAACTACAAGAAGTCCTACAGAAGTTAGTCAAGGAGAGCGAAAAGAAAGGATGAAGGATCAATTGCAAGAAGGCAGAATGCATGGTTGTTAACAAAAGGAACAGCTCAAGATGAGAGAGTGTTGATAGCAGAGACAGAAAGGAAACTACAAGAAGTCCTACAGAAGTTAGTCAAGGAGAGCGAAAAGAAAGGATGAAGGATCAATTGCAAGAAGGCAGAATGCATGGTTGTTAACAAAAGGAACAGCTCAAGATGAGACAGTGTTGATAGCAGAGACAGAAAGGAAACTACAAGAAGTCCTACAGAAGTTAGTCAAGGAGAGCGAAAAGAAAGGATGAAGGATCAATTGCAAGAAGGCAGAATGCATGGTTGTTAACAAAAGGAACAGCTCAAGATGAGAAAGTGTTGATAGCAGAGACAGAAAGGAAACTACAAGAAGTCCTACAGAAGTTAGTCAAGGAGAGCGAAAAGAAAGGATGAAGGATCAATTGCAAGAAGGCAGAATGCATGGTTGTTAACAAAAGGAACAGCTCAAGATGAGACAGTGTTGATAGCAGAGACAGAAAGGAAACTACAAGAAGTCCTACAGAAGTTAGTCAAGGAGAGCGAAAAGAAAGGATGAAGGATCAATTGCAAGAAGGCAGAATGCATGGTTGTTAACAAAAGGAACAGCTCAAGATGAGAAAGTGTTGATAGCAGAGACAGAAAGGAAACTACAAGAAGTCCTACAGAAGTTAGTCAAGGAGAGCGAAAAGAAAGGATGAAGGATCAATTGCAAGAAGGCAGAATGCATGGTTGTTAACAAAAGGAACAGCTCAAGATGAGACAGTGTTGATAGCAGACACAGAAAGGAAACTACAAGAAGTCCTACAGAAGTTAGTCAAGGAGAGCGAAAAGAAAGGATGAAGGATCAATTGCAAGAAGGCAGAATGCATGGTTGTTAACAAAAGGAACAGCTCAAGATGAGACAGTGTTGATAGCAGAGACAGAAAGGAAACTACAAGAAGTCCTACAGAAGTTAGTCAAGGAGAGCGAAAAGAAAGGATGAAGGATCAATTGCAAGAAGGCAGAATGCATGGTTGTTAACAAAAGGAACAGCTCAAGATGAGACAGTGTTGATAGCAGAGACAGAAAGGAAACTACAAGAAGTCCTACAGAAGTTAGTCAAGGAGAGCGAAAAGAAAGGATGAAGGATCAATTGCAAGAAGGCAGAATGCATGGTTGTTAACAAAAGGAACAGCTCAAGATGAGACAGTGTTGATAGCAGAGACAGAAAGGAAACTACAAGAAGTCCTACAGAAGTTAGTCAAGGAGAGCGAAAAGAAAGGATGAAGGATCAATTGCAAGAAGGCAGAATGCATGGTTGTTAACAAAAGGAACAGCTCAAGATGAGACAGTGTTGATATCAGAGACAGAAAGGAAACTACAAGAAGTCCTACAGAAGTTAGTCAAGGAGAGCGAAAAGAAAGGATGAAGGATCAATTGCAAGAAGGCAGAATGCATGGTTGTTAACAAAAGGAACAGCTCAAGATGAGACAGTGTTGATAGCAGACACAGAAAGGAAACTACAAGAAGTCCTACAGAAGTTAGTCAAGGAGAGCGAAAAGAAAGGAGGAAGGATCAATTGCAAGAAGGCAGAATGCATGGTTGTTAACAAAAGGAACAGCTCAAGATGAGACAGTGTTGATAGCAGAGACAGAAAGGAAACTACAAGAAGTCCTACAGAAGTTAGTCAAGGAGAGCGAAAAGAAAGGAGGAAGGATCAATTGCAAGAAGGCAGAATGCATGGTTGTTAACAAAAGGAACAGCTCAAGATGAGACAGTGTTGATAGCAGACACAGAAAGGAAACTACAAGAAGTCCTACAGAAGTTAGTCAAGGAGAGCGAAAAGAAAGGAGGAAGGATCAATTGCAAGAAGGCAGAATGCATGGTTGTTAACAAAAGGAACAGCTCAAGATGAGACAGTGTTGATAGCAGACACAGAAAGGAAACTACAAGAAGTCCTACAGAAGTTAGTCAAGGAGAGCGAAAAGAAAGGATGAAGGATCAATTGCAAGAAGGCAGAATGCATGGTTGTTAACAAAAGGAACAGCTCAAGATGAGACAGTGTTGATAGCAGACACAGAATGGAAACTACAAGAAGTCCTACAGAAGTTAGTCAAGGAGAGCGAAAAGAAAGGATGAAGGATCAATTGCAAGAAGGCAGAATGCATGGTTGTTAACAAAAGGAACAGCTCAAGATGAGACAGTGTTGATAGCAGAGACAGAAAGGAAACTACAAGAAGTCCTACAGAAGTTAGTCAAGGAGAGCGAAAAGAAAGGATGAAGGATCAATTGCAAGAAGGCAGAATGCATGGTTGTTAACAAAAGGAACAGCTCAAGATGAGACAGTGTTGATAGCAGAGACAGAAAGGAAACTACAAGAAGTCCTACAGAAGTTAGTCAAGGAGAGCGAAAAGAAAGGATGAAGGATCAATTGCAAGAAGGCAGAATGCATGGTTGTTAACAAAAGGAACTGCTCAAGATGAGACAGTGTTGATAGCAGAGACAGAAAGGAAACTACAAGAAGTCCTACAGAAGTTAGTCAAGGAGAGCGAAAAGAAAGGAGGAAGGATCAATTGCAAGAAGGCAGAATGCATGCTTGTTAACAAAAGGAACAGCTCAAGATGAGACAGTGTTGATAGCAGACACAGAAAGAAAACTACAAGAAGTCCTACAGAAGTTAGTCAAGGAGAGCGAAAAGAAAGGAGGAAGGATCAATTGCAAGAAGGCAGAATGCATGGTTGTTAACAAAAGGAACAGCTCAAGATGAGACAGTGTTGATAGCAGACACAGAAAGGAAACTACAAGAAGTCCTACAGAAGTTAGTCAAGGAGAGCGAAAAGAAAGGATGAAGGATCAATTGCAAGAAGGCAGAATGCATGGTTGTTAACAAAAGGAACAGCTCAAGATGAGAGAGTGTTGATAGCAGAGACAGAAAGGAAACTACAAGAAGTCCTAAAGAAGTTAGTCAAGGAGAGCGAAAAGAAAGGATGAAGGATCAATTGCAAGAAGGCAGAATGCATGGTTGTTAACAAAAGGAACAGCTCAAGATGAGACAGTGTTGATAGCAGAGACAGAAAGGAAACTACAAGAAGTCCTACAGAAGTTAGTCAAGGAGAGCGAAAAGAAAGGATGAAGGATCAATTGCAAGAAGGCAGAATGCATGGTTGTTAACAAAAGGAACAGCTCAAGATGAGAAAGTGTTGATAGCAGAGACAGAAAGGAAACTACAAGAAGTCCTACAGAAGTTAGTCAAGGAGAGCGAAAAGAAAGGATGAAGGATCAATTGCAAGAAGGCAGAATGCATGGTTGTTAACAAAAGGAACAGCTCAAGATGAGAGAGTGTTGATAGCAGAGACAGAAAGGAAACTACAAGAAGTCCTACAGAAGTTAGTCAAGGAGAGCGAAAAGAAAGGATGAAGGATCAATTGCAAGAAGGCAGAATGCATGGTTGTTAACAAAAGGAACAGCTCAAGATGAGACAGTGTTGATAGCAGACACAGAATGGAAACTACAAGAAGTCCTACAGAAGTTAGTCAAGGAGAGCGAAAAGAAAGGATGAAGGATCAATTGCAAGAAGGCAGAATGCATGGTTGTTAACAAAAGGAACAGCTCAAGATGAGACAGTGTTGATAGCAGAGACAGAAAGGAAACTACAAGAAGTCCTACAGAAGTTAGTCAAGGAGAGCGAAAAGAAAGGATGAAGGATCAATTGCAAGAAGGCAGAATGCATGGTTGTTAACAAAAGGAACAGCTCAAGATGAGACAGTGTTGATAGCAGAGACAGAAAGGAAACTACAAGAAGTCCTACAGAAGTTAGTCAAGGAGAGCGAAAAGAAAGGATGAAGGATCAATTGCAAGAAGGCAGAATGCATGGTTGTTAACAAAAGGAACTGCTCAAGATGAGACAGTGTTGATAGCAGAGACAGAAAGGAAACTACAAGAAGTCCTACAGAAGTTAGTCAAGGAGAGCGAAAAGAAAGGAGGAAGGATCAATTGCAAGAAGGCAGAATGCATGGTTGTTAACAAAAGGAACAGCTCAAGATGAGACAGTGTTGATAGCAGACACAGAAAGAAAACTACAAGCAGTCCTACAGAAGTTAGTCAAGGAGAGCGAAAAGAAAGGAGGAAGGATCAATTGCAAGAAGGCAGAATGCATGGTTGTTAACAAAAGGAACAGCTCAAGATGAGACAGTGTTGATAGCAGACACAGAAAGGAAACTACAAGAAGTCCTACAGAAGTTAGTCAAGGAGAGCGAAAAGAAAGGATGAAGGATCAATTGCAAGAAGGCAGAATGCATGGTTGTTAACAAAAGGAACAGCTCAAGATGAGAGAGTGTTGATAGCAGAGACAGAAAGGAAACTACAAGAAGTCCTACAGAAGTTAGTCAAGGAGAGCGAAAAGAAAGGATGAAGGATCAATTGCAAGAAGGCAGAATGCATGGTTGTTAACAAAAGGAACAGCTCAAGATGAGACAGTGTTGATAGCAGAGACAGAAAGGAAACTACAAGAAGTCCTACAGAAGTTAGTCAAGGAGAGCGAAAAGAAAGGATGAAGGATCAATTGCAAGAAGGCAGAATGCATGGTTGTTAACAAAAGGAACAGCTCAAGATGAGAAAGTGTTGATAGCAGAGACAGAAAGGAAACTACAAGAAGTCCTACAGAAGTTAGTCAAGGAGAGCGAAAAGAAAGGATGAAGGATCAATTGCAAGAAGGCAGAATGCATGGTTGTTAACAAAAGGAACAGCTCAAGATGAGAGAGTGTTGATAGCAGAGACAGAAAGGAAACTACAAGAAGTCCTACAGAAGTTAGTCAAGGAGAGCGAAAAGAAAGGATGAAGGATCAATTGCAAGAAGGCAGAATGCATGGTTGTTAACAAAAGGAACAGCTCAAGATGAGACAGTGTTGATAGCAGAGACAGAAAGGAAACTACAAGAAGTCCTACAGAAGTTAGTCAAGGAGAGCGAAAAGAAAGGATGAAGGATCAATTGCAAGAAGGCAGAATGCATGGTTGTTAACAAAAGGAACAGCTCAAGATGAGACAGTGTTGATAGCAGAGACAGAAAGGAAACTACAAGAAGTCCTACAGAAGTTAGTCAAGGAGAGCGAAAAGAAAGGATGAAGGATCAATTGCAAGAAGGCAGAATGCATGGTTGTTAACAAAAGGAACAGCTCAAGATGAGACAGTGTTGATAGCAGAGACAGAAAGGAAACTACAAGAAGTCCTACAGAAGTTAGTCAAGGAGAGCGAAAAGAAAGGATGAAGGATCAATTGCAAGAAGGCAGAATGCATGGTTGTTAACAAAAGGAACAGCTCAAGATGAGACAGTGTTGATAGCAGAGACAGAAAGGAAACTACAAGAAGTCCTACAGAAGTTAGTCAAGGAGAGCGAAAAGAAAGGATGAAGGATCAATTGCAAGAAGGCAGAATGCATGGTTGTTAACAAAAGGAACAGCTCAAGATGAGACAGTGTTGATATCAGAGACAGAAAGGAAACTACAAGAAGTATTACAGAAGTTAGTCAAGGAGAGCGAAAAGAAAGGATGAAGGATCAATTGCAAGAAGGCAGAATGCATGGTTGTTAACAAAAGGAACAGCTCAAGATGAGACAGTGTTGATAGCAGACACAGAAAGGAAACTACAAGAAGTCCTACAGAAGTTAGTCAAGGAGAGCGAAAAGAAAGGAGGAAGGATCAATTGCAAGAAGGCAGAATGCATGGTTGTTAACAAAAGGAACAGCTCAAGATGAGACAGTGTTGATAGCAGAGACAGAAAGGAAACTACAAGAAGTCCTACAGAAGTTAGTCAAGGAGAGCGAAAAGAAAGGAGGAAGGATCAATTGCAAGAAGGCAGAATGCATGGTTGTTAACAAAAGGAACAGCTCAAGATGAGACAGTGTTGATAGCAGACACAGAAAGGAAACTACAAGAAGTCCTACAGAAGTTAGTCAAGGAGAGCGAAAAGAAAGGAGGAAGGATCAATTGCAAGAAGGCAGAATGCATGGTTGTTAACAAAAGGAACAGCTCAAGATGAGACAGTGTTGATAGCAGAAACAGAAAGGAAACTACAAGAAGTCCTACAGAAGTTAGTCAAGGAGAGCGAAAAGAAAGGATGAAGGATCAATTGCAAGAAGGCAGAATGCATGGTTGTTAACAAAAGGAACAGCTCAAGATGAGACAGTGTTGATAGCAGACACAGAATGGAAACTACAAGAAGTCCTACAGAAGTTAGTCAAGGAGAGCGAAAAGAAAGGATGAAGGATCAATTGCAAGAAGGCAGAATGCATGGTTGTTAACAAAAGGAACAGCTCAAGATGAGACAGTGTTGATAGCAGAGACAGAAAGGAAACTACAAGAAGTCCTACAGAAGTTAGTCAAGGAGAGCGAAAAGAAAGGATGAAGGATCAATTGCAAGAAGGCAGAATGCATGGTTGTTAACAAAAGGAACAGCTCAAGATGAGACAGTGTTGATAGCAGAGACAGAAAGGAAACTACAAGAAGTCCTACAGAAGTTAGTCAAGGAGAGCGAAAAGAAAGGATGAAGGATCAATTGCAAGAAGGCAGAATGCATGGTTGTTAACAAAAGGAACTGCTCAAGATGAGACAGTGTTGATAGCAGAGACAGAAGGAAACTACAAGAAGTCCTACAGAAGTTAGTCAAGGAGAGCGAAAAGAAAGGATGAAGGATCAATTGCAAGAAGGCAGAATGCATGGTTGTTAACAAAAGGAACAGCTCAAGATGAGACAGTGTTGATAGCAGAGACAGAAAGGAAACTACAAGAAGTCCTACAGAAGTTAGTCAAGGAGAGCGAAAAGAAAGGATGAAGGATCAATTGCAAGAAGGCAGAATGCATGGTTGTTAACAAAAGGAACAGCTCAAGATGAGACAGTGTTGATAGCAGACACAGAAAGGAAACTACAAGAAGTCCTACAGAAGTTAGTCAAGGAGAGCGAAAAGAAAGGAGGAAGGATCAATTGCAAGAAGGCAGAATGCATGGTTGTTAACAAAAGGAACAGCTCAAGATGAGACAGTGTTGATAGCAGAGACAGAAAGGAAACTACAAGAAGTCCTACAGAAGTTAGTCAAGGAGAGCGAAAAGAAAGGAGGAAGGATCAATTGCAAGAAGGCAGAATGCATGGTTGTTAACAAAAGGAACAGCTCAAGATGAGACAGTGTTGATAGCAGACACAGAAAGGAAACTACAAGAAGTCCTACAGAAGTTAGTCAAGGAGAGCGAAAAGAAAGGAGGAAGGATCAATTGCAAGAAGGCAGAATGCATGGTTGTTAACAAAAGGAACAGCTCAAGATGAGACAGTGTTGATAGCAGACACAGAAAGGAAACTACAAGAAGTCCTACAGAAGTTAGTCAAGGAGAGCGAAAAGAAAGGATGAAGGATCAATTGCAAGAAGGCAGAATGCATGGTTGTTAACAAAAGGAACAGCTCAAGATGAGAGAGTGTTGATAGCAGAGACAGAAAGGAAACTACAAGAAGTCCTACAGAAGTTAGTCAAGGAGAGCGAAAAGAAAGGATGAAGGATCAATTGCAAGAAGGCAGAATGCATGGTTGTTAACAAAAGGAACAGCTCAAGATGAGAAAGTGTTGATAGCAGAGACAGAAAGGAAACTACAAGAAGTCCTACAGAAGTTAGTCAAGGAGAGCGAAAAGAAAGGATGAAGGATCAATTGCAAGAAGGCAGAATGCATGGTTGTTAACAAAAGGAACAGCTCAAGATGAGACAGTGTTGATAGCAGAGACAGAAAGGAAACTACAAGAAGTCCTACAGAAGTTAGTCAAGGAGAGCGAAAAGAACGGATGAAGGATCAATTGCAAGAAGGCAGAATGCATGGTTGTTAACAAAAGGAACAGCTCAAGATGAGACAGTGTTGATAGCAGAGACAGAAAGGAAACTACAAGAAGTCCTACAGAAGTTAGTCAAGGAGAGCGAAAAGAAAGGATGAAGGATCAATTGCAAGAAGGCAGAATGCATGGTTGTTAACAAAAGGAACAGCTCAAGATGAGACAGTGTTGATAGCAGACACAGAAAGGAAACTACAAGAAGTCCTACAGAAGTTAGTCAAGGAGAGCGAAAAGAAAGGATGAAGGATCAATTGCAAGAAGGCAGAATGCATGGTTGTTAACAAAAGGAACAGCTCAAGATGAGACAGTGTTGATAGCAGAGACAGAAAGGAAACTACAAGAAGTCCTACAGAAGTTAGTCAAGGAGAGCGAAAAGAAAGGAGGAAGGATCAATTGCAAGAAGGCAGAATGCATGGTTGTTAACAAAAGGAACAGCTCAAGATGAGACAGTGTTGATAGCAGAGACAGAAAGGAAACTACAAGAAGTCCTACAGAAGTTAGTCAAGGAGAGCGAAAAGAAAGGATGAAGGATCAATTGCAAGAAGGCAGAATGCATGGTTGTTAACAAAAGGAACAGCTCAAGATGAGACAGTGTTGATAGCAGACACAGAATGGAAACTACAAGAAGTCCTACAGAAGTTAGTCAAGCAGAGCGAAAAGAAAGGATGAAGGATCAATTGCAAGAAGGCAGAATGCATGGTTGTTAACAAAAGGAACAGCTCAAGATGAGACAGTGTTGATAGCAGAGACAGAAAGGAAACTACAAGAAGTCCTACAGAAGTTAGTCAAGGAGAGCGAAAAGAAAGGATGAAGGATCAATTGCAAGAAGGCAGAATGCATGGTTGTTAACAAAAGGAACAGCTCAAGATGAGACAGTGTTGATAGCAGACACAGAAAGGAAACTACAAGAAGTCCTACAGAAGTTAGTCAAGGAGAGCGAAAAGAAAGGAGGAAGGATCAATTGCAAGAAGGCAGAATGCATGGTTGTTAACAAAAGGAACAGCTCAAGATGAGACAGTGTTGATAGCAGAGACAGAAAGGAAACTACAAGAAGTCCTACAGAAGTTAGTCAAGGAGAGCGAAAAGAAAGGATGAAGGATCAATTGCAAGAAGGCAGAATGCATGGTTGTTAACAAAAGGAACAGCTCAAGATGAGACAGTGTTGATAGCAGAGACAGAAAGGAAACTACAAGAAGTCCTACAGAAGTTAGTCAAGGAGAGCGAAAAGAAAGGATGAAGGATCAATTGCAAGAAGGCAGAATGCATGGTTGTTAACAAAAGGAACAGCTCAAGATGAGACAGTGTTGATAGCAGACACAGAATGGAAACTACAAGAAGTCCTACAGAAGTTAGTCAAGGAGAGCGAAAAGAAAGGATGAAGGATCAATTGCAAGAAGGCAGAATGCATGGTTGTTAACAAAAGGAACAGCTCAAGATGAGACAGTGTTGATAGCAGACACAGAAAGGAAACTACAAGAAGTCCTACAGAAGTTAGTCAAGGAGAGCGAAAAGAAAGGATGAAGGATCAATTGCAAGAAGGCAGAATGC
Source organism: Acanthosepion esculentum (assembly GCA_964036315.1). Lineage (NCBI taxonomy): Eukaryota > Metazoa > Mollusca > Cephalopoda > Sepiida > Sepiidae > Acanthosepion > Acanthosepion esculentum. The sequence continues at coordinate 62,546,569 of OZ038499.1, read as the reverse complement.
ATGGTTGTTAACAAAAGGAACAGCTCAAGATGAGACAGTGTTGATAGCAGAGACAGAAAGGAAACTACAAGAAGTCCTACAGAAGTTAGTCAAGGAGAGCGAAAAGAAAGGAGGAAGGATCAATTGCAAGAAGGCAGAATGCATGGTTGTTAACAAAAGGAAGAGCTCAAGATGAGACAGTGTTGATAGCAGAGACAGAAAGGAAACTACAAGAAGTCCTACAGAAGTTAGTCAAGGAGAGCGAAAAGAAAGGATGAAGGATCAATTGCAAGAAGGCAGAATGCATGGTTGTTAATAAAAGGAACAGCTCAAGATGAGACAGTGTTGATAGCAGACACAGAATGGAAACTACAAGAAGTCCTACAGAAGTTAGTCAAGGAGAGCGAAAAGAAAGGATGAAGGATCAATTGCAAGAAGGCAGAATGCATGGTTGTTAACAAAAGGAACAGCTCAAGATGAGACAGTGTTGATAGCAGAGACAGAAAGGAAACTACAAGAAGTCCTACAGAAGTTAGTCAAGGAGAGCGAAAAGAAAGGATGAAGGATCAATTGCAAGAAGGCTGAATGCATGGTTGTTAACAAAAGGAACAGCTCAAGATGAGACAGTGTTGATAGCAGAGACAGAAAGGAAACTACAAGAAGTCCTACAGAAGTTAGTCAAGGAGAGCGAAAAGAAAGGATGAAGGATCAATTGCAAGAAGGCAGAATGCATGGTTGTTAACAAAAGGAACAGCTCAAGATGAGACAGTGTTGATAGCAGAGACAGAAAGGAAACTACAAGAAGTCCTACAGAAGTTAGTCAAGGAGAGCGAAAAGAAAGGATGAAGGATCAATTGCAAGAAGGCAGAATGCATGGTTGTTAACAAAAGGAACAGCTCAAGATGAGACAGTGTTGATAGCAGAGACAGAAAGGAAACTACAAGAAGTCCTACAGAAGTTAGTCAAGGTGAGCGAAAAGAAAGGATGAAGGATCAATTGCAAGAAGGCAGAATGCATGGTTGTTAACAAACGGAACAGCTCAAGATGAGACAGTGTTGATAGCAGACACAGAAAGGAAACTACAAGAAGTCCTACAGAAGTTAGTCAAGGAGAGCGAAAAGAAAGGAGGAAGGATCAATTGCAAGAAGGCAGAATGCATGGTTGTTAACAAAAGGAACAGCTCAAGATGAGACAGTGTTGATAGCAGAGACAGAAAGGAAACTACAAGAAGTCCTACAGAAGTTAGTCAAGGAGAGCGAAAAGAAAGGAGGAAGGATCAATTGCAAGAAGGCAGAATGCATGGTTGTTAACAAAAGGAACAGCTCAAGATGAGACAGTGTTGATAGCAGACACAGAAAGGAAACTACAAGAAGTCCTGCAGAAGTTAGTCAAGGAGAGCGAAAAGAAAGGAGGAAGGATCAATTGCAAGAAGGCAGAATGCATGGTTGTTAACAAAAGGAACAGCTCAAGATGAGACAGTGTTGATAGCAGAGACAGAAAGGAAACTACAAGAAGTCCTACAGAAGTTAGTCAAGGAGAGCGAAAAGAAAAGATGAAGGATCAATTGCAAGAAGGCAGAATGCATGGTTGTTAACAAAAGGAACAGCTCAAGATGAGACAGTGTTGATAGCAGAGACAGAAAGGAAACTACAAGAAGTCCTACAGAAGTTAGTCAAGGAGAGCGAAAAGAAAGGATGAAGGATCAATTGCAAGAAGGCTGAATGCATGGTTGTTAACAAAAGGAACAGCTCAAGATGAGACAGTGTTGATAGCAGAGACAGAAAGGAAACTACAAGAAGTCCTACAGAAGTTAGTCAAGGAGAGCGAAAAGAAAGGATGAAGGATCAATTGCAAGAAGGCAGAATGCATGGTTGTTAACAAAAGGAACAGCTCAAGATGAGACAGTGTTGATAGCAGAGACAGAAAGGAAACTACAAGAAGTCCTACAGAAGTTAGTCAAGGAGAGCGAAAAGAAAGGATGAAGGATCAATTGCAAGAAGGCAGAATGCATGGTTGTTAACAAAAGGAACAGCTCAAGATGAGACAGTGTTGATAGCAGAGACAGAAAGGAAACTACAAGAAGTCCTACAGAAGTTAGTCAAGGTGAGCGAAAAGAAAGGATGAAGGATCAATTGCAAGAAGGCAGAATGCATGGTTGTTAACAAACGGAACAGCTCAAGATGAGACAGTGTTGATAGCAGACACAGAAAGGAAACTACAAGAAGTCCTACAGAAGTTAGTCAAGGAGAGCGAAAAGAAAGGAGGAAGGATCAATTGCAAGAAGGCAGAATGCATGGTTGTTAACAAAAGGAACAGCTCAAGATGAGACAGTGTTGATAGCAGAGACAGAAAGGAAACTACAAGAAGTCCTACAGAAGTTAGTCAAGGAGAGCGAAAAGAAAGGAGGAAGGATCAATTGCAAGAAGGCAGAATGCATGGTTGTTAACAAAAGGAACAGCTCAAGATGAGACAGTGTTGATAGCAGACACAGAAAGGAAACTACAAGAAGTCCTGCAGAAGTTAGTCAAGGAGAGCGAAAAGAAAGGAGGAAGGATCAATTGCAAGAAGGCAGAATGCATGGTTGTTAACAAAAGGAACAGCTCAAGATGAGACAGTGTTGATAGCAGAGACAGAAAGGAAACTACAAGAAGTCCTACAGAAGTTAGTCAAGGAGAGCGAAAAGAAAAGATGAAGGATCAATTGCAAGAAGGCAGAATGCATGGTTGTTAACAAAAGGAACAGCTCAAGATGAGACAGTGTTGATAGCAGAGACAGAAAGGAAACTACAAGAAGTCCTACAGAAGTTAGTCAAGGAGAGCGAAAAGAAAGGATGAAGGATCAATTGCAAGAAGGCAGAATGCATGGTTGTTAACAAAAGGAACAGCTCAAGATGAGACAGTGTTGATAGCAGAGACAGAAAGGGAACTACAAGAAGTCCTACAGAAGTTAGTCAAGGAGAGCGAAAAGAACGGATGAAGGATCAATTGCAAGAAGGCAGAATGCATGGTTGTTAACAAAAGGAACAGCTCAAGATGAGACAGTGTTGATAGCAGAGACAGAAAGGAAACTACAAGAAGTCCTACAGAAGTTAGTCAAGGAGAGCGAAAAGAAAGGATGAAGGATCAATTGCAAGAAGGCAGAATGCATGGTTGTTAACAAAAGGAACAGCTCAAGATGAGACAGTGTTGATAGCAGACACAGAAAGGAAACTACAAGAAGTCCTACAGAAGTTAGTCAAGGAGAGCGAAAAGAAAGGATGAAGGATCAATTGCAAGAAGGCAGAATGCATGGTTGTTAACAAAAGGAACAGCTCAAGATGACACAGTGTTGATAGCAGAGACAGAAAGGAAACTACAAGAAGTCCTACAGAAGTTAGTCAAGGAGAGCGAAAAGAAAGGATGAAGGATCAATTGCAAGAAGGCAGAATGCATGGTTGTTAACAAAAGGAACAGCTCAAGATGAGACAGTGTTGATAGCAGACACAGAATGGAAACTACAAGAAGTCCTACAGAAGTTAGTCAAGGAGAGCGAAAAGAAAGGATGAAGGATCAATTGCAAGAAGGCAGAATGCATGGTTGTTAACAAAAGGAACAGCTCAAGATGAGACAGTGTTGATAGCAGACACAGAAAGGAAACTACAAGAAGTCCTACAGAAGTTAGTCAAGGAGAGCGAAAAGAAAGGATGAAGGATCAATTGCAAGATGGCAGAATGCATGGTTGTTAACAAAAGGAACAGCTCAAGATGAGACAGTGTTGATAGCAGAGACAGAAAGGAAACTACAAGAAGTCCTACAGAAGTTAGTCAAGGAGAGCGAAAAGAAAGGAGGAAGGATCAATTGCAAGAAGGCAGAATGCATGGTTGTTAACAAAAGGAACAGCTCAAGATGAGACAGTGTTGATAGCAGAGACAGAAAGGAAACTACAAGAAGTCCTACAGAAGTTAGTCAAGGAGAGCGAAAAGAAAGGATGAAGGATCAATTGCAAGAAGGCAGAATGCATGGTTGTTAACAAAAGGAACAGCTCAAGATGAGACAGTGTTGATAGCAGACACAGAATGGAAACTACAAGAAGTCCTACAGAAGTTAGTCAAGGAGAGCGAAAAGAAAGGATGAAGGATCAATTGCAAGAAGGCAGAATGCATGGTTGTTAACAAAAGGAACAGCTCAAGATGAGACAGTGTTGATAGCAGAGACAGAAAGGAAACTACAAGAAGTCCTACAGAAGTTAGTCAAGGAGAGCGAAAAGAAAGGATGAAGGATCAATTGCAAGAAGGCAGAATGCATGGTTGTTAACAAAAGGAACAGCTCAAGATGAGACAGTGTTGATAGCAGAGACAGAAAGGAAACTACAAGAAGTCCTACAGAAGTTAGTCAAGGAGAGCGAAAAGAAAGGAGGAAGGATCAATTGCAAGAAGGCAGAATGCATGGTTGTTAACAAAAGGAACAGCTCAAGATGAGACAGTGTTGATAGCAGAGACAGAAAGGAAACTACAAGAAGTCCTACAGAAGTTAGTCAAGGAGAGCGAAAAGAAAGGATGAAGGATCAATTGCAAGAAGGCAGAATGCATGGTTGTTAACAAAAGGAACAGCTCAAGATGAGACAGTGTTGATAGCAGACACAGAAAGGAAACTACAAGAAGTCCTACAGAAGTTAGTCAAGGAGAGCGAAAAGAAAGGAGGAAGGATCAATTGCAAGAAGACAGAATGCATGGTTGTTAACAAAAGGAACATCTCAAGATGAGACAGTGTTGATAGCAGAGACAGAAAGGAAACTACAAGAAGTCCTACAGAAGTTAGTCAAGGAGAGCGAAAAGAAAGGATGAAGGATCAATTGCAAGAAGGCAGAATGCATGGTTGTTAACAAAAGGAACAGCTCAAGATGAGACAGTGTTGATAGCAGACACAGAAAGGAAACTACAAGAAGTCCTACAGAAGTTAGTCAAGGAGAGCGAAAAGAAAGGAGGAAGGATCAATTGCAAGAAGGCAGAATGCATGGTTGTTAACAAAAGGAACAGCTCAAGATGAGACAGTGTTGATAGCAGAGACAGAAAGGAAACTACAAGAAGTCCTACAGAAGTTAGTCAAGGAGAGCGAAAAGAAAGGATGAAGGATCAATTGCAAGAAGGCAGAATGCATGGTTGTTAACAAAAGGAACTGCTCAAGATGAGACAGTGTTGATAGCAGAGACAGAAAGGAAACTACAAGAAGTCCTACAGAAGTTAGTCAAGGAGAGCGAAAAGAAAGGATGAAGGATCAATTGCAAGAAGGCAGAATGCATGGTTGTTAACAAAAGGAACAGCTCAAGATGAGACAGTGTTGATAGCAGAGACAGAAAGGAAACTACAAGAAGTCCTACAGAAGTTAGTCAAGGAGAGCGAAAAGAAAGGATGAAGGATCAATTGCAAGAAGGCAGAATGCATGGTTGTTAACAAAAGGAACAGCTCAAGATGAGACAGTGTTGATAGCAGACACAGAAAGGAAACTACAAGAAGTCCTACAGAAGTTAGTCAAGGAGAGCGAAAAGAAAGGAGGAAGGATCAATTGCAAGAAGGCAGAATGCATGGTTGTTAACAAAAGGAACAGCTCAAGATGAGACAGTGTTGATAGCAGAGACAGAAAGGAAACTACAAGAAGTCCTACAGAAGTTAGTCAAGGAGAGCGAAAAGAAAGGAGGAAGGATCAATTGCAAGAAGGCAGAATGCATGGTTGTTAACAAAAGGAACAGCTCAAGATGAGACAGTGTTGATAGCAGAAACAGAAAGGAAACTACAAGAAGTCCTACAGAAGTTAGTCAAGGAGAGCGAAAAGAAAGGATGAAGGATCAATTGCAAGAAGGCAGAATGCATTGTTGTTAACAAAAGGAACAGCTCAAGATGAGACAGTGTTGATAGCAGAGACAGAAAGGAAACTACAAGAAGTCCTACAGAAGTTAGTCAAGGAGAGCGAAAAGAAAGGATGAAGGATCAATTGCAAGAAGGCAGAATGCATGGTTGTTAACAAAAGGAACAGCTCAAGATGAGACAGTGTTGATAGCAGAGACAGAAAGGAAACTACAAGAAGTCCTACAGAAGTTAGTCAAGGAGAGCGAAAAGAAAGGATGAAGGATCAATTGCAAGAAGGCAGAATGCATGGTTGTTAACAAAAGGAACAGCTCAAGATGAGACAGTGTTGATAGCAGAGACAGAAAGGAAACTACAAGAAGTCCTACAGAAGTTAGTCAAGGAGAGCGAAAAGAACGGATGAAGGATCAATTGCAAGAAGGCAGAATGCATGGTTGTTAACAAAAGGAACACCTCAAGATGAGACAGTGTTGATAGCAGAGACAGAAAGGAAACTACAAGAAGTCCTACAGAAGTTAGTCAAGGAGAGCGAAAAGAAAGGATGAAGGATCAATTGCAAGAAGGCAGAATGCATGGTTGTTAACAAAAGGAACAGCTCAAGATGAGACAGTGTTGATAGCAGACACAGAAAGGAAACTACAAGAAGTCCTACAGAAGTTAGTCAAGGAGAGCGAAAAGAAAGGATGAAGGATCAATTGCAAGAAGGCAGAATGCATGGTTGTTAACAAAAGGAACAGCTCAAGATGAGACAGTGTTGATAGCAGACACAGAAAGGAAACTACAAGAAGTCCTACAGAAGTTAGTCAAGGAGAGCGAAAAGAACGGATGAAGGATCAATTGCAAGAAGGCAGAATGCATGGTTGTTAACAAAAGGAACAGCTCAAGATGAGACAGTGTTGATAGCAGAGACAGAAAGGAAACTACAAGAAGTCCTACAGAAGTTAGTCAAGGAGAGCGAAAAGAAAGGATGAAGGATCAATTGCAAGAAGGCAGAATGCATGGTTGTTAACAAAAGGAACAGCTCAAGATGAGACAGTGTTGATAGCAGAGACAGAAAGGAAACTACAAGAAGTCCTACAGAAGTTAGTCAAGGAGAGCGAAAAGAAAGGATGAAGGATCAATTGCAAGAAGGCAGAATGCATGGTTGTTAACAAAAGGAACAGCTCAAGATGAGACAGTGTTGATAGCAGACACAGAAAGGAAACTACAAGAAGTCCTACAGAAGTTAGTCAAGGAGAGCGAAAAGAACGGATGAAGGATCAATTGCAAGAAGGCAGAATGCATGGTTGTTAACAAAAGGAACAGCTCAAGATGAGACAGTGTTGATAGCAGAGACAGAAAGGAAACTACAAGAAGTCCTACAGAAGTTAGTCAAGGAGAGCGAAAAGAAAGGATGAAGGATCAATTGCAAGAAGGCAGAATGCATGGTTGTTAACAAAAGGAACAGCTCAAGATGAGACAGTGTTGATAGCAGACACAGAAAGGAAACTACAAGAAGTCCTACAGAAGTTAGTCAAGGAGAGCGAAAAGAAAGGATGAAGGATCAATTGCAAGAAGGCAGAATGCATGGTTGTTAACAAAAGGAACAGCTCAAGATGAGACAGTGTTGATAGCAGAGACAGAAAGGAAACTACAAGAAGTCCTACAGAAGTTAGTCAAGGAGAGCGAAAAGAAAGGAGGAAGGATCAATTACAAGAAGGCAGAATGCATGGTTGTTAACAAAAGGAACAGCTCAAGATGAGACAGTGTTGATAGCAGAGACAGAAAGGAAACTACAAGAAGTCCTACAGAAGTTAGTCAAGGAGAGCGAAAAGAAAGGATGAAGGATCAATTGCAAGAAGGCAGAATGCATGGTTGTTAACAAAAGGAACAGCTCAAGATGAGACAGTGTTGATAGCAGACACAGAAAGGAAACTACAAGAAGTCCTACAGAAGTTAGTCAAGGAGAGCGAAAAGAAAGGATGAAGGATCAATTGCAAGAAGGCAGAATGCATGGTTGTTAACAAAAGGAACAGCTCAAGATGAGACAGTGTTGATAGCAGACACAGAAAGGAAACTACAAGAAGTCCTACAGAAGTTAGTCAAGGAGAGCGAAAAGAAAGGATGAAGGATCAATTGCAAGAAGGCAGAATGCATGGTTGTTAACAAAAGGAACAGCTCAAGATGAGACAGTGTTGATAGCAGAGACAGAAAGGAAACTACAAGAAGTCCTACAGAAGTTAGTCAAGGAGAGCGAAAAGAAAGGAGGAAGGATCAATTGCAAGAAGGCAGAATGCATGGTTGTTAACAAAAGGAACAGCTCAAGATGAGACAGTGTTGATAGCAGAGACAGAAAGGAAACTACAAGAAGTCCTACAGAAGTTAGTCAAGGAGAGCGAAAAGAAAGGATGAAGGATCAATTGCAAGAAGCCAGAATACATGGTTGTTAACAAAAGGAACAGCTCAAGATGAGACAGTGTTGATAGCAGAGACAGAAAGGAAACTACAAGAAGTCCTACAGAAGTTATTCAAGGAGAGCGAAAAGAAAGGAGGAAGGATCAATTGCAAGAAGGCAGAATGCATGGTTGTTAACAAAAGGAACAGCTCAAGATGATACAGTGTTGATAGCAGAGACAGAAAGGAAACTCCAAGAAGTCCTACAGAAGTTAGTCAAGGAGAGCGAAAAGAAAGGATGAAGGATCAATTGCAAGAAGGCAGAATGCATGGTTGTTAACAAAAGGAACAGCTCAAGATGAGACAGTGTTGATAGCAGAGACAGAAAGGAAACTACAAGAAGTCCTACAGAAGTTAGTCAAGGAGAGCGAAAAGAAAGGATGAAGGATCAATTGCAAGAAGGCAGAATGCATGGTTGTTAACAAAAGGAACAGCTCAAGATGAGAGAGTGTTGATAGCAGAGACAGAAAGGAAACTACAAGAAGTCCTACAGAAGTTAGTCAAGGAGAGCGAAAAGAAAGGATGAAGGATCAATTGCAAGAAGGCAGAATGCATGGTTGTTAACAAAAGGAACAGCTCAAGATGAGACAGTGTTGATAGCAGAGACAGAAAGGAAACTACAAGAAGTCCTACAGAAGTTAGTCAAGGAGAGCGAAAAGAAAGGATGAAGGATCAATTGCAAGAAGGCAGAATGCATGGTTGTTAACAAAAGGAACAGCTCAAGATGAGACAGTGTTGATAGCAGACACAGAAAGGAAACTACAAGAAGTCCTACAGAAGTTAGTCAAGGAGAGCGAAAAGAAAGGATGAAGGATCAATTGCAAGAAGGCAGAATACATGGTTGTTAACAAAAGGAACAGCTCAAGATGAGACAGTGTTGATAGCAGAGACAGAAAGGAAACTACAAGAAGTCCTACAGAAGTTAGTCAAGGAGAGTGAAAAGAAAGGAGGGAGGATCAATTGCAAGAAGGCAGAATGCATGGTTGTTAACAAAAGGAACAGCTCAAGATGATACAGTGTTGATAGCAGAGACAGAAAGGAAACTACAAGAAGTCCTACAGAAGTTAGTCAAGGAGAGCGAAAAGAAAGGATGAAGGATCAATTGCAAGAAGGCAGAATGCATGGTTGTTAACAAAAGGAACAGCTCAAGATGAGACAGTGTTGATAGCAGAGACAGAAAGGAAACTACAAGAAGTCCTACAGAAGTTAGTCAAGGAGAGCGAAAAGAAAGGATGAAGGATCAATTGCAAGAAGGCAGAATGCATGGTTGTTAACAAAAGGAACAGCTCAAGATGAGAAAGTGTTGATAGCAGAGACAGAAAGGAAACTACAAGAAGTCCTACAGAAGTTAGTCAAGGAGAGCGAAAAGAAAGGAGGAAGGATCAATTGCAAGAAGGCAGAATGCATGGTTGTTAACAAAAGGAACAGCTCAAGATGAGACAGTGTTGATAGCAGAGACAGAAAGGAAACTACAAGAAGTCCTACAGAAGTTAGTCAAGGAGAGCGAAAAGAAAGGATGAAGGATCAATTGCAAGAAGGCAGAATGCATGGTTGTTAACAAAAGGAACAGCTCAAGATGAGACAGTGTTGATAGCAGAGACAGAAAGGAAACTACAAGAAGTCCTACAGAAGGTAGAGAAGGAAAGTGAGAAGAAAGGTCTAAGCATAAACTACAAAAAGACAGAATGCATGGTTGTCAGCAAAAAGATGAGCCCAAAATACAAATTGCAGGTCAGGAATACTCAAACCAATCAGGTACAGAGATTTAAATATCTGGGAAGTGTTCTAACAGAAAATGGAAAGTGCGACACTGAGATCCAAAGACATATTGGGATTGCCAAAGATGCATTCCAAAACCTAAGCAAAGTATTAAGAGATAGGAAGATTTTGTTAGAAACAAAGAAAAGATTACTGAACTGTTGCATTATATCTGTCCCCCTGTACTGCAGTGAATGCTGGGCAATCTCCCCAAAGATGAAGAAGAGACTTGAAGCTACAAAAATGTGGTTCTATAGAAATATGCTGAGGATATCATGGACTGAACATGTGAGCAATGACAAGGTTTGGGAGAGAATGGAAACAAAAAAGAAACTCATACTTAACATCAGGAAAGGCAGTTGAAATTTATGGAACACGTAATGAGAAAGGAGGACTTGGAAAATCTGATATGGTACAAATTGAGAGAAAGAGGGACAGTGTGTAACATACTTGATAGGTTTGAGCAAATGGATGGCAGAACAGGGTTTGGGAAAAATAACAAAAAGACAAAACTTATTAAAAGCTACAAGGGACAGAAAGAAGGGACACAGCATATAAAAGAAGTTGCAAATATTTTTAAATATCTTCTCTGATTTTTTATTTTATTTTAGATTTAATTGCAAGAAAATACCATCCAATTAATTATGAAAAAAGAAGATCAGATAATCTGTGGCTGCAGTGATTGTTACTGGAGTAGTCTTTCTTTTCATAACGTACCAAAGATTCTTTATTGAATTTGACGCTCAGTGATTTAAGCATCCTTTCCAAAAGCCCAATAACATGATCCTGAAACCATTTTCTAAATTTAATATTTTAATTTAAATTATTTCTTTTTTTGTATTTATGAAACAAATTCATATACCACAATGTGCTTCTAATGCTTTTACAATGATCGCTGATATTGTATATGAGCCTAGTCTAAAGTTCACTATGGAGAATTATGAGATCAGTGCACTTTCAATGTATCTTTTTCTGCATGAATTCTTTACTTTTCTAATCAGACTGGCATTTATTAGGCCAAAATTTTGGTCAGATATATCCACAGTGAACTACTAGTGTATCAAATGTGTTGTTATGAAATAGGTCCCTGCATTGCTCATATAGTCTTTTTGAGATTTATTTCAATTTCAAACTTATAAATTTGAGTCTGATTAGAAGAGAAAATAATTTACTAGGAATAAAATTCATTGAAAGTGCACTAATCTCACAATTTTCTACAGCCAACCTTAGACTTGTCTCATATACAATATTAGTGACCATTGCATAAGTCATTCAAATTTAGCTACATTCTTTACTTCTTCAGTCTTGCACATTGTGACCATGTATTTTATTTCCTTATACTTATAGGTTGCCAACTCTGTCAAGTTATAAGAAAGGATATAAAGAAAAAAAATGTACAAGTAGTAATTTTTAATTTAATTCCAGCAGATATGCACTATAAATGAAAATGACGTTGTTTAATTTGGAAGGTATAAAACAAAAAACAAGAACAGAAAGAACTAAATAAAAAAAAACTGTCCTTTCTAATAAAGGATGTTGGTCAACTCTGCTTAAATGTAAAAGTTTTTGAAATTCTTAGATGAAGCATTTCAGTATTTTTTATATTTAGCATTTCGTCTTAGTTTTCTTCCTTTTCAATATAACTTTATTATATCTTCTACTCAACCAGATGTAAACATGCAAGTATTCCAGACCGCATTATGATATCTTCTACTACAACCTTGTTTCATGTCTAGGAAGGGGTTCCCGGATCTCTCTCTATCTCTCTCTGGCCTCTGTGCTGGTGCCGTAGAGTTTCACCCATGATGCGTGTAGTCTGTGGCATTGCCTGTTCATTCTGAGGGTACACAGTTGATAGTTCCCTGGTTGCTGTTTCCGACTGGTAGTTAGGAGCCCTAACTCTTGCGTAGCATCTTGAGCAGCCGCTCTGATCAACAGTTGCATAATATCGGGGTGTCTGTAGTGCCATGTCGCGCATTGATAGGTGTCCCTGCAGTCATCTCCGGTGGGCAACCCTGAGGCCACATTATGATTCAGGCTGTGCCAAACCCCCTCTCTGCCCGCGTCATGGGTGATAACCGTCGGCTTCCTGTAACTCTGGCCTTCTCTTTTTCCAACACCAATTACCCACATGAAGTACAAAAACCAGAAATATAAACCTAAACCAGCCTTCCAAAAATCACCCAAACCTTTAAATATCTCCTTCTCCAACATCCGTGGCATTAGAACCAACTTCTGCAGCGTTGAGTCTTTCCTCATTGCTAATTGCCCGGACATACTGGCCCTGTGTGAGACCAATCTTGACTCCTCTATCCCTTCCTCTGATCTCTCCTGGATACCTTCCTCTCCTCAGAAAAGACTCCCTAACCCACATGCATGGCCTGGGTGTCTATGTCAAGGACCATCTCCCTCTGGCTAGAGAGTCCTCTCTCGAATCGCCGGATCATTCATACTTGTGTCTCCGGCTATCTCTTCTCAATGCTGTAAGCTATCTTTTCTTCCTCTACCGCTCTCCATCCTCTCAGGACTGTGGAATACTCGATGTCATTTCTGACAGCATAGATAGGGCCATCTCTGTCCATCCGTACACTCACATATTTGTGTTTGACGATTTTAACGCCCATCTCAACCAGTGGCTTAAGAACGCTACTACCAACCTTGCAGGCATTCATACTCTCAACTTTTCAGTCTCTCAATCCCTCACTCAGATAATCGATTTCCCCACGCGTTTTGCCTTCAACCGTGACTGTAAGGCCTCACTCCTCGACCTGTGTTTTACCTCCATCCCTGAGTCTTGTAGTGCCACGCAGCTCTGTCCTATCGGTAACTCCGATCATGCTGTAGTGTCTGTTAGCATCTCCTTCAGCCCCACCCCCTGCAAAGAGCCTCCTACCACCAGAACCACATTCTGCTACCAACAGGGTGACTGGGACTCGTTTCGTGACTTCCTCCGCGATGTCCTCTGGAATGCTGTATTTAAGCTCCCCACTCATGATTGTGCTTCTGAGTTCTCTTCCTGGATTAAAGCTGGTATCGAAGCTTTCATCCCCTCCAGGAAATTCAAGGTCAAACCGCACTCCTCCCCCCTGCTGCTCGGATGAAGGAACGTATTGCATCCCGCATATTTGGCTCCAAAGATTATTAGCGCCTCTGCAAGAGCGTTCTGAACAATAACAAACCCTCCATTCCTCCCCTGTTCAATCAGTCTGAGGTCCTGACCACCTCTGCCGACAAGGCCGAATGCTTCGCTCGGAAGTTTTCTTCCAATTCTACGCTAGATTCTTCCGGGGTACACTTGCCCGATTTCCCTCCCAGAACTGAGGCCCTCCTGGACGGTTTGCAAATAACCCCGTCATCGGTATTGGGCATTATTTCTAACTTAGATCACCACAAGGCTACTGGTGGTGACGGAATACCAGCCATTGTCCTGAAGAAATGCGCACCTGAACTGGTGCCTGCCCTCTCTAAATTGTACAACCACTGCCTCAAGGAGTCCTGTTTTCCTGACTGCTGGAAGTCCTCAACCATTGTTCCTGTCTTTAAGAACTCTGGTGACCCCTCTGACCCTTCCAATTACCGTCCTATCAGTCTCCTACCCCTCTTCAGCAAAGTCTTCGAGGCCATTATCAACGCCGAAGTGATTAATTTACCTGATATCCCACGATCTGCTCTCTGACAAGCAGTATGGTTTCCAATTTGCCCGATCTATTGCCGATGTGCTTACGGCCATCACTGAATTTGTCTACCAAGCTATCCATAATAACGGCAAAGCTCGTGCTGTGGCCCTTGACATCTCCAAAGCATTCGATAGAGTTTGGCATGCTGGCCTTCTTCACAAGCTCCAGGGTTATGGTATCACAGGTCGATTGTTTGACCTAATACAGTCATTCTTGTCAAACCGGGATTTGAAGGTTGTTCTTAGTGGATTCATCTCCAGATCCTATCCCACTAACGCAGGTGTTCCTCAAGGCTCCATCCTAGGCCCTACTCTGTTCCTCATATTTATAAACGACCTTCCTGACGCCATAGACTCCCAAGTCGGCATCTACGCTGACGACACCACTATTTACTCCTGCCTCAAACACAAATCTAGTGAGGTGGACAAAATTAACCTGGCATCTCAAATTGAAAAGGACCTCCAATCAGTTGTGAACTGGGGAGAGAAATGGATGGTTAACTTTAACGCCTCTAAAACAAAACTGCTCTCTATTAACCACCACAAGAATCCATCCCTGCATCCCATTAGAATGTCTGAAGACCAACTTCTCGAGAGCTCCTCTCTGCAGCTGCTCGGCCTCACACTGTCTGCTGATCTGAGATGGAACAAATACATCGAGTCAGTTGCATCAGCCACCACAAGGAAAGTTGGTTCTCTGTACTGAGCCAGGAAATTTTTCTCCCCGGAATCGATCCTCCAAGTCTATAAATTGACCATTCGCCCTTGCATGGAGTATTGCTGCCATATATGGTCTGGGGCCCCTGCTGTTTGCCTCAGGGTTCTTTATAAGATCCAGAGACGGATAGGCAACGTGATTGGCGCTGATCTGTCATCTCATCTGCAGTCGCTCTCTCACAGGCGTGATGTTGCCTCGCTCTGTCTTTTTTACAAGTACTTTCACGGTAATTGCTCCGAGGAGCTGCTTTCGCTTGTCCCTAGGCCTCGTGAATTTAAACGCCCCATGAGGCTGGAATCCTGCTCCCACCCCTACACCATGGAAACTGTTAGATGTAGACGTCTCTTCTACTCCAATAGCTTCATGTCTCGCACATCTATTACTGTTTCCCTGACAAAATACAATCTCCAACGGTTTAAGTGTAGCGTCAATCGACATCTCCAGTTGCCTTGATCTATCCACTTCCCTTCTCCATATCCTTTCATTTTTCATTCCTATCTGCTCTCGCTCCAAATCTTCTGTAACCCCCTTGCCTTGATCGACCCACTGTCTTTCTCTTTCTCCACATCCTCTCCTTTACCACTCCTATCTGCTCTTCCTCCAACCCTTCTTTTACCCCTTGCGTGATAATGGCTTCCAGCCTTGCTTGGGGTGATACGCTTAAAAAAAAACAAAAAAAAACAGATGTAAACATAAGCTAGAATTCCAGACCACATTATATCTTCTACTACAATCAGATGTAAACAGATGTAAAAATTTCAGACAACTTTATTATATCTTCTACTACAACCTAATGTACACAGATGCAAGAATTCCAGATCACTTTATTATACTTTCTACTAGAACCAGATGTAAACATATGTAAGAATTACAGACAGCTTTATTAAGTCTTCTAGTACAACAAACCACCCTCATTCCCTCTGTATTCCATTGGTGAGAAGTAAGTTCCACTTGAACAGCTTCTTCCTGTGAACGAGTGCACTGTGGGGCTGACTCCCAGAAGGATGTTTCCCTGATCACAACGAACATAACCTGTTCATATTTAGGATTAACTGTTATCTTCCCCTCATATGCGCATAAACCCTGTAACCTTTTACCTTGAGTGAGCCTGGGGCTTCAACAGGGTGAAAATCACTGTAAGGAAAAAAAAACCCAAAACAACCAAAAATAAAAAAAAAACAGTTGTAAACAGATGTAAGAATTTCAGACAACTTAGTAATTCCACTTCCTGAATTTTTATGATGGATTCTGGGTAAGTGCCATTGCCGTTTCCATTTCAATTCCAAATTGTATTTTCTGTTTGAAATAGCTAAAAAAGAAATTATTTCATTACTCTATCACTGACATACACAAACAATGGTTTAATAACTCACATAAGGTCAAGGTTGATTTGGGGGCTAACAGGTTTTGGTTAAACTACCTAGTCAGGCAAAATACAGCAAAAGATAAAAGTGGGTGAATTAGCATACAGACAAAGATCTTAACTACTGTTGTCTACATGTCCACTCACCCATTTTTTTTTTAACAGCTATTGTGGCATGTCAGTGATAAGTTCTTGATTAATATTTTTGGCAATTGAAAATAAATGGATTCATGCCTTCCCCAAAGACATTTGCGTAAATGAGTATCAACACCCTCAAGTAGAATTTGAATTCAGTGGATACACATGAATAAATAAAGACAGATATCTGTCAAGGCTGTAATGACCTAAACATCTTTTTGCTGCTACTGACTGGACATGTAATAATAGTTAAATAAGAATGTTTGCATTTTTCAAACATTTCACACCATGCAAGGCAATAAAGCCACTAAGATGAAAGAGGTTACTGAGAGTGAAAGAAATGAGAAAACGTAATTGAGGAGAAAGGACAATGAAAATAGTAAAGGTACAGTGAATTAATTGAAGCCAAGTTGCCAGGTCAGGATCTATGACATGACAGATTTTGTCAAGAATGTCAAGAAGCAAGAAGCACCAGACTAGATGTAGCACAAATACTGAATGTATGGAGCTTATAAAAGATAGATTCTGGAGAGAGAAATTGTCTAGCACAATACAGTGAACCAACTTTTTTAGCAGCAGATTCATGCCTTCCCAAGAACTAAAGTATAAACTGAACTTGCAATGCTGATAATTGTCATATTGCTTCACACATTCAGGTATTTGAAATATAGGAGATATAGGTACCTTCTTCTTTTATGCACCAAGTCTCTTCAGGACGTGAGTAATCATGGTCCTCCACAATTTCCTATACATGGTAGCTCCGAAAATTTTTTTTTTTTTTTTACTATCCTTTCTCCTTTGTGTTTTGCCATCCATTTACTCGAAGTTGTTAGGTTGGTTACTTTTCCCTCTGTACCTTCAGTATATCCTATGAGTGTCAAACTCTCCAAGTCCTCTTCCCTCATTATGTGTCCCAGTAATTTCAGCTGTCTCTTCTTCATTCTAATTATGTGTATCCTTAAATCTTGACTGATGAGCAGAAACATTGTTGGTTTCACATTTCATCATGATCTTTTGAATAATGCAACGGTCAGATCTTTGATTATGTTTTCAGTATGTTTTGCTGATACCTAGAAACACATAGTTAATGTTTTCAGTATGTTTTGCTGATACCTAGAAACACATAGTTAATGTTTTCAGTATGTTTTGCTGATACCTAGAAACACATAGTTAATGTTTTCAGTATGTTTTGCTGATACCTAGAAACACATAGTTAATGTTTTCAGTATGTTTTGCTGATACCTAGAAACACATAGTTAATGTTTTCAGTATGTTTTGCTGATACCTAGAAACACATAGTTAATGTTTTCAGTATGTTTTGCTGATACCTAGAAACACATAGTTAATGTTTTCAGTATGTTTTGCTGATACCTAGAAACACATAGTTAATGTTTTCAGTATGTTTTGCTGATACCTAGAAACACATAGTTAATGTTTTCAGTATGTTTTGCTGATACCTAGAAACACATAGTTAATGTTTTCAGTATGTTTTGCTGATACCTAGAAACACATAGTTAATGTTTTCAGTATGTTTTGCTGATACCTAGAAACACATAGTTAATGTTTTCAGTATGTTTTGCTGATACCTAGAAACACATAGTTAATGTTTTCAGTATGTTTTGCTGATACCTAGAAACACATAGTTAATGTTTTCAGTATGTTTTGCTGATACCTAGAAACACATAGTTAATGTTTTCAGTATGTTTTGCTGATACCTAGAAACACATAGTTAATGTTTTCAGTATGTTTTGCTGATACCTAGAAACACATAGTTAATGTTTTCAGTATGTTTTGCTGATACCTAGAAACACATAGTTAATGTTTTCAGTATGTTTTGCTGATACCTAGAAACACATAGTTAATGTTTTCAGTATGTTTTGCTGATACCTAGAAACACATAGTTAATGTTTTCAGTATGTTTTGCTGATACCTAGAAACACATAGTTAATGTTTTCAGTATGTTTTGCTGATATCTAGAAACACAGAGTTAATGCTTTCTGTATGTTTTGCTGATACCTAGAAACAGATAGTTAATGTTTTCAGTATGTTTTGCTGATATCTAGAAACACATAGTTAATGTTTTCAGTATGTTTTGCTGATATCTAGAAACACAGAGTTAATGCTTTCAGTATGTTTTGCTGATACCTAGAAACAGATAGCTAATGTTTTCAGTATGTTTTGCTGATATCCAGAAACACATAGCTAAATTACTTAATAACTTTCTGCAAAACAAATTCTAAAAATATTTCTGGCAATGGCACCATTGTCTCACAAAAAACATAACTTCACAATGCATGTGTGTGTGTGTGCACGTGTTTGTGTGTGTGTGCATGCACGTGTGTGTGTGTGTGTCAAGAGCACTAAACAAAATAGCAGCAAAAATAAAACAGAGACAAGAGTATACAAAATAAATTATACAAAGTCCCCAGTGATATTCATCAGTGAAAAACATCTGGTAATCTCATCACAGGGATCTATTGCATAAGAACACATTAAGTACCCTAGTGGTTCACCATAACACATCTGACCACAATTTTGACTTAATAAATGCCAGTCTGATTAAAAGTAGAAAAGGTATTGAAAGTGCACTGATCTCACAATTTTCTATGGTCAACCTTAGGCTAGGCACATATACAATCATCACAAAAATATTAGTAACACTTGCGGCATGTGAACTGATTTGAGTAAAAAGTAGAGATGATCTTTTTTGACCCGTAGGGACTTAAAGGTACCATGTGTATTGCAGCCACAGTAGAAGTGGTGTTTTTTGGGTACAATAACCTAACAAAGCCCAACACTCTCCAGGTCAGATTTGAATTCAATTTTCCCTTCTTCTTGACTGGTTGCTACCCAAGGCTATAGAGCCAAGAATTCTCTTCTTCTACCTCCAACTGGGGGCAGAAGAAGAGAATTTATACCTTTCCCATGAGTATTAGTATATAAGTGAATGTAATGGATCTGATTGGAATTTGAACTCAGCTCTCCAATTCCTCAATTTGAGCTGCTGTCCATTACTCCACCGTGCCTCCACATGATGTTAGGTTAAACTGCAAGTCCAGTAAGGATTAATAGTTTTAGTACAAAAAGACCCCCTTTCCTGCCGCAGTACCTGATCATGATATTTATTAACTCTTCCTCATATCCCAAAAGCCTTTTCTCACATATTGTCTTATTGCTTGTTCCAGCATATAAGCAGTGTAATGCATAGTTGAATAGCTTTTACACTTTGTCTATCTACCTCCACGCAAACACACACATATACACACAAACAACACACACACACACACACATATGTATATATATATATATATATAAACATGGTAGAGACTTATGTAGTATGAAAAACTAACTATTGATAGTCAATATCTCACCACTCTACAAACAATGTCAGCTTGTCTAATTGGCTTGAATTCATAGTTTTTCGAGGACTGAGTCCACACTGCATTGTTATTTAACTTATAGCTGAGTTAAAGTGTTGGTTCATGCCTTTCCCAATGATATTAATATAAAGAGAATGCAGCAGACTTAACCAGAATGTATGTTTGTATACACACACACACACACACACACACACACACACTCATACATACATATATATATATATATATATATATATATATATATATGTGTGTATATATATATATATATATATATATATATATAGCCGGTTTTCGATTCTAGCCGGAGGCAACCGAACGTCTAGCCGCACTGTTGAGCTGTGATACAGCAAAACAGTCTGTCTGTGGATGACAATATATATATATATATATATATATTTATATGAAATTTAAGATTTAAGAAACAGCAGATATTTTTATATACAGTGTTCAATATTAGAAATATTAAAATAATTAAATGATTAAATAAGAATTAGATATTAACAAATATTTACTTTGTTACTTTAATAATAATATAACATAATAAATCAAATAATATATTCATTAGTAATACAAATATGGCATAAAATATTATAATTTAATTAATGATACAAATTAACAAATATTACAATTTAATTAATAATATAACATGACATAACAACTTCTTTATAAACCATAAAAAAATTAATTTTCAAAGAAAATCTACAGCTGAAAAAATGAAGACATAAACACAAGCAAAAATTCATGAATGTATGCCTGTAAAATAATGTTAAATTCATGAATATGCATGTATACAAAATGGAGTAAAAGACAGATTGAAAAAGATGCAGAACAAATTGAAAAAATTTGAAATATCATTTAAAACAAGAACCCCCTGAAGAACGGAAATTTATCAAGAAACTTTGAAGTCGGGAAAAACAACAAAAAAATTGATATTTAAAATTTAAGTAAACTTTTTATATAAAATTATATATATATATATATATATATATATATATATATATATTGATGTATTTAGGCAGCAATCCTTCTTTCATGCATGTTTCATTGAATTCGATAGACAAGGTGCTTTGATTTAGTTATTTATACAATTTCTCAAAAAAAATTTTTTTTTTTTTTCAGAAGATAGATTATATAAAAACTGTCCAATTGTTCATTCTTTCTGAGCACTTTTGGCTATACATTTAGCCATTTTCAAGGTTGAAATATATTAACTGTTAACAAGAAATAGATTGTTGTAAGTGTGTATTTATATAATGTTTCATTTTCAAAAACACGCTCAAGATATTGTGTACATGTTCATATTTGATATTATTGAGTGTTAGTTTTTAATTTTTTTTAATAAGGCTTCCATTATTTTTAGCTGTTTTTCACATGTAGACATACCTTGTCTGTCGTATTCAAAGAAATGTGCATATATATATATATATATATATATATATATATATATTTCTGATACCTCCTAATAATTGGATGAAACAATTGCAAAGGTTTGTAGACAAAACTCTGGAGTTGGGTTGCTCAATATAACATCGCTCAGCTAAGTGAAAAATGTTATATTTGTATTAATCTTATGTGTGTGTGTGTGTGTGTGTGTGTGTATGAATCTGTTTATATAGATAGGTGTTTATACATGTGCATATACATGGATATAGATATGGTTTTACATTTCATCTGATTTTTTTAATAATACAGAGATCTGCTCCTTGATCGATGTTATTGGTGAAGAAACATGATGTTCTCAATATGATTTACTCATATCCAACAACATATGTTTACATTACTGAATGGTTTTCTGGAAAAAAAGTTCCAAAATATTTCTGACAATAGCACAATTATCTTGCAAAGTGCATAACTTCACAAGAAGAAAATAACAGCAGCAAAATTTGCTTGTCACACTTTGTATATGTATGACTACAAACGGATATTTTTAAACTTAAAAGAATAATTTTTTAATATTACATTATTAAATTTTTGAAAATAACAATGATTTTTCCAGATACAAGTTCAGCATAGCTGGGGGAGAAGAGCTGGATTTATACCTCCCACAAGTGTATTTGCACATAAGTGAATGTAAAAATTTGAACTCGGCTCTCCAAATTCTCATTCTGCTATCCATCATACCGCTCACACATCCACTGCAGGTTTATGAAAAATGCCTTTTATTACTTGACATTTATTGAAATAACTGTTTTCTGTACCATGCAAGAAGAGAAAGAAGTGTTACAATTGATATTTGTGGTGTTATTTTCTTTCCTAGTTTGCCTCAGATAAACTTGAAAGTAAAGTCTGTGTTCATGACATTCTAGATAAAAAAAAGTTAATCTCTATGAAGCTCTTCTGACATTTATAGAGTGGATCTTATGAATTTGTATTGGGAACAAACATAAATACATTCACAAATATGCAAAGGGGATACTGAACTGTTCTTAGTCCAACCAAGAAAGAATGACCTAGAGTCATGAATCGCACGTGTTATTTTAAATATTAATGCAACTGTTTAAATGTATCTCTGTTTAGGACTTTATTGGACTCTCGTTGGTAACAAAGAAAAGAGTACTGAGAAGTTACATGACATCTGTCCTCCTTTATGACAGCGAATATTGGACAGTCTTCTCAAAGATGAAGAAGGCACTCGTAACACTAGGGTTCTACAGAAGGATGCTGAGGATATCATGGACTGAGCGTGTGAGCAACGGTGAGGTCTTGGAGAGGATGCAAACAAGGAGGAGGCTTATACTTCAGGAAAAGGAAGCTGAATTTTTGGGGACACGTAATGAGGAAGGAGGGCCTGGAGAATCTGATACTCACAGGTCGAATAGAGGGAAAGAGAGACAAGAGAAAGCAATGCATAACATATCCGGTGGGATTAAGCAAGTGGATGACAGAACATGGTCTGGGGGAGGTGGCAGAGGGATGGAAAATTGAGTGCTACAAGGGATAGGGGGAAGTGGAGAGCCATGATCGCCTACGTCCTGAAAGGACACGGCACATAAAAAGAAAAGAATGAACTACACATGCTTATGGAGGAGAGTGTACACTGAAATGTTAAATTTTTAAATTTAATTATTCTTTTAAGATGTGTCTCGGTATACAAAACTTGAAGGTGGAATTTACTGTATCACCTGTAATAATTATCATATGGAATACATAAGAGAAACCTTGAATAAAAGATTATACGAACACAAAATGAATATTTTACACATTCATTGCATTAGTTGCTCACCATGTGAGTTTGACCATAATCTCTTTAATTAAAAGAAAGACAAAAGTGTATGGCAAGTGCTTTAATCACTAGAAAATCAACAGTAATTTTGTGTCCAGATTCTTACAACATTTCAGCCTTCTTGGCAGATTTATTGTCACAATGTGGGATACTTAATTATCTAAAGTGATAAAAACATAAACACAAAGAAAAAGAAACTAAACAAAATTACCTTGACTTGATGTGTTCAGCAGAGGAGGGGCATATTCAACAAAAAATCGAAAATTGCTTTTTTCACTGCAAATTATTCATTATATCATATCCAAGTATTTTACAAAAAATTAGAGCCAATTACACAATATTTCAAGCTCATGGTTATGAACTATAAACCTAAATTGCGTAAACATGCAATGTGATGAGGTAACATAAACCATAGATTTGTCTGCAGAATACCTTTATCGTCACATAATTATAGTGAAATCATTAAGGTTCTTTGTCAAAGCATTTTATTTTTGGTCGTATATTAATTTAAAATATTCCTTTTTATAGGCCTTATTTTTTAGATGGAATAAGATCATTCTAAATTTCAGGATTTCACTATTGCCCATCAAAATGACTGGAAGAAAGCGGATCTAAAACCAACAATGGAAAAGAGAGGCAACAAAGCATAAACGAAATAGCTCCAGTTTGTTCAACTTAGCATTGCAACCAAAGTATTCTAAAACGCTGCCACTAACAAAGGAGAAAATGACAAATACCTAACAAATTGAATATATAATGAAAATTTATATTATTTTTATTTATTTGTTATGTAACTAAATACATAATTGTCAACAATGTTTTCATAAATCTTGATATTTCCTGTAATAAGTTCTTAATAAATATTATTATTGTTATTGTTTTACTTAGTCCTACATTTACAATTCCTTAATGGCTAACCATGAAAAAAAATGTTGACCAAAATTGCATAAAAACTTTAAGCATGTATTGCTGCAAAATTATCAAATGTTGAATACATCTCTCCTCTGCCAAACACATCATATACCCAGACTGATCTAAAAAAAATATTAAATTAAAAAATTTCAATGTCCCCTCTCCTTCATGCACATGTATAGTTATATCAATGGAAAAATCACTTTAGTCCAATGAAATCCTAAAAGGCGAAATGCATCACACAAAAACATGGCAACCTCTTTTGACATTTGCAGAGTAGATCATATTAATTTGCACTGGGAACAAACATAAACACATTTGCAAATATACAAAGGGTATACTGAAAAGTTCTTAGTCCAACCAAGGAAGAAATGTCATAGAGTCATGAAGGTGTTATTTCAGATCTACATCCAACTGTTTAAAACACTTGGCACACTGTTTCTCAAGTTGCTTCCTAAAACTAATTCTGTTGCTTGGGCATCAAAATACCAACTTTGGGATGTGAGCCTGGCTTCAAAACTTTAGCATCGTCTATTAAGTCAAATATAAGTCTGATATAAATGTATCATTTAATAAAAATTATCATTGTTAATGCAATCAGAAGAATTAGATTTAAGAATAATACTTTCTGCTTTTTATAAACTGTTATATGATGATGTTATGATGTTGATAATACACTCCTGTTTTCAAACTATGTTTTTAATCATTTCACTCCAAGTAAAGCAATAAAGTCACTATGATGCAAGGAATTACAACGTCAAAAAGACAACAGAATAAAGGAAACTGTGAAAACATTATTTAAGAGAAAGGACAATAAATGAATAGGATTCAAAAAGACAGAAGATGACAGTGGATGTTGCATTTAAACTTTTGTAGATTGTAGTTAACATGAAAACACAATGCTGGAAAAGAGTTCTACAGCCAATAGAACTTATTGTTACATGAAGCAATTTCAATGGTAAAAATGATGAGACCTTGCTGCCAATCTAGTATTGCACTTAAATTCATAAAGTTGAGGTATCAAAGAGGAAGGCTCATCAGAATAATTGCTATGGAAATATTTATAGAAAAGGCACAGGGAAGTTACTTTATGTCAAGACAGGACCAGATACTTTTTTAGAAATTCTTCTCATGACAGTTAATAGTCCTATTTAATATCTTCCATTAACAGTCAAGTGACAGGAGGTCTCCTAATTACTCCTGAAATATCCTCAGTTATTTAAAAACACATTTGTAAAGCACATTTGAACTGTCTCAGTTTTTTTATAACACCCCCATTAAATTTATTCGGTGAATGGGGCTATTTAAGAACATGACTTTAGTTTTCAGGTCAAGTTTTTGGCCTTATAGCAAATTGCAGTGGTGGGTGAAACTATCCCTAGTGTGGCCTATTGAATTAAATAGTTAAATATGTATAAAATGTAAAGTTGGTTTTATTTACTTATATTTTAATCTATTATTTTAAAATTAAAATTGTTATTTATTTCTTCATTTTGCCAAAACAACACAAAACTAGAAAAATATAATTGTAATGGTGATACATATGCACCAATACATGAATCTTATCCCCCAAAGGTGAAAGTATATTCCCAAAATTAAGAAGAATGACATATGATAATAATTGATGTATTTGAAAAGAATGAACTGTAATGCAAAAAGATGGAAAGTGCAACATTGAAATCTGAAGAATCATTGAGATAATGAAAGTGACATAGAAAAGCTAAGCAAACTATTAAGAAACAGGAAAATCTTATTAAAAACAAAAAATATGAGTACTTAACTATTATATAATATTAGCCTTTCTATAGAATCTCATCAGAGATGAAGAAAAATTTGATGCGACAGAAATATGGTTCTAGAGAAAAGAAAAGTGATGCCCAGATAGAACACATTAATAAAACCTCACCAGTGATGATGATATATGTATCTATGATTGTTTTTTTTTTTTAAATCAAAGGAATTACCAGATGGTTGGGAAGGAAATGATACAAAGGATATTGGTTGTTGTAACAATTTCCACAGTTTGGTACTTATTGTAACTATTTAAAGAAGCTGTTTCTTATTGTAACATTTTACATGGGATTTTTATTTGTGTAATGATTTACATGGGCTGTTTCTTGTTGTAACAATTTAATGGGCTATTTCTTACTGTACCAATTCATATGTGTTGTTTCTTGTTGTAACAATTTAATGGGCTATTTCTTACTGTACCAATTCACATGTGTTGTTTCTTGTTGTAACAATTTAATGGGCTATTTCTTACTGTACCAATTCACATGTGTTGTTTCTTGTTGTAACAATTTAATGGGCTATTTCTTACTGTACCAATTCACATGTGTTGTTTCTTGTTGTAACAATTAAAAGAATTACCTGGCTTGTTACTTGGTGGAACAATTATCATGGGCTCACCATTTTTTGTAATAATTTAGATTGGTTGGTTCTTGTAACAATTTACATTGGTTCTTCCTTTTTGTACCAATTTACATGGGTTGTTTCTTTTTGTAAAAATTTACATGAGATGTTTCTTGTTCTAACTATTTACATGGGCTCGTTATTGTTGTAATAATTTACACACTTTGTTCCTTGTAACAATTTCCTTGTATTGTTTCTTGTTGTGACAATCTACATTTGTTTGTTCTTGTCACAAATTACATGGATTGTTACTTCCTTTTTGTAACAATTTAGATGGGTTTGTTTATGGTGTAACAATTAACATGGGCTATTTCTTGTTGTAACATTTTACATGGGCTGTTTCTTGTAACAATATACAAGTCTTGTTTCTTGTTGTAACAATTTACATTGTTACTCACCTTTTCAGATGTCCCATATATACTCACGGATAGGTCACCCCACTCGATAGGTTGCACCCCTACTTTATGGCTTAATAATTGATGATTTACTGTTGACTCACAGATAGGTTGCACCATAATCTGGGTGAGTTGCACAGCCCTTTTTAAGTATAAGAATTATCAGATATCTACCTTTACTTCTACCTTTATTTCAAAACTTACAATTATTAATACACTTTTGCAGGTAAAATGCATTTAGTCAATCTAAAGGAAGTAACTGTTGTACTTGTATTTTTATATTTACCGCATATTATTTTTATATTGAGTCAATTCAACAAAAAAAAAGAAATAACTACAGAAGAAAATGTTACGGTACATTTAGAAAAAAGTTTTTATCTATTTATATATCAAGTTACAGTTTCAAAATTAATTCAGAACTGAATTCCAAGAATTCTTCTTCATTATCATCACAGTCAAACATCATTCTCATTTGTTTTATCAGTTAATAGGTTTTGATTATTGTCCATTTCATCGTAGTTCTTCAACTCATCATCACTTGTGATATAACCATCTTCATCTTTATTTGAAGCAACCACATCTTCATTCTCAGCCTTTTCCATGCTTGAAGCAACTAAATCCTCATAGAATATGTTATCATTATTTCCATTAATGGCATTTGAGATGCCACATTTTTTGAAGGACTTAATAATCATTTCTTCAGGGATTTCTCAGAAATCATGATGACAAGATAGTGCTGTTTTACATTTATGTTGAGCAAATAGGTCACACCCCTAATATTTTGCTAAATTTTTGGTAGAAAAAGTGTGACCTATCCGTGAGTATATACGGTATGTTACACCTCTTTTTGCATATGAATAAATATAATATCCATTTATGTGCTGAATTAATCTATTTTGTGATTGGCTGAATTTAAAGTGCATATGTTAACATTGTTATTGTTAACATAGTCATTACAAATAAGCATGAAAATGGTTTTATTTACTTTTTTATTTTAATGTTAAAATTTTTAAAAATATTATTTATTTCCTTATTTTGCAAAAACAGCACAAAATCTTAAAATATAATTGTAATGGTAATACCTGTGTTACATTAGTTGAATCTTACCCACAAAGCAAAAGTATATTCCCAAAATTAAAAAGTTTCCCTCTGGTAATAATTTATAGTGGTAAACTTAAAATCATGTGGTTGAAGCAGCAAAGAGGAAAGCTCATCTGAACAATTTTCATGAAAATATTTATAGAAAAAAAAACAAAAGGAAATTACATTATGATGGTGGGTAAAAAAAATTATCCGGCACAACAGTGAACCAACTTTCCTACCAGCAGAACAAGCAACTGATCCAATTGATTCCAGTGGAAAACATGAGACTGAGAAGGCACTATGAGCTGCTCTCCAGGAGGTTACCATCATCCATGCTGCTGGAAAGCAAAAAGTATTTGTTATGATGACTAAAAGACATCAGTTTCATTTTGGAGGTGTTAAAATTTACAAGCCATTTCTTAACCCTTTTAATAACTGACTGAAGTTCATTCTTGAGATCAGCTACCATTTTTACTTTATCGGATTTATTGGACTTACTATTAACACAGGAGTAAATTGTTGTATAATACTGGTTTCTTATTGTAACAATTTATACAGGCTGTTTCTTGTTGTATTGACATATATAGGCTACTTTTTGTAATAATGTACCCAGACTGTTTTTTGTAAAAGCAGTACACAGACTTTTTCTTATTATAAAAATGTACTCAAATGAAGTCTGAACAACATTTGGATCATAAGATTTTCATTTGCTGCCTTTTAGCTCTGAGTGCCAACAAAGTTAATTGGTTCACAAATTGTAATGCTGCATAAAGTTAACATTATTCTTCTTCTTTACCAATTGAACATTCTCCCTAATGAATCACATTATTTAAATGTGACATCCTCTGACCAATCATGTCTTTCATTAGGACATTCATTGGTATCCGTTTATATCTTTGGAGAAAATGGGTGCAGTTCAGAATTGATCTGCATTATTTCAGTCAGATCTTTTTGCAATTTGATAAATTATTTGTCAGGTTGAGATGATCAAGAAGAAAGAAGTTTGATACGATTACAAGAAATTGATGGAATCGAATGGAATGGGTAATACAAGTGCGAAAGGAGAAAATGAGGAGTTGAATGGGTGAAACAAGCGACACAGAAGAATCCTGATATTATTGTTGAAAATTGAAGAAGTTGAGTCGGTGAAACTTTGATATAGCAAAAGATTATTCTATGAATTTAGTGTTGTTGGATTTTTGTACATGATCTGTTCTTCTTCAGATATATGTTACATCTGATAATTGCCGGGTTATCTCTGCCTAATTTCCTAATTTTTGAAACCGCTACTTGAGAGCGCTCTCCAACACTATATATACTCGGCAATATCTTTTCTCAGCCTCTTTCTCCTTTCATTTCAGCTGATACTACAACATGTAAATCTGTCGTGGAGATTGCATTTTTCTCTTTGTGGGAGGCGCCATGCAATTCCTTCGGGGAAACGCCATGAACAATACATACACACACACGTACATATGAACATTCACTGCACATACTTTGGAACAAAAACTTTCCAAATTAATTTGTTACACGCACATTATTGTCTTTGTCATTTGTAACCGTTTGTTGTTTAATAGATATTAATTTGTTTATATATATATATCGGTTTTTGTTGTTTCTTTGCATATCTTTAGGTGGACTCATTCTGAGTCTGCCATGTTTGTTGTGGGCCATTTTTAGGAGATGCACATGTTCATCTCACAATGTGTACACCGGCCTGCTACATAATCTTCAAAGAGACATAAACTAGATCTTTACTTTAGATCTTTTTGTACTGATTTTTACAACACAGATTAGGAAAGGTTTTCTGATTTGATTGACATAGATTAAAGAATCATTAAAAGTATATTGTAACAGAAAGGTTGATGTATATAGTTAATAGTATCCAGTTGGATGCCACATAGTATTGAGTCACAATCTTTTTTTTGTAAGGTTTTCAAGTCCTTTTCAATTTGCTTGTTATCTTCATCAACAACATTCTTGATGATAACAATTCCCAACTTGGCATATGATGATAATACAACAATTTACTCCTTTCTTAATAGCAAGTTCAATAAGTCTGATAAAGTAAAACTTCAGTCAGTTGTTAAATGGGGCAAGAAAAGGCATGTAAATTTTAAAACCTCCAAAATGAAACTGATGTCTTTTAGTCATCTTAGAGAACTATTTTTGCCTTCCAGCAGAATGGCTGATGCTAACCTCCAGGAGAGCAGCCCTTAGTACCTTCTCAGTCTCATGTTTTCCATTGGCATGAAATGAAATATGTTGAATCAATTGCTTGGTCTGCTGTTAGGAAAATTGGTTCACTCTTGCGCTAGATAATTTTTCTCACCAGAATCAATCTTAGAAGTTTTATAAATCAGCCATTCAGCATCCCTTGCTCCTGTTATATATCTTGAGATTCATGAGAAAGATCCAAAGAAGGATTTGTAATCTTATCGATCTTGACCTGACATCTCGGCTTCAGCCACTTACCCACCATCATAATGTATTTTCCTTTTGTTTTTTTTCTATAAATATTTTCATGTCACTTGTTCTGATATGCTTTCCTCTTTGCTGCCTCGACCACATGAGTTTAAGCATAGCACTAGAAATTATTATCACATGGCATTCTTTTTAATTTTTGGAATATAGTTTTGCCTTTGTGGGATAAGATTCAGCTAATGTTACAATTGTATAACCAGTAACAATAACAATATTAACATATACACTTTAAAATTTTGACAATTTCAAAATAAATTAAATTGGTACAAAAATTTGATTTTATATATATTTATATACAGAAACAGATGTAAAATATCTCAGAAAAGGAGAGAAAAAATCTATTTTTCAATGAGCTACTAACTTTCTCCTATGAGTCAGAAAGTGACTGACAATATATTTTTTGCTATGGAGGATGCTAGTGATCACTCCAAACACATTGATAATCACCATTAGACTCAACCAACTCTTTCCAATTCCTCAGCACTCTTCTCAGATTGACACTCTGAAATATTTGTATTGGAGCTTCAGGTGTGAATGCCAAGCAGTACAGCATGCCATTTCCAAATTTCTGGCAGAGTGAATTGTGTCATGGTGCTCTTTTCCTCACAGACAGTGCCCAATCCAACTGGACCTACTATACTGTGCAGTTGACAAAATCAAAAACAAACAAGAGGCTTGCATGAAATTAAAAATATAAAATGGTGACAATTTACCCATCCCACCTTGTATATATAACAAGATAACCATCATCTTAACTTCAGTTCCAC
This sequence comes from Acanthosepion esculentum, assembly GCA_964036315.1. Classification (NCBI taxonomy): domain Eukaryota; kingdom Metazoa; phylum Mollusca; class Cephalopoda; order Sepiida; family Sepiidae; genus Acanthosepion; species Acanthosepion esculentum. The sequence continues at coordinate 62,516,009 of OZ038499.1, read as the reverse complement.
CATCCATATAGTATAAAGCAGGTTCTTAAACATGCAGCCCACAGATCACGGACAGCCCATAGACCATAACCAATATTTTGTCCCTCAACGAATTCTGTACTTTTGCAATAGCAGTATTGAGCTACGGTCAGGAGGGTCTAATGGCATTTTTCTCCAGGGAAGGGAAGAAAACTCAACCTATCCTACCACTACCACATATTCTTCATCAGCAACCTGACAAGAGGGTATTTTGTGACAATGTCTCACTCTCATTTTTTTTAAATTTTATAAGAAAGTATAAATTTGAGAACGCATAGTAGGGAAAGCTAACATCAGCTTGAAAATTTTGCCCTCCCCCCTCCAATCTGTGAAAGTGATGTAAATTAACTTTAATGCAAAAAAAATATGATTCTGCCAGTGTGTCCCCTCTGAGGTTGATGACCCCCCCCACACACACACACAGAAGTTGAAGCCCTCCTCATGTGTCTGCTTCTGGCCTACTGCATTTCTCCTTAAATGCGTAATAGCACTTGGGATGAAGGAAGTGTCTGATGCCTACAACACTAAGCAAAAATCAATTTTGGGGGCAGGGGTGAAATCAGCCATAAAATAAAACTAGATATACAGCATTTGTTCAACTCTTATTAGACAATTTTAACTATTAAGGTATACAAGAACTTATCTCTGAAGTAGCCATCAGTTATTATTATTCGAATTGACCTTAAGTCTAAGACAAATGGTCAATGTATATGAGAATGGCCTGAAGACGACAAAGTGATAATCAAGAAATGACTGATCAGGAAATTAACCACTGGATTGTGGTCAAGCCCCAAGTTCAGTTGAGAAGATAAAAGAAAGGAAATTAGAGAATACAGGAAGCTAGAATGGACTTTCTTGGATCAGATTAGGGGGAATTAAGTTTGATCTAAGCTATGAAAGCAATATCAATTTCATATGAACACATTCAAAGTTTGAATAAAATTAATGCAACTGATTTTTGATTAGTTTTCCTTTCATTTTATTCTATTCTTCATTTTCTTGTTCTTGTTATTGTTGTTGTTGTCCTTCTATTACTACTACTGCTACAAACATTTTTTTTAAAAATACCTAAAAGAAAAACTTATCTAAAATGAGTAACAATGACAATGCTTCCTTCAAGAAATTTGAAAAAAAATTGAAAAATCTATTAGTAATTCTTTTTCCAGATAAAAAGACAAAATTTATATCACTTTGAAAATAAAGAGAATTTTATTTGTTGATTATGTGAATTTTTATGGTCCTATAGAAATGTAAGTTTCCTTTGGAAACTCAGACAGTTGTGTATTTCTCATCTGGCTGTGTTGTTTAAGCCCAAACAAGAATGACGATTTCTCACCTGTCCAAGTGTTGAATCTCAAATAAGAATGAAGATTTCTCACCTGTCCAAGTATTCAAGCTCAAATCAGTACAAGAACAAGGATTTCTACTGCCACTTTCCAAATAGTACCACACTGTTCTGATTTAGAAGTCTGATGAAGCACACTCTTCTTATCTCTATTTGATCCACTACTTAAGGGAGCTACGCTTGGTAAATATTCATCCAAATCCATGTCTTTGTGTTGTATAAGGTTTTCTAGACCAGAGCTAATGAATATTCACTTCATGCTAAGTATCCTGAAGCTTTCATTATTACATCAAGGGAGTAAGTGAGTGAGTATTATTAGAAACATCTCCCAACAATGCTGTGATTACAGCTTCTAGCTGTTGTAAGAACTGCAGCAAATTCACTCAATGAAGCATTTTCCTTTTTATCACGCTTATTGAATGCAGCATAAATATTTACCCATTATTTAAACTTAATTAGAAACATACATATTCATAAAAATACATTCAAATTTTGCATAAGACTTTCTAACATTTTTTTGTCTAATTGTTTACAGTTTAAATAAATATGGTTGCTCAAGCAGACATGATCAAATTGTTGCATTGAAAATGGCTGAAAAGCAGAATTGTAAGGTGAATAAATGACAAGAAGAGAAATTTTTCACTGTGGAGGTTGTTATGAATAATCAAGAGTACTCTCCCCTTTTTTTTTACTCTTTTCTTTGAGAGAGAGCTATTTCTGTTTACTGAGACTATAAAAGGACACTATATGCAAATCTTGTATTCTCAGTTGAATAAAGATTTTTTAAAGCCTACACCTGCTTACTTTTGTTATTACAGAGGTCAACTATCAAAACAATAAGGTTTATGCCACTTCACCAGAAAACATTCCTAAGGTGTCAGAACACATTTCAAGTGACAGAAACCAATTGCTATCATGGTTTGGGCTACTGTTGCTTCTGATTGTTCAAAATTGCCTTTGGTGATCATTAAAGAAAGAATGAAAGTGAAAGTAAATAATGTTGTCCAGGGTGGTTACTGAAATAATAACTAGAATGGCAACTTACAAAATATAAGGCTTTATTTTGAACAAGGACAATACAAGTAGATATTACAACTTTGTCTGAAGCTGGAAAACAAGCTGGTATTTACCCAACATCCCCATAAGGCAGGATGTGGGACAAGGTTGATTTTTATGTGGGGTGATCCAAGCCTATAAATTTGGACAAAATTCCCTGTAGACCCCACATACACGGAGTCGGGTTTGTCTATCTCACCAGACGAGACTCTGCCCTTCGGCATAGCCTCATCTGGGTTCCTCTCTGCCCAAAGGCAGAGAGTTCAACACCTTGATGCTTGCTAGAAAAAAAGCTCTCCTGAGACCAACTCCATAGATGCTTATATTCCTACTGGAATAGCCCATTTCATAGAAGTGTATCAGTTCTTTGTATACTGAGAGTTATCATTTAATTCCCTACAACAGTTTACAAGCAAATGTTGGAGATATGTTACTCTGGTTGTCAGCCACATTTGGAAGTTGCTATATTTTCACTCAAGACAAGATTCCTGCACACACAGCCAATTTGATACAGAACTGGTCCAAAAGACATTTCTGTGGATTTGTAGACAAGTCAATTTGGCCTCCTTCAAGCCAGCCCTGACATTAATCCTATCGACTTTGTGATATGGTCCATATTGGAGAGAAATGTTCAGTATATCTTATGCAAGTGTGCCAGACCTGAAAGATGCTCTTATGATGTTGTGGTACAAATTGAGTGAAGATGTGGGGAAGAAGTCGTGCACTTCAGTTGGGAAGAGATTAAGGGCTATAGTGAAAGCAAAGGGTGAATCTTTTTTTAATCTAGTTCACCCCAAGCAGGGCAGTAAAACCACTATGACACAAGGGGTTACTGGGTGTGGAAGAATTAGAAAACAAAAACATTACTAAGGAGTGGGAACAATAAAAGTGTAGCAGGAAGACAGTAGATAGTGACTGACATCGCATTTAAATTTTTGAAGATTAAAAATTGGAAAAATGGACCCAGAAGAGAGTTCCACAAACAAGAAGTGCAAGAAAAGAAACAGCATAGAATTTACAGTTATATTTAACCAATTCAACTGTAAATTGATGAGATCTTGTTGCCAATCTAGTACTGTGTCTAAATTCATAATGTCTAGGTACCATAGTGAAGAGCTCATCCAAACAATTACTATGAAAGTATTTATTGAATAGGCACAGGGAAACAACTTTATGGTGGTGGGTAAGTGACTGAAGCCGAGAGATCAGGTCAGGACTAATAATATTGCTGATTCTTCTTTGGAGTTTATCAAGAATCTCTAAATATATAGCAGGACCAATTTGTAAATATATGTAAAATATCGTCAGTAAATATAACAACCAACCTGTATGCTTTCATAAAACAAAACCTAAAACATTTTATTCTATGATAAAATAAATGGTGAGTAAATGTTTATGTTACTTGAATGATCTCCAGTTGGCAATTTAGAAAATAACATATAAAAAGAGAAGTTAATGAACTTCGGGATTATGGAGAATCTTGTTTAGATTACATTGGATTAGATTTAATCTTGGGAATTGAATAAAAATTCTAATTTTGGACTTTCATTTCTCACTAATCATTTTTATGCAAATTGATTACACAAAGAATTTCACAGTAATGAAAGGGGATTAGCCCCCAATGCCGACACACCTTAGCAGAGTGCTATTACAAATTCTTTTGTGAAGATAAGCAGCAAAATACACTCTTTACTTGCTTCTGAAGTTAATGCTTCGTAGAAGATAGATAAGTATTGAATCATTATTTTGTCTATATATTTTATTGGCTATGTATATTCCCAGACTAAATGTGTTATGGTACTTTGGTATCTACTTGCTTCCTGTATGCACTATGTTAGTCAATATTTTAATAAGAAAATAGTATTAACTAACCAATGTTGGTAAACATTTCAGTTTATATTTAGACGAGTAATTTTACATATAAGCTTCTCGCTTTTAATATTTAACTTTATTTTAAATTTGGGACAGTTTCAATTTGTGGCATGTTGGGTTATATTATGTAAACTATTAAAAAAAATAATTTTTATGTAATTAATGATTTTTTTTAATCTGAAATTGTTTTTGATTAATATAATTGGTTTGGTTTGTTATGTTTCATGGCATATCAACCTCAATGGGTTATTTAATGCTGAGAAGAGTTTTTGTTGTGGGTAATATTTTTCTTCAAAAATTGCTGGTAATAATATTTTTCTTCAAAAATTGCTGGTAATAATTTTTTTCTTCAAAAATTGCTGGTAATTATTTTTTTCTTCAAAAATTGCTGGTAATAATTTTTTTCTTCAAAAATTGCTGGTAATAATTTTTTTCTTCAAAAATTGCTGGTAATTATTTTTTTCTTCAAAAATTGCTGGTAATAACTTTTTTCTTAAAAAATTCATTGTTGGTAATAATTTTTTGCAAAAATGTATTTGCTGGTATAAAAACCTATATTTACACTTTCATAGTGTTTTGACCCCAGTTTGGAGTTAACTATTTGCCCATAGTTGGGACCCTAACAGGTGCTACCAGCCTGGGTCAAGGTGGGCATGAGAACATCAGCAATTAAGAGGTGATTCCATGCTTCACAAAACCTCCTGATCAGAGTCCTTGCTATCGGATGTAGTTTATTGTCTTACCCAGGACGCCTGATTAATATAAATGTTATATTTAGTAGTTACATATGTTTAAGTAAACATCCTTGTTTCTTTTTTAAACTGGGAATTTAATGTCTACCAGCATAGATATCAAAAGTCTTACTAAAGAAATTTTGCCTTCCAACAGAAATCAAACCTGTTTTCCCTTTTTAATCTGGAAAACCATTTTACTATGCTTTTATTAGGTTGTACCCTTGAGCTACAGGAAGCCATTATAGTAAGGCAAAGTTCAATTACCCTATTTAAGAAACACAAATCTCTCATTAGGACCTTTCAAATTTCATAACCTGGGAAACCACCTAAGTGATAAAGAACACCTAGGTTGGTTTCCCAGGTTAAAGGGAATAGATGTTTGATTTATATGGAAAGTCACATTTTCCTTAATAAGACTTTCAATCCGTATTCCAGCAGACATAAATTTCACTGTTTAAAAAATAAGGAATGACTACCCACTAAACATTACTTAATGTTTAGTGTATTAATGTGTCAAAAGGCAGTTCTTTGGACAGGTCCAATGTTGGAAAACATGACCTGCATGAAAGGTTATCAAATGTACTGCTGTTTTGGAAGCAAGTCCAAAAGGACATTTCTGACATGATCAGTGTCAAAGGTTATCAAAAATGCCATTGTTCTTTGAGCAAGTTCAAGAAGACATTTTCAACATGACCTGTGTCAAAGGTTGCCAAAAATGCTGTTTTTTTTCTCACAGTTCTTTGAGGAAGTCCAAGAAGACATTTTCAACATGAAAAATAACAAAATTTGCCAAAAATGCTGTTTTTTCTCACAGTTCTTTGAGCAAGTTCAAGAAGACATTTTCAACATGACAAATAACAAAATTTGCCAAAAATGCTGTTTTTTCTCACAGTTCTTTGAGCAAGTTCAAGAAGACATTTTCAACATGACCAATAACAAAAGTTGGCAAAAATGCTGTTTTTTCTCACAGTTCTTTGAGCAAGTTCAAGAAGACATTTTCAACATGACCAATAACAAAAGTTGCCAAAAATGCTGTTTTTTCTCACAGTTCTTTGAGAAAGTTCAAGAGGACATTTTCCATATGCTTCTTTATGATGGCTGTAAGATTTTTGACAGGATTTTTATCTGCCAAATTTATTGGCTACCTGTTACATTCATCTTTGTAGAAAACAAATTTTCTCAGTCTTCACTAATCCATTTCTTCACAAATAAAAGCATCTATTAAACTCCAAAAATACTTGTACAAAATGCATGTATGCAGAGCTAGTGTATACTACCCTCAAACCCCCAACTATCTTATCAAAATTTGCTTTTTTCTAGCTACATTTATATATTATAAATTATACTAAGCACAACTGATTATTAAAGGGTGAAAATTTTTTGCAGATTTTGATGTCATTCTGTGGTCTGGTTTTTTTTTTAATTTTATATAGTGTTTTTCCTAGACTTAGGTCTTGAAAAAGCACTATATAAAATTCATTATTTTTTATCCATAATACTGAATGCTTTAAAATTATTAAACATTTTAACAAGAAAAATTTCAAGTTGATGTTAAAAATTGTGGCAAAACATTGTTGATTTATTTAAGATGTAATGATCTACCATGACATGTCTCTAATTTGTATTTAGATACATTGGATTTATTTTCAATTTTTCTTTTTAAATGTTCACCTATATTGCATATGATCCATTATTGGGCATAATTAGGTTACAATAAAATTTGTATTTTATATGAATGCTACCGTATGAAAATTTAGATGTAGTAGAGTGGGGGCCATAGATCAGAGATTTGGAGGGCTATATCAGAGATTTGGGGGAAGGCATGATTATCTTGTATCAGCTCTGCACACATGTACACATATTAATATTTGCACATATGAATGCATGTAGATGCATGCAAAATATCTACATGTATTCATTCTAATCTATTCACAAAAAAGGGAATATGTGCACCTATTCTAAACATACCTGTTATCAATCATAAATATGGTACCACAAATCTCTAATTTATTATTAAAATGCAATGAAAACAATAGGTACTCATACAAAATTATATACTTATTTAATTTGATTTTCTTTAAAAAAAAATCGTTACTCCCCAATGTAGGTGATAAAGCCACTAAGAAGCAAAGAGTTAATGGTAGTGAAAGAGAATCAGAAAATTTTAGAAGTAACCAGAAACCAGTTTTGTTTGACTGTCACTTGGCTGCTATTTGAATCAAGGCAAAAGATTTATAGATTATTTGTGGGAATCTATTGCATATAATCCATTATTGCACATAATTAGATCACAATGAAATTTGTATTTGATATGAATACTATCTTATGAAAATTGAAATGTAACAGAGTGGGAGACCCCGTATCATAGATTAGAGGGCATATCATAGATTTGGGGCAGGGATTTGGTTAGAGCCAATGAGACTCTTGCATTAGACCTGAATTCATGTATACTTCTTTCAAAATGAGAAGTTTTGATTAAGAAGTTGATTTCATTGTCAGGAACCCTTTAAGATTCTCATGCAGTATTGGAACTTTCCATTTTAGGTTACTTATTTCTTAACTGTTTTCCTGATTTCAAAGATGAGGTAGAGTAAACTGATAGAAATCCAGCCAAAAATGTTTGACCATCCAAAAAGCAACTTATTGCTTTCCAGCTAATCTTTTTTTTGCTTTTAAATCCCTAAAATAGATCACATTTAACTTTAAAACATTTTCATAAAACCAGGTTTAACACCATGACTTTATTATCTAAGATATAGTGAGAAAACACTTTATTCATTTTGGTGAAAATTCTCATGAAATTCTCTTCCAACCACGAAGATTATATCATTAAAGCTTGGTATATTTCATGCCAATGATATGGTCAGTGTTACTGCAACCTAAAGGAATCTAATGCCAATCAATATACCTCACTGGCCAGTGGTCAACATTAGATTTGAATGCCTGCCATCATTAGTGTTGAACACGCAAAGAGACATTGTAACTCTGACTGACACTGGAATTAGAGTTTTCCCTGCATGCATTTCACACACAGGTAACCAGACAAACAGCTGTGAATTGTAAATATTCAAACTCTGGAGTATTAAAGATTTTGCATATACAACTATGTAATGCTTTCTCTGGACTTGGATCGAAATTATTGGGCTCTATTAAAATTATCTTTGAAGAATTAATCAACTCTTTATTGTACAATAAGAAAATTATATTTTTTGAAACATATGTAATGCTTTATGTATTGCATCCTTCAATGACCTTAGCTCTTTTGAAATTGTTTAAGTGCTAGTGGTTGGGTTCTCCTTCACAGCATTATAATCAACAACAAAGAGCGATTCACTTCTGAGATTTATTTTAAGGGACAAGGCACCACTCTTAAAATGGTCAAATGAGTTTGGGGCAGACCAATCAGATATTGTTTAATATTTAAAAAATTAAATGTTATTTTTAGTGGATGCTCATATTTGAGTAGATGTTCTATTTATTTCCCAGATCCCAACCCCTATCTATAAGCTATCAAAATTCCTTAATGGCATACCTACCCACCAATTACAGCATCACATCCACCCATGAATTCCTCCAAATCGACCGTGGTGAGATACAAACCTGTGTCTCATGATCAGAAAGCAAACATTCTAACCACTCGGCTATGTGCCCATACTTAAAAATGGGTACCCACTAAAAATAAAGTTTAAGTAATTAATATATATATATATCTATCTCTCTCTCTCTCTCTCTCTCTCTCTCTCTCTCTATATATATATATATATATATATATATATATATATATATATATATATATATATATATATATATATATATATATATATATATATATATATATATATATATATATATAGATAGATAGATAGATAGATAGATATATAATGGATGTTATTTCTTAATCCGACATTTTTATTACTTTAAATGTTATTTTTAGTGGATGCTCATATTTGACTAGATGTTCTGTTTATTTTAAACAGTATTTATTTTGTCTACCAGTATGTGTACTCGAGAAAACTTAATAAAGAAAATATTCTCTCCTGCAAAGGGAGATGCAGGTTCAAATCCTGGCAGAGTGCACATTTTCTTTATTATGTCACAAAATAAATACTGTTTAAAATAAAGGGGCCTCTACTCAAATATGCTTAGACAATAAAAATAACATTTGAAGTAATATATATATATATATATATATATATATATATATATATATATATCATATATTTCAATTAAGAAATGAGTAACCTAAGATGGAAAGTTCCAATGCTGCATGAGTATCTTAAAGGGTTTCTGACAATGAAACCCACTTCTTAATCAAAACTTCTTCTCATTTTGAAAGAAGTATACTTGCATGCAGGCCTAGTACAAGGGTCTTATTGACCCTAACCAAATCTATTATATGGTCCCTGCCCCCAAATCTATGATACAGGGTCTCCCATTCTACTACATTTCAATTTTACATACATATATATATATATATATATATATATATATATATATATATATATATATATATATATATATATATATACAGGATAAATGAATATTTTTATTACTTCAAAAGTTATTTTTAGTGGATGCTCATATCTGAGTAGATGTTCCATTTAATTTAACAGTATTTATTTTGTCTACTGCCATGCAGCAGATGAAAAACTTTTTGCTCTTAATTTCTCTCGAATACATGGGCCAGTAGACAAAATAAGCTCAAATATGCTTATTCACTAAAAATAACATTTGAAGTAATAAATATATATAAAGTGTAGAGCAAAAAAAAAAATGAAAAAAAGGACAAATGATCATGACACCTACATGCACTCACATCTGCACAGACTGGTGCATTTGCAAGAATAGACATCTGCACAGATGGGCACACATGCACGTGCACAAATGCATGCATGGAGACAGAAAATATGGAAAAAACATACACCAATGATAAGTGTATAAAAAGGAATAATTCGAAAGATACAAGCAGTAAATTGCCAACAACCCCTGAAAAGTGGACAGACAGGTCCATCTACAAAACTCTGGAGTCGGCATGCTGATTGTAACATCAATCAGATAAGTGACCAACTTTTACTTATATTAATCCAATATATATATATATATATATATATATATATATACACACTCTCATCTTCATTCAATCATTTATCTAAGTGCATAATGATATAAATATTCACCAATTCCTTTGCCACTTCCTATAACTCGCTTGAACACTCCTCTTTCCCACTTACTCTCTCCAATGCCTATGAAGTATTGATCTCTCACAGGACACAAAACGATCAATAAACCAGCAGATTTTCACTTAATTACAACTGTCTATAATTGATGGATCCCATGTTATTAGCCTGACATTAGCATCAATCGATCAAGACTCCTGGCACACAAACTACTCTATGTTCCTATCCTCATAACACCCTTTAAAATCAACTCCACCCAGACTTTGTCATGTTTCAATATATAAGTAAACAAATTCTATTTTCTTTACCAATTATAAGCTTGAAATTAATACTAAAGAAAAAAAGAAACATTTTTTTCTTTCATCTTAATTAGAAACAAAGAAGCAATATATTTACACACATGCACACACACACACACACACATGCACACACACACACACACACACACGCACACACACACACAAGACATGAATAGGGCTGTTTGCAGACCTTGTAGCATGCTGTGCACCAGTTGTTTGTATTTGTCTATCCAAAAAGAGTGGCTGGTTCTGCACAATGTGAGGGTAGTCTAGCTTTTTGGTCCTAAGAAGTGAGCTGCTGGACACTCATATGTCATAAAACAATAGGAGAGTCTTCTATATATATATATATATATATATATATATATATATATTAACATAAAGAGAAAGAACAGCAATATTTATAATCTGGTGTTCTTATTAATTATTTTTATTTTTAAAAAACAGTGCTCAATACACTTCTGCAGAGCGTAAATATTATAAATTTACTCGTTTAAAAATGTTGTTCCAATACTACACAGGAATTACCATGTTTCAAAAACAGAAACTAAAAACTTCAAATTTAATTATAGAATTAAATTAAAATCCCTAGTACTGTTTCATTTTCAAGCGAATTTTGGAACCAATTTATTTGAAAATGAAACAGTACGAGGGATTTTAATTTAAGATACAGTTAAAATATAATCCTTGAAAATGGCTAAATGTATAGCTGAAAGCACTCAGATAAAAAGAACATTCAGACAGTTTTTATTTAATTTATCATCCGAAAAGAAAACAATTATTAGATTGCATGAGAAATTGTATAAAAAAACTAAATAAAAGAACCTTGTCTGTCGTTTTCAACGAAATGTGCTTGAAAGAAGGATTGCTGTCTAAATACAGAAATATATATATCGGTTTTGTAGTGCGTATTCAATTTATGTAACGTAAATCATTCAAACGAAAAACAAATACTGAAGCTAGTTATATGGCGAGAATCACTCTCACAAACTATAATAAAAAAGTAAATATTGTTTGTGAGAGTGATTCTCACCATATAACTAGCTTCAGTATTTGTTTTTCGTTTGAATGATTTACGTTACATAAATATATATATATATATATATACCTATTGTGTGTGTGTGTGTGTGTGTGTGTGTGTGTGTGTTTGTGTGTGTGTGTGTGTGTGTGTGTGTGTGACTGAATTTGCTTTCCAATCATATTCAAATATCATCATGGTCAACTTGTTAGGAAGGAGACTTTTCGATGTTACCAATCTGGGGAGTTAATCCCAGCATGTGGCACTTTTAGAAAGTTCCTGAAAACTATGCAACAGGCTTTGCCAGTGAAACTAGGTAGACTGAACAATGACTTTTACTTGATTTTTGCATCAGAAAGCACATAACCTAAAGTAAAAAGTGAAAAAAAAACATTTATTTTACCCAATACCTAATTATTTTTCAGCATAATCTTTGTGAATGCACTTAATTCAAAATACTAAACACAGAGATTGAACATTACAACACCCACAATTCTGTCACATCACTAGTCCCACAATCCATTTAAGTTTCAGGGACATCAGATGTATTGCAGCTGTGTAGCATCAGTGGTGTGTCTAGGGCAAAATAGCTTGATGGAGCCTATCTCTCTTCAGTGATAATTTCTAAAATTTCAGCTTTTTGAGCTACAGAATGATTAATTTACACACATACACATACATTGTATATATGCATGTACATATATGAGGTGTATAGCTGAGTGGTTAGAATGTTCACTTTCCAATTATGACAACTGGGTTCAAATCTCACAATGATTGATTTGTGACTACTTGAATTCATATACAGAGCACAACCATCATATATATATAAAAATTAGCATATGTACTGCTGACCCTGGCTACACTGTTGGCCAAACTATATATCCATTTACTGTAGTTAAAAAGTACAGCTGTATTTAAAATAAACATGATTTTGATAAAACTGATGTCTTACTTAACTGTATCCAATAATAATGCATGTAATATTCACATATTAGCATCGTATTATAAAATGCAAACATAGAGAATATGCATCTTTTCCATTGTTTATGTTTATAAGATGTTTAGCTGTTTCTCATTCAGTTGTTTATGGCTGTTCACTATGCAATGAGTATAGTGTCATTAATGACACTTTTATCATTCTTTTATTTTCTTTTAACTTATTTAACTAGAATATGGATAAAGAGATAGAGGAAAAGAGGTTAGTCTATTGTAATTTGGTCTCTCAAAACAAAGGAACTTACATGATAAATCATTTTATATATATATATATATATATATATATATATATATATATATATATATATATATATATATATAAAATAGTGCACAGTGAAATGCAGAGTTGTACCAAACATCGAGGAAAATATGTATATTTATTATTAATATTAATATATCTGACCATAGTTCAATTAGTATAAATAAATATATATATTAATATAAATATACATAAATAAATATATATATATTATTATAAATATACACATAAAAATATATATATATATATATATATATATATATATATATATATATATATGTTCATAGCCCAATTAGGATTCATTTAAAGACAAATGGAAATCTATCAAACTCTATCTGTAACATACTTGTAGAAAATACAAGTATAATTGCCTCATCCACATGTAAAAAACGAATAAAAGCAATGGAAGAACTAATAATAAAAAAGAAAAAGCCAACAATCAGTAACATCAACTTTGAGCATGGCCACAAAGTGATGATTGTGTTTGTAAGGAAAGTTGGTTCTCTGTGTCGCGCCAGAAAGTTTTTCTCGCTCGAGTCCATTTTTCAAATCTATAAATCAACCATTCACTCTTACATGGAATACTGCTGCCATATATGGTCTGGAGCCCCCGCTGTTCATCTTAAGGTCCTCAACAAAATCCAGATCTGGCATCTCATTTACAGTCGCTTTCTCACAGATGTGCCGCTGCTTCCCTCTGTCTTTTCTACAAATACTTTCATGGTAACTGCTCCGACAAGCTACTTTCACTAGTTCCCAAACTACATGAATTTAAATGTGCTGCTAGGTCGGCATCTCAGTCTCACCCTTTCACTGTCGAATGGTTAAATATAGCTGTATCTTCTACTCCAATAGCTTCATGTCTCGCACTTCCAATCAGTGGAACTTCCTTCTTCTTACTTGCTTCCCTGATAGTTATAATCTCCAACTATTCAAATGTAATGTCAATCGATATCTTCAGATGCCTTGATCTATTCCCCATCCTTCTCTTCATCCTTTCTTCTATCATGCCTCTTTACTCTTGCTCCCACTCTCTGTAACCCCTTGCATGCTAGTGGCACTCCTGCCTTGCTTGGAGTAAAAAGCTCTAAAAAAAACTACCAAAAATAAGAAATTTGTGCAGAAACAAGATTTTGATTCAAATCTCCTGATATGTTAGTTCTTTGTTTCAAATTTCATCTTCTATAATTTTGTGAAGAGTCATTTCACTACAAGAACTTTCAGAATGATTGAACTCATTTTCTTTATGTTGATTTTGTTGTCACAAACTTTCTCTAAAGTGTCATTTCCAATCTTCTTCAGGTGTGCAATGGGATCATTTAATTTTCTTCTCTGAAAATAGAGGTAAAGAGAAAAGAAATGGCTCCAAATATACAATAAGCTCAGCTCATTCCTAACAACAAGTGTCATATAAGCAATTCTCCATAATCTCTGTAAAAGTGATAATTCCATATTGAGATTAAAGTTTACATCAATTTTCTCACCTTCTACTAATCTTCCTTATGTCTGTTAGTAGGATGTAGAATAATATCCAAACAAAAATGAAAATAATCAAAGTGGAAACACTATTTAGACTGCATTTTACCTCTTTATGACAGATGTCTTCAGGTCAGAATGTGAAACAAACCCATGTGAGGAAGAGGTAATAAATATCTCTATCAAATGCTACAGCCAGAAAGTTATTGAAGCCGTTAACATCACCTGGATTTGAAATTAGTTCACTCCCAAAAGATCTTTGTTTTTTTCCCTATTAGTTCATATACAGCATTGTTCTAGTTATGTTTTTGCGATGATTGGTGATATTGTATATGAGCCTGGTCTGAGGTTGACTGCATGGATTTATATACAATATCACCAACCATAGCATAGATGGTTGAGTAATCCAGAAAGTGACTTGACCCAAAGAGTTATGAGTTCAATACCTGGCCACAACAGAGAGAACAAAAACTTGGAGAGTTGAGTTACTAAAGGGAATGAACTGAAACTGAGATATCCACAAAAAGGCATGGCATGTGGAATTAGAATAATCTACCCCTGTGGACTAAGTAAAGTGTTTGGTTCAAAATTCCAACCTCAAGAAGGTCGGAGAGTACAACAACCGAAACATTGTGAATATGTCAAAAAAATGAGGACGACAATCCGAATGATGTAAATAGTATAAATGGAAAAATAGGAAAATTTCATTAGAAACAAAGAAAAATGTACTGAACGGTTATGTAATATCAATCCGTCTATATGGCAGTGAATGCTGGACAATTTCCTCACAGATGAAGAAGTAACTTGAAGCAACAAAAATGTTGTTCTACAGAAGGATGCTGAGAATACCATGGACGGTTTTTGTAAGCAGCAAATGACACTTAGAAAGAGAAAGCTTCAATTTAACACTCACAGGGCATATCAAAGGCAAGAGGGACAGTGAAGGTCAACAGGCCATGTACCTGAAAATGGCAGAAGTGGGAAGGTTTATTGACTTGGCAAATAGACAAATGTTGCTAAGTTCTACAATAGATAGAAGGTTGTGGAGAACCATGATTACCAACATCCTGAAATAGCATGTAAGTTATAACCTTTGATGGAGTATAGGCCACTGTACTTTTTAACAAAATGATTTCAAAAATATTTCTTATAGCCAAAGTTGAGATATCTAGTAGAGGAATGTTTTCTCAGATGTTCTATACTACCAATACTTGTACCTAGTCTAACTCCATCATACTATAATAGTAATTGTAAAGGCCTTATATCCTATCAAACACACCGATATTAGAGGAAGAAAAACTACTTCAGAGATGGAATGAATACATTAGAGAACTCTTCCATGATGGAAAAGGTCAACCTGCAACACATGGAGATATCAAAGGATCAGAAATATTAAAATCCGAAGTGAAATCATCAGTGGCCAAATTGAACAGAAACAAAGCAGCAGGACCAGGTGGAATTTTAATATTGACGTTGGCAGTATTAGATGATTTGGGAATTGACAAGATTACATCCATAATAAATTAAATAAAAAACAGTGGTGATATACCGGAAGACCTAAGTAGATCTATTTTCATAGCACTGCTTAAGAAACATGTTCCACAAAATCCTTTCTTGGTCAGGTGAAAATCTTTTAGCACCTCTACTTCTATGTAATATTATTAGTGCATCCCAAGAGTTTGCACCTGGTTTAATGCAAACACCTGCATACAATCAGCCTAACAAACTACATAAAAGCATCAGAAAAGAAATAGAACATGAACAGTGCAGTTTCATTAAGACACTGGAACAAGGAATGTAATATTTATGCTCAGAATGATATAAGAAAGAGCAATGCAAATGCAAAAGGATGTATGCCTATGTTTTATAGATTATGCAAATGTATTTGATAAAGTACATCACAAAGAACTTTTGTTTCCTTGAGCCATTTTTATCCACTGTCGGCCTGCTAAGCCAGTCACAGCTTCAACATTGCCCATTGGCCAGCATTACCTGTTTCCACCTAGCACAACACAGACAAGGGGTTGGGCTTTCCATGAGCACCAAGGCAAATCTCACCAATGCCATTTTCCTACCAATGCTGACATACTGGTGCCAGACATAGCCTCTAACGAAAACCCTTCAAAGGAAACTAATCACTTGTGAGATGAAATGCCTGAGGAAAGCAATGAACAAGACCAGGCAAGACAAGATCAGGAATGAGGCAATAAGAGGAGGTATGATAGGAGCAATACCAATCATATAACACATTGAAAGACAGAGGATCAAGTGGTTTGGACACTTCACTCGTATGCCTATCAACCAACCAGCCCTACAAGCATACACCCTCAGGTACTCTAACTAGAGAGCAAGAGGCAAACCAAGAAGATGCTGGAGTGTCTCAGTGATAGACACTTTCAGAGCTTTCAAGAGATCTCTCCTCCAGACCACTTGCCTTGCCACTGACAGATGAATGTGTCTTCCTGCAACATCTGACAGCACAAGCGGAAGGAAAAACTAAACTAAGCCAAACACACAAAGAACTGTTTGAAGTATTTGACAAGCTTGATATATTTGAGAATAATCCAGAAGTTATACTATCAAATCTCACCTGTATACTGATGAATTCACTAAATAAACAAAAATAGAAAGGGGTGGGAAACAAAGATGAGTCTTCTCACCAAACCAACCTATACAGTGAGGTGATTCGGAGAGAATTAGAAATCCTACAAAGATTCATTATTGGCTGCCACAATCTCAAGAACATTAGATATGCCAATGACCCAATGTTGATAGCAGACATAGAAAGGAAAATATAGGAACTCTCCTACAGAAGGTAATAAAAGAATGCAATAAGAAAGGACTAAATATCAATTGTAAGATGAAAGTTTGCATGATTGTCAGCAAAAAAGGTCAAACAAGTAAAATTACAAATTGTAGATGTCACAACCAAATAGATACAAATATTTAAATATTTAGGAAGTGTTTTAACATTGGATGAAAAATACTACACTGAAATCCCAAGGCACATTGGGATAACAGAAGTGCCTTCCAAAAGCTAAGCAAAGTATTAATAAATAGGAAAATCTTGTTAGAAACAAAGAAAAGAATACTTTACTGTTATGTAATATCAGTCCTTCGATATGCCAGTGAATGTGGAACCATCTCCTCACAGATAAAGAAGAGACTTGAGGCAACAGAAATGTGGTTCTACAGAAGGATGCTGAGAAGCACACTGACTGAACATGTAAGCGATGACAAAGTTTTTGAGAAAATGCAAATGAAAAGGACTTATTTTTAGAATCAGAAAGAGATAGTTGAAATTTCTAGGGCACATAATGAGGAAAGAGGGCTTAGAAAATTTAACACTCACAGGACATATTAAAAGCAAGATGGACAGAAGAAAGCAGCACATAACCTACTTAATGAGCTTGTATAAATGGATGGCAGAACAGGGATTAGAAGAGATAGCAAAAATTTACTAAGCGCTACAAAAAAACAAGAGATTTTAGAGAGCTATGACTGCCTATGTCTTGGGAAACAGCATATAGAAGAAAAAAGAGAATTATAATTGGAAGGGATTTATGTCCTATTTAATAATGTATAAATAAAATAAATAATTATCAAATCCTTTTTATTGAATTTCTGGATCTCTGAAGGAAGCAAGTCCTAAAACATCCATGTTGGCTCAGGTGAAAATCTGCCATCACATGCAAGGAAAAGAATCTTTATTTTTGCACCAATACCCATTTACTTCTCTCCTTCCCAACCTGTGACCAGTTCCTTGCTTTATGTTCTGGCTTTGTAAATTCCTCAGGGAAAGGGTGTTTTAGTTGATGCCAATTTTATTGATGAATACCATTGGCACCACACCAGATTCATTGCAGACGTCTTTCTACAACAGACCAACGAAATAACAGATAAAATCTTTACTATAAAGTATCTCGTTGCACTTCCCTTCGAACAGAAATTGAAAATCCTACATTATTTTTTTCTCACTTCATCTTCCTTTCTATTCTTCTTTTATCAATTCTTTATTGTTTTTTCTTCTTTGTTTTTCTTCTATTTGCTTTTCACCCATCTTGTCTGTTTTTCATCCGTCTTGTCTGTTTTTCTTGCTTTTATTTCTTTTCTCTTTTTCTTCCACCCCTGATGTCTGTGCCAGTAGCAGAGATGACCAATCAATTTCTGGTTGACCTAACATAAAATGTGACTTATGCACCCTATCAGATATGTGGGTGTACACCTTTGCTTGCACTAAAAACTGACCAGGTGTCACATCTTAACTCAAGCTTCAGTTTAATTAGACAAGTGCTGATAAGCATGTGTCACCAATTAGATCTTCTATCTTTGAGCAAATTCTTTTTTTTTATTTCAGATCAATTATTTATTTAAAAAATTTGTTGTCTGCAGTTCTAAGATAAAGTATAATTATTTCATAAATTATTCAAGCCAATACATTGTTGTTTTTATCATTTTGGCTGATGTGGCCTCTGACCATCTTTGGTGCTGTCTAATGTTCTGAGATGAAGTGTTGTCCTTCTTCCATAAATTCAAACGAATATCTCCATTTTTCTTGTTTTTTCAACAGAAATTTTCAGTCAATGCGTTCTTTAGTCTTCAAGTAGAAATTGCATGTAGTCATCTTTTTTTTTTTAAAACAAATTTGAGGATCTTTGTCTAAATAATTTGTGAAATATTTGATTTGAAAATTTTTATTCAACTTAGCCAATAAAAAGTTTTGCTTGTCTCTTCCACCAGAATTTACCTGAGTTTCTTTTTGTTTCAGTGTTGATCATAAATTTAAGTTAATAATTGATAAGACAATGATCTCTAAATACAGGTGTCGCAGTTAGCTCCCCTTCATTTTCTTAACGCTTCACCAGGGGTCTCTCCCTCCCGGGAGTATAAATACGGGCTGACCTTTCGCCTCTGTCTCTCTTTTTTCCACAGCTCTTTCCACGGCCGCGCCCACGTGCGGCCAACTGGCCTCGCGTGAGGTCGGCAACCGTCGCACGTGGTGCGAGGTATCTCCAGTATGTGAACTCTCACACACAACTAGCGTTTCCCATGTTCAGGGAATACGCTAAAACACAATTTCACAACCGTACGGACATTCCAACTCAAACACACACACAATAACTTTCCACACAGACACTAAACGTTTTATTTCATGTTCGAAATTATGTATATGTAAATTTGTGTATCAATCTGTTTTAACCTGTTTGTTAATAATATATATTTGTTCGCATACATATATATCTGTCTTGTTTGTTCCTTTGGACCCCATTAAGGTCCAACATTTTTAATGTGGCGGGACCGGCCAGAGATAATTCATCTTCTCTACTTCTTCCATTCTCACACGGTCGGTCCACTACACAGGTATGAACTTGGGCTGTCAATGGAAACAATTTTTTCAGTGTTCTGAGTGTGATGTAAATAAACATTGAAATATTAAGAGAACTAATAAATATTTACATTCAGATTAACATCCTCATTCTTTTTGTTATTATGGTCTTCTTCAGGTGTCTGTCACCCTTCAGGGAATTGCAGCTTAAACCCTTTATTTAATAGATTAAATCAGTAGTTCTCAACTAGTGTCCATGGGAGTGCATGTAACATTACTGAGAAAAAACAAACAAATTGGACGTCCACAGTAAGATTTTGGTGATCCATAAAGCTATTTCACTTCAGAATGGTTGTTACAACTGAGAATTGGAATTTCTACAGTCATCTACACCCTATGAAAGTACTAAAAATAGAATAATAACTCTAAAACTAGATAAAAATGAGATCAGGCCCTTTTACTCTACCTGATGTTTTGATTGTAAAAGTTGAATAAAAACTGAGAAGAATATATAAAGGAAGAATTGTATACAGAAACGAAAATTATGTAAAGATTATAATTTATTATATAAATTGATTTAATATATTAATAATAAATAATAATATTAATTTAAAATATTAATAAAATAAAATATTAATGTATTAATATGAATTAATTAATATAGTAATAGACCATACATTGTGAAAACGGGTGATCTTTGACTATCATTGACATCGAAGGAGCTGAATATAAAAAAACCTCACAGAACAGCATCAACCACATTTCATTGAATCTGTACCTTAATTTATTAATTACTTACATATTTTAAAATGGTTTCTCATAAATTATTTTACTAGTGTACATAAATGTTCCATAGAATGTAGTCATTAAATACAAATTTATGCAAAGTCTACAATATTTTTGTTTAAACAGAGAGGATAAAAAACTGGTATAAAAAATGAAGTAAATTTATTTCTCTTCAGAATTACAAAGGTTGAATTGATATGTAAAGTCTACAATATTTTTATTCAAGTCTTAGATCAGACAGTTGCAACCATCACTTCGATTCTAATAGTTTCTTTTCTCATACTTCTTGCCTCTGGAACTCTCTTCCAATTTCTTACTTCCCTGCCAACTAAAATCCTAAAAATTTAAATACAATGCTAATCACCATCTTCTGTCTTCCTTAATCCTGTTCTTTTATTGTTCCTTCTCCTTAGTAAAGTCTTCTCATTCTCTTTCACACCCTGTAACTCCTTGAGTCTTAGTAGCATTATTGACTTGCTTAGAGTGAAATAATTAAAAAATTTTCAGTTTCTTAATATTTTCCATAGCTTTTGAAAGACATGTTTTCCAAAAATGAAAATAACAGTCATTTTAACAGATATATTTACCAAGATTACACAAAAATATCTTGAAATACTAAAAACTAAATTTATTCAATAATATCACCATTAGTTTCTGGAGAATCTCCTTGTCTAAGTTAGTGAATGCTACCATAACCCTTGCCTTCAGTTCATCTTTGGTGTTACAAGGAGTTTTTTTGGTCTCTTGTTCAACTGTGCCCCACACATAATAATCAAGGGGGTTGCAGTCTGGGGAGTTAGGTGGTCAGATGTAAGGGTTGATGTGGTTACAGAAATTGCCTGACAGCCATGACTGGGGTCTCTTGCTTGTATGGCATGGTGCAGAGTCCTGTTGCCAAACATAGGGTCTTCCAGCAGCCATCGTCTGGAACCTAGGGAAGCACTACTTCCTCAAGGAACTTGATGTAGGCCTTCATGTTGAGTCTGAGGCTCTCACCAACAAAATCAGGAGTTCTTTTCTTATCAGAATGGAGTCAGTTTACCGAGCTGCCATACCTTCGTAATGACCATTAGACTCATCCAACTCTTTTCGAAACTTCAGAATGATACGCAAACATTCTGAAATGTTCTTATTGAAGCTTCCAGCACAAATGCAAAGCAGTGCAGCATGCCATTTGTAAACTTCTGGTGGAACAAATTGCATCATGGTGCTCTTTTTTTCACAGATTGCCCAACTGATCCTACTACACCGTGCAATCATAAAATCAACAGCAAACAATGCACATGTGCGAAATTAAAAATATAAAATGGCAACAATTTACCCATCACAACCTGTACATTCTGTCTTCATACAATTGATATTATCAACAGGCTCATCGCTGGGGTGGGTGTTGCTGCACCTTCATCAAAAATTCACCCTGGACTGTTAAAATTTTGTCAACTAATTTTAGTAGGACGTTTCTTAGTTGCCATCTGCCTGACTTAAACACCAGCCCAAGAGTCTGCCCACAAGCCTGACTATCAAATACAAACATATTTTGCTCTATTAGCGATGACAAATGGTGCAGACCTGGTAACCCTTGCATGTACTACATCGGCTGACACTTTTTTCTGCTTACTTTGCATTTGATACAAGCTGTAATGCAAAGGACTGGAACAAATATTATAAATGCTTGCTAAATCAGAGCTTAGCATGATG
Organism: Acanthosepion esculentum; assembly: GCA_964036315.1. Classification (NCBI taxonomy): domain Eukaryota; kingdom Metazoa; phylum Mollusca; class Cephalopoda; order Sepiida; family Sepiidae; genus Acanthosepion; species Acanthosepion esculentum. The sequence continues at coordinate 62,493,949 of OZ038499.1, read as the reverse complement.
CATGCATCTAACAATAGAGCAAAATGAGGCTGACGGAAAGAAAAGGAAATGTAAAAGTCTGTAGATGAATAAAAAGAAGCAATAGTTAACATGAGATTTCATGTTTAGGGCAGAGAAAACTGTTTGAGAAGGCTGACCAGAGTAGTAACCAATCCACACTATACATCACGTTATTCACCACTCTCATTTCTTTACCTACATCCATTTTTGCTTCTTGACAATTTTTAAAGGCTCTATCTTCTCCATTTACCCACCTATTTTCTAGTGCTATCTTTTTTCCTATTTATTCTGTTTCAGCACTGCACATTAAACTAGCCTTGTGTCACATCCATATTTTCACAGTGGGGAGGTGGCTAAAATTTTCTTATCTACTCTGTCCCTTATTCTTCTCTTTCTGTCACTCTCAGCACCCACTCTTATTAATTTTTTTTTCTCTCCTCCTTCTGATTCCAACTCTTAGCTTAAATTTGTTTCTCTTCTGGAATTATTATTGGCACCGATTTTTAGAGAACTTAAAACAATTACTTGGTTACTTATTTTAGTGCACTATTTTACTTATAATTATTGGCACATCACACAAAAAATAGTCAGTGCATTTTTGTAAACATATTAGCCATAAATAATCAGTGTCTGTTTATAGCCATCTGTCAGTTATATTATTATCAACTAAGACTAATTGTTCAAAGTAACGTGGTTAATCTAAATAAGTGCTGCATAATTTATTGCAGTTATTATTTCTTGAATATATTTCGTGAGTAGTTCGTCTGCATTGATTCCCAATTTTGGGGTATAGGAGTGCTCATGAATATCTGTCAGGTTAGTGGAAAAGTCAGGATGTGAGGTAATACAGTTCAATGCCTAATAAAGGAAAGTGTGTAGGAGATTTAGTTTTTTATGTCTGTAAGTTAGTATTTAAATTATTTTGGATTTGTATTGATGGGTGCTTCCTTCCTAACCTTTTGTTTGAAGTAGTGTAGCAGTTTGTTTGTTTGTTTAGTGGCATATCAACTCCTTATGGGTCATTTTATGCAGAAATTTAATTTTATTGGGGGTCATTATTAATTTAATTTACAAAAATGTGTGGTTGTAATTTTTCTTTTCAAAAATGCATTGCTGGTAATATTTTTTAAAAATGTATTGCTGGTAATTTTTTCATATTTTTTTTTCATTTTTGCTCGTATTTTTGCTATGAAAATGTATTTTTATACTTTCATAATGTTTTGACCCCAGTTTGGGGGTTAACTATTTGCCCATAGTTGGAACACTAACAGGTGAACCTAGGAACAACAACAATTAAAAGGTGGTTCTATGCTCCTCAAAACCACCCAGTCAGAGGCTTTGCTGCCAGATGTAGTTTATCATCATACCCAGGATGGTAGCAGTAAAATCTTTTTCATTGCATTTATAATAAACATATAGCTTTATTCTATCAATAATGCCTGTCTTAGTTTCATGGTAACAGTAATGGTAATATTAGCCATTTCCTTATAAGGAAACATTCAGCATTCATTGACCAAGCAGCCAGTGCTACTTCTGGTTGAAATTTATAAAATTTTTCTGTTATATCCCGTGCTAATAGGAATATATAAGTAGATAAAATAAGTAAAGGTTTATTGTAAAAACCAGTACAATAAGAATAAAGGTAACAGTTATGCACAAGGTCGTCGCAAGTCAATCCAGTAGTGAGTGCTACTATTGGAAGGTCGGTAGTTCTCGCGTAAGTCTGAGTCGTACTAAACAGATCCCAGCTAGTCATTATTTACTAGCCCCGCCCACAAGTGTAGATGTGGCACAAGGCCGAGTTTAACGTGGGTCATCTGAGCCCGTAGACTTGTCCCAAATTTCCCCCGTAGAACCTGCATAAATGGGTTTGGGTCTGTCTACCTCCCTGGATAAGAATCTGCCCTTTGGCACAGCCTTGTCTGGGTTCCTCTCTGCCCGAAGGCAGAGAGTTCGACAGCACAGCTGGAAAAGATTCCAGCTAGTATATTCACTAACCTTCCCATGCGATCAGATGTGGCACAAGGCCAGGTTTAATGTGGGGCATTCAAGCCTGTAGGCTCAGCCAAATATTCCTGTAGCTGTTTCCTGAGATGTGACTCTGCTCTTTGACATAACCTTGTCTGGGGATCCTCTCTTCTCGGAAGCAGAGAGTTCGACCAGGACAGCTGAAAAAGATTTCAGCTAGAGTATCTAGCAACTGCCTCATGCAGTCACATGTGGCACAAGGCCAAATTTAATGTGGGGTTCCCAAGCCCATAGGCTTGGCCAAAAAATCCCCATAGACCCTGCATGAATGGGATGGGTCTGTCTACCTCCTCGAATAAGACTCTGCCCTTTGGCATAGCCTCATCTGGGTTCCTCTACCTGAAGGCAGAGAGTTCTACAATACAGCAGAAAAAGATTTCAACTAGACAATATTTACTAGCCCCCCGACAAAGGTAGATGTGACACAAGGCTGAGTTTAACATGGGTCATCCTAGCTCGTTAGCTTGGCAAAAAAATCCCCGTAGAACCTGCATAAACTGGATCGGGTTGGTCTATCTCCCTGAATGAGGCTCTGCCGAAGGGCAGAGCCTCGTCCGGGTTCCTCTCTGTTCAGAGGCAGAGAGGTCAACCAGCAAGCCAAAAAGATTTCGGCTAGACTCTGTAGTCTGTTGACTTACAGATACTTATAGTAAGTTACTACCTATAGTGTAGTCACTCATGGGGGCAACATGTTAATCCATTACATCATTTTCTATTAAAAAATTTCTCAAAAAAATAGGTTTCTCAAGCCCACTAACTGTTACCAGTATATGTGGGGGTTTCATTTCTAACCTTATGTTGATGTAGTGTGGAATGTCAACATATTGTAATTATTTTCTTGTTGAGTTACATTCATTTTAGTTGCTGCTATTTTTGAAAGTCCTCATGTGATGTGGTTTCTCTTATTTGGTACTATGCTGCGTTAGGTTGAAATTTATAAAATCTTTCTATTAAAGCAATTTTTCAGAAAATATATGTTATTGCTCCTTCCAGTACTGATGTGGGTTTTTTTCCTAATTTTTTTTTTGAAGTAGTGTGGAATATCAAAATCTTCATTGTGTCATTATTTTCGCTTTGAGTTTCATCTGCTATCCATCTTAGCAGTTGCTGTTGGTGAAAATCCTCAACTGATGTAGTTTTTCTTATTTGGTACAGTTCTTTGTTTGTGATTCTCTCGTGTCAGTCCATGAGGTTCAAAGAAGAATTTTGCTGTTTAAGAGCTACAGGCACAGTGGAGTAATAGATAGTGGCTTGGATTGAGAAATCAGAGAGCCGAGTTCGAATTCCAGTCAAGTCCATTACATTCACTTACTTGCTAATAACCTTGGGAATGGTATGAATCCTCTTATTCTCCCCCAGCTATGGGTAAATAGCAGGACAGACCAGGTTCTATAGCCTTGGATGACAACTGATCTACCGCAGAAAGAAATGGCAACCTACTGCGGAAGAAATTCTGCCTTGTCAGTCATGTATCGAAAGATACATGATTGCCTAAGTGTGTATTACACATGGCACATAAGTGACAGAAGAGGAGCTACAGGGTTGAAGCCATTTTTAATTATTGATCTGAGAAATCGGTTGTATACAGCTGACAGTTTAGATATTTCTGAATGAGATTATCCCCGTGCATAGCATTCATATGAATGTCTCGAGCTGGCAAGGTTATTTAAAAAAATGACTTGAGTTTTTAGGTTAATGTTTTCATTGCACAGCAATTTGCAGTGTTGTGGAAATCTAACCCTTGTACAGTCTATTCTATGTTCAATTTTCTTATCTTCTTGTAGATTTAGGAAAATAGGAGTCAAATAGTTATGGTGCTCTTGTATGTGCTATCACCATTCAGGACATTGGTGATAATGGCTCTCCATAATTTCCTGTCCTTTGTAGCTCTTAAAACATTTTGTCTTTTTTTTATCTCTCCTAAACCTTGTTCTTCTATTCATTTACTGAAGCTCACTAGGTAGGTTATGCATTGTTTTCCTCTGTCTCTCTTGCCATCAATCTGTCCTGTGAGTATTGAATTTTCCAAGTCATCTTTCCTCACTATGTGCCCTAGAAATTTCAATCTCTTCCAGATGTTAAGTTTATATATCCTTTTTATTTCCTTTTTCTCTAGAACTCCATCTCTACTCACATGTTTGGTCTATGGTATTCTCAGCATCCTTCTGTTGTACTATATTTCCATTGCTTCTTAATCTGTGGGAAGATTGTCCAGCATTCACTGCCTAATAGGAGGACCAATATTACACAACAGTTCAATACTCCTTTTTGTCTCTAATAAAATTTTCTTGATTCATAACACTTTGCTCAACTTTTGCTATCCCAACCTGCCTTCAAATTTCAATGTTGCACTTTCTGTTCTGTTAAAACACTTCCCAGAGAGTGGCTGCTGGAAGACCCTATATCAGGCAACAGGACTCTGCACCATGCCATACAAGCAGATGAACTCAGTGATGGTTGTCAGACAATTTTTGCAACCACATCACCTCCTTACATCTGGCCATCTAATTCCCCAAACTGCAACCCACTTGATTATTACGTGTGGGGCACAGTTGTGAGAGAGATCAACAAAATTCTTTGTAAAACCAAAGATGAACTGAAGGCAAGGATTATGGCAGTATTCACCAACTTAAACAAGGAGACTGTCTAGAAGTGTTGCAGGAGATTCTGAAGTCATCTGGAGGCCATAGTTGAAGCCAATGATTATTTTATTGAATAAATTTATTCTTTAATATTTCAAGATATTTTTGTGTAGTTTTGGTACATATATCCGTCAAAATGAGATGTCAGTGTTATTTTCATTTTTGCCTAATTTAGATGGCAATTTATTCATCGCTCCCTGTTTACTTATATGCTTACTTTTTTTTGCATGGGTTCAAGTATGGTCATAATTCTGAAGTTTCACAGTGGGTTTAAGGTTGATAGAGAATGTCTATCACCAAATTGACAATCAACATTTGAAAACACTAGTCAAACGAAACCCATATCAAAGTAGAAGAGAAATGTCTCTGATAATAGGTGCCAGCATTTCAACAATATCAGACCATCTCAAGAAAATTGGTAAGGTGGTGAAACTTGATAAACGGGTTCCACATGAACTCAGTGAAAGTCAAAGAGTTTGATGTTTTGAAGTGTGTTCGATGCTGCATCTGTGAAATTCAAATGATTCATTTCTTGATCAAATTGTGACTTGATGAAAAATGTATCATTTATGAGAATCATAAATCATAAATGATCAATTTAATGGCATGATCATGACAAAGGACGCAAACACTTTCCAGAACTGAAATTATTGCAACAGAAAATTATGGTGACTGTCTGGTGGACTACTACAGAGGTATCCAGCTTTCTGGAATCTAATTAGAGCATCACTGTTATAAATCAATGTTATAAAAAAACCATTATTCGCAATATTGTTAGTTTGTTCCTAAGTACATATATATCTATGAGCGCATTGTGTATTTTAGCCCAACATTGAAAATTTCAGTTGCAGTTGTAAAAAGAAATCACAAGAGGCTGACACGTATACAAAAAAAAAAAACCCTGTTTTATGGCAAAAAAAAAAATTTTATGGTGGCGCCAGGGGTGGCAGTACTGCCTTAGCCACAGAAACTGTGTTACCTTCCTTGGTTGGCAGCTGATGAGGGCAAGGTATCGTACATGCTTTCACTCATTGTATGTACAGAAAAGATCATCCTTTTTTTGTAAAACACAAGCCTCACTTGTGTAGCACCAAAAGATGATGTAACTTATTAAATAAGCAACCAGCCTGACTTGCTAACCATTTCTCTTTTTCAATTAAGTTGTTCATGTTATACTCTGCTTCAACCTAAATCTCTTTCTGATTCACTCTGCATAAAAATCTGTCAGCTGGATGTGAATCCAAAGAAAGCAAAAATAAAAATAAAAAATTGCTCTCTGCTCAGGGGCTCCAAGCATCACATCCCAGTCACAAAACAAATTTCCTCCAAATACAATTTAAAAGAAATTTAGAGTTACTTCAGTTGAAATGAGTTCTGTCCATTGAGTTCTCTATAAACTTATGGTTTTTCCACTGGATGGAGATCAATCTGTTTGTCTGGTGAAGTTATATCAGATAAGATCAACAATGGTAGCAGAAGTGTGGTTCAGGAGCAACAAAAAAATGACATCAGTAAATTATAAAATCCACCAACTTCTGATGATGAAAAATCATACAGCCATTGAAAATCATGTAAAGAAGTGGCAGTTAGCAACTGACCGAGACAATCACTAGGGTTGCCGCTAAGCTAAAAGCATGACAAAAATATGCTGAGTCATGATCCACCCTACCTGCTTTTAAGAACACTGCTCACAACACTGTCAGTAGTTGCAGGCAAATGGTCAACCAACTCAATACATGCATCAATCTCAGGCTCTATCGGATCTCCCTTTTCTCCAAGTTACCTCACACCACCTCAAAGAGACATTCCGTTTTGATTCTCTATATTGGCAATACAAAGAATTTTATCTTAACATTTCTTGCCTTCTTTTCTTTTTTGCTTCACCACCTGTTCACAAGACAAATCTCCTTCAAATATAATTTAAAAGAGCCAATCATATGTGTTTCCAATAAGTTCAAATCATGACAAAAAAATGCTGAGTCATGATCCACCCTGTCTGCTTTTAAGAACACCGCTCACAACACTGTCAATAGTTGCAGGCAGATAGTCAACTCATCCGATACACACATCAGCTCCAGGCCCTATCAAATCTTCCCTTTCTCCATGTCACCTCCCACTGCCTCAAAGACACATTACACTTTGATCCTCTATATTGGCAATACAAATAATATTATCTTATCAATTCTTGCCTTCTTTCCTTTTTACCTCACCAGTGGGACTTGTTTTTTTTGTTCTCTAGTGCTACCATACATACATTTATAACATTCATAAGTATAATAGATTGCATGCTAATGTTGATGCCTTTTTTCTTTCTGTCTGCTCTTCCTCTGATTGTTCTTTAAACTCTTTTGACTGTCTTCCTCTTTTGATCGCAAACAAATAGTTACTTTTATCTTCTCACTTCTACTCCTTCCCCTCCTCTTATACATTATTTTCCTACCATAAAATCTTTTATTCTCATCCCCCTTCCACTATAACTAGCCTTTTCCCTTTTTTCAAATTTTTCAGTTAACCCTTTTTATTCATTTACTCTCTTTTGCCTTCCTTTTTCCTTTTCCTCTCCAGACTTTCTTCATTCCTCTTCCTTCCACTCAATCCTCTTTTTTGCTTTCCTTTTCTTCCTCTTTTGACATCCCATGGGGCATTACTATCATTTACACACTTGGTTGCCAAACATCTTTTCTTTTTTTTTTTGTCTATTCTTGCTTATTTGTTTGTTAAGGAACAAGAAGCAGAATTTATAACCAGGTGTATAGTTCAGTCAGCTATGGAGTTTTGAGTTTCAAAACATTTGCCCACAGGAAAACAAAAGTTCTTTCTTTGAGGAAAGATTTATCACACAATGTTGGATTGAGTGAAATACAAGATAAATATTATCTACCATGCAAATTTAAATAACAACAAAAAAGGCAACTTATTTTAGTAGCAGTTAGTTTTAGTAACTAGGTGTTTTTGCTATAGACTAATGAAGTAATCCTGCAGACCATTGCAGACCATTATTTGCAGACTTGTGCTAAATTAAATAAATAAATACCCAGAGTATTTTATTGGAAGTAACTATTTAGTGAGATAATAAAGACCAAGAGCATTTTGGTGGAGATTAATATTTAGTGAGCTACTATGGCAGACCATTTTTCATTGAGACTTAATTCCTGTAGTCTTGTGTCAGACTTAGATAAAAAATATCTCCAGCATTTGGTGGAAGTTAATATTTAGTGACCTTCTATGGCAGACCATTTCTCATTGAAACCTCATTTATGTAGCCTTGTGTCAAACTAAGATAATAAATACCTTTAGTGAAGGTTAATGCTTAGTATAGCAGACCATTTTTCATGGAGGCCTCATTTCTACAACAGCCTTGTGCCAGAATAAGATAAGCACTTTGGTAAAGGTTAATCTTTAGCAGTCTCTTACAGCAGTTTCATTTTTTAATTAATCATCTGACCATGGTTTGTTGATTGTTTAATGCAGAAAACATACAGTGTTGACTTCATATCTTCACACTGTTTTCATCTGCAAACACTGTATTCCTGATATTGAGCAGTCTTCTCTCATAAACATTGCAAATTAAGGTAAAATGATGTAGAGGAGTGGCCATTGAAGATAACTTTCATTACACGGTTTAATAAGAAACATTAAATTAAATCAAATATGTGGCCAGAAACACTTTAAATTTGTGATGAAGACCAACATGCCAAATCCGTATCAAATGCCTTCAAAATGTCTAAAGCAACAACTCAAGGTTAGCCAGTCATATCTAAAGCTTGAATGACTCTTTCAGTAATAACCATCAGCATATTGCCAGTTGATCTAGAGAAGTGAGAGCCATATTGTTCATGCAAAGGAAGAGCCTGCGAGATGAGATGCTTAACCAATTTGGAATTGATTAGAGCCTCTTGTACTTTGTCAAAGGTTAATAGGTTGATAGTTTGAAGGATCAGACAGTTTGCCAGTGTTCTTATAAACAAGGACTACAGAAGAGGATTTCTAATAATCTGGAAAGCAAAAAGCAGCAAGGCATCTATTGTAGAGCTTGGAGAGAACAGGAACCAGTCTAGGGATACATTTCTTAAGGACAATTGCATGGATGCAATTGAGTTGCTTTATGAGGATCAATTTTGGAGATGATAACAGAAGGATAGTGTTATATATCATATGTTAGAAATTCAGTTCTAAGTGGAATGTCAGGCAAAGGGCCTCCTGATGAGTTAAGAGTAGAATTTTTTTTAAGACAACTCACCTCAAGCAAAGAGGAAGTGCCACTAGCATGCAAGGGGTTACAGAGGATTGAGGACAAGAGTAAAGAGGTGTGTTTGAGGAAGAGATACAGAGGAGGATGGAGAACAAGCTCAGGGTGTCAGCTGTCAATTGACATTACATTTGAATATTTGAAGATTATAGTTATTGGGAAAGCAAGTAAGAGGAAGGGAGTTCCACAGATGGGAAGTGTGGGAGAAGAAGCTGTTTGAGAAGAAGAGATGGTTACATTTAACCGTTTTGACAGTGAAAGGGTGAGACCTAGATGCCAGCCTGGTAGCACATTTAAATTCATGAAGTCTGGGAACCAGCAACAGTAGCTCATCGAAACAGTTGTGTGAAAATACTTGTAGAAATGGCAGAGGGAGGCCACAGCATGTCTGTGGGATAGCGATTGTAGACTAGATGCCAGATTAGGACCTATCATCTTGCATATTCTTCTCTGGATTTTGTCAAGGACCTTGAGACGTACAGCGGGAGCACCAGACCATATTTGACAGCAATATTCCATGCAAGGATGGATGGTTAATTTATAGATTTGAAGGATGGACTCAGATGAGAAAAACTTTCTGGCATGACACTTTCCTTGCAGTAGATGATGCTATTGATTCAATGTATTTATTCCACCCCATGTCAGTGAACAGTGTGAGACCAAGCAGGCATAACAAGGTGCTCTCAAGGAGTTAGGAATCAGTCATTCTGTTGAGAAGCAGAAAGGGATCTCTGTGGTGTTACCCACCACAGAGAGCAGTTTTATTTTGGAGGCATTAAAGTTTACAAGCCATTTCCTGCCCTAGTCAACCACAGATTGGAGGTCCTTTTCAAGATCAGCAGCCAGGTTAGTTTTGCCAATGATACTTGATTTACTATTGAGGCAGGGGTAAATAGAATTCAAAGAGAATTTATAGGCAAAGTATTTCTATTTTATTAGGAGATGGTATCGCTTCAAATTGATGAAAGAGAGGAAGGATGTAGGACTTAACTTTATTTTTTAATAAGCCCATACTCAGCCATTGACAAAATCATCTCATTTGTAATCAACCTATGACTGTGTGAATGTATTATTATTATTTTTATTATATACATATCTGCCCAGATAGTATCCAGCTATTTGATAGTAAAAAAATATATATATATTTACATTGTTCACATTATTGTCCTCATCTTTGTTGTCATATACATGACGTTTCGGCCACTGCACACTCTCGCTTTCTTCAGGTGATTGGAATTTTGAACTGGAATTTTTATTTCTTCCTCCAAGGTAGATTGTTCTAGTTCCACGTGCCATGCCTCTTCCAAACATCTCTGCTTCACTTTCAGTTATACCTGGCCACAGCAGTGGTGAAGAAAATCTTGGAGAGTTGAGTTACTAAATGGAAATAACTGAAACTGAAACTGAGATATCCAGAAGAGATATGGCACGTGGAACTAGAACAATCTACCCAGGTGGATGAAATAAAGGGATTGGTTTGAAATTCCAATCATCTGAAGAAGGCCTGGGCATACAAAATGGTGTGGATATGACAACAGTCTGAACAATGTGAATAGATACAATATCTCTGTCTATATTTATGAGATGTACACTATTTACATTATTCAAACTATTGTCCTCATCTTTGTTGCCATATTTATCACAACAATTTGGCCATTGTACGCTCCAGCCTTCTTCATGTGGTTTGACTGTCGAACTGAACCCTTTATTTTACTCACTGGGGTAGACTGTTCTTGTTAAACGTGCCATGTTTAATGGATGTCAGTTATCCTAATAATCTCCTAATAATTCCCCTCTCCAAGTTCTCCACTGCCTTAACCAGGTATTGAACTCACAACTCTTTGGGTCCTGTCACTGGATCTAACCGACGCCTTTATCCACTGTACCATGTGTCCTTAAGGACACCTGTGTATGGATTTCTGGAACTTATAAAAATTAATGTCTTCAGCAACTATTTTTACCAGTGCTCATATTGCTATTTAACTGTTATCATTGCATATTTTCTACAAAAGCTCATATTGCAATTTTTGTTGTTATTATTGCTATCTCAGAAATATAGACAGAAAAAAATAGTCTACCAAGGGTATTGGTATTTTAGTCACTTTCATTGAATTCCCTTTTGAATTGCAACACTTATCCCTGTATTCTATATCCCTTTCCCAATTAACCTGTAAAGTCTTTTAGAATCATCATTAACTGTTCCATTACATTTTTAGTATGAGCATCACTTGAGATCAATCTAGAATAGACTTTGCAATTAGTACCCTTCAGAGAAGTGCAGGGTTGAACTGAGGTGGTCTCCTAACCATTAACAGCAGATCCACATCATTGATCAGCTGCCCCTGTGTTGGATGCATGAGGACAAGTAACATGATATATAAACACCCATACAATTGGTAAGATAGACAGTCTCTCTTACATCACAGATGAGAATGTAAGCTCCACATGACCTCATATTCACTGGCTGACAGTACTTGACAATCAGGTGATGAATAAAATATAATGTTTAATATAACAAATTCAGTCTTGTGCTTGAATTATGCGGCACAGAGAAGCATTTTCTTTAATCTCATTCATGTTGTGAAATCTTTTAGGATTGGGAAAAGCAAGAATTGATGGACAACAAAATTCAGGCTGCAGAAGAGATGACAAAATGCGGTGGTGCAATTTATTGACAAAGACCCAACATGAAAAATAAGCAGAATTATTGTGAATTTCAATTTACAAACTCATTCAATAGCGACTCACTTCTGCCTAAATAAACCTTCAAGAGAATCTTTGTTCCTACTTGCACAGTAAGTTCCTTTCTAATATACTTCCAAGTTACAAGACCATACAACCTGTTGTTAAGATATCCAAAATCGCTCTCACTTTCCAGACACTTTAGATAATTTTTTCTTTAATATGAATTCTAATTGCAGGTGATATTTTTTAATTCCAACTATCATATATGAACCTATTTATCAGATTCAGATCTCATATGCCAACATATTTATTAGATTTAAATATTACATGCCAACATATTTATTAAATTCAAATATCATATGCCAACGTATTTATTAGATTCAAATATCACATGCCAAGATATTTATTAGATTCAAATATCATATGCCAACATATTTATTAGATCCATATATCATATGCCAACATTTATTAGATTCAAATATCACATGCCAAGATATTTATTAGATTCAAATATCATATGCCAACATATTTATTAGATCCATATATCATATGCCAACATATTTATTAGATTCAAATATCACATGCCAAGATATTTATTAGATTCAAATATCACATGCCAACATATTTGTTAGATTCAAGCATCACATGTCAGTATATTAGATTAAAGTATTATAGAGCGATATACTTATAAAACTGAAATTTTATATGGTAACATATTTATCAGATTCAAGTACCATATATGAATAGATTTATTGAATTCATCATATAGCCATGTATTTATCAGATCTTTCCTTGTAATATTATTGATTTCCATCACTTTTTGACTTGCAATAAAGTTTATCTTTATTCTCATTATTAATTAAATAAAATAATGGCTTTATATTCTGAATTTTACAACAAACAGAATGAATTAATCTAAAGATTTTTCATGTAATTATTCTTAAGGTAGAAAAAGTGTTGTTTAATTGTTGCTTGGGTTCTAGATTATGTCAACTGCATCTCCACCTGTTTATTCTGGCGATGTCTACCTTTTAACTCTCTTGCAAACCAAATCAATATCTACTTATTAATTGTTTATTAAAACATTAGAAGTTGGCATTAAATAACAAGGAAAATGTTTGTATGCCATAAATCAAACCATCAACAACGCATTTATCCTGACAGCTCTCTCTCTCTCTCTCTCTCTCCCTCTCTCTCCCTCCCTCTCTCCCTCCCTCTCTCCCTCTCTCTCCCCCTCTCTCTCCCCTCTCTCCCCTCTCTCTCCCCCTCTCTCCCCCTCTCTCCCCCTCTCTCCCCTTTCTCTCTCCCTCTCTCCCTCCCTCTCTCCCCCTCTCCCTCTCTCCCCTCTCTTCCCTCTCTCCCCTCTCTCCCCTCTCCCCCTCTCTCCCCCTCTCTCCCCTCTCCCCCCCTCTCTCTCCCTCTCTCCCCTCTCTCTCCCTCTCTCCCCTCTCCCTCTCTCTCCCCCTCTCGCCCCCTCTCTCCCTCTCTCGCCATCTCTCCCCCCTCTCTCTCCCTCTCCCCCCCTCTCTCTAATGATATATCCTCATTGGGTTAAATGTCACATTGTCAAGAGTTCATCCTGATTATTTGTGCTTATTGATCCCGGTTCATTTTTTTTGCTTAATAACATCAAAAAACATGTTTCAGATTTTGTTTTCATAGGTCAGCAACATAAACAGCAAAGCCTAAATCATTTGACAAAATCATTCATTGTGACTAAAAATTAAAATGATACTAAATAGTTTTCAAAAGTTGATAATAATTTGAAACTAAAAAGATCTGCATTTTAATCTTTTAAATAGAAACAGTACAATGCTCCAATTAATTTTTATTTTCACAGAAAGCAACATTTTACAGATTGAAAAGCCTTATAAGTTCATCTGATTTAAGAAATGAAGGTGGAAGATGACTAAAGAAAGCATTGCTTATAGGTAATCAATATTTAGATAACAAAGAGACATGATTTTCTTTTCAGTAGACGTTCATGATTTATGCTTGGGGGAAAAGCTTATAGCAACAATAATTAAGAAACATACAAAGAATTAGCAAAAAAAAAAGCTAAGAATTCAAAAAAGAAAAACAATATCTCATTCATTTTAACCAAATAAATAACAATAAAAATATATGAAAAAGACAATTATAATGAATGTGTCATGTAAAATGTTTGAGTCCATGATTTGATTTAATCTTTTTTTTTTTACTAAATGTTTATTCAATACAATGCCCAAGAATCACTTAAAGTAAAAGGTTACTGAGTGAGGTTGTTGTATGGATGTGGGAGGATAAAGTAAGTGCAAATTATGAGGATATGTAGGATAGATAATGGGTGACCTTAGATTTGAATAGGTTAAGTTTGTAGTGATTGGTTTGATTCAATTTTTTATGGATTATCAACCCTTTGCAGGCTATTTAAAGCCAGAAAATATTTCTAGAGTCTAGGAATTGTCTTTAGATAATAATGCTTTAGTGATACAAGTATTACTAATTAACCCATAGTTGGGAGAGAAGAGGTGGATTCATACCTTTGCCAAGGGTATTTGTGCATAAGTGAATATAACAAAGTCAACAGGAATTGGAACCCAGGTCACCGACTAACAATTCCAAGTCTTACAGCATCCGGTATTTCAATGAAATACCAGTCTCAACATTGCTTAACTTTGGTGATTGTATGGGAACCAATGTTTCAATGTGATATTGCCATAAATCTGTAGAGATTGGGGACGCACCCTTTCAGAGTCCTTCTACAAGGTAGGTTCTTGGGAAGAAGCCGTCTGAACGGAACTTTCTCCTTACTAATGGAATACAAAGGGAATGAAGATGATTTGACCCTGTGACATGGTGGGTATTAGCTATAAAGGATTGAATTGGTTATCAATACAAATTTTTTTTTTTTTTTTTTTTAAGCTTATCACCCCAAGCAAGGCTGGAGGCCACTAGCACGCAAGGGGTTACAGAAGGTTTGGAGGAAGAGCAGATAGGAGTGGTAAAGAAGAGGATGTGGAGAAAGATATTGGATCAATCAAGGCAAGGGGGTTACAGAAGATTTGGAGCGAGAGCAGATAGGAGTGAAAGGATGTGGAGAACAGAAGTGGATAGATCAAGGCAACTGGAGATGTCGATTGACGTTACACTTAAATAGTTGGAGATTGTATTTGTCAGGGAAACAGGAATAAGGAAGGGAGTTCCACAGGTGATATGTGCAAGACATGAACCTATTGGAGTAGAAGAGACGTCTACATCTAACAGTTTCAACGGTGAAGTGGTGGGAACGGGATGCCAGCCTCGTAGGACGTTTAAATTCATGAGGCCTAGGAACCAGCGAAAGCAGCTGCTCGGAGCAATTACCGTGAAAGTATTTGTAAAAAAAACAGAGCGAGGCAACGTCGTGTCTGTGAGAGAGCGACTGCAGACGAGATGACAGATCAGGGCCAATTATGTTACATATCCATCTCTGGATCTTATCAAGAACCCTGAGGCAAACAGCAGGGGCTCCAGAATGTGTACCTGTGTTTCATAAATGACACAAACATGTCCGATAAAGAATGTCACAAAGATCTGTTGGAATTGCTGAGCAACCTTGATATATTTGGGAAGGTTATCAGAATAATCAAGGACCTGTACTGGTAGCAAACCACCTGCATACAGATAGAAAACAAGTGCAGCAGATATGCAAAAATAGAAAAGGGTGTAAAGAAAACATGTGTCTTCTCACCGGACTTATTCAACCGATACAGTGAAGCAATTCTGAGAGAACTAGGAATCCTTCCAGGATTCATTATTGGCAGCCACAATTTTAACGATCGAAGACATGCAGATAATACAGTGTTGATAGCAGACACAGATAGAAAGCTAGAAAAAGCCCTACAGAGAGTAGTGAAGGGAAACGAATACATGAATTTAAGCATGCTGCTAGATTGGCATTTAGGTCCCACCCTTTTATTGTTGAAATAGCTAAATGCAACTGACACATCTACTCCAACAATTTCTTTTCTCGTACTTCCTACCTGTGGAACTCCCTTCCATTTGCTTGATTCCCTTATAAGTTCAATCCTCAAAAATTTAAATGCAATGTCATCTTCTGTCTTCTTGAACCCTGTTCATCTTCTGTCCTTTCCTCAATTCTCCCTATTCTCAGTCTTTCACTTTCATTTCCTGTAGCCCCCTGCATACTAGCAGTATTGCCACCTTGCTTGGGGTGAAATGATTTTGTTCTGCTGCATACATATTTAGGTTTAAATGCAAATTTCATTGCGGGTTGCTGTTTTAGTTATGATTTGTTCTATTTATTGTATTTTCTGGCTTACAAGATGCTGCAGCTTGGAAGATGCATCCTAATATTGGAAAGAAATTTCTAAGAAAAAAAAGTCATTCCCATACAACAACACATGCATCCCTCACATACGGGTACCATGTATTGTTTACATTAATCACTTGTCCGATTTTGTTTGTATGGCAATGATATACTAGTCAAGAGTAGAAAGGTTCCCACTGCTGCTAGTAAACAGAGCATGTTTAAGATTGTGGCTCAAATCCAGGAAGGTTTATAGTCTTGGAAATAATTGTAACAGCTAAGTACTGCAGTTACATCATATAAAAGGTTGAATTAGATAGATAGCTAACATTATGGTGTAATGACTCAACATATAAATCCACGTCCCTATCAGTCAAGCCAATTAGATGACCATCCAAGTATTATTGAGGCATTGCCTTACATTCATCTTGGAAGATGCACACATATTTTTCAGGGTATTTTTTAGGGAAAAAAGTGCATCTTGTAAGCCAGAAAGAATGGTAATTATGGGTTGCAGAAAAAAAATCACCTGAGCAACAAAATTAAATTAAAAAAGGAATGATGATTCACCACTAAAACACGCACAACTTAAAAATATTACCTAAATACTTGCACCCAAAAAACATCAGCAAAGTGGCCACTACTGCCAAAGTATATTTCAAACTAGTCCACATCTTTCTTGCTTTGCTACCCACAGGCTCTGCACCAGCCAACCAACCAAGCAATCAACAAAATCTTTGAAGGTTTAATGGCAGATTTCTGCCTCACTGATGGCTGCTAGTTTATTTCTTTGTCATGGCCTCAACCACATTTATAAAACCAGAGATCAGTTGGCAGTCATCTATTATGGCCTGATATCAAATAACTCCCTGCCCAACTTCACCACTGTGCACATAGTGTCAAAAACCAATCCACAAAGGCAGTCTTCTCTGCAAGCAGAGGGCATAAATATTGATGACCAAGGGAACTGAAATATTTGCATTAAATTCTCTGTAGTTAGGCATCAGCCATTTTTACAATATTGACCTGTTGTTACTTTCAGATGGTATGATTAGAGAGTGGAGAAGCCATTTTCCCCTGAGAACCAAATCAATTCGGAGACACATTACATGGATCAATTTTCATAATATTATTTTGCATTTATAGTGAAATATTTGCTTCAAATTTAGTAATCAAACATTTAGTAATCAAATTTAGTAATCAAACATTATTAATATGTATTTGTTTATATATTTCCTGTTCCATCTATAGTGAGAAGGGATGTAAATCAACTTAAGTTAGTAAATTTATAAGTAATTCCTTTAGTCATTTTAATAATCTATACAAATAAAATATTTTCTGCATCAACAAAATTAGTCCTTAAGTAAAATGAAGCGTTTAATTAAACTTTACTCTTATGTTTCTTAAATTTTTGTCTTATTTGGTCAAATATTTCAAATGTTTCATATGTGGCACTCAGATACCTTTGTCTATTAAGTGATCATCTTGTTTCAGCTTAGTCTTGAAATAGGCTTTGTCATCAATGTCTTTGTTATTCTGTTGCAAATCATTTTTCTTTTCTGAGAGATATTTCCATTTCAATATTAAATTAAGCACATAAACATTTTAACATGAAAATATACTGAGCAAAAAGCAACTTATATCATACCAGGCATAATCAAAGAATCATTGATATCACTGAGCATCTAAAAAACATAAAGGTTATAGATTAATTAAAGACAGTGCCCTCTTCATCTACCGGTACCCTTCTAGATGATGAGTGCACTTGGGTCAGAGTCGCGATCCATCTTGGACTCACATTATGTGAGCGTCACAGATGCAGATGTGGAGCCTCCATCGATGAGTTTGGTTTGCATCCTCTCTAATGTCGTCGTAGTGCTGGCAGCTTTTCACGGCATGCAGCAATTAACGACATCAACAAAAGAGGTTTGGATGCAGCTGGGTTCCCTTCCCAAATCCAACCTGTGGGCCTCGACTGTGGTGATGGATAGCGGCCGGATGGCATTACCATCTTCCCTTTTAAAATGGGTAAGTCGTTGATTTGGGATGCGACCTGTGCGGATACATTTTCAGCTGGTAATTTGATCAGGTCCGTGGTTGAGCCGGGGTCCATCACCCGAGACACAGAGATAAAAAAAATAGCTAAATATTCTTCTCTTGCTGATAGATTTTTTTTACTCCTGCAGCAGTGGAAACTTCAGGGGTTATTGGCCCACGTTCGATGGTGTTCCTTTGGAGGATTGGCGCGATTGCGTCTCGATTAAGGAACAAGCCTCGCGAAACGGAGTGGCTCTTGCAGCGTGTTTCACTGGCGATGGTTCGAGGTAATGCTTTCTCCATCATAGCGGCTGGCAGAGGATAGAAAAAATTGTTTATAGTTACGTTGTTCTGGAATTGTCATCAATGGTCGACTGAACTTGCTTTGTTTCAATGACTTTTGTTTTGTTATTATTAGTTACTATATTCAAATAAGACTAAGAAAGCTTTCTGGATGTTAAAGTATGTAAAGGTTAGTGTAACGCTGCAGGATATTTTGAACAATTTTTCATTAAAGTATACCTCGTGTGTATTTTGAATATAAAAAAAAAATTAAATGGTTCCTTTGCCTCTATTTTAGTTGTGAATTCCTTATCTCTGCTTTATTGAATCTCAATAGATAGTTTCAAGATTTTTGTATCATAGCATTTCACTATTAAAACTTTCTAATAATTTCCCTTATTTTTTATGGTATGGATACACTAGTATATACATATATTACCAGCCTGAATATCTGAGAAATTTTGTAAAAAATATGTCTCGTCTGACAGGAGTCGAACTTGTATCCTACACGGAACTGCATAGGATACAGAAATTTCATAGAAAATATTTATCCTCATTCAGCAATCAAACCTGTCTCCTATATATCTGTTTGAAATAGACAAACCATTTTTTAATTTTATTTTAAACAGTACAAATTATGTCTATCAGTTGCAGACTCAAGAATGTGTAATAAAAGTGTAAAATAAAAAAATGTGCAATCTGGCAGGGTTTGAACCTGCATCCTCTTTCGTATGATCCGTTTTTTAAGAGAATATTTTACAAATTTCAAATAAAAATTGTATTGGCTGCTTGGTCAATGAATGTCAAATGTTTTCTTATAAGGAAACAGCTAATATTACCATTACCATTTACTACAGCACAAGAAATGTTCACCACATATGCAGTGGACTCCTTTAGTGATGTAGCAGGAAGAATTTTTTTATACTTGATAAATCAAATATAAATTAGCAATGTAAATCCAGATAAGGTCAGGCTGTAAAAAAAACCCACTGATTCTAAATTAAGGAAAAAAGACTTGTTTTTTCTTAAAAGAAAAAATCAGCATTTCCAATAAAATCATATTGGAAGGATTTACAGAGAAGTGTTACAGAATGCAATGGCCAGGGCCTGAATGGTCAGCAATTGACTGGAGGACTCTTGGACAGGGTATTCTGACAGTAATGGATTACCATTTGTCAGGGTTTTGAATATAAGTCCAAAACAGTGCCAGTTCAACAGAGGACTGCAAGAATTCTGAAGCATCGATATGCCTCCCACACTCAGGTTAACAACCAGTAAGACCACTTGCAGAGGGAAGCTACCCAACATGTGATATGCATTCCTGTGATGTCATTTACCCTAGTGCCTCTTAGAATCCAAGCTGTCATCAATCTCTCCTAATAAAATGAATGAGAAAAAGAAATGGTCCTTTTCGTTGATACCATTTTATGCAGTAGCGTGAGGACCCAGAGACAGCACAGAAGGAAAGACAAGTGTTACTCATACATACACAGACACACATAAACACAGTCATGCTGAAAATTTCCAACTTCAACCCACTCCCCAAAATATGACCAAACTCATTCAGAAATATCTAAAATGTCAGCTGTATATGACCTTTTCTCATATCAATGATTAAAAATGACTTTGAGTGAGTAAAGCCTGTGGGTCTTGATGAAGACCACACCTCTTTGGACCTTATAGACTTGTGCTACAAAATCATAAACAAAGAACCATACCAAATAATAGAAATTACATCTTTTGAGGAATTTCAAAAGCAGCAAAACCTAAAATGGATAGCATATGTAACTCGAAGAGAAAATAATGTCATAATCAAGAGGCTGGTGTTCCACACTACCTCAAATTAAAGATTAGGAAATACCCATCAATACTGGAAAGAGCTATAAAAGCCACTGGATTTTGAGAAATCGGAAAAATTTCTTAATAAGAAGATTTTATAAATTTCAACCAAAAGTAGTAATGCCTGCTCGGTCAATGAATGCCAAATGTTTCCTTCTAAGGAAACAGCTAATATTACCATTGCCATTACCATTCTCGGTCAGGCTGACATCTTTCCAATATCTCCTTTTTAATGTACAGAACATTGTATTATAATGTATGTAACACTTTGAATGAATATTTCTTCAGGTGTCAGATTATAGTGCATTTGGAATTATTCTGTGAGAGATGATGATTTCTAAGACATGTTTTCACCTACACTTTGTAGAGTTTCAGTTGACTGTAAAACAATTATCAGCATGTGAAGATTAGCTGAGAACAGAGAATGAGCCACTCTATAAAATAAAGCAGACAGTGAAGCGAAAAAGTAAGATTACAAAGTTTGTCAAACTGCATTAGTGTGTAATCCCTGTCTTTGTTTTTTCCTTATTTCTTTTAACTTTCACACTACTCCAACAGAATACTTTCCAGGTGAATTTATGGAAAGAAGAATAAATTTTCTTTAAGAATAAAAACAAACAATTAGCCACAAAAGTTCAGTTACCATTATCTGTAAGAGAGAATCAAATTTAACCACTTCTGCTTTAATAAAACGTCATTCTATTTTCTTTGTTCTTATACTTTGGATGTTAACTTGGTGGTTAATATACGAAGAGAGAAACCTTTAGGTCAATTGCTTGGTTCTAAAATAATGGCATTCTGATTTTTGAATTCCTTTTGTATTTTTTTAATTATTGTCTTGATGGGATTTTGAAAAAAATTGGTAAATTTATACATACCAATGCTTTGCTAAGTAATTACATGTGTGTATGGGTGTAATATATACATACATATATGCATATTATTAATTAAAGAATATCAAACACTTAAAAACCCATAGGTAATAATTTTTATTTCATGAGAGCTCTAAAAAACAGCAGCTCTCAATCTCCAAATCCTATAAAAAAATCACAAAAATCACATTTTGTGATTTGTTTGTAGGTCTTGAAGATTGAGAGCTGCTGTTTTTTAGAGCTCTCATGAAATAAAAATTATTACCTATGGCGTTTTAAGTTAATTTAATTAATAATAATTTAGCTCTGTCTTTTAACATAGAGATCTCTCTGGATCTATATCCTCCTCGAAATTCCATATGGATTACCATTTTATATCATTACACATATGCATATATATATTTATGTGTGTGTGTAAAAATTCAAATGTAAATAAAATATATCTGTAAGAAGACAATATTAAAAAAAGACAAGAGTTCTTTACTGACGTGTTTCATCCTTTGATGGACTTTTTCAAGGCAAAAACTAAGGATTTTATTTTGCAACACATATTTATAAACAGAAGCAAAAGGAATCATTATGTTTACAAAACTTTTTAAGAATGCCCCAAAATATTCTTAAATCTAACTGTGAAAGTCAAGGTAAACTATGGAAGATGCTAAGTGATGTAATATATACAAAAGTAGGTAAATATTGTTGTTGAAATTATTTCTATTTTCTTAATTGTTTATATATATATATTTATTTATCTATTTTTTCATTAATGTAATATTATTTTATTATAATTTGATAAATTATATATGTATTTATTTTTTAAATAATAGAAGGCATTGATTTAACCATTTTCTTCTGGTTTTATAAAATTTTTATAATCATGTATGTTGGCTTGGGAAAAGAGTATTTCTTTTAGGAAAAGAGATATTTGAAAAAATTCCGTGAAGCAGGTTAACACTTTGGCAAGATTTGAGAGCAACAACTCTCAAGTTGTCATTGAACATATTTAACTAAAGCATTGGATAAATTCTTATGTATGAGATCCTTTCTGTGGTAAAAGATGAATTGATATATTGTATTTTTACAGCTATATTTTAGTGATATCTGAATTTTTACAAACATATACACTACCCTTCAAAAGTTTAAGATCACCTAACATTTTTTCAAATAAAGTTCTTTAGAAAGAAAATAACTCAGAGTTTTTAAGTAATTTTTTATTAAATGTTTAATTACATTCATTACGTAACATAGTTTTACTTTGTAACAAAACAAGAATATGAAAAATGCTAAATACGAAATTCATCAAAATACCTGCCCTTCGCCTTGATAACTGCTGAGCATACTCTTGGCATTATTTCAATCAATGAAAGTAAATATTCACTTGTAATGTTTTACCATTCCTCTTTTAATAGTCTCCACAAGGTTTCTGCCCTACTTGGGTGTCACTTTTTGACTATGTGGTTCAATTCATCCCAAACTAATTCAATGGGATTGCAGTCAGGTGATTGGGGTGGCCATTCCATGATAGTCAACTTATTTTCTTCAGTTTTCTTCTGCAAGTAGTTTTTACATAGGGTAGAGGTATGTTTCAGGTCATTATCTTGCATAAGCACAAATCAATCATCAATCAGCCATATCCCAGATGGAATGGTGTGGCGCTGTAGGATAGAGTGATATCCATGTTGATTCAATTTTCCTGGCACACGATAAATATCACCAATTTTTTACAGTTGACACAACACAAGCAGTAATCATTTATTCACTATCTCTTTGCTTCCGACATTTGAAGATTTCAAACATGGATTCATCAGTCCAGAGGACTTGTTTTCCACTGATCAACAGTTTTGATGTTTTTTTTGTCCATATGAGTCACTTACATTTATTCGCCAGTCTAAACAGTGGTTTCCTGGCAGCACAATGGCCATTTAGACCTGCTGCAGTGAGTGTTCTCCTAACTGTTGATGCAGACACATTAGCTCTTCTAGCTTCGCTTACTTGTGCAGCAATTTGAGGGACTGTCAGATTCCTGTTTTGAAGACTGGTGATTCTGATGAACTTATATTGTGATTTAGACATGGATTTTGGCCAACCTGACCACTGTCTGTTGTTGTTCTATTTGCCTGTTTCCACATTTCTTGCAATAGTGGAGTGAAGTGTATGAAACTGTTATGATGTTGATTTGGGGTTAGTAGAGACAAACGCCAAATAACACATAACAATAAAAAGGATTTTAATAGGTTGGTAAAAAGGTACAAAAATCGCCTGAGTAGTCAAGAACTTCTTGGTCTTCCCGTCTTCTCTCATGTCAACTGACATGCCACTATTTAAAGTCTTTGTTCACAGACGCAGACAAGTTCATCTTCAAGAGGTGTTGTAGGTTTCCGACACAACAGAAACTAACTTTTTTGGCTATATCTTGGAAACTATAGCCTTCACAACGTAATGTGATGATGGTCTGCCTCTTCTCAGGTAATAAATTACACTTCTTGCCCATATTAAGATTGAATCTGCAAAATTGAAATTATTATTAATATTTTTAATAATTGAACCTGAAACATATAATACCAATTATGAAACATATTTAGGAGTGTCTCCTCATCTGACAATGCATAAGGAGTGCCAGTAGTGATTCTGGACTCAGTTGTTGCAAAATACAGGGCTCTATAATAATTTAGAGTCAGACTCCTCACACATGGAGTGCCAGGTAAACAAGGTACTGCAATAAAAAAAAATGTTATTTCATATCGAATATATCCAAATCTTGTGCAAAGTGTTATTTCATGTAATTTTACTCCAAAACTATCTATATTTATAAAATTGAACATAAAAGTGAGCTTTGAAACATAATTTTCTAAGTGATCTTAAAATCTTGAACTTTTGGTGGTTAATGTATATATGATGGACTCTCCCATCGAACTCGACGTATGAGGGTCAGGCATATCAGTTCCAAGAAACTGAAAGCCCGATACCCACACAGGATTTGATTATAGTGGTGAAGGCTTTGTGCAGGGCCATCCACACTTTTTGGAGGGACGAATACAGGAACCTGGTGCAACGAATGCCACAAGGTCCCCAAACCACCCTCCGCAGGTTTTGAATTCAGAGTTGTCCTTCTCCTAGACTAGTTGCCATCCAAGGCAATAGAACCCAGTCTGTCCTGCTATTTACCCATAGTTGGAGGGAGAACAAGAGGATTCAAACCTTTCCCAAGGGTATTAGCACGTAAGTGAATGTAATCGATTCGACTAGAATTCGAACTCGGCTCTCCAATTCCTCAATCCAAGCCTTTATCCATTACTCTACCGTGCCTCCTATAATATATGTATGTATATATGTATATATGTATATGTATATATATATATATATATATATATATATATATATATATATATATATATATATATATATATATATATATATATATATATATATGTTAACTTTTCCATTATTTGCTTATATATATATATATATATATATATATATATGTTAACTTTTCCATTATTTGCTTATATATATATATATATATATATATATATATATATATATATATATATATATATATATATATATATATATATATAAGCAAATAATGGAAAAGTTAACATTTCTGCATGCCACATCCTCAACTCTGAATTTCATATAGCTAACAATTGTGGAAATATTTTTTATACATTTATTTGTTATGAATTTCCACCTGACAATTGTTAGCGACATGAAACTGAGATATGTGGAGGTGGTATGACGAAAAACTAGCCATTTAATTATTTACTTGTGTCATTGTCTTATACAATGGTGTGCTTTTGTATACTCTTTTATTTTATAATATATATGTATATAATGCAGCAGTGTTTCATTTAGAGTTATTCAATCTGAATATTCAAGTAAAGAGAGCAAGACAAGGTGATTTGTATATTAATAAGTACAGCAAGACAAACATAATATAGCAGTCTTTCATTCAATCTGAATATTTGGGTAAAGAGAGCAAGACAAGCTGAATTGTCCATTAATTAGTACAGCAAGACAAACATAATATAGCAGTCTTTCATTCAATCTGAATATTTGGGTAAAGAGAGCATGACAAGCTGAATTGTCCATTAATTAGTACAGCAAGACAAACATAATATAGCAGTCTTTCATTCAATCTGAATATTTGGGTAAAGAGAGCATGACAAGCTGAATTGTCCATTAATTAGTACAGCAAGACAAACATAATATAGCAGTCTTTCATTCAATCTGAATATTTGGGTAAAGAGAGCATGGCAAGCTGAATTGTCCATTAATTAGTACAGAAAGACAAACATAATATAGCAGTCTTTCATTCAATCTGAATATTTGGGTAAAGAGTGCAAGACAAGCTGAATTGTTCATTAATTAGTACAGCAAGACAAACATAATATAGTAGTCTTTCATTCAATCTGAATATTTGGGTAAAGAGAGCAAGACAAGCTGAATTGTTCATTAATTAGTACAGCAAGACAAACATAATATAGTAGTCTTTCATTCAATCTGAATATTTGGGTAAAGAGAGCATGACAAGCTGAATTGTTCATTAATTAGTACAGCAAGACAAACATAATATAGCAGTCTTTCATTCAATCTGAATATTTGGGTAAAGAGTGCAAGACAAGCTGAATTGTTCATTAATTAGTACAGCAAGACAAACATAATATAGTAGTCTTTCATTCAATCTGAATATTTGGGTAAAGAGAGCATGACAAGCTGAATTGTCCATTAATTATTACAGCAAGACAAACATAATATAGCAGTCTTTCATTCAATCTGAATATTTGGGTAAAGAGAGCATGACAAGCTGAATTGTCCATTAATTAGTACAGCAAGACAAACATAATATAGCAGTCTTTCATTCAATCTGAATATTTGGGTAAAGAGAGCATGACAAGCTGAATTGTTCATTAGTTAGTACAGAAAGAAAAACCTAATATAGCAGTCTTTCATTCAATCTGAATATTTGGGTAAAGAGAGCATGACAAGCTGAATTGTCCATTAATTAGTACAGCAAGACAAACATAATATAGCAGTCTTTCATTCAATCTGAATATTTGGGTAAAGAGAGCAAGACAAGCTGAATTGTTCATTAATTAGTACAGCAAGACAAACATAATATAGCAGTCTTTCATTCAATCTGAATATTTGGGTAAAGAGAGCAAGACAAGCTGAATTGTTCATTAATTAGTACAGCAAGACAAACATAATATAGCAGTCTTTCATTCAATCTGAATATTTGGGTAAAGAGAGCATGACAAGCTGAATTGTCCATTAATTAGTACAGCAAAACAAACATAATATAGCAGTCTTTCATTCAATCTGAATATTTGGGTAAAGAGAGCATGACAAGCTGAATTGTCCATTAATTAGTACAGCAAGACAAACATAATATAGCAGTCTTTCATTCAATCTGAATATTTGGGTAAAGAGAGCATGACAAGCTGAATTGTCCATTTATTAGTACAGCAAGACAAACATAATATAGCAGTCTTTCATTCAATCTGAATATTTGGGTAAAGAGAGCATGACAAGCTGAATTGTCCATTAATAAGTAAAGCAAGACAAACATAATATAGCAGTCTTTCATTCAATCTGAATATTTGGGTAAAGAGAGCAAGACAAGCTGAATTATCCATTAATTAGTACAGCAAGACAAACATAATATAGCAGTCTTTCATTCAATCTGAATATTTGGGTAAAGAGAGCAAGACAAGCTGAATTGTTCATTAATTAGTACAGCAAGACAAACATAATATAGCAGTCTTTCATTCAATCTGAATATTTGGGTAAAGAGAGCATGACAAGCTGAATTGTCCATTAATTAGTACAGCAAGACAAACATAATATAGCAGTCTTTAATTCAATCTGAATATTTGGGTAAAGAGAGCATGACAAGCTGAATTGTCCATTAATTAGTACAGCAAGACAAACATAATATAGCAGTCTTTCATTCAATCTGAATATTTGGGTAAAGAGAGCAAGACAAGCTGAATTGTTCATTAATTAGTACAGCAAGACAAAAATAATATAGCAGTCTTTCATTCAATCTGAATATTTGGGTAAAGAGAGCATGACAAGCTGAATTGTCCATTAATTAGTAAAGCAAGACAAACATAATATAGCAGTCTTTCATTCAATCTGAATATTTGGGTAAAGAGAGCAAGACAAGCTGAATTGTTCATTAATTAGTACAGCAAGACAAACATAATATAGCAGTCTTTCATTCAATCTGAATATTTGGGTAAAGAGAGCATGACAAGCTGAATTGTCCATTAATTAGTACAGCAAGACAAACATAATATAGCAGTCTTTCATTCAATCTGAATATTTGGGTAAAGAGAGCATGACAAGCTGAATTGTCCATTAATTAGTACAGCAAGACAAACATAATATAGCAGTCTTTCATTCAATCTGAATATTTGGGTAAAGAGAGCATGACAAGCTGAATTGTCCATTAATTAGTACAGCAAGACAAACATAATATAGCAGTCTTTCATTCAATCTGAATATTTGGGTAAACAGAGCATGACAAGCTGAATTGTCCATTAATTAGTACAGAAAGACAAACATTATATAGCAGTCTTTCATTCAATCTGAATATTTGGGTAAAGAGAGCATGACAAGCTGAATTGTCCATTAATTAGTACAGCAAGACAAACATAATATAGCAGTCTTTCATTCAATCTGAATATTTGGGTAAAGAGAGCAAGACAAGCTGAATTGTTCATTAATTAGTACAGCAAGACAAACATAATATAGCAGTCTTTCATTCAATCTGAATATTTGGGTAAAGAGAGCAAGACAAGCTGAATTGTTCATTAATTAGTACAGCAAGACAAACATAATATAGCAGTCTTTCATTCAATCTGAATATTTGGGTAAAGAGAGCATGACAAGCTGAATTGTCCATTAATTAGTACAGCAAGACAAACATAATATAGCAGTCTTTAATTCAATCTGAATATTTGGGTAAAGAGAGCATGACAAGCTGAATTGTCCATTAATTAGTACAGCAAGACAAACATAATATAGCAGTCTTTCATTCAATCTGAATATTTGGGTAAATAGAGCAAGACAAGCTGAATTGTTCATTAATTAGTACAGCAAGACAAACATAATATAGCAGTCTTTCATTCAATCTGAATATTTGGGTAAAGAGAGAATGACAAGCTGAATTGTCCATTAATTAGTAAAGCAAGACAAACATAATATAGCAGTCTTTCATTCAATCTGAATATTTGGGTAAAGAGAGCAAGACAAGCTGAATTGTTCATTAATTAGTACAGCAAGACAAACATAATATAGCAGTCTTTCATTCAATCTGAATATTTGGGTAAAGAGAGCATGACAAGCTGAATTGTCCATTAATTAGTACAGCAAGACAAACATAATATAGCAGTCTTTCATTCAATCTGAATATTTGGGTAAAGAGAGCAAGACAAGCTGAATTGTTCATTAATTAGTACAGCAAGACAAACATAATATAGCAGTCTTTCATTCAATCTGAATATTTGGGTAAAGAGAGCATGACAAGCTGAATTGTCCATTAATTAGTACAGAAAGACAAACATAATATAGCAGTCTTTCATTCAATCTGAATATTTGGGTAAAGAGAGCATGACAAGCTGAATTGTCCATTAATTAGTACAGCAAGACAAACATAATATAGCAGTCTTTCATTCAATCTGAATATTTGGGTAAAGAGAGCATGACAAGCTGAATTGTCCATTAATTCGTACAGCAAGACAAACATAATATAGCAGTCTTTCATTCAATCTGAATATTTGGGTAAAGAGAGCATGACAAGCTGAATTGTCCATTAATTAGTACAGCAAGACAAACATAATATAGCAGTCTTTCATTCAATCTGAATATTTGGGTAAAGAGAGCAAGACAAGCTGAATTGCTCATTAATTAGTACAGCAAGACAAACATAATATAGCAGTCTTTCATTCAATCTGAATATTTGGGTAAAGAGAGCATGACAAGCTGAATTGTCCATTAATTAGTACAGCAAGACAAACATAATATAGCAGTCTTTCATTCAATCTGAATATTTGGGTAAAGAGAGCATGACAAGCTGAATTGTCCATTAATTAGTACAGCAAGACAAACATAATATAGTAGTCTATCATTCAATCTGAATATTTGGGTAAAGAGAGCAAGACAAGCTGAATTATCCATTAATTAGTACAGCAAGACAAACATAATATAGTAGTCTTTCATTCAATCTGAATATTTGGGTAAAGAGAGCATGATAAGCTGAATTGTCCATTAATTAGTACAGCAAGACAAACATAATATAGCAGTCTTTCATTCAATCTGAATATTTGGGTAAAGAGAGCATGACAAGCTGAATTGTCCATTAATTAGTACAGCAAGACAAACATAATATAGCAGTCTTTCATTCAATCTGAATATTTGGGTAAAGAGAGCAAGACAAGCTGAATTGTTCATTAATTAGTACAACAAGACAAACATAATATAGCAGTCTTTCATTCAATCTGAATATTTGGGTAAAGAGAGCATGACAAGCTGAATTGTCCATTAATTAGTACAGCAAGACAAACATAATATAGCAGTCTTTCATTCAATCTGAATATTTGGGTAAAGAGAGCATGACAAGCTGAATTGTCCATTAATTAGTACAGCAAGACAAACATAATATAGCAGTCTTTCATTCAATCTGAATATTTGGGTAAAGAGAGCAAGACAAGCTGAATTGTTCATTAATTAGTACAGCAAGACAAACATAATATAGCAGTCTTTCATTCAATCTGAATATTTGGGTAAAGAGAGCATGACAAGCTGAATTGTCCATTAATTAGTACAGCAAGACAAACATAATATAGCAGTCTTTCATTCAATCTGAATATTTGGGTAAAGAGAGCATGACAAGCTGAATTGTCCATTAATTAGTACAGCAAGACAAACATAATATAGCAGTCTTTCATTCAATCTGAATATTTGGGTAAAGAGAGCAAGACAAGCTGAATTGTTCATTAATTAGTACAGCAAGACAAACATAATATAGCAGTCTTTCATTCAATCTGAATATTTGGGTAAAGAGAGCATGACAAGCTGAATTGTCCATTAATTAGTACAGCAAGACAAACATAATATAGCAGTCTTTCATTCAATCTGAATATTTGGGTAAAGAGAGCATGACAAGCTGAATTGTCCATTAATTAGTACAGCAAGACAAACATAATATAGCAGTCTTTCATTCAATCTGAATATTTGGGTAAAGAGAGCATGACAAGCTGAATTGTCCATTAATTAGTACAGCAAGACAAACATAATATAGTAGTCTATCATTCAATCTGAATATTTGGGTAAAGAGAGCAAGACAAGCTGAATTATCCATTAATTAGTACAGCAAGACAAACATAATATAGCAGTCTTTCATTCAATCTGAATATTTGGGTAAAGAGAGCATGACAAGCTGAATTGTCCATTAATTAGTACAGCAAGACAAACATAATATAGCAGTCTTTCATTCAATCTGAATATTTGGGTAAAGAGAGCAAGACAAGCTGAATTGTTCATTAATTAGTACAGCAAGACAAACATAATATAGCAGTCTTTCATTCAATCTGAATATTTGGGTAAAGAGAGCATGACAAGCTGAATTGTCCATTAATTAGTACAGCAAGACAAACATAATATAGCAGTCTTTCATTCAATCTGAATATTTGGGTAAAGAGAGCATGACAAGCTGAATTGTCCATTAATTAGTACAGCAAGACAAACATAATATAGCAGTCTTTCATTCAATCTGAATATTTGGGTAAAGAGAGCATGACAAGCTGAATTGTCCATTAATTAGTACAGCAAGACAAACATAATATAGTAGTCTTTCATTCAATCTGAATATTTGGGTAAAGAGAGCAAGACAAGCTGAATTATCCATTAATTAGTACAGCAAGACAAACATAATATAGCAGTCTTTCATTCAATCTGAATATTTGGGTAAAGAGAGCATGACAAACTGAATTATAGATTAATAAGTACAGCAAGACAAACTTAATATAGCAGTCTTTCATTTAAAGTTATGAAGATATTGATAAGTTTTACAGTGACAATTGTCCTGGGAGATCTGAATGCCAAAGCCAGCAAGTAGAACTTAAAGGTAAAATATTTGATAAATTTGGACTAGAAACTCATAATGAATGCAGAGAAAAATCAACCCAATGGTGAATGATCAGATAGTAATCAACACCTGCTTTGGGTACTATCTCTCCCTATTCTTGCTCTACCATTCATTTGCTCAAGCTCCCCGGATAGGTTGTGTGTTGATTTCCTCTGGTCCTCTTACTTCCAGTCTGTCCTGTGAGTATCAAATTTTCCATTACTTCTTTTCTCCTTATGTGCCCCAGAAATTTCAACTATCTCTTCCTGATAAGTATAAGTGTATTTTTTGTTGCCATTGTCTCTAGAAGTTTGATGACATGTTCAGTTTATGCTTTTCTCAGCATCTGTCTATAGAACCACATTTCTGTTGCTTCAAGTGTATTCTTCATCTGTGAGGAGATTGTCCAGCATTTCCTGCTATATAGGTGGAGTGATATTGGATAATAGTTCAGTATTCTTTTTTTTTTATTTTGACATTTTCAATTCATAGCTCACATGATGGTCTTATTCTCTTGTTGAAAACCAAATTTTGTGATAAACAAAGAAAAGAATCGCATATAATATCATTCCTTCTCAATGGTAGTGAATGCTGGAAATTATCTCTACCGCTAAAAAGGAGACTTGAAGAAACAGTGATGCCATTGTAGAAAATTGCTGCGAATTTATGTTCTCTACACATGAACAATGATGGATTTGTTTTTTATGGATTACCAACCCTTTGCAGGTTATTTAAAGCCAGAAAATATTTTTAGATTGTAATAAATTTTTGGAGATAGTAATGATTTACTAATACAAGTCCTACTAATTAACAATACCTGGTGGGGAAAAGAGGTGGATTCATACCTTTCCCAAGGGTATTTGCATATAATAAGCAAATATAATGAACCCGACTGGAATTGAAACTTGGCTTTCCAACTTCTGTTTCTGAGCTGTTATTAATTACATTACCTGCACGTGCAAGCTTACAGCAAGCACTTAGTGTTCCCAAGCAGTCACCCATCTCATTTATTACCAGGCTTGAATTTGCTTGTGATGGTACGAGAAATGGTGTTTCAATGTAATCTGGCTGTGAGCCCTTGAGAAAGAAAAAGGGTTTAATGAAAATAGAGACAAAAATGACACTTGTATTTAGGATAAGAAAAACACAGTTGGACCTCATATGGAACCTAATGGGGAATGGCAGCTTGGAAATCTTGTTTCTCAAGGGATATATTTAAGGTAAGAGGGCAGAGGTGAACATCTATGTAACGAACTTGCATAGATGGGCTGGTAGGGATGGTAAGAGGGCAGGCATTATCTAGAGCTCAGGAGGATCTATAATCGCCTATATCATGAAGGTGCATGATACATAAGAAAAAGAAGAACCAATTGTGTACGTTAAGTTAAATTAGAAATACTCAAAGAGCTGTGAGAGCAATGTATGAGAAATGGCAGAATGACCAATATATTTCCTATCGATGTCAGAAGCAGATGTTTTAAATGCCAATTTGACTTTAGCCTATCTTACCAAATTCAGGCTACTGGGTGAGAAAGAGAATGAGAAGACTTTAAAAGGAACCAGAAAACCAATCCTAAACAGGAAAAAAGGAAAAACACTACTCCTGTTCAAAAGACCAGGGTGGAATGTGAACCAGATGATAGCTGAACCTATCTATTCCTATTGAGGAAAAGAATAAATAGTAAATAAAATTTCATAGTTCAGATGGTGACATTAAAAGTATAGAGTTGAAACAGACTTTAAAAGGAATCGGAAAACCAATCCTAAACAGGAAAGAAGGGAAAACACTACTCCTGTTCAAAAGACCAGGGCGGAATGTGAACCAGATGATAGCTGAACCTATCTATTCCTATTGAGGAAAAGAATAAATAGTAAATAAAATTTCATAGTTCAGATGGTGACATTAAAAGTATAGAGTTGAAACAGACTTTAAAAGGAATTGGAAAACCAATCCTAAACAGGAAACAAGAGATTAACCTCCTCTTAAAAAGACCCGGGAGGAGACTGAAAAAAAATGATAGGTGATTCAAATTTTAAATGCCAATTTAATTTTAGCCTGCCTTACCTAATTTGGGTTGACATAAACAGAAAAGCAAAAATCAATAAAGAGGTACTGAATTTTTAATAGCTGTTGTATGAATTTATATGAACCGTTAAAAATCACATGGGTGAGAGGCATAGATATAAACACATCAGTTTAAACAGATTAATAATTGCATAGTAAAAGACAAGAAAGAAAGAGGCGCAAAATATCTGAAAAAGTTTGCACTGAAGAGCTGACAGCCAAGAAGAGAGGAATTAGAAAAATAAGAAGGAAGAGGTGAAAAAGTGGGAAAAAAATGTAAAAGGAAAATTATTTACACTAGCATAGTAACCATAAAAAATTATAGGTTTATTTAAGCAGGGATCAACACTTCTAACTGAGATTTGAGTACCTACATGATCCTTCTGGGATAAAAAAATTTCAATCCCCAGCCTTCTACCTAGGGTCAGTTTATTGTCTATGCACTCTTTGTAATTCAATATTTTCAAGTTTATTTTACTGCTTTACTCAAGTGACAGAATGCTGACAGAGTGGATGTGTTTTCTTCTCTCTAGGCTGTGTTGTTCAAATCAACATAGGATTCATAGGATTGCTAGTTTTATTTATTTATTTATCTTATTTACAGCAAGGTTTACCAGGCCTGGGAGCTACTCAAGGTAAAGGGTTATATTTGGAGGCCATTTGTGTGTATAGGAGTGGAAGATAATGGTTAACCCTGGCCTTGAACAGGTTAAGATTGTAGTGATTGGGGAAACATCCTGTTGGGAGTTGGTTCCACAGGGCAGTGGTTCATGGGAAGAAAATGTTTGAGTGGAACTTCCTTCTCACTAATGGAATACAGTGGGAATGTGGGTGGTTTTCTACTATGTAAGTGGCATGGTCTGTTCTTGCTGTGAAGGTTTGCCTCAGCAGGACCAGGGAATGTGGTTCATCCGAGCACATTCTGTAGAAGTAGCAGTAGTGCAGCAAGAGGCTTACCACATCTTACCTGTGAGAGAGAGGTTGAAGGGAGAATAATTCATCACCCACAAGAGCTTGGAAACACTTTTGAACTCTATCAAGGCTGAAGAGTGCAGGTCTGGGCAGCTCCCACCCAAATATGACAACAGTACTTCATTTTTGACCTGACCTGTCTCTTGTAAAGATAGAGGATATCAGGAGGAGTCAGGTACTTACTGGACTGGTACAGATAGCCAACCATTTTATCTACATCCTTAGCAATCGATTGAGTTTGAGGTCCAACAGTTTTTCAATGTATGGTGCTTATCGGAGAGGACCTCACTTATCTTGATTGGTGGTAGTTTGGGGTCAGATCGGTGATGATGAAATGTAACTAGCTTGGTCTTTGAGGCAGTTTTTGCCCCATTGGGTAGTTTGTGCAAGATCAGATGAGAGACCAGTCACCAAACTGACCATCAGAGTTTCAGAGGTGTGCCTATATATAGTCATATCATCAACATAAATGTTTACAAATGACCTGAGTATATTCTTAGGCAGATCATTTATGTAGATCAAAAGGAGAGTTGGTTCGAGGAGTGATCCCTGAGGGATGCCTGAATTGACCTCTAGGGCTCTGGAAGACAGGCCAATTATAACTACCTTCAGGGACCTACCTGCCTGTCACAGAAGAGCTTGTTCTTATCTAGGTGCTCAACGACCTTTTTATTAATTATGGCTGTTGATACTGAGGAGACTGATGGGTCTGTACTGGGAAGGGGAAGATTGCATGCCCAGGTTCCTGAAAACCAGGCATATGCTTAACACTCTCCATGTGCTTGTGAAGGATTTCTTTATTAAGCAGTTGTTGAATAACTTTGCTAGGATTGGTTTTAATTCCAGGTTGATGTTCTTAAGGACAACCACTGGAATTTTGTTTGGACTTTCTTAGAGTCAAGACTTTTGATAAGTCTAGAGACTTCTTGTGTTGTGATGATAATATTACTGAGATTATGCTCAGTGAGACTTGGAAACTTGGGGAGGGGATGGTTTTGTTATCTAATGTTGAGTTAGAGACAAAGATGGAGGCAAAGAGGTTCACCTTATCTGTTTAGAAAAATATGACCTCGGGTCCATTTATAATAGTGAGCACAGCCACCTAAGGGAATTTGCATCAAGAGATATAAAGAAAAATTCATATCATTAATTATATATGATTTTTTGCATCTTTTTCAAGCTTAGGTTAGAATTATATAAATATTTGTATTTTATGTATGCAAGGTAACATTTTAAATATTCAAATGAATTTTAGCATAAAATTATTTGTCTTGTACAAATGCAGAAGGCAATTATCTCCCTTTTTATTAATGTCCTAAAGGGTACTGAAGATCACATGACACAAAATGGATGTTAAGAGATTTATAGTCTAACATTATTTATTAAGTAAAGCAGTATATATGAGTGGATACACATACTTCAGTAGACCTTACCATTTTCTTAAACAGTTTAAATCTATGTCTACTGAGAGACTTAATAAAGAAAATGTGCCTCTTAAAGTTCCTTAGAAATTACTTTGTTATTTGTTGGATACGGAAATAAAAGTTAGCAGATATGAACTTCAAGTGATCTGAACAAGACACATGCATTTCTTAATTAAGGTAATTGAACTTTACTGGACTGTGAAAGTCTTCTATGGATGAGTTATCTAAAACCAGACTGGGCTTTATAGCAGTTTCCCCTCAAAGAGAGACATCTGCCAAAAGGTACATTTTCTATATTAAGACTCTTGATGCACATGCCAGTAGACACAGATTTACATTACTTAAAAGACAGGAATTCTCTGCAAAAACAATTGTATTATAATAATACAGTGTAACCCGGATATAAGAGAGTTGTCGGGACCGGAGAAGAAGTATCTTATATCCAGGTTTCTCTTATATCCGGGTTTGGTCTATTATATATACATTAACACAGGCTCTGATTTGGGACCGGAGAAAATCTCTCTTATATCCGAGTTTCTCTTATATCCGGTTCTCTTATATCCGGGTTACACTGTAGTCACTTTCCCACTCTGCTGTAGCATAGCTTCCCTGTGCCTTGTCTATAAATGTTTTCATGGTGAGTGTTCTGATGTACTTAGACACAATGAATTTAAGTGCAGTACTAGATTAGCAGCAAGATCTCATTATTTTACAGTTGAAATTCCTAGATGCAACCATAACTTCTATGCTAACAACTTCTATCACATTTCTCAGTTGTCGAATTATCACCCGTTTTCTTGCTTTCCATTCAAATTTGATCTTCTAAAATTTAAATACAACATCAATCATTATCTTCTGTCTTCTTAATTCTTGTTCTTTTATTGTGCGCTTTCTTTAATAGTGTTTTTTTCCTCATATTTTTTAACAGTTAGTAAACCCTTGCAGCTTAGTGGCTTTATTGCCTTGTTTGAGGTGATATGATTTCAAAAATGCACTAAATATAATGTTTAAAGTAATAAGAAATGATATTGGACTATAAATTAAATTAATTGACTCCTTAGAAATTATTTATACATAATGTTTAAACACACACACACACACATACACACACACGTATATATATATATATATATATATATATATATATATATATATATATATATATTCATGTCCTCTGGAAGATTGCATCTGTAATTACAAAACAATATTAAGTTCTTGCATCTATATAATAAATGCAAAAGTCAGTGTGTCACTATGTCACACTTTTTCAACTTTAATCCCAGAGGCTGTAGTCTTACATATCATACCATTTTGGAATCAGGCTGACTCCGTGAGCAAATTAAAAACATTCCAGGCCTGATCTGGACCCACAATCCTGAAATATTGGATTCCCAAGTTTTCATTACTGCAACTGTTTTCAGATTCTGCTATCTTGGCTTCTAATGATAAAAACAATTAAAGGGACACAACTCTCTAACTTTCAATAGCTCATGCTCAAATGAAAAAGTTACTGTCCCCAAATTACAGCATTTCAAAATAAAATTGTCTGTGTCTTCAACTTTATTCCGAGATGCTGATGCCCAACATATCATACCATTTTGGAATAAGGCCAACTTCATAAGCAAATTAAAAACATTCTGTGCTGGATCTGGACCCACAATCCTGAAATTTTGGATTCCCAAGTTTTCATTATTCTGATTGTTTACAGCAATTTTTTTACTAATTTTTTGAAAACAAATGTTTTATATGATAACAATTTTTGTACTTCAAAATAAATTTGGGAATAATCAAATTTAATTGCAAAATTCAGTGAAAGTCACCCATGAAGTAAAAATAATTGTTTGTACAGAAAGTAATGACCTACATGCATCAAATTGTCTTTAAATTAAGTCGTGGCAGAAGAATTATCATTGAACTTTTAAAAGGTAAGTTTAAATATTAATGCAATACTTAAATGCAGCAATCAATTTTGAGTTGTTCTGTAGTTTTTTGTTGTCTATCACATCTACTCCTCACTACCTATTCTGATGAAGGCTCAATCAAGAGCCGTCCACAGGAGCTAGCTTAAATGTCACCGGATAAGGTGGGCTTTTAAGCTAGTAGGCTAGATATTCACCACATTTTCTTATAAGTTGACTTGTAACATTTCAAAACAATTTGTACACACATCGATCATCACATTACAAACAAGCAAAATTCAACAAATATATGTAAAACAAATATTTTTAGTTAATACCAAATACTATACACTATTCACTACTAGGAAAGACACAAAATTATAGAAGTCATTATTAAACAAAAGAAACCCTAGAAAATCTTCTTCATTAGGGATATACCAATTTGTTATAAATATACACATACATATTTGTGCATATCTCTCAATATATATAATGACAGTATACAACATGTTGCGACCAAGAAATAACAAAACAAGAGGTTGTAGATAAATCATGTATTGAACAGTAAATACAACAGAAGAGTGTTACACGACTTGGGATTGTGTGTGTGTCGGTTGACCAGCGTTCAGTCTATATCACTGTTCCCCCAAGGCTTACTTTCCTACTAAGTTTATAGTAAGTGGAAGAGTCCACAATAGACTCATTAGAGGGAGCACACCACAACACAACACTAAGTTGATTTATTGTTGTTCTGACAGTCACCATCTTCAGACAGAATTTGCGGTGTTAGTGTTTTTAAGGAGACCTTACCTCTAATACTTCATAGCATAATATATATCCTTTGTACCATCAAATGACAGATTTCACCTGCTAGTTGTCCACATTTATCAGATAGAATCTGCATGTTATTTCAGAACCTTTTTCAGAACAATTATTACTTTGTGACTAACCTCAGCAAAGACAAAAGGCTCTACCTGGTTTGAGCAAGACGAGATATGTGTCTGATATAATGGCTTCCCTAACCAGCTTATAGACCACCAAATTAGACTATTTCTTTCCAAAGTAAATAACAATGCTAGTTAACACAAAGTCAAAAATAACATAAATATTTTCTACAAAAGCCAAATGCATGTTAACTACCATCAAGATGTATCTTCACTTAGAAATATCACAAAGAAATACACTACCCCAATTAACCCGAACAAAAAAAAAAAAATCAAATTATCTACTACAAAAAACTTTAAAACAGCTAACCTTATCCTTGAAAATAACAACACACCATTAAAA
This sequence comes from Acanthosepion esculentum, assembly GCA_964036315.1. NCBI lineage: Eukaryota > Metazoa > Mollusca > Cephalopoda > Sepiida > Sepiidae > Acanthosepion > Acanthosepion esculentum. The sequence goes on along the minus strand of OZ038499.1, from coordinate 62,455,246 downwards.
TCAAAATTACAATGAAGGAATATTATTTATGAGTTTAAATGTCCCTTAAGGAACTGTGTTCCTGTTCAAACTGAACTCATAGATAATTACATCAGTCACACAACTACATGCCTAACCAGATGCCTTACATTGCACCTATCTGGCTACAGCTCCATTAGAATCCATTTAAACACATGCACAAACTTACCAGACCCCATCCTACTAGTAGAAAATACAAACATAATAACTTTATCCACATGTAAAAAAAGATTAAAAATAATGGAAGCCTTAATAATAAAAAAGAAAAAGCCAACACTTAATAATACTAACTACGAACACGGCCACAATGTTCTGTGTTCAGAAAATAAAACATCTCTATAACTCTAGAAACATACACACAACTCATACACCCAATTAAAAAGCAAAAATAAAATCATCATTGATAATGGCTAAAATCAATGCCAAAAGCACTCGCAATTACAGAATATTTGGACAGTTTCTACACACTCAGTGTCAAGAAAAGAAAACACTTGTTCAAACACAAGAAAAATTAAATAAAAAGTTTAATTGCAGTAGCTTGTCTGTTGTCTTTAATTAAACATGTATAAATGAAGGATTGATACCTAAATACACAATATACACACATATATATATATATATATATATATATATATATATATATATCCAAGCATGTTTCATTGAATAATATATGAATATCTATATTAAAAGCAACCAAACAACACTGAAGAAAATTTATTACAAGTATAACAGCAATGTTTTAAATTGTATTTGAGTAACATTTAAAGCCATTTGCATTTTTGCCATCTCTGGTTAGTTCCCTTACATTATGGACAATTGTTTACAAAAAAACATTGTAATTACAATGGTTAATTTTAAAATAATTATAACAGCAAATTCATGAGTGTTTACAAAACTTACCATCACAACAATTGCAGTTACATTAAGTTTGTCTTTGCAATTTGCCCATGAGGATGATCTAAGAAAAGACTAAAAGTACCTGGGTTAACAAAAATATATAGTGCCTTCCGTGATGAATTTCAACTTAACATCAAGAAGCTAATCAGAGAACTGGAAAGGATTATTACGAAAATAAATAGACATAATATGTCTATATTATTCAATGAAACATGAACGAAGATATGCTGTCTAGACACACACACACACTCACACACTTTTAATTGAATTCACGCCAAGCAAATCAGTAAAGCCACTAAGATGCAAGGGTTACTGGGTGTGGAAGAACTAGAAAACAGAATCATTACTAAGGAACAAGAATAGTAGATTAGTAATTAGGAGGACACTAGATAGCAACTGACATTGAATTTAAATTTCTGCAGATTAAAGTTGTTGTGTAAATCACCAAACTGGAAGAGAGTTCCACAAATAAGAAGTGCCAGAAAAGAAACTGTTAGCATAGAAACAATGGTTACAACTAGCCAGCTCAACTATAAATTGATGAGACTTCATTGTCAGTTTCGTACTGTGCTTAAATTCCTAAAGTCTAACTACCATAGCGAAGACCTCATCTGAAAAATCACCATGAAAGACACAGGGAGGCACATTTACAGTGGTGGTAAAGTGACTGAAGCCGGGACAACAGGTTGGCACCAATAATATTGCTGACACAAATATATTAACTGCATCCATCTGCAAAAAAGAGATTAAAAATAATGGAGAAAAAAAAAGAAAAAAGAAAAAACCCAACATTTAACAATATTAACTACGAACAAAGCCACAATGTGCTAACTGTATTCAGAAATTAAAAACATCCCTACTACACACTAAGACACACACATAATGCACACACACAATTAAGCTGAAAAATTTAATCATCCTTGATAATGGCTAAAGGTATAGCCGAAAGCACTCGGAAACATAAAACATTTGGATAGTTCTTACACACCCTTTATCCTGTAAAGAAAGCTCTTGTTCGAACACAAGAAAATTAAATAAAAAGCTCAATTGTAGTACCTTGTCTGTCATTTTTAATGAAACATGCATAAACGAAGGATTGCTGCCGAAATGTACAACTATATATATATATATATATAATGTCATTCACAGACAGTACTGTTTGGCTGTATCACAACTCAGTGTGACTAGACATCCGAATGCCTCAAGTCAGGATCAAAACCCAACCGATTTGGTGTCAGTCAGAGCTTCTACCACTGAGCTATCTTCACTCAGTAGAGTTACACAGCTAAATCTAGCGTATTGTTTTTACAAATGTAAACAAATGCCAATCAGCCAAAGTGCTCCATTCATTTTACTGATGAGATTTGCATTAGTGCAGGTGGCTGTTGTTTATACAATTAGCTTATCACTCGACAGTGCTCAATTGAAATATATTTACAAGAGCTAAATTATGTCATTTGCAGACAGTACTGTTTCACTGTATCACAGTGCGACTAGACATCCAAATGCCTCCACCCAGGATCGAAACCCAACCGATTTGGTGTCAGTCAGAGCTTCTACCACTATATAAAATTAATAACAAAATGGCAAAACGTTTTCATGTGAATCATTTCACCCTTTAGGACTTCATCAGACTAAAATTATGTTTGTATTGATATGACTGCACATGCATATGATTGAGAGGGAATGCTGAAATTTTAAACTTTTAAATTTGAATTAATATTTTTTTTTAAAATATGTGTTTGGGTATAACGTGATCAGTAACTATATAGGAGACCACTTGGAAATACCAGTTGCCGTAAGCTTCTCCCCGCAACCATAAATAAATTAGTAGGACTTGTATCAGTAAATCATTATTATCTCCAAATATTATTACAATTTAAAAATAATCTGGCTTTAATTAAACTGCAAAAGATTGATAAGCTGTAAACACAAATCAATCGATCAATTTTTTTGTTTATGTCTTTATCACTGTCGTTATTAATTGTTTTTTCAAACACATACACACACACATATATATAAAAGTGAACACTGAGTGACGATAGTCTGTTTCATGTGTGAACACAATCTTCATGATTTGAAGATTGTGTTCACACGTGAAACAGAGCGGTGCCATTCAGTGTTGACCTCATTTTCCAATTTTACATAAATATATGCTCTATGATACTGAGCACTTTTACCCATAAATATAGCATACCTTAAAACTATATTTTATCATACATACACACACACACACACACACACACATATATATATATATATATATATATGCAGAAATATAGTCTTAAAGTGTGCTATATTTATGGGGTAAAGTGCTCAATATCAGAGATAGAGCGTGTGTAAATATAAAAGTGGACATGGAAGTCAGCACTTAGAGGCGACAGTCTGTTTCATGCTAGTGCAATCGTCAGTCGACTAGTGCTGTTATTTTTCTCGGCTATTTATATATAAGGGTCAGTGGTGCATTATGGGTAGTCTATTTTGGCGGTTACTTTTACCGGAAGTCGCTTATTTGTTTATTTATTTATGTCAAATTATTTTGCTTGTTTTTTGTTTGTTTTTTTATTTTTATTTTTATTTTTTATCTTATATATTTATTTATTTATTCTTTTATTTTGATCGGTCCGATCAAAATAAAAGAATAAATAAAAAGTAACCGCCCACATAGACTACCCATAATGCACCACTGACCCTTATATCAATAGCCGAGAAAAATAACAGCACTAGTCGCCTGACGATTGCACTAGCATGAAACAGACTGTCGCCTCTAAGTGCTGACTTCCATGTCCACTTTTATATTTATATATATATATATATATATATATATATGTGTGTGTGTGTATATATATATATATATATATATATATATATATATATTATATATATATATATATATATATATATATAGAGAGAGAGAGAGAGAGAGGAGAAAAACAATGTAGGATACTTGATAACAACAGTGTTAAAAACAAGCAAAAAGAAAAAGAAACCAAATCAAATTGGTAAGCTATATATATATATATATATATATATATATATATGGATACAGCTGTATACTTTCTGTGGATTGATCATAGATGTTGGTACATTTGCAGGGATGTAAAGATGGTGTGTGGATGTGTTTTAGGGTCCTCACTCAAATAAAAGAAATTATATGTGCATGTCTGCAATTTGTTTCCTTCTCTCTGCAAATATGGTCTGTCATAACAGATGTTTCTACCTACCCTTTGGCTGTGCTTTTTATACATTACTCAAGTCTGCCTTAACGGCAGCAGCTGGTCTATTTCTTATATTTTTCTTCCCACAGTTTCATAGCACGTTAGAAATACAATCTTTCTGACAAGATCCTGTTTAGTAAGGAACTCTAATTAGGAGGTTGTGATTGGTGCTTTTGCATTTATATTGTCCACAAAGCATTTGAATTTCTTTTACTGCACCTAATTATATTTTGCATGCTTCTTGTAGCAATATCATTAAAAGAAAGAAGCTATTCAGTTATCTGAATTAAAACTAGGATGTAAATAGACATTGAAATATTAACTGACTGCAACAAACTACCTTGTTTATTAATCTAATATTGATTATCTCTGTAATTTCTTGTATATTTTTATCATTCACAACGTGTAATATAGTAATACATAAGTAACTGAATTACAAAGTGGTAAAAAACATGATATGTTTTGTCACTAGAAAGAATTTTTTTCAGATTAATAAGGGTTTGATTGTTGGATATATACATATGGTTGACTTTCCTGTCGTATTCAACATATGAGGGTCAGGCAACTCAGTTCTTAGGAATCGAAAGACAGACCCCTGCAGATGTGATTTGATTATAGTGGTAAAGGTTTTGTGCAGAATGAACCACACTTTCTGAAGGTCTGAATAAAGAGACCTGGTGCACTATATGCCACAAGATCCCCAAACAACCTTTCACAAGTTTTGAATTCAATGTTGTCCTTCTCCTAGATCAGTTGCCATCCAAGGCTATAGAACCCAGTCTTTCCTGCTAATTACCCATAGCTGGAGGGAGAAGAGGATTCATACCATTCCCAAGGGTATTAGCATGTAAGTGAATGTAATGGATTCAACTGGAATTCAAATTCAACTCTCTGAGCCCTCAGTCTTAGCCGCTACCCATTACTCCACTGTTTCTCTTATATATATATATACATATATATTATAAATTAATAGATTTAAAATATGGTTTTACCGCTACACAGTGTAGCGGTAAAACCATATTTTAAATCTATTAATTTATAATTTTTAAATCTATTAATTTATATTTTAAATCTATTAATTTATAATATTAATGCTCTGTAAATTTAAATTTACATAGAGCACTATTGTGTAAAAATAAAAATATCTATAAGAACACCGGATTTTATATCTTACTGTTCTTTCCTTTTTATTTATATATACATATATACATATATATATATATATATATACATATATATATATATATATATATATATATATATATATATATATATATATATATATATATATATATATATATATAGGGCTGGTGTAAGAGTCTCGTTCTAACCACCTGAATCTATGATACATCCCTGAACCTATGATATGCTCTCCCTGACTCTACTACATCTCAATTTTCATAAGGTAGTATTCATATAAAATACAAATTTTATTGTAACCTAATTATGTACAATAATGGATCATATGCAATATAGGTGAACAATTCACCTAGAAAAATTGAAAATAAATACAATGTATCTAAATACAAATTAGAGATATGACATTAAATAAATCAAAAATATTTTGTGGCAATTTTTAATATTTTGCATATACCGACATGCATTCATATGTGCAAATATTAGTATGTGTACATGTCTGCAGAGCTGAAACAAGATTATCATGCCTTCCCCCAAATCTATGATATAGCCTTCCAAATCTGTGATATACAGCCCCCACTCTACTTCATCTCAATTTTCATAAGGCAGTATTCATAGAAAATACAAATTTTAATATAACCTAATTACATACAATAATGGCTCATAAGCAATATAGGTGAACAATTCAACTCGAAAAATTAAAAATAAATACAATGTATCTAAATACAAATTAGAAACATGTCATAATAGTTTATTCTGTAATGCACAATACTCCAGCCTGGTTGTCCAAGACATCCAAAACAGCGGCAGACGTACCTTATCCCATGTCATGATTTAGTTTGATCATAAGTATGCCAAGACCAAATCATTGCAGATATCTTCAATCTCAGACTGGCCGAAGCAAGGCGAAGACTCACAGGAAAACAATAACACTCGAATAAATTGAACAAAACGTAAATACTGTTTATATCAGTCTTTCATACAATAATTGGATATATCAGAGTCCATATGCAATAATTGTCAGCCTGACCCATGTCTAAATCAGAAGTGATATTATTGTTGTTGACATGGCAAATTTTAGTTTGCTGCTTTGGTAAAGTTTGGCACAAGGTTAGAGTCAGAAGCTTTCATCAGTAGATAATCATGTAGGCCTCTCTCTGTTCTTGTCGCCATCTCTTCTGCCTCTCTTCTGTTCTATTCTCTTTGTACATTCGTATTTATGGACATTCGCCAAAACTGGCATGGGAGGGGTTTGGTGAGGTAGGAGCATTTCAGTGAATCCCCTCCAGCTTACTTCATAACTTTGGGAAATTCCCTCTCTCCACCCTCTCTTTTATTATCCTCTCTCACTGACTTCTTCAGTGAGTATGGGTAGTTCCACCATCCTCCTTGATGTCTTATCTGCACCTGTTACTTTGACCATCCAGAGCCTTTCAAATATTGTGCTGCCTGTGATTATCATCAGGGGGCAGTAATCCAACATTATAGACTTGAAATATGTCTGCTGCTTTTGCCAAGTACAGTTTCCATTTCAAAGTATTAATAAACATTCTTGATATTTACAATGCGAAGATTTTTCTGGGTTTTATTTTTTTGTAAGAGTCTGATATTAAAATGTGTGTAATTGAACAATAAAATGGAAAAAAATTCTTATGTAACATGCTTCATCCTTTAAAAGTACTTCAGACTGAAGAATATTTTTATTGATGGAATCATATATATATTGGAGAGAAAATGAGAATATAAGCAACATTGTTTATGTAGGGATACAAAGGGGCGATTATCTGCCTTTGTTTGAGGGTCGCATGACAGCTGGTGAGTGACATCAGTCCATAGAATGACAAAAGCCAGTTTTTACTTAGCACATCCAGATGGCCCTCGTGAGTTCCTATGTAGTCCATGGTCAAGACAGACATCACAAGCCCACAGCATTAGGGCATACAGAGAAAACCACATGGTCTCATGAAAACCATAAAGGACATCACAGACCTGCCCTTTTTCCCATTAGGAAATATTACAAGTAAGACCATCTCTCTTTTCCTCATTTTCACACTGCTTGTTGTATACCTATGTTATAGTTTCTCTGTGTGAGACAAATTAGTGATAAGTGTGTATATATATATATATATGTGTGTGTTTGTGTGTGTGTGTGTGTGTTTGTGTGTCTGTGTGTGTGTTTGTGTGTGTATATATAAATCGTTATAAAAACTCTCTTTGAGAATATGACATGTTTGTCATTCTTTTCTTTCAGCTATTCTGTTTCATCCGTGTATTAAGTTATTACTATATTATGTATATAATAATGCATGAATGGGGAAATATAAACTAGAAATAATCTTTCTTACCTAGCACCCAATGGCATGGCATGGGTGCATCTAGAGGGGAGATTGCCCCAGGCACAAAATTTTTATGCTTACAAAAATTTGTTGGAAAAAAAAACGTATTAGATATAATAACACCTCATAGCTAAGGAGGAGATACGATAGTTTAAATTGCCCCAAGTGCTCAAAGCCCACACCCTATTTTATTGCTAGCACACCCATTAAAATAATTGCACTTTGTCATTATATTGCTTTTGTTGTTACTGCTTGTGTTTTGAACTAATCCATTCATGTGACAGCCAGTGAGTGACACCAGTTCACAGAATAATGAATGCTAGTTGCAATTTAGCACACCTATAGACAAGATGCATCTGTCCACAGCAGTTAGTGTATAGACAATTGAGGAGCATGACATGATTGCTCATGGCAGTAAGGAAGCAGAGGAAACCACATGGTCTCACCAGGTATGTAAAGGATCCCATCAGCCTGCCCGTTTTCCCTCTGCAAAATATTACAAGTAAGACTCACTCTCTCTTTGGCTCTTTCAGAATACATGCTGTATTCGTATCATATAATTTCTTTGTGTGTGGCAAATTAGTGACAAGTATGTATATATCGGTATAAACATTTATTTGAGAACAATGCCTGTTTGTCATTCTTTTTTCCAGCTATTCTATTCAGTCTGTTTATATAAGTTATTATGTCACCGATATAATAATGCCTTAAATGGCAAAAAGCAAACTGAGGATATTCTTTTTTTGCATAGCACAGCACTCGTCCCCATTAGTTATAAACATTGAGAGAAAACACTGAAAATGCAAGGATGCTTAAACTTGAAATTAAATTTTAGCCAATTTCATCCTGACAGATTTTTTTTTTTTATCACTGTTTCTTCTAAATATCCCAGATTCTAATTAAAATGTGACTAACATCCAGCTTTCTCAGAAAATATTTCTTTTAATACCTGAGTATTTCCAGGTTTACAGCTTTATAGATAAAACATGAATGTAGTCATTCACACAGACTCACCTGTAAATTATATTTATCTGTTGACAGATGAGAAAGAAAAAAAAAAGAAAACAGTTGAAACAAAATAAAACAAAAGAAAGGGGAAACAACCCATAGTTACACTATTTATACCTGAGATGCATTCTGTTGATAATGTCAACACACTTAATAAGTCACAGGTAATTACACAGATGCAGATTTTCATCTCTGTTACTCCAAAGAGCAAATAATCTTTGCATCCATAGAGTCTACAGTCATTAACAGTTTCAAGTATCTTTCAAGTGAAATGTATGATTAATTGATAATTCCCTTTGAAGTTTGTCCTCTTTGAAAATGTATAGAGCCTGAAGGAAGGCAACATTAAGTTTCCAAGGGCCTTAATAAATGCTTGCTAACGAAATTAAAAATAACATGGCTTTTTTTAACATACATAATTGATTTGGATGTTATAGTAGAAAGATTGCAAACCATTGAGAATATATATTTAGTTATATCAATGTTCATGAACTTACAATTATCCTGGTTCTGGGCCAGATTAAACAAACTTTCCTATTGATCAGTTCACACTCCTTCCCCATCTTTTGAACAGGAGAGATTTATCCCTTGTTTCCTGTTTAGATTTTATTTTGTTTAGGATTGGGTTTCTGGTTCCTTCTCTTAAATTCTTTTCATTTGCTTTCAGTCACAGTAGCATCTTTATGACATTATAGTATACTTGGTGTGAAATGTTTAAAAAAACACTTAAGTAATATTAACATGGAGTAACTGCACCAAATAACAGAAACTACATACACTTGAGGACTTCTAATGGCAGGAAAAGGCTTTCTTTTCCTCTTCCTCTCTTGTCAAACTCTCTGCTTCTGGGAGGAGAGGAACCCAAACAAGGCTATTCTGAAGGGCAGAGCCTCATTTGGGGAGGTAGACAAACCTGACCCCATGTATACTGGGTCTACAGGCAATTTTTGCCCAAGCCTATGGGCTTGGAATGCCCTACATTAAAAACTAGCTTTGTGTCACATGCTGCCTTGTAGGGTGGTTGGTAATTAGAGAGGACTTCCAATGGCAGCAACAGCTAAAATGGATAACACATGTAATTCAAACAGGAAATAATGATATAATCAAGATATTAATATTCCACATTACTTCAAATAAAAGGTTAGAAAGGAAATCCTCATCAAAACGGGAAGGGTGATAACAGCTACTGGATTTGAAAAACCTATATTCCAGAAAAATTGGTTTAAAAGAAATCTTTTATAAATTTAAATTGACCATAGTACAAGCTGCTTGGTCAATGAATGCCAAATGTTTCCTTATAAGGAAACAGCTAATATTACCATTACAGTTATCTCTGTTCTGCCATCCATTCACATACTCATTAAGTAGGTTATTTGCTGTTTCATTCTGATTCCTTTGGCTCCTTGTGAGTATTAAATTCTCCAAGCCTCCTTTCCTCATGAGAGAATAATGACATAATCAAGATACTGATTTTCCACACTACCTCACTGTAAGAGGATGAAATGAATTTCCTAAAAAGTCACATAGTAGCAACCACCTCTTGTTGGGTCAGTTTAATACTGCTATTTGCTACCCCCTCCCCAGCCTCAGGGTGGCAGGACATGACATAAGGCAGGTTTAAAATGGGGAAGCCAAAAGCATGCACCTATGTTAAGGCAAAAATTTCCCAGTCCCCACAATCATTGAGGTACTGATATACCCTTGACCCTCCCACTCTTTCATAAAATGAAGGAGGTGATGCCACAGGGTTGATATCCCTGTACCCAGCATCTCGCAATCATTTTTTCTACGATCTGTCCAACAGAAACACAATTAAGAGATAAAAATGTAGTTAATGACATGAAGATTTGTTTATAACTAGTATTTACCGTGCTCTCAACATTGGCAGGATGTGATACAAGGCTGGTTGAAAGTGGGAAGTCCAAGTGTGATCATCTCTTCTTTCAGGGACTCAATTTCTGATGAGTCATTATGCTCATCTGGTGCAGATCTGAGTTGTATCTACCAGAAGAACCATTGAACGTGCTGAATCTAAACATTCTTAACCTGTCAGAAGACGTTTTCAACATACTGCATGTGTTGTTCTCTGATGTAATAGAACCCATAATAGATTTCAGATCTTTCAAGTGAGGCTGCATTCCATCAATTTAAATTGTATGTGGACTACTGATACCCAATGATGTACAGAGGTTTGGTGATGCCCTCAGCCAATTTGACCCTAAGATTCAAGTAGGGGGACCTATAAGGCCTAATACTGAGAAATGTGAGAAAGAAAGACATTTTAAATATGTAAAAACAGATGAAACATGAAATGAACAATTTATTGAAATTAAATATAAACAAAATTTTTATTTCACACTTTGAGTGGATGCCCTCCCAATATGGATGCCCAGGGCTGCCACACCCTCTGCCCCCTACTGATGGACTGTCCAGTGTTTGTGTACTTTTGGCTTTCGTTTGGTATTAAGTTTTATCATTCTCAAATATCACGTCTGCACCTGACTGCATCATGCCTCATTTTTTATAATGAAATATATTCCGTATGAATTTCTGAGATGAGGAGTAATCATTATTTACACTATTACAATATACACCGGATGAAGGTCAGGTGGCACAAAACGTTTTGAAAACAACAACAATGAGGACAATAGTCCAAATATAAATAGTGTAAATATATTTAGTATGCTTGTTCTTAAATTTGATAACATTTTTTCAGTGTTTGTTTTTACATTTAATGCTTGTAGAATTTGTAATCATTTTTATGGTTTATTTGATATAAATATATATATATATATATTTTTAACATATGTGTGTTAGTGTGTTAAAAAAACAAAAAAAAACATAACATTTTTTCAGTGTTAATTTTTACATTTAATGCTTGTAGAATTTGTAATCATTTTTTATGGTTTATTTGATATATATATATATATATATATATATATATATATTTTTAACATATGTGTGTTAGTATGTTAAAAAAAAAAAAACATAAAATTTTTTCAGTGTTTACATTTAATGCTTGTAGAATTTGTAATTGTTTTTTTACAGTTTATTTTATATAGTACATATATTGTATATCAAGTATGTTTTATATAAGCAACACATGCATACATGTATATATGTATATGTACATGTATATATATATATATATATATATATATATATATATATATATATATATATATATATATATATAGCTCTGTTTAACTACATTGAGCACTGTTTTTTTGCAGCATAAATTAGATTAAATAAATATTTATTTGCTGATCTGCGTATGCATGCATATACATTCAATAATATCTTGTTACTTAGTTTATATTCACAGATATATATATGTATATATATATATATATATATATATATATATTGAACATTAAAGTTAACACTCAGAGGTGACTCTCTGTTTCATGCTAAACACAACTGATTGTATGCCCCTAATACTCAAGTAAATATGGTGGGGTGGTCTAGTACTGAGAAATGTGAGAAAGGAAGACATTTTAAATATGTAAAAACAGATGAAAAATGAAATAAACATTTTATTCAGATTAAATATAAACTCAAATTTTATTTCACTCTTTGATTGAATTCCCTACCGATAAGGCTGCTTGATGCTGTCACACTCTCTGCCATCCCCTTCTGCACACTACTGATATCTTGAGGTACATCAGTTGTGCAGGTTTTTGACCCCCATGCAGTACCTCACTTTGTACAACATGTCCTGCAGAAGCATTGCATTAATTCCTTTTACTTTGACTTGATAGTGATAGATCATGTTCGTGGGCAAAGTAAGAGGTGAAGTGTTGTCTTTTGATGTGGCATTATAACCTCCATGGCTTGCCTGCAAGGATGTATGCACACCAAAAATGGAGTTGGACACCTAACTTCTCTAAAAATTCTTTGACCAGCTGGCCACAAAATACTGTATCATTATCTGTGAGAAGCTTTGCTCTTGTGAGTGTTGGTTCTAAAAGAGGGCTTTTAAAGGATAAATGACGCTTATTAAATCCTGCTGAAGTGAAGGTCGCCAAATTATAGTGTGTAATATCCACTCCCAATAGATTCCATACATCAGTCACATCCTTGTAGCCAATGTATTGGTGCTGAGTCAATTGACTGGCACTCGTTGCCTTTCCTGACCACTACATTGGCATCTGCCTTCTAAATTACTGGATGAATTCACTTTACAAAGTGAAATGTACACTTAATGTAGGTGCCTCTATTGATGCGGCAGAGGTGGGTTTAACTTCTTTTTTTACTGTATCTAGCCATTTTTATGGGACTCTTGTCAGTCTGTCCACCCAGTTATGGTTTGATCTGATCAACACTACATACAGAGACAATTCATACTCAATTTCTAGGCGGGCCTTTTTCTGAATGGCAGATGTACAACCCTGTAGGTTGATATTACTAATGAAAGATTATGTCTAGAGCACTTGTTGTAGCTAATGTTGGTAAGGCACTTAGTGAAGGAGATAGGAATGTCTGTGTTAACTGAACACATGACTGCTGTGATTGGTTTTTCAATTGTCACTTCATCCATCATAACCCTATGGGTCCTAGTCAGCAGTTGGTTTACAGTCATCTCGTTAATCCTTGACGGCACTCACAGTGTGTGACTTACATGATTTGGTAGTCCTGCCACAAAAGCACATGCCACACCCTGTTCAGATATTCCCTCAAACAATGAAACAAGCTTTCAAAGGTCTGCAAAACACACATCAACAGGCTCTCCAGGGTACAGATGATGAACAAAAAAGACTGCTCATAAGCCATGAACTTGTCTGTTATAAAAGCTGTTCATATGTTTGATTTATTTGTGATGTCTGACTTCTCGCTATGCTGCTGATACATAGCAAAGGCCTTGCTACTCAGCAGTGGAAGAATGTGTTTCAGTCTTTTGATCCTGCAAGCTGTTTTCTCAAGGCATCCGAGCATGGATTGGCCTGTCACTGTTCTGTTGAATTCAGGAATCAGTTTTATGTCAAACGACTTGTCCACCATATCCTAAAGGTTGCTGAAATAGTTTGTAAAAACATCAAATTAAATTCTCAAAAAGTCACTTGCCTGCATCTATCTCAAGTCGGGTTAGTTTACTGTTGGTATTTAATCTCCACCCACCATGGCGGATAGGATGTGTAGGAGAGTTATAACTCTGTATAAATAATTATAAGCTCCCTAACATTTATATATACAAAAATAATCATAAAAATGAGAAACAGCAAGACATGGAAATAACAAAACAAGTTTTATTTATTATATTATGTGGTGTTGGAGACAGTAATACTGAATAAAATTGTGAGTTTGGGGTCAAATGTAGATCAAATATGGATCGGAATCCGACAGAAGGATAAGATAAAGAATAAGTCTATACAGTCTTGCACATGTTTTTTTTACAAACATGCATAATAAGTGTCCAGGTCATTTAGTTGGAAAATACAAGTCTCTAGAGTTTTCCTACCCTGAATTTTTGTTGAGTGCTAAGAGATAAATGTGAATATCATGACCTGAAAAAGGAAGAGGAGCAATAATTTTCATTGACGCATGTCCTAATGGCCTGTCCTTGTTGATTACCTGTCTGATAGCGAGAATGTCACATGTTTTTGTGTGCAGAGGAGAAAAGTGGGGTTGATTCTCATTGGTTTAGAAAGAGTGGATTAATGATAATTATAATTGTTATAATTATTTTATTATAATTATTTGTGCCACTACAATAAAATTTTATTTATTTATTTTCATGGACATGACACAGTAACTGTATAACTGATTTTTTTATTCGTGTATTTTTTTAATGACATGTGATATAGATGTGACACAAGGTTGATTTAAAGTACACCTAGACTAAGGCCAAAAATTGCCTGACCCTGCAACCACTGACCATTCCCCTGACCAAGATGGCTAATATTACTATTTTCATTACCTATTTGTGAACAGTGGTCACAAATCTCATTTTGTGACTTATTTGGTGCTATAAGTATTTATAACAAAAACAATAATGGGTACAGTTGTCATCAAGCTTGTATTATTTCTTATTTGATAGTATGAATTAGTAAATATATGTAAAAAAGCATTAATGAGTTCTTTGCTATAGTGACAGAGTTAGGAAGTTACTCTGACTGATCATGAGGGGAAATTCAACATTGTGGTTAGCGAGTTTGTCTTGTTAGAACAGTTAGGACTGAATAGCAAGTTCAATTCTCACTGGATGCCCCATAATTTCAACCTTGTTCTGCATCTAAGCCATGCTTAGAAAATCATTAAGGGCACCTCAACATTGTGTAATGGTTAGTGAGCTTGTCTTACTAGAACAATTACAACTGAATAGCGAATTTGATTTCCACTGGGTGCTCTATACTTTCGGCCTTGTGCCACATCTAAGCTACACTTAGAAAATCATTATGAGCACCTCAATGTGGTGCAATGGTTAGCAAGTTTATCTTACTAGAACAATTACAACCGAGTAGTGAGTTTGATCCTCACTGAGTGCCCTATACTTTTGGCCTTGTGTCATATCTAAGCTGGGCTTAGAAAATCATTATGGGCACCTCAGTATGGTGTAATGGTTAGTGGGTTTGTCTTACTAGAACAATTATGACTGACTAGTGAGTTTGATTCTCACTGGATACCCTATACTTTTGGCCTTGTGCCACATCTAAGCTGTCTTTAGAAAATCACCATAACTCCTGTCAGGACTTTGATCTTCACTGGGTGCATGAGAATAGTGTTGCTGTCCATTTGTGGATATAGTGAATTTTCAAGTGAGCACCTCTTTAATGACCCTATGCAGATTAGCTCATCTTAATAAATGACTTTTTTTATTTTACTGGTCATGATCTCTTCTATTTATGAACAGGATAGGTTCAGGGGTTTTGTTTCTAATTTCAAATCTTTCAATACATGATCTCCTCTACTTATAAAGTGTTTTGATCCCTTTAAGAGACATACATCAGAATTATGAAAGAATTTTCCACGTATTCAAGCCGAATATACTTGTTGTTCTGAAGAACCCTTGTGCATTTATATTTAACAAGAAACATCAGCTGAAATGTTTAGTAGTATGTTTTTGTCTGTACATATTTGTTGGTGTTATTTATGCCCTATTTATTTCATCTGGCTGGTTCTGTTAAAATGCATTTGATACTTAGTGGGTGCTCCAGCCTTGTGGCCCTGAGCCAGAAGAAGCTAAGCTGAGTATATAACGGTTCATGGCATCGGATGATGGCTAGTAAGCTCATCTTGCTAAACCATTCACAAGTGTGGTGAGTTTGATCCTCATGAGATGCACAGATCTTTTGGTTCTCTGCCAGACTTCTTAGCCAAGCCAAGTAAACATGAGGAGAGAGAGAGGGGGGTAGAAACAGAGAGGGAGGGACAGAGCAAAAGAGATACAGTGATAGAGAAAGAGAGACAGAGAGTTTGGCACCAAAATTTTATATCCCAATGCGCATAATTTAATCATGCTAGCACTTGTGTTTGGTACACAAGAATACTCCCATACTGTTAGCTGGCTAATACAAGAAGCGTCGTCTTAATAATTGGAAGGTCAGAATTTTTATAAATATGCAATAAACGGGATGGGGGGGGGTCTTAATAAAAGGTGGTGTCAGACAATTACGCATTTTATCAAAAAATGTGAAATTAAAAAACATGGTGGTCTTTTTAAGCTTGGCAAGGTCAGAAAATTTTCAAAAAAGAATAATTAAACATCCTTGCACCAAAGAATGCTAACAAATGTTTAAGCCATGAACTTTCAGAGATATTAGCAATCTAGATCTATGGTTCACAAGCATTTTGCCCCCTTGATACACACTTTTCTCCCCCTGTCAGAATGTCATTCCCCTCTTTTTCAAGTTTTTCTGACTTAAAAGGTGCATTCCAAATAATATGCAAATAATTACTGAAAATCTCAATTCTTTTTCATATTAGTACATATACAGTACTATGCAAAAGTAAGTGACCCCCTTAGATAATATTAAAAAGACAATTCCCACATAATCAATAAATCCTAATTAAACTATATATTCATTAAGTAAAAACTTTTATTAAATGAATTACAACCACTTTCAAAATTTTTTATGAAGCTGGAATAAAAATATTAATTAAAAATTAAGATGTGCAAAAGTAAGTAACTCCTTACATTTACACTCTGTATTTTTGTTTTACATAGTTGCCAGTGCAAATAAATTTTGTGCACATGTAAAAATCAAAATCACATGTGTTCATTTTTTTTGGTAAACTGTGTTTACTGCAGACAAACACTGTAACTCATTGTATATACATAAGTGTGCAAAGATCAAAGAAATTCCTGAAGCTTTAAAAATCACATAGATGAAACCTATAATGATGGAGAAGGCTGCAAAAATCAGTGGGTGCAACATCCCCAGTCATCCATAACAGGAGGGCAGCCAATGAAAGAATGAAATAAAAATTTAGTTTTTGAAACTTGAAATTGTCTCTGTTAACTGAAATTGTCTCCATTAAGCTGGCATGAATGTAGATCCATGTTTTGATAAGTGAGTCTGGAGTAGTCCCCCCCCCACTTGTCAAAACAGTTAAAAGTAACTGCTTCTTCTACTCCAACAGCTTCTTCTGTTGCACTTCCTGACAGTGGAACTCCCTTCCTCTTACTTGCTTGATAACTATAATCTTCAAAAATGTAAATGTAATGTCATTTGATATCTTCTGATGCCTTGATCTTGATCCCCATGCTTGTTTTTATCCTTTCCTCAAACACTCCTCTTTTCTCTTACTGTCTCTATAACCCATTGCATGGAGCAAAATACTTTAAAAAAAAGAGGATAGTTGGCAACACTAGTACCAACTAACAAAACAGTGTTAGGAATAAAGTTTGAATTGTAACACTATAAATACCTTTATTATTAAATAGTTTTGAAACTTCAGATTTAGAAACAAAACTAAAGAACCTATCTTGTTCATAAATAGAGGAGATCATGTTTTATATACAGGTACTTTGGGGATTTTGGTCAATGAGGGAGCATAAATTTGTACAGGATATTTGAGCATCTTTTTGTGATGAAAGACACACTGATTTGTAAATTGTGGCAAAAATCAGATAATTGTCAGATTTTAATGAAACTTTCAGAACATATTCAAAAGTGAATGAAATTATTTTTGAAAGATACTTATTTTTATACATCTGATACATCCCACTTATTTAATTTTAGAAACTTCAAGAAATTCTTTTTTTGTATCACTTAATGTTTACATTTGTTTTAAGGACAAGTCCCCAGAGAATTTAAATCATAGAATTATTTTTTTGTTTTTTCCCGGTTACAAAAAAATCTGCCCTCAATCATAAAATAAAAATGCAATAAACTTACACATTATTTAATTAGAAAATAATTTAATTGCTTTTATGAATAAAATATATTATGGACATTATATTTTAAGAAAATACAATTTTTTCAATGAATAATGAATTTTTACAAGAATAGTTTCCCTTATTTAAAGAATTTTAATTGGAATAACTTATAAAATTGTAAATTTTAAAATTCTGTATTAATTTAGTAGTAGTAGTCAACTGATATTGTTATTAAATTAACACAGTATACAAATTATAAATGGAAAAGCTCATTACAATACAATGACCCCCAGTATTTTAAAAATACTTTTTATATATGTATAAATGTGTTGATTTATGTAAATACTGACATCCATACACAACATTATCAGAAAGTAAGAGTGTTAACTATAGTAAATTTAAAAAGAAGGGAAGATAATGGTTAACTCTAGACTTGAACAGGTTAAGATTGTAGTGATTGGAGAAACACCCTCTTAGGAGTCTGTTCTACAAGGCAGTGGTTCACGGAAGAAGCTGTTTGAATCAAGCTTACTTCTCACAGATGGAATATTGAGGGAATGTGGTTCATTTACTACTATGTAAGTGTCATGGCGAGTCCTAGCTGTGAAGATTAGACCTGGTGGAACCAAGAACTGTAGTTCGTCTGAGCACTTTCCATGGAAGTAGCGATAGGGCAGTGAGAGACTCATCACATCCCGCCTTTGAGAGAGAAGCTGGAGGGTGGAAAATAATTCTTTTCCCACAAGGACTCGGAGATGCTTTTCTCATTGTTTTCTTATTTGTTTATTCCATAATTGATTATATCTATTTAAGTCTATTCATTTTTGAATGGGTAAATGTATATTTATATAGCTTGTAATCATCTTTTGCTACCTTAAAAAGCCTGGCCAAACTTTGGACATATTTGTGCATATATTTCATCATATTTTTTGTACATTGCCTTTTTTTTTAAGAAAAAATTCAAATAACTACCTGCTCAATTTTATTTTGATAGAGAAAATTTGAACTTATACTTAGTTAAAACTTTTGCAATTATTATACACTAATTATTTTTTCTCTCCTCTCACAATAGTAGTAGATAGGTGTGCCTATCATCCAGTTCACACTCATCCCCAGTCTTTTTAACAGTAGAGGCTAATCCCTTATTTGCTGTTTAGGACTAGGTTTCCAGTTCCTTTTAAAGTCCACTTCAACTCTATACTCCTAATGCTTGTCCTTTCTTGCACTAATACATTTCCACATATTTTCTACTTTGAGTGGCTCTTAGGCCTTGCATTGAGTGAACATTAATGAAAATAAAAATAAAAATTACCTTGGAATTAAAACTAAAATAAAAACTTCAAGGAAGATATAAAAAAAAAGGCATCTTAAACCATAGTATCACTTTTTTTGGAGGTACTTATACATTGGAAGATTTGGACTTAGAAACAAAATCTAGGAATATGTTCTACTCATAAGTCGAGTTAGGGCTGATGCATACTACCCCACTTCTTTTTAACCCTCACTATCTTATCAACATTTACTTATTTTCCACATACAGTGATATACGTTACAAATTAAAATTAAGCACAATTAACTATTATTTAAAAGATGAAAAATTTTCAGATTTTGGTGTCAATCCTGGGCCTTTTTCTTTTACAACAGGTTAAACATGACATTAGTCTTCTATACCCTGTCAGCCGTCTCCCTTAGAAATTCTTAGATAGGTTATTTATTTTTGAATTAGGATTCATCGAAGAAATGTTTTGGAATCCAAAATATGAAAAATAATATAATGATGTCCTTAATTTCATGGATTTTGATGTCTTTCTGGGTTCTTTTTGTTTAGTCCAATTCTGTGAATTTGTTTTGTTTATGTTAAGTCTAAAAAACACTAGTATATAAAATTCACTATTTTTTATCCATAATGTTGAATGTGTTAAAATTACTCAACTTTTTAACAGGAAAATTGCCACAAAACATTGATTTATTTAAGATGGAATGATCTATTAGGACATACCTCAAATTTGTATTTAGATACATTGTATTTATTTTCAATTTTTCTAATTGAATTATTCATCTATATTGCATATGATCCATTATTGTAAATAATTAGGTTACAATAAAATTTGTATTTTATATGAATACTACCTTATGAAAATTGAGGTGGAGTAGAGTGGGCAGCCCTGTATCATAAATTCAGTGGACCTTTTATCATAGATTCAGAGGGCCCCATTTCATAGATTTGGTGTGGGCCACAAAACTCTTGCATATACATTGGAAGATTCAGACTTACAAAGAAACTTGAAGAACTTATGCATTTCATTAATCATATCCCATTACAAGTCCCATGACCCATTAGGGTCTTAGGGACTTCACATATACTGCTGATATTGCAGCAGTGATGTGTCTAGAATTACATAGCCTGACAGAACACATCCTATTTTTAATACAGTTTTCTTTGACATCTCTTGACAAGAGAGCCTCATCTGCCCTAATATTCAGCCCAGATGGGGGAAGATGGATTCATGCCTTGTCCAAGGAAATTCAATGAAAGACAGTTGACCAGAAAGTGAACATGGCATGCCGATTTCACTTTCTGCACTGATAACATTTATACTAGTTGCTCATCCAACTTCATATATATATATATATATATATACAAGTTTAGGATTGGTATATACAGAGTGAAATCCAATAACCAACAATTACTATTCTTTAAAGAGTGCTCAATACAGAGTAGAGCAGATATAATTATTTATTTGAATATTACAACATAAATATGTTATAACATATTTATGTTGTAATATTCAAATAAATAATTATATATATATATATATATATATATATATATATATATATAGTCATCTGCAGACAGACTGTTTCACTGTATCACAGCTCATCAGTGGGGCTACACGTCCGATCGCTTCAGGCCGGGACCAAAATATTCATATATATATATATATATATATATATATATATATACATAGCTTAAGCCCCCACCAATTGCTAACACAAACCCACTCTCATAAACAAGGTGCCTACTAGAGGAAGACTGATTTTGAAAATAAATTTAGAACAATGCTCCGAGACAAGCACTTAGAGGCTGTCGAAAGCCGTGTGAAGAATGGTTTAAAATAGACTATCCATATGTTGAGGTAATTTTTGTTTTTTTGCTGTAAAAAATACATATGCTGTTATAATAAAAACATCGAGCTCCCTGTGGATCAGTTTTAATAATTAATATTACTAGGGTTGTCCGAATTATATACCAATGGATCAATAACCTGTACTATATTCAAATATATATATATATATATATATATATATATATATATATATATATATATATATATATATTCAAATATATATATGTATATATATATATATTCAAATATATATATGTATATATATATTCAAATATATATATATATATCTTCAAATATATTCATATATATATATATATATATATATATATATATATTCAAATATGTTCATATATATATATATATATATATATATATATATATATATAGCCAAAAGATCTATTTGTAAATCATTAACACTTGATTAAGCACAAAGGAATGTAATTGACTTTGGTAATATCTCCCCTTTTATTTACATGATCCTCAGAATACTTGAACATCCTTTGTTGCATTCTTTTTGCTTTGAAATTGATTTACAGACAAGGTTTTTATACCCACACACACCTTATAAAGTTTTTATGTTAAACATTACAAAGCAAATTCTATCAGAAAAGGCCTACAAGCACTTGGCAAATTGCAGGCTGGGCTGACAGTGACAGGAATCTCCTGGGGGAAGAAGCAGGAAGAAAAGCACGAGATAGACTCAAATTGTGGCTTTATGTGCCTCGTGGGATAAATAAAATGAAGATGTGATGAATAATAAAGATTATTCATACTCACATTGCACTGTTTACCACCCAATATGAATTCCAACACTTTTGCTCTGACCCAATGTTTCCTGCTAACTTGATGTAAGAAGCAGTTAATCATAGGAAGAAAGACATTGAAGAATATCTGAATAAACCATAAAGAAAATTGCCACTTGGTTCTATGATTCCTGTGCCATTCTTTAACTGTTTCAATGCTCTTGAAACCAGGAGGAAGCAAACAGATTTAAAGCTATACAAAATACCTTCACAACTTAGCTGCACATTTATTTACATATTTTTCTTCTTTTTTTTTTTACTAACCTTCGAGGCAAGATGGTAAAGGAAAGTGAAAAAAAAGAACTAGCCAGAAGGCAGAAAGTATGCTCGTCAGCAAGAGGAACAGCCCAAGATGCAGACTATGAAGTGGAGATGCTAACATGGAGCAAGTACAGAAGTTTAAATATCTGGGAAGTGCTTTAACAGAGGATGGAGAATGTGAAACCAAAATCTGAAGATGCCTTCCAAAAGCTAAGCAAAGTATTAAGAAACAGGAAAAGAGTGCTGAATTGCTATACGATATCCATCCTCTTGTATGGCAGTGAATGCTGGAAAATCTCCCACAGATGAAGAGAAAACTGGAGGTAGAAGTAATATGGTTCTACAGAAGGATGGTTAGAATTCCATGGAGGGAAGAAGAAAATAGTAAAAAAACTACACTGATACTCAGAATCAGAAGCAGATAGCTGAAGGTTCTTGGACACATAATAAGGAAAGAGGGCTTGGAGACTTTGACCTTCACAGAGCCTATCAAAGTTAAGAGTGATGATGGAGCAGTGGGCCATCCACCTGATGAGCTTGAGTCAATGGCTGAAGAAACAGGGGGCAGGAGGCTTGGTAAAGAGCAAAATGTTGCTGAGGTCACAAGACCTTGAGAGCCATGGATAAACAGCACATAAATGTTCATCTAATACAAGGCATAAGAGCCACTCAGAGTAGAGGGTTACTGAATTAATTTGTTTAACGAATGTAGTGGAGGAAATAAAAAAAAGTGCAGATTAGGAGGATATGTAGGATAGATAATGATTGACCTTGAACTTGAAGAGATTAAGAATGTAGTGGCTGGGAAAGCATCCTCTTGGGAATCTGTTCCATAAAATAGGGGTTCTTAGGAAGAAGCCGTTCAAGTGAGATGCCCTTCTTACTAATCAAATACAAAGAGAATGGTTCATTCCAGTCTATGTGCCATGGTGGGTTATCGCTATGAAGGTTAGAACTGGTGAAATTGATACAATGTCAGACGTTCTACTCCTTTTTGTAAGTACCATGTTTCTGCAGGATACAGGTGACCATGGCCTTCCATAGATTCCTTTCTCTCTTAATATTTATTATGATTGTTCTTGGGGAGTATAGTGGAATTATTTTCCCATTGCCTATTTTATTGCTAATGCAATATTTTGTTAAATTTGTTAAACTTGATTATTTAAAAATAGGAGAATTTCCATGGGTATTAGGATTTAATTTCTGAGATTAGTAATTGTCAATATACTTGCATTATTTCAAACTATTGTTCTCATTTTGATTGATATAGATGGTATTATAAACACATTTCGAAAATACACCCTCTGATCATCAAATGTCCATTAATTGACTGATATTGGACATCTGCTGATTATTGTTTGTTCCTGCTTCTTGATTCACTACCTGATCCTGGGATTGAACTCACAACTACCATATGATAGAAACACATGTGTAATCAACTATAACCACGATGCCACCATCCTGTAGGAGCCTTTTATATTCATTATCAAATAGTTTTTGACATTTCATTATGATGGTAGGTTCATACCATTTTTCATAATTTAGTATTTTCATTTAAGAGATGAGTAATTTTCATTATATTTGTACTATTTCAAACTATTGTTCCCATCTTAGTTCTATTATTCTAGATACAATATTTCAAAGTACCCTCTGGTCATCATCAGGTGTCCATTAATTGGCTTGATATGACAGTAAGACATGCATAATTTACTCCTATACTGACTACACCACTATCTTGTAGGACATTAGTGGTGTGTTTTTGGAGCCTTTTATATTCAATGTCAGATGGTTTTTGAAATTTGGTTATCATTGTAGGTTCATACAATTTTTCATAATTTAGTATTTTCATTTAAGAGATGAGTAATTTTCAATATATTTGTACTATTTCAAATTGTTGTTCCCATCTTAGTTGATACAGATGTTATTATAGACACAATGTTTCGACCAAGTACCCCTGGTCATCATCAGTAATAGGCTGATATGGGATATCTAGAAAATACAAAAATATCAGTTATCTAGAAAATACAAAAATACAAAAACATAGTGTCTATAATGACACTGATATCAACCGAGATGAAAACAATAGTTTGAAATAATACAAGTATATTGCTTATTCAATTGTTTCAGGGGTTCTCAACCAGGGGAAATCCATTCCCAAGGAGGAACTTCAGGGTTTCATGAAATCTCTTACTTTTTCATATGTTTCTTGTTGACTGTAATCTTTACCAGAATAAAATCAATTTAAATTCCTTGACTTTTTATTGAACTTTTTGTTTATTGAATTCCAATACCCTGGCATTCTTTTGAACTTTTGTTTATTGAATTCCAATACCCTGGCATTCTTTTGAACTTTTGTTTATTGAATTCCAATACCCTGGCATTCTTTTGAACTTTTTGTTTATTGAATTCCAATACCCTGGCATTCTTTTGAACTTTTGTTTATTGAATTCCAATACCCTGGCATTCTTTTGAACTTTTGTTTATTGAATTCCAATACCCTGGCATTCTTTTGAACTCTTGTTTATTGAATTCCAATACCCTGGCATTCTTTTGAACTTTTGTTTATTGAATTCCAATACCCTGGCATTCTTTTGAACTCTTGTTTATTGAATTCCAATACCCTGGCATTCTTTTGAACTTTTGTTTATTGAATTCCAATACCCTGGCATTCTTTTGAACTTTTGTTTATTGAATTCCAATACCCTGGCATTCTTTTGAACTTTTGTTTATTGAAGTATGCTTCAGTTGACTTATTTAATAAATTCAGTCAGATTCAGTTAGTGCAATTTGTGCCAATGTGGTCACCAGTCCCTCTATTTCTGTTGTAACTGTGACTCATTGTGACATTCAAGGCAAAACAGTGCAATGGTTTGCCGGTTTCTTTTTGCACCAGAGATGTTGAGGTAACCCCATCCCTCTTCTCAGAAGTTCCTCCACCCATTGGTAAAGCTGCTGACCTCTGTAATAACTGCACTTGTATTCAAGTTTAAAAATCCATCAACATTTTCTATTGCTATTAAATTTGTAAAACTCCTGTATAAAAATAATCCATGTAAACGTATATGTACTAAAATGGAAAAGAATATTATTTAGACTGCACCTTTTGAGTGGGAAAGGCAGGAATCACATTCTAACATATGGTGAAGAGGGTGAATTGGGCAAATAAGGTTGAGAACCACTGCTTTAAAAAGTCTATCTCCAAAAGTGGAATTCTTCTTTTATGCACCACCTCCCTTCAGAATGTGGATGATTATGGCTTTCCACAACTTGCTATCCTTTCTAACACTAAGTAATATTTGTCCCGTTTTTATTCTGCTCAGTCGCTGCTCTCCCACTCATTTATACAGATTCATCAGATATGTTATTCATTGGTTCCTTCTGACTATCTTGCCTTCAATATGTCCTGTGAGGGTTGAATTCTCCAAGCCTGCTTTCCTCATTATGTGCCCTAGAAATTTCAACTATCATTTTCTGATGCTATGTCTAAGTGACGTTTATTTTTGGACACATCATGAGAGTAAAAAGATTCCACTATAAAAATAATCCATGTATATGTACTAATATGGAAAGGAATGACGATTTTCATTAATATATGCATATTATTTAAAATACACGTTTTGAGTCGAATAATCTTGAGTCAGGCAATGATGAAAAGAGTGCATTGGGCAAAAACGTTTGAGGAAAACGGTGTTAAATTATTAAGAATGGATTCATCAGAAATTTCAAATAGAAAAACTGTAATTTTCACTGGTATTAAGAATTTATTCAGTGGAATCATATAATATCTCAGATGTAATGATTTATTTTATGTGGTAGTCTTTTGGATGTAATAATGTTTATATGAATTACTTGTGAAAGAGGTCTGAGTTAGACTTATTATGTCGACTGTACGATTGTTATTTTGGTAAGAGTTTATTCTGAAAATTTTTCACCATGAATTTTGGGTTTATGGCCATATCATATCGAAATACCAGTTCTTATATGATCCCTGAACTTATGCAATGTCAAGCATGGTCAGTAACTAGATGGGTGACCACTTGGGAATCGAGGTGCTGTAAGCTTGGATTTGTGGGTATTGTAATAGATAATGGCTCGTAATTAGAAATCAGAGAGACAAGTTCCAATTCCAGTCAGGTTCGTTATATTCACTTATGCACAAACACCCCTAGGATAGCTATAAATCTATCTCTTCCCCCCTCAGCTATGGTTTAACTAGTAGAGCTTGTATCAGTAAATTGTTATTATTTCCAAAAAATCCTTAGAATCTAAAAAATATTTTCTGGCATTAAATAACCAGCAAAAAGTTGATAAGCTGTAAAAAATGAATTATTGACTATGAATATTGGTGGTTGCTTGTGTTGTGGGCTAGTGTCTGCATTGAGAGATAAACACATCTCCTGAAATATCCACAAAAATCATGGCAGACTTGAGGTGTGAGTCCACATAAAGAAATATAAAGAAACAACAAGAACCAATATGTAAGTACAACAAATGATAATGTATTAACAATAAATGGTTACAAGTGACAAAGACAAAGATGTGTGTGTCAAATGAACGTGAAAACATTTTAGGTGCAAAGTATGCACAGTGAGTGAATGTGCATACGGACGTGTGGGTGTGTATACGTGTATTGTTCAGGCATTTATCAAAGGCAGTGTATTCTCTACAAGAGATTTACATGTTGATGTGTAAGTGAAAAAGTAAGAGAATGATAAAAAAATATTGCATTGTATTTATAGTCCAGAGAGTGTCTCCTAGCAGCAGTTTTCAAAATTAGGAGCCAGTAACCAGACATATTTATAAAGAAAATAATCTTTTAAGAGGATTGATTATGATGTGTTTCCGTATGACTGATTTGTTACTGCCACTAACCATCTTGTATTAGTGGCATGTTGGCCCAAAAGCTTTTCAAACTTTTTATGCATGACCCATTTTAATGAGAAAATTCTAGTTCCATGCTTTCTAGTCAACTTTAATCTACAAAAATTTAAATGCAATGTCAATCATTATCTACTGTCCTCCTGATTACTCTCTTTTCTTTCTGCTCATCATTAATGTTTCTGTTCATAATTCTTCCACAACCTGTAACCCTTGTGTCTTCATGGCTTTACTGCGTTGAATGGTGTGATACTGATTAAAAAAATTAAATATATATATATATATATATATATATATATATATATATATATATATATATATATATATATATATGGTGGGGGGGTATCTTTGTAGGATGTATAATATCCAAAGCAAAAGTGAAGACAAAGTGAATTCTTATTATCAAAGACACATTTTGCCACTGCAGAAAATGTGTTGCGGGCCAGTGTATGCATTGAGAGATAAACACACTTTCTCCTGAAATATCCCACAAAACAAATGTTGGACTCAGGATGTGAAATATAAAGAAAATGACAAGAACCAATACATATGTACAAATAAATGATAATGTATTAACAATAAAAGGTTACAAGTGACAAAGACTAAAGATGTGTGTGTCAAATGAATGTGAAAACATTTTGGGTGCAAAGTATGTGCAGTGAGTGAATGTGCATACGTATGTCTGGGTGTGAATGTATTGTTCATGCATTTGCCAAAGGGAACGCGTTCTCCGTGAGAAATGTATCACAGCTCATCAGTGTGGCTAGACAAGTGATTTCCAAGATTGAAACCCAACCAATTAGCATCAATTGAAGACTCTTATCTTTAAGGCCATCAGCTCATGCAGCAGAGAAAGGGAATTTGTAACACCTTATATATAAGATATAAGCATTACTGACTACCAATGTGCTCAATTCATGAAAATTTGCTTATGCCTCACCAATTTTTATGTGATCAAAAGTACATTTAAAAATAAAAAACAGAGAGAAGGTTAAAGGAAGATAACCACAGATTCAAAGTCAGGACATTATCATTGATAACTCTCTCCTTCAATTTGTGGACCCTACTTAAAAGTACATTTAAAAATAAAAAACAGAGAGAAGGTTAAAGGAAGATAACCACAGATTCAAAGTCAGGACATTATCATTGATAATTCTCTCCTCCAATTTGTGGACCCTACTTACTATATTCTTAATACTTGATATAATGCAAACATATCACAAAGATAAAATCATTCAATAATTATTTATAACTATTTATACAAGGATTCCGGCAAGCAATTACAAGTAATAATATTTTAAATTTTGCAATCATATTTATTTTTGGTTATCTTTCAATCATTTCACCTCACCTGCTATCCTCTTTTGCTGTACCTATGAGGCATGCTGCACCATTTGAGAACCACTACTTTAAGTCTACATATCTATACACTAGTATTACTGTATAATCTGAAATACCTATAAATCTCACTTATATACATGTATATCTTTATGTTTCTATGTTTACAAATGTACAGATGCTATAATAATTGTCTCTCTCCATCTGTCTGTCTGTCTGTCTGTCTCTCTTTCTACTCTGGGGTGAAGGGTTAATTCCTTTTTCTTCTTTCTTCTAAGCAGCTGTTATATTTGACTTCTTTGCTTTTATATTCGACTTCATTTCCATCAGCAGCTGGATCCAAGTTGCAGGTTTTGGGGAGAAATCATTTTGATGTTGGTTTCTAGCAAAGCCTTTACTAAAGCATCAAAAACTTACTCCCACTTAGAAAAGTAGGATCTGAACTTGCCTCTGAAAAGAAACTGAATTAACAACTTAGCCCTTCCTTCAACACTTAGATAAATATCATTTGGCCAGACAAGTACAGGTCATCACAGGTTCTCAACATTCTAAACAGTATAACTTACTTCTTGTTGCCATGAATTCTGTTATGGTGACCTACCTACATGTGATGAACTCTTCCTCCTAAATAAATACTAGGCTGCGAGACTTCCTTAGAGACAGTCGAGACGCAGTGTAACGTGACAGTTTGGATGGACACTTCTCTCTGCTGACTCTTACTTTGTATATATCGGTTATTTCAATACACTTGTTCAACCTACCTTTTTCTTTCTGTGTCTTTCTTTCTGGACCCTAACAGGCCACAACAAAATACAATTTATAAGATGAGTTTTGAAGGTCAAATCTTAAAGTGCATAGGTTAATCCCACATGGGTAAGATGTTCAGCATTAAGAATTATTTCTTGTTCTTTATTTGCTGTATCCCCTCTACTATCATGGCTCTCCACAATTTACTGTCTTAACTCTTAATAAATTTTGTCTTTTTGTTATTTCTCCTAAACCTTGTTCTGACATCCATTGACTTAAGCTCATCAAGTATGTTATGCATGGTGTTTCTCTGTCCCTCTTACCTTTAGTTTGTCCTTTGTGTATCAAATTCTCCAATCCCTTTCTCCTCATTGTGTGCCCCAGAAATTTCAACTGTCTCTTCCTGATGTTAAATATGTTTCCTTTTTGTTTTCATTTACTCTATAACTTCATCATTGCTCATATTTTCAGTCCAGCAAAAAGTTATATAATAATAAAAATCTAAACAAATAAGTGAATACTTGAATAGAAATATACAATAATTATACTGAAACTTATTTCATTGTCAACTGCTATAATAATTAATGGCAAATATTTTGTCTTTAGTGTTCAGTGCTCTTATTTTATAGAACATAGAATGGGGTAGATTTTAGTGTTAGAGTTTTCTGAAATTTTTTGAATACCATGAAAATATATGCTTTTTACTATTTCATTCAACTCAAAAACTGGGATCAACATAAATCAATGGAAACCTGGTATCAACATAAATCAATGGAAACCTAGGATCAACATAAATCAATGGAAACCTAGGATCAACATAAATCAAAGGAAACCTGGGATCAACATAAATCAATGGAAACCTGGGATTAACATAAATTAATGGAAACCTGGGATCAACATAAATCAATGGAAACCTGGGATCAACATAAATTAATGGAAACCTGGGATCAACATAAATCAATGGAAACCTGGGATCAACATAAATCGATGGAAACCTGGGATCATCATAAATTAATGAAAAGCTGGGATTATTATAAATTAATGAAAAGATAGGATCATTTTATATTAATGGAGACTTTGGATCATCATGAATAAATGGGAAACTGGGATTATCATAAATTAATGCAAAACTAGGATCACTATATATTAATGAAAAACTAGGATCATCATATATTAATGAAAAACTAAGATCATCATATATTAATGGAAACTTGGGATAATCAAGAATTAATGATTTCTTGTCTATGAATAAAAGGTTAACCTATAGAACAATGAACATTGAACAATATCAAATTTTCCATATTTTAAGAAGAACAGTATATAAGGGCATAGGAAGTGGGAAGAAATGCATATTATGAGGATATGTAGGATAGATATCAGTGGATCCTCGACTGAAGAGGCCAAAAACATAGTAGTTGGAGAAGCATTCTCCCAAGAGTCTGGGGAAGAAGTATCCAAGTGGAATCCTACAAATACAAAGTAAATGAAATAATTTGTCACCATATAAGTGGCACAGTATATCCTAGCTGTCAAGATTTGAACCGATGGAAATAAGGAATGTAGCTCATTTGAAAATTTGCCCTAGTAAAAGTGATAGATTAATGAGAAGTTATCAATATTTCATCTGTGGGAAAGGAGTTATGGAGTAGAAAATTAATTTATCACACACGAGACTAGACAATGAGGACTGGGCAGCACCAGCCAGGTATAGCAGCAATTCTCCATTCTTGATCTGATCTGACTATTGTAAACATAGAGCATGGCATATATAAGAATGGAAATTAATATTCAAAAGATTTCTGGCAAGATTACCATGAGTAATCATAAAATAATAATTTATTCAGTTATATACGATATTGTTGGTTATGCTAGTCTGGTTATTAAAGTCAAAACAGTAAAAAAAAATGAAGAATATCAATAAATGAAAGACAAATGAAGATTCTAGGATGTCAAGGAGCCCATATTAAAATGATGATGATTTTAGGATGGCAAGGAGCCCATATTAAAATGATGATGATTATATAATGCCAAAGAGCCCATATTAAAATGATAATGATTTTAGGATGGCAAGGAGCCCATATTAAAATGATGATGATTATATAATGCCAAGGAGCCCATATTAAAATGATGATGATTATATAATGCCAAGGAGCCTATATTAAATCAAGATGATTATAGAATATCAAGGAGTCGATATTAAAATGCTGATGATTATAGGATTTCAAGGAGCCTATATAAAAATGCAGATGATTATAGGATATCAAGGAGCCCATATTAAAATGATGATTATAGGACATCAAGGAGCCTATATTAAACTGATGAGGATTATAGGATGTCAAGGAGTTGATATTAAAATGAAGATTATAGCTTGTCAAGGAGGCGATATTGACAGTTGGAATAATAATTCATTCAGATATATAGGAGATTGTGTTAATCAAATATATTTTTCTGGCCTCTTTTTATGGATTTATTTATATATATCCCTAGGCCTCGTGAATTTAAACGTCCTATGAGGCTGGCATCCCGTTCCCACCCCCACACCGTTAGATGTAGACGTCTCTTCTACTCCAATAGCTTCATGTCTCACACATCTCGCCGATGGAACTCCCTTCCCTATTACTGTTTCCCTGACAAATACAATCTCCAACGGTTTAAGTGTAGCGTCAATTGACATCTCCAGTTGCCTTGATCTATCCACTTCCCTTCTCCACATCCTTTCATTTTTCATTCCTATCTGCTCTCGCTCCTAATCTTCTGTAACCCCCTTGCCTTGATCGACCCACTGTCTTTCTCTTTCTCCACATCCTCTCCTTTACCACTCCTATCTGCTCTTCCTCCAACCCTTCTATAACCCCTTGCATGATAGTGGCCTCCAGCCTTGCTTGGGGTGATACGCTTAAAAAAAAAAAAAAAAATATATAAATAATTTTGTTGCATTTTGTTTGCATAATAAAACCTGCCACCACCCACAAATAAGTTATCATCAATATTTTAAATAAGGATAGAGATTATAAGTTGGAATGCATTCAATTAATACTTATATAAATATAAGAATGTCCTAGAGGTTTTGCAACAATTGGTTTGTTCATATCAATTTTATTGTGAAAATGTTGTCTTGCATGAAATAGAACATCACGGAACAGCTGAAATCATAAAATAATAATTTATTCAGTTATATACAATATTGTTGGTTATGCTAGTCTGGCTATTTTATTTTATGGATGTATTTATAAATAAAAATTCATGTTTCAGTTTGTTTCCATAATAAAACCTGACATCACCCAAATGAATTATTATACAACCTATCCACATTTTTTTTTCAATAAGGATAGATATTGTAAACTGAAAATTCCACATGTTGTCCATATGAATATATACTGAAAAATTTACCAACATAAGAATATTAAAGGTTGTAGATAGTACTGTCATTGTTCTCTCTTTCAATCACCTGTTATCATCTGTCCTACACAAATTTTCATATTTTTTTAAACAGTTAAATTGATATTTATCTACTTAGAGATTGAAAGTCTCTCTCGGATGACTTTCAAGTTAAACATTGACAATTTGGCAGCCCTGCACCAGTCACAGGGGTCCCATTGAAACCATACAGCATAGAGCTGACAGTACATGTATTTTTTTGTTTTGTAAATAAATGAATTTATTCAAATAAAATATTTATCCAAATAATATTATTCTTTGACTTATAACTGGAGTTAGTGTTTTGATGCCATAGTACTATCCAAACTACAACCTTTAATATTCCTATTTCCCTAGATGAATTAAGTTGAGGGACAGGGAAGAAGGAAGGAGGGGGGTAAGAACTCAAGTTGGCATGAGGGGGCCATAAAGAACGTGCATTGGATCCATTAATAATGTTGAGAAACATTGCACTGGATTATTGAAGAAGAAGGCTGCAGATAACATTGGCTGAAATGTTGTGATAATAACGACCAAGAAGAAGAATATTAGTCTGAATGTAAATAATGTAAATAATGGTAGTTATTGTATATTTTTTTATCATACATTCAGAAAGTCTTAGCTAGGTAAGTTCTTGGGTTTGTGTATTCGTCTTTTTCTTGGAATAAAACTCACACAAAGCAAGAAGGCCCATTTTTATGAGAGAATTTGTCTTATTGATGGATAAAAAAAAGAAAAAACGTACTAGGTGACTTGTACAGAACACCAGATGGAATTTTCTCTTGATAAGCCCAAAGAAAATGTTTTCTTAGGAAAAATACTGTCTAAATAATTAATGGAATAATATGAATGAGATATCTTATAACAAAATACATGGTGTTCTCAAATGGTTATCAAGTCAGTACAAAATCAGACTAGAGCAGTTCAAAGCCAGAATGATAAAAGTCGTATGACCAACTTAGAGTTGTCAATGTGCCAATAAATAGAATCATATTAGATGATAGCTTTGCAGCTAGAGCATTAGACAAGAAAATATCTTTGGTTTAATGCCAGTTTTACCTAAGATTCTCTGTGGAAAAGAAAACCCCAGTTTGAGACTGAGCAAAAGAGGTCATTCAGTTGACTGTCAGTCCCATGATAGCTCAGTAGTTAGAGTCTTGGATGTGAGGCTCAGATGTTTTCAGTTCATTAGCATTCTGGTTATAAGTAATGAATCAACTTTCCTAGCAGCAGTCATAACAATTGATTCAATATAATTTTTCTACATGTCAGTGGAAAGCATTAGAACTTCTTTTATGCATCTCAGTAACACCGACTTGTTATTTTTGTTCAGTGTTATCTCTAAGTTACAATGGTTTCATATTAGTATTAGAGGTTTATAGCAGTAGAATTTTTTACAACACACTGACACATGTTGTAATCATCAGAGTATTTAGTATTATTGAAGTTATCACTAACATATTTTATCGAGATTTACAAAGTCTGTGTTTTATTCAATTTCACAAACCAATTGATAATTTTTGAATAAGCTGATTTGTTTGGACAAATACTTTGACAAAAACCCTACTTCATGGCTTAATAATTTCTTTAATTTAATTTAATTTTATAGGACTTCATGGTATTTTTTAGAATTTTTTTCCCTTTTTAACAGTGAAGAATAAATACTCAGGATTTCTTACTCTTGAGCATGCAACATAGAACTGGGCAGGTGTAAATATTTTTTTCTGAAGCTAAATTCCAACTTTTTGAAGTGTTTGGCTGTGCGATTTCTTTAAAGTTCTTGCAAACACAGATCGAACTGGAAACTGGATTTTTGTCCATTCAAAAGTATATTCAGATGGTTTACGATTTAACTTTGTTATTGGGATTGATACCACCATCCTGTTCCAAACACAGTACATTGTTGTAGTCTGTTGTCAAATTGGGTTTTGATTGGTCAATGTATGGCTATTTTAGAGTATGTGATGGACAGTCAGACTAACAAAGGTCACAGAATTTTATATAGATAAAATAGATAACAAATAGCATTTGTCTGGCTATTGTCAGATAACACAATTGTCTGGATATTGTAGGATCAAATTTCTGCCAGAATTTAGAAACTCCCTTAATGAATTATTGGTTAATAACAGTTCAATTATTTTTTCATAATGTCATGTAATAAATTTTAACAATTCAATGATTTTTCTAATCTTATGGAGAACAGTATATCAGAAAGCAATTATGTTTCACCACTATAAATTATGAGCAAAACCAACCAACCAAAACACAACCAAGGATGAATGGTAGGAAATATCTACAATTAATTTATTATCTTTTTTATTAGGGTAATTACATTGTAACAGTTCCTTTTAAGAAAACAAAGGAAATGGACAATCCAGAGGTCTCTTTCACAGCATTGTTGTAAATGGCATGTAACGAGTCCTCTGATTGGTCAATAAGGTGATTACAGTCAGTATTATAGGAGGGTGACTACAGTCAATATTCCACTTTGGTGGACAATTTAGAAACTCTGCCTCCTATGATGACTGACCCCAGAGCAGTAAAAATATACTCAGCTGCTTTCTGACCAACAACAATGTGGAAATGTAAAACTATATACTATGTACTATTTGGATAAATATCTCTTATTATATATATATATATATCACCAGTCGACATGCAACTAAATGCACCAAAACGAAGTTGTATCTTTGTTGCAAGTAAATTGTTTTTGTCTATTTGAAAAAATTATAATAAATAATTATTGCTCTACTATCAGTATTGAGCCCTCTTTTGAAATAATGCTGTGAACGTTAGAATTTATATATTATTTTTGTTCTCATTACATTCGTATATATATATATATATATATATATACATATATATATATATATATATATATATTTGATATTTCATGTTATTTTAATTTCATGTTTCTCTTGTTGTGCCTTGTTATTAGAAGTGGACCCACATTGTGTATAACTATAATGGTGTCCACAACAACATATTTCGCCACTATAAATTATGAGCCCAGCAACCAGAACAGAATCAGGGTTGAATGGTACAAAAGTGAGTCTAGAATTAGTTTTTATCATCTCTTCTATTTCATACTGTGTCCTTTATAATCCATTTCAAAGTTTAAACCCATGGAAGATTATGTCTTTAAAAAAGCAACATATTCCGTATTGTTTACTGTATGCATTCAAAAAGGGTGGTATGGCTACAGAGGCATTTAAAAACACTTGTGCAATGTATACATAGGCAGTGAATGTTCGTATATGCCAGCTGTAGCTTAAAAGGTTTAAAAATAAATATGGTGATTATGACATTTATGAAAAATGGTGATTTTTTTATTTGCTTTGAAGAACATTTAAAAGGGAATATTGAATTGGCACCCATGGCATAACACTAGAAATTTATCCTAATCATTTCACATTATTAACATTGCCACAATCGTCCTAATAACAACTGCAATAGCTATCATCGGAGCCACAACAATTATCATTAATATCTCTATGGTCTTTATAATCACTGATGTTCTTATTTTCACTGCCATCAGCATTATGGTGATCAACAGTATTGTCATATAGGAAGAAAATCAGTAACTACTAACACCAATGTTCGAGCCTGACACTCTGGACTTATGAATATGTTTTCCACCAGGTGTATAAATAACAGTGTCAGGCTACTGACTGATGTGATTATTCAGTGATTATTGAGTGACTCTTGAGTGGAACTATCTAGTCAAATTAGTGTGAATTATTGTGTATTGATGATTTGGGTTTTGATTTAGGATTTACCAGACATTAAGCCAAGCCACGCTACTAACAAGATATTCATCGAAATACTTAATTATCTTTGGTTGACTTTTACTTCTTTGCTCTTGTTACATATTTATTTGCAGTTGTAATTAAATACTGTTTTATCTTAATATTAAAGTCTTGAGTTATACTTAATTATTAATGGCCACCGTATGTCACAAAAATTATAAACACCATCACCATTAGAGCCATCATCTTTATTGTTAATACCATTTATGATAAGCTTCTTTTTTTATCATTTCATTCCAAGCAAGGCAATAAAGCTACTAAGATGCAAAGGGTTACTGCATGTGAGAGAATATGAGAAAAAAACACTGTTAAAGTAAGAGAAAAATAAAAGAATAGAAAATATGAAACAGAAAACCTTTAAAATATTTTAGTATATTTCTAAAAAAAATAAAATTTCAGTTACGACAGTGCATTTTTAAAAATTTTTCAATCTTTCTCCAGGTTCCTCTTTTTAGCAAAACGTCCAAAATTAGATTTGTTTGTCCACAATACATTTTGCTAAATTATGAATATTTTGTATGAGAAACATTAAACTTTGTGTTCACCATTAAACCCCCAGTAGAAATTTTGAGATTAACAAAACAGCTGGAGATTTGACGCAGGTCAAGGGAATGAAAAAAGAGCATTATCATTTGATTTTGAAAAGACTTGCTATACCATCTGGCTTACGCATAATTGGAAAAAAATCACTTTCAACAAGACAACAATCCAAAAATACACTTCTAAATTATGTCAAAATTATCTTGAGACAAAATAAAAGAAAAACATTTTGAAAATTATGATTTGGCCACCTCAATCTCCTGCCCTCTCTACCATTAAATTAGTATGGGATGAATTGGATAGGAGAGTTCAGAGATAATATTCAAAAAGTGTGAGTTTTTTTCAGTGCTTGAAGAATTCTAAGGAACATCTACCATCTACTTATTTCAAAAACTGTTGGAAAGAATGCCAAGAAATTGTAAATCAGTAATTAAGGCAAGTGGTGGTTTTATTGATGAGAACAAAATATAACATTGTTGTATGATAATTTGTTTTTAGTTAAGTGTTTATTTTTTGAAAAAATAAAAGCAAATATACTGTAGTTACTGATATTTTATTAAAAAAAATGAATAAATACCAAATTTTGAGGTGTTTTTAAAGAAATGCAAGGTTGCCACAAACTGTTTGCCTATAGTGTATGTGTCTATATATACCTGATGTAACAGCAAATTTTTTCAATTGTCAGATTAAGCTTTGAACTGTTGTATCTTAGAAATGATTAAAGATATCTTACTGCAATTTTCCGAGGTTTTTATAACACTATTGGACTCTACTTTGAGCAATAACAATGTTTAATTACTCTACATTTTTAACAGAAGACTCATGATGAAAGCGATCATAAATAAAAATGTAATGTTCATCATTAATTAATCATAGCTAAGGGTTGGAAGCTCATGAGGGATTGAAATAAAGTTCAAATATATATTATTTCAGGATCATTTTCTAACTTATTCAAGATGATCTTTTCCTTCTCTAACCTTATAACTCTCTGTCCTGGAGTAACAAGGTTCCTCACAGGTTTCACATACAATTTCATTTTCAAGTCTTTTTTCACTGCTCTTTGGACTGTCATAGCTGAAACTCCTCTCGCATGTTGCCAAATGTCTCATGGATTGAGTTGGATCTTTTCTAATTGATCTCTTTAGCTTTAACTTGAAATGATGATCCTTCTTCCTGTTGTGATCCAATTCAATTTTTCCTCTCTACTGTTCCCACTTTTTTAAACTTATTCACCAATCTCTAGATGGTTCTTGAATGGATTTGAAGATGGAAGCGAGAGTATGGATGTTGGTACCATTACTGAAGGTCTGAAAGGTTTTTTCCTCACACCATTGGTTAGTTGAGAAGACAGTGAGGCTGACACAAAATGATTTTAACCTGTTCTTTTTCTAGATGAATAACTCAAAGGGTTTTTCAGTTATTCTTACTACAAATTGTAGCAAGATGGATTATCTAAAAATCTGGAAAAAAAAAACTCAATTAGTTTAGTGGTTTTTTAGATATTAAACATTTTGTGGGATGGTCAATTATGGTGTTACAGGATTTGGACAATATTGATGTTACACTCAGTATATATATATATATATATATATATATATATATATATATATATATGTTAAGGAAAAAGACAATAGGAAAACTGTTGTTTTAGCCAACATGTTTTTGCCCAATGTGGACTTTTACAAGGCAAAAAAACAAAATGAATTTATTGAAACAGTTGCTATTTCTAGTTGTTAACGACATTTTGCTTGTTGTTTATAGATAAACAAAGATAAATTAATTTAATTTTTTTTTTTGCCTTGAAAAAGTCCACACTGAATTAAACTTGTCACCTAAAACAACAGTTTTCCTATTGTCTTTTTCCTTAATACATATTGTCTTTTTATACAGGTTAATTCTGAGAAATCTTATATATATATATATATATATATATATATATATATATATATATATATATATATTACCTACTACTCTAAACACTATTTTGTGGATAGGGTTGTTTGAACAGATGCCATGTTTTTTTAAGACATTGTGAATAACATCTACCAGCCTGTGCATTTGAGAGACCTAATAAAGAAAATGTACTTTCTGGCAGAGTTCAAATTTGCATCCCCCTTTATAGGTGAAACCACCATCTGATCTGGTGTACTTTATACTGCTCACACACAGAAAGTAACACAAGCCAGAAAGGTTCACTTATGCTTTTGAAGTATGCGTATCCTCTTGTTCATATCTCAAAAGCTGATACCAAAGCTCATTCAAAAGCCCTAGAAAAGTTAGGTGCAGGGAACGATTTTCGTTTAGCTCAGGTTTAGGGTTGCCAGATTATGTGAGGTTAAATATATATATATATTAATATATTATACTAGCCATTATCATTGCTTTCATGGTTCAAGAGGAGTAACTCTTATTTTCAATTCGTATCCAAAATTGCAGTGCCCGTTTTATTATAAACAATTCTTATCCGTACAATTATTTTTTTTCAGAATAGGGGACAATTTATAAGATAAAATTACTATAGTGTAGAGATGGGAAAATAGAAATTAATTAAACATTCAACATTTGAAGATTTAGAGAAGCATAATAGCTAATTAAGTATAACCTATATTATGGAATCTATATGAATAAATGCAAAATCAATTCTCCCAGAAATTCTGAGATTAAAAAGTCCCCACTTTACTTTATAACAATTAGAAAATTAAATGTTCAATATATGTATTATATATTATCTACTTTTAGGCAATATCACTCTTCAAGATTAACTAATTTGCATATTGATTTTAAAAAAGTTTATTTCATTAATTAACCATCCTTTGTTACTGTTCTTTTATTTGAGGATTGTTTTGATTTTCATATCAAAAATAGTTCTGTTTAGGAATATTGTCTTATATAGTGCAGAAAAGTCTTTGAAATTTGCATTTTACTTGGCCTTCAACAAGTTAGCATCTATTTGTAAACCTTTCCTTAACTATAACAAGTCAATTTATGAATTAAATTTTCATTTAAAATTTTTGTTTCAAATATTCCAAGTTGTGATTATATCTTACTTTACGAAGTGATAGCGAGTGGGTGAAGCCTGCTAGTATATATATATATATATATATATATATATATATATATATATATATATATATATATATATATATATAGTAAAGTTAATAAATCTGTTGGTATATAATCTAAGTGGATCCTAGTAATATAAAATATTAAAACTGATCCACAAAAAGATCTCAATGTATTTATTATTACAGAGCAAATAATTAGTACACAATAAAATCCAAAATTAACTCATATGGGGAATAGGCCTATTTCAACTGACGAAAACTTTGTCAGTCTTATTCAACCCCAGTATAGACTGAGTCTGTGTCAGAATCAGTAATTTAACTGTGACAGCTGTCGAAAAATTAATACGGAATTTATCCATTTCAATGTTTCAGTCAGACGAAAGACAGTGGTCAAAGGAGGATGGAAGGCATTAGCCTTAAAAGAAAGAGGTTTTATGAAATTATTGTGTACTATATATATATATATATATTTATATATATATATATATATATGTATAATGAAAGATGATCCATGTATGCTAGTTAATTAAATCCAAGGAGTAAAAAGACAACAAAATGATAAAAATATTGTCAGTTCGACTGATGATATTATTTTCGTATCTGTAACATTCGCTGTAAACATTTTTGCAGTAGGAAAACTCACCTCAGGAATTTTTGTTGTAGGAAACTTTGCTGTATAGGATCTTTGCTGTAAGACAATTTTGTTACATTTTTTTTTTTTTGATACCCTTATCTTGAATGTCCCTTTTGGTGTAATGTGAAGTACCTTGTTATCAAGTATATATGGATGTCTTTTTTACAGGGTCAAACATCAGAAAAGAAATTAAAGAGTAAACATTTATTTTAAAAGTAAAAGACTAAAAACATATCAAATTAACAAAGAAATCATTTAAAATGTGTGCAAATTCCAAGCAATGCTGTGTAAATACTGTGTTTTTTGCATTGGACTGTAATGAAGCATTTTCCGCTGAAGTATTGCATTTATATCAAAATATATTTTCTTCATTTGAAATGCATCTCCTCCATCTAAATCACACTTTTTCTTTTTTGCTAATGTCTTTTCCTTTTTTCAAATACGCAACTAGTTTCCACAAATTTGTCTGCATGTTAGCATAATTTTGCTTATTAAAATGTTTAAATCGAAGTAACAATAGTGTGAGCCAGATATACTTGATAACAAGGTACATATTAAAAAAAAAATGAGGCAAAATTGTCTTACAACAAAAATCCTATATGGCAAAGTTTTCTACGGTGAAAATTCCTGAGGCAAGATTGCCTATGGCAAAAAAGTTTACAGCGAATGTTCCTAGGACCATTTATTTTATATTAGTAGGTCTTTTGACTAAACTGAAACATGAAAAGAAAGATTTTAAAGTCAGAATATTCACAGACGTCGGTGTCCTTTATCAATGAGACAAGAAGTAAACAATGAAATTGAACTCACTCTTCTGGGTGAATTTTGTTGTGGTTATTTGTGTTTGTTTTTTCTTAACAACACATGGGAAAAAACAAACAACAACAAAATTACTTGCGACTGATGTTGCTGAGATACAGACTTAAAATTTTTCCATTGCCCAATCCCTCACCCAAATCGTGGACTTCCCCACTCGTTTCCCTAGACAAACCAAGCAACATGCTTCTCTGTTGGATCTATTTCTTACCTCTTCTCCCCACTCTGGCCAAGCTACACATTACTGCCCTCTTGGTAACTTGGATCACTCTGTGGTAACTATTGATATCTCCTTCCAAACATCCATTAAACAGAAACACCTATCCAGAAGACCTCTCTCTGATACCAGTATACTGATTGGGACTCATTCTGGGATTTTCTTTGTGACACCTCTTGGACTGACATCTTCAACCTCCCAACTGAAAATCGCACCACTGAGGATTTTTCTTGGATCAAAGCCAGCATGGACGTTTTCATCCCTTCTCAGAAATACTAGGTGAAACTGTAATCCTCTCTATGGCCACCACAGCACACAGGAACCACTATTTCCAGCTATACCAGCATGACAGCTCTCAACATAACAGGTGCCTATTTGCTACTGCTCATAACAAATGTAAGCGAGTCCTTGAAGAAGCTAAGTCCCTGTTTGCTTTGAGAATGAGGCACTGCATAACCTCTAAAAACTTTGGCTCTCATGATTACTGGCATCTCTGTAATAGGGTACTAAATAAGTGCAAGGTCACTATTCCCCCCTCTTCAATCGATTTGAGGTGTTATCTTCCTCTGCTGATAAAGCTGAATGCTTTGCCCTTAAATTCTCCTCAAACTCTACTCGTGACTCATCTGGAGTATCCCTTTCCTAACTTCCCACTTAGAACTGCTTCTCTGTTGAGTGATATGCATAAAACCCCTTTCATGGTCTCTGCTATCATCTCTAACTTGGATCCCTACAACGCATGTGGACCTGATGACATCCCTATAATAATCATTAAGAAATGTGATCCCAAACTGGCTCCTGTTCTCTCTACACTGTATAATAAATGCCTCATTGCATCCTGCTTGCTGAAAATCATTGTCTGTTGTTCCAATTTTTAAGAAATCTGGTGAACCGTCTGAGCCATCTATCAGCCCATTAGCCTTCTGGCTATTTTTGGGAAACTCCT
Organism: Acanthosepion esculentum; assembly: GCA_964036315.1. NCBI lineage: Eukaryota > Metazoa > Mollusca > Cephalopoda > Sepiida > Sepiidae > Acanthosepion > Acanthosepion esculentum. Next base: position 62,412,714 of record OZ038499.1, on the reverse strand, counting down.
AGAGGCCTTAATCAATTCTGAAATGGTTCATCATCTCTCATCACAGAGCCTTTTCTCAGGCAAGCAATACGGCTTTTGTTTCTACAGATCAAATGCTGAGGTATTAATGATAATTGTGGAAAGGGTCTATCATGCTTTAGATAAAAACGGTGATACCAGATCTGTAGCATTGGACATCTCAAAAGCCTTTGACAGGGTCTTGCATTCAGGTCTTCTCCACAAGCTGAAAAGCTACAGTAGCTCTGTGTACATTTTTGAGCTAAACGAGTCGTTTCTATCTAATCATGAAATGAAAGTTATCCCGAACAGTCACTTATCTACATCCTTTTGTACTGATGTGGGTTTCCTCCATGGCTCCATCCTCGGTCCTACACTGTTTTTAATCTTCATTTACAACCTTCCTGACGACATCAGCTCTCAACTTGGCATCTATGCTGACAACATTACCATTTACTTCTGCCTCGATAGTAAGGCTGATCAGTCCTCCAAGAAAGGCTCAGGCTAATATTTTCAGCTGACATAAGGTGTAAAGACGACATTGAATCCATTGCCATATCAGCTGCTAGGAAAGTCAGTTCACTGTGTTGAGCAAGACAACTTTTCTCTCTGTAATCCGTAAGTCTACCATTTGCCCATACTTAGAATATTGCTGCCATATATGTAGTTGTGCCTCTGCTATTTTTCTGGAGCTCCTTGTAAGATCTAAAGATGAATCAGCAATATTAGTGGTTCTGATCTGGCAGCTTGACTTCAGTCATTTACCCACAGCCATAAGGTTGCCTCTCTGACTATTTTTATAAATACTTCCATGGTAATTGTTCAGATGAGCTCTTTGCCATGGTACTGTATAAATTTAAGTGCAATACTAGACTGGCATTGAGATCTCATCAATTTATAGTTGAGCTGGCTAGATGTAGCCATAACTTCTATGCTGATAGTTTCTTTTCTCACACCTCTCACTTGTGGAACTCCCTTCTGGCCACATGCTTTCCAACCAACTTTAATCTGCAAAATTTAAATGCAATATCGTTTGCTATCTACTGTCCTCTTCATTGTTGTTTTCTTTCTCCTCATTAATAATGTTTCTGTTCCTAATTCCTCTACACCCTGTAAGCAACCCCTTGAGTGCTAGTGGCTGTACTGACTTGCTTGGGGTGATACTGATTAAAAAAATAAGAGAGTGTATCCCACTTCATTGTTTATTTTTTGCCTATTAAATCTACACACACACACACACACACACACACATATATATATATATATGTAGATTTAATAGTTTACATATATATATATATGTATATATATTAAAAACAACTGCCAGTTAACCAGTTAAGTTTTTTATTTAATTTTTCTTGTGTTCTTATAAAGTTAAAAGTAGAAAATAAAATCATCCTTGATAATGGCTAAAAGTTAGCTAAAAGCACTCAGATATACAGAACATTTGGACAATTTATACACAATTTATGTCCAGAAAAGAAGAAATTTATAACAACACAAGATAAAATTAAAAAAACTTAACAACAATACCTTGTCACACATTTTTAATGAAACTTGCATAAAAGGGTGATTGCTGCTGAAATACACAATTAATAAATTATATATATATATATATAAAAGGATAAAGAAAATACATTATTACACTCTGTAAAGTCAAGCTCAAAAAATATGACCAAGAAGAAACAATAAAAAAAATTATCACTCCTCACTCTTCAGAGCTCAATCAAAGAAAAAATATAAATATGTGCACAACAACAACATTTCTTTTTAACTTATCTTCCTTCCACTTTGTTGTAATGTATTTGTGTATATACTTATATACATACACCTTTAAAATATCTTTTTTTAAGCTCTAATGGGAATTACAATGACTTTTTGCATTGCGTCTTCATTTCTTTACTAATTCAACACAGTGTCATTTTTACTTTGGCAATCCTTTCCTTTTTATATCTATTTTCTGCTGATTTATTTGTCTGTTTTCAATGAGTTATCATTGTATGTTCTTCTAAGGGAATGCCTTTTTTCGCTTCTCATTACAGCTTGAAATTGAAGGATCATGGTAAAAAGGAGCAAAAGAGATAAAAAGTACAAGAATTAAAATGATTCCCGGCTTTTATTTGCTAACAAATTCAAGTCAGTGAGATAAAGATTCCAAATAAAGCTGGAAAGGAAGATGTTTCAGGTGAAAAACAAAAGCAAAGAATTTTGGATAAAGAAAATTAAAATAAAAGCCAGAAGGAAAAGTGGATATTTAATAATAGAAAGAAAAGTTACCGAGAATTCAAAAAGGAAAATTAGATTGCAATTTGACTTGTTAGTCAATAGTTTTTTTCAGTTACAAATTTAATCATTTCCCATTATTTTCTTCTCACTTTTATTTCATTCTTATTTTCATCATTGTCACAGGCCTTCATCTTTAAGCAATTTGAATTCTGAGATGAAGTATTTTATTATTAAGTTTTGATTCCTTTCTTCATCATATTGTTGCTATCTTATTGTTTACCCTATGGCTGTCTATATAAGTAACATGACAGAATAAAAAAACTTCTAACAGGATTAGAACTCACATCTTATTTCAGAGGATATTATCTTAAATGGACAATACCTTAAACAATTTGACTAAGCTAATTACTTTAATGTTTGAAAAGTATTTTTTTTCTTTATAATCATTTCACCCCAAGCAAGGCAATAATTCTACTAAGATGCAAGGGGCTACTGAGAGTGAAAGAGAATGAGAAGACACTAGTGTGGAGAAAGGATAATAAAAAAACAGAAGATGGTGCGTTTAAAACTTTGAAGATTGTAGGTGGCAGGAAAGCAAGAAACCAAGATAAATTTCCACAGATGAGAGAAAACGAACTATTAGATTAGAACTTGTAGTAATGATAAGGGTAATATTAGCCATTTCCCTATAAGGAAACATTTGACACTCATCGCCTGAGCACTTAGGATTTTTTTTTTTTTGTTAAAGTTTCTAAAAGCATTTTCTTAAATTTATTTTTCAGTTTCCTCAAGTCCAATAGCTGTTATTGCTCTTTTCAGTAATTGTTTTTTTCATTTCACTCCAAACAAGGTTGGAAGGCCACTAGTATACAGGGGTTGCAGGGAGTGAAAGTGAAAGAGAAGACTGAGAATAGCAAGGAAAGGACAAGGAAATTGATGGAGGTTTCCTTCCTAGCTTTTTATTTGAAGTAGTGTGTAATATCAACATCTTGATTATGCCATTATTTTCTCTTTGTTCCATGTGCTATCCATTTTAGTTGTTACTGCTGTGGAAAGTTCTCAAGAGATGTGTTTTCTGTTATATGTTACATTACTTTGTTTGTGATTCTGTATCTCTAGCCCATGAGGTACAAAGAAGTATTCTCCTCACTAAGACTTAGAGATTTCATTTGCTGGATGTCATTTTTAATGATTGATCTGAGAAAGCAGTTGTATACAGCTGACAGTTTAGATATTTCTGAAAGAGTTTGACAATACAGGGTAGTGAGTTTGATCCTCACTGGGTGTCATTTTTAATGATTGATCTGGGAAAGCAGTTGTATACAGCCAACAGTTTAGATATTTCTGAAAGAGTTTGACAATACAGGGTAGTGAGTTTGATCCTCACTGGGTGTCATTTTTAATGATTGATCTGAGAAAGCAGTTGTATACAGCTGACAGTTTAGATATTTCTGAAAGAGTTTGACAATACAGGGTAGTGAGTTTGATTCTCACTGGGTGTCATTTTTAATGATTGATCTGGGAAAGCAGTTGTATACAGCTGACAGTTTAGATATTTCTGAAAGAGTTTGACAATACAGGGTAGTGAGTTTGATTCTCACTGGGTGTCATTTTTAATGATTGATCTGAGAAAGCAGTTGTATACAGCTGACAGTTTAGATATTTCTGAAAGAGTTTGACAATACAGGGTAGTGAGTTTGATCCTCACTGGGTGTCATTTTTAATGATTGATCTGGGAAAGCAGATGTATACAGCTGACAGTTTAGATATTTCTGAAAGAGTTTGACAATACAGGGTAGTGAGTTTGATCCTCACTGGGTGTCATTTTTAATGATTGATCTGGGAAAGCAGTTGTATACAGCTGACAGTTTAGATATTTCTGAAAGAGTTTGACAATACAGGGTAGTGAGTTTGATCCTCACTGGGTGTCATTTTTAATGATTGATCTGGGAAAGCAGTTGTATACAGCTGACAGTTTAGATATTTCTGAAAGAGTTTGACAATACAGGGTAGTGAGTTTGATCCTCACTGGGTGTCATTTTTAATGATTGATCTGGGAAAGCAGTTGTATACAGCTGACAGTTTAGATATTTCTGAAAGAGTTTGACAATACAGGGTAGTGAGTTTGATCCTCACTGGGTGTCATTTTTAATGATTGATCTGGGAAAGCAGTTGTATACAGCCGACAGTTTTGATATTCCTGAACAAGTTAGGGGCCACACATATCTACATAAAAAGTCTTGAACTGAGGAGGCTATTTAAATACATAACTCAAGTTCTTAGGCTGATCTTTTGATTTGTATCAATTTGTGATGTTGGAAAAAACCACCCTTAGCACAGCATATTTTATGTTTAATTTCCTTATCTAAATTTTCCTCATACTAAATTTGTTATAATTGGTCTACCTAGAAATTTGTAGTGTTTAGTATTTACCAATTCCACATCCTGAATTTTTATGAGGGATTCATAATGTGTCATCACTGCTTTCATTCCAATTCCAGATCATAGTTTCTGTTATGGTAAAGTTTTTGTCTATATTTCTGAGATGAGGTATTATGTACACTATTTACATTATTCGGACTGTTGTCCTCATCTTTGTCGCCATATTTATTACAATGTTTCGGCCATTGTACGCTCCGGCCTTCTTCAGGTGGTTGGAATGTCAAACTGATCCCTTTATTTCGCTCACTGGGGTAGTCTGTTCTAGTTCCACATGCCATATTTTAATGGATGTCAGTTATCAGTTATCTCCTGTTAATTCCCCTCTCCATCTTCTCCACTGCCTTAACTGGGTATAATAACAAAAAAAAAATTGCAATATGAGCTCTGGTAAAAACATGTAATGATAACAACAAAAATTGCAATATGAGCACTGGTAAAAAATGATTGCTGAAGACATTAGGTTTATAATACCCAGAAATTCATACACAGATGTCCTCAAGGACACATGGCAAAGTGGATAAAGGTATTAGTCAGATCCAGTGACAGGACCCAAAGAGTGTGAGTTCAATACCTGGTTAAGGCGGTGGAGAACTTGGAGAGGAGAATTAACAAGAGATAACTGATAACTGACATCCATTAAAACATGGCATGTGGAACTAGAACTGTCTACCAGTGACTGAAATAAAGGGTTTAGTTTGACATTTCAACCACCTGAAGAAGGCTGGAGCATACAATGGCCGAAACATTGTAATAAATATGGCGACAAAGATGAGGACAATAATCTGAATAATGAAAGGTTTATTTTGAGTCCTGTTTCTTGAAATACCTGATAGAAGATGGTGATTGACATTGCATTTAACCTTTTTTAGATTGTAGGTGGCAGGAAAGCAAGAAGCCAGAAGACAGTTCCTCAGATGAGAAGTGTGAGAAAGGAAACTATTAAAATAAAACTTACAGTTACATCTATTTCAACAGTAAAATAATTAGACCAAATTACCAATCTAGTCAGTTATGCACTTTGCATGATACACACTTAGGCGATCATGTATCTTTTGATAAATGACTGACAAGGCAGATTTTTCATGCAGTAGGTTGCCATTTCTTTCTGCGGTAGACCAGTTGCCATCCAAGGCTATAGAACCTGGTCTGTCCTGCTATTTACCCATAGCTGAGGGTACAAGAAGAAGATTCATACCTTTCCCAAGGGTATTAGTAATATAGTAGTATACTTAAATTTGCACACTCACAGTACCAATGAGAAGAGCTCTTTAGAACAACTGCCAACATTTTACTTACTTCTACACTAAAATATATAAAGTATTAAAGAATTATTAACTAAGAAGGAAATATAACAAATTTCCTGAACTCGACAGAATCGGTAACATATTTTAGACAAAATGATAGATATTATTTAAATAACAAAGTCTGGTGGTAGAACTTATTCACAGCGTACACCAACAATATATCTCATAAAATATTGGTGATGTGAACAGGGTTAATAATTATGATGTTGCATCTCTGAGCTGACGCTTGTTCCTTGGGTAATCATCAAACAAAAACTGTGTTGTGAGAGCTATAGCAAATTTATTTTATCAGTGGAGATGTGTTTGTATATATATATATATATATATTATTTATTATATGAGATTTAAAACAAAAACATATTAAAAATTGCTACACAATGGCTTTCATGTTTCAGCACTAAATTTGTGCCTCCTCAGGCGATGGTGAGGAGGCACAACTTTAGTGCTGAAACATGAAAGCTATTGTGTTGCAATTTTTAATATGTTTTTGTTTTAAATCTCATATAATAAATAATATTAAGCTCTACTCTGTATTGAACCCTTTTTTAAAAATTAAATGCTACAGACAGTGGAATTATACTCCATATGTTCTTATCCCATGCCTGGATATATGTATATATATATATATATATATATATATATATACACACATTCACTTTTAGACACTGCCATCAGTTTTAATATTTATAAACATGCATTTAATTTCATTTAATATTTCATTTAAACCATTAATCTTGTTTGTAAGTCAATAGACATTAATATTTCTTAATTTTAACCATTAATTCTGTTTGCAAGTCAATAAACACTGCATTCATTTTCATTTAAAGAGTGGGTACATTTTTAAAAAATGACTACAAGGCACTTCTCTTAAATATTTTCTTGTAGGCAAACAAGAGACCTCTTTTGGAGCTCAGCATATGGAGAAATTGTATGAATGAGTGTTCATTCTGATTGTTTTCGCCTGATCTATTAGCTATTTTGAAAGATTTGGGTTGTGCTATTGTAAAAGTTGTATAAATTACTGAAAGGTAGATATATTTTTAATTCCTGAATAGCTGATGTTGCTAGGGATATTTTTTTCAGTTATTTTTAAACAATTTTTCAGTTGGTTGTGTGTATCATATTTGTGTTATCAAGGTTTGTGTTATCAAACATTTCCATGCAGGTTTAAATGGGCCCTTATAGAGCCCTGGTCAGAGAAATGGAGGTTCAGCCATCTTGGTAAGTGAGGGGTGGTATGTCTGACATAATTACCTGCAAATTTGCTTACATTGGTCATTTGAATTCATAAATAATATTCGGACAATTTCTGCACACACTTTGTCCTGAAAGGAAATCTCTTTTATCTCCAGTTGCCTTGATCTATCCACTTCCCTTCTCCACATCCTTTCACCTTTCATTCCTATCTGCTCTCGCACCAAATCTTCTGTAACCCCCTTGCCTTGATCGATCCACTATCTTTCTCCACATCCTCTCCTTTACCACTCCTATCTGCTCTTCCTCCAAACCTTCTGTAACCCCTTGCGTGATAGTGGCCTCCAGCCTTGCTTGGGGTGATATGTTTAAAAAAAAAAAAAAAATATATATAAAAAAAGAAAAATACAAAAACTAACTCAAGAGAATTATCTTGTTAGTCATTTTAATGAAAGATGTATTGGGCAGAGATTGCAGTCCAAATGAACAATTATATTTGGCAGCAAGAATTCTCTCAAAAATGTTTTGTTAAAAAATATGTACAAGTTCTGTTTGTGAATTTTTTTTCAATAAATCCGTCAAATTTCCAAGTAAGATGTTTTGTGTTATTGGTAATCTTGACAGAATTCCCATTAACTTTTATTTTATATTATTTATTTTCTCATGAGTACTTTCGAATGTTACTACATTTGTTTCCAACAATTATTCTGTATATATTTATGCATCTGGGTTTTAATTCGCATATTTGTTGGAATCAATTACAAGTCACTAAGGCTGAAGTCATATAATGATAAACATCAAATATATGATGTCATTTTATATATATATATATATTTTAAACACGGGATATATCGTGACCACCGGTCTCAGTGGTTACGGATGTATCATCAGTGGTAGTACCTTTGCAGTGTAGCGGTCAACTGTGCTTTGTACAAGTGAATTGGAATGCAGAACTGTACTGGTCCACAGGCTAAATCCAACTCCCACATATGGAATCAAGAAGTCACATTGTCCCCTCTGTTTGTTTCACCTTCAGTAACACTTTGCATCCTAGTAGCTTATATTGCCTTGCTTGGGTTGAAACGATTAATGCATATATATATATATATATATATATATATATATATATATATATATATACATACTTTAAAAAATTCAACCTTTGACAAAAAATATTTACCAAAAAGAATAGCTTAATTGAAAATACTATTTAAAAAAATGTAGGGTAGTTTAAGATATAAAAGTTTGAAAAACCGACCTTTACACTACCACAGTTTCCAGTGGAAAGGTATTATCTGACATTAATTCTCTGCCTGATGATACCACTCTGGTAGAAACCATGGTCAATGTTTTGAATTTTTATATCTTACAGCTTATATCTTTATATATATATATATATATATATATATATATATATATATATATATATATTGTCATCCACAGAAAGACAGTTTTGCTGTATCACAGCTCATCAGTGTGGCTAGATGTCCGGTTGCCTCTAGCTAGGATCGAAACCCAACTGAATTGGCATCAGTCAGGGATTCTATTACTAAGCTGCTGGTGCACGGCAGGGATGAAGGTGAATTTAAGCGTATTTATTTTTAGATAAACACACAGTGACTGAGAGAACTTGATTCAATTTACCAAAGAGTTATGCATTATTGGCCATAATAGTCACTGTTTACACACCCACACTTCCTCCCTAGAGAGCTCAACCGAAATATATATATATATATATATATATATATATATCTTCACTGTGGAACGTAGCACATTGAATTTAAGCACAGTACTAGACTGGCATTGATCTCATCAATTTACAGTTGAGCTAGCTAGACGTAGCCGTAACTTCTATGCTAACAGTTACTTTTCTCGCACTTCTCACTTGTGGAACTCCCTTCCAGCTCCATGCTTTCCAACTTTAATCTGCAAAAATTTAAATGCAATGTCAATCGCTATCTACTGTTGTCTTTATTACTCTTTCAGCATATTAATGTTTCTGTTAGTAATTCTTCCACAACCTATAACCCTGTGTATCTTCATCGATCGACTGCTTTGCATGGGGTGATACCGATTAAAAGAAAAAAATAAATATATATATATATCTATATATATATATATATATGAAGAGATATATATATATCTATATATATATATATATATATATGGAGAGATATATATATATCTATATATATATATATATATATGGAGATATATATATATATCTATATATATATATATATATATATATATATATATATGGAGATATATATATATATCTATATATATATATATATATGGAGATATATATATATATCTATATATATATATATCTATATATATATATATATATGGAGATATATATATATATATATATATATATATATGGAGATATATATATATATATCTATATATATATATATATATGTAGAGATATATATATATCTATATATATATATATATGGAGATATATATATATATATATATCTATATATATATATATATATATATATATATATGGAGAGATATATATATATATCTATATATATATATATATATGTGTAATTTGGCAGCAACTTTTCTTTCAAACATGTAGTGTTGAATGTTAAAGACAACATAGTCTCACATATTTTCTTTTGAATTTTCTCATATTCTCTAATGAGACTTTTTATTTGAAAATAGTTCCGAAATATGTATTTTCCATACGATGACCTAGCGCTTTCGAACATCATTGTTCATCTTCAGGGTCAATATTTTAGTCAAAATTTTTTTTTTTTTTTTTTTTTTTAAACAAACATTTGCCAATTATCTTGTAGCGTAATCATATATATATATATATATATATGGAGAGATATATCTATATATATATATATATGGAGATATATATATATATCTATATCTATATATATATATGGAGATATATATATATATCTATATCTATATATATATATGGAGATATATATATATATCTATATATATATATATATATATATGGAGATATATATATATATCTATATATATATATATATATATATGGAGAGATAGAGAGAGAGAAATAAAAAGGGAGAGATATAGAGTGAAAGAGATAGATGCAGACATCAAACTGTCAGGACAGAAATTGATATAGAGAGATATATTGCAGTAGATTTATCTGTTAATCTGAAAAAATCCCTTAAATTATGTGTAGGTTTCAGGTGAAGAATGTGGACAATTAGCTCAGACATGCCGATAAAAAGATTCTGTGTCTGCAGTGGAGGAGATATATCAGTATGTATATGTACACGTTAACACATACATACTGAGATAAGTAAAGAGATAATATATCAAAGTTTATGTAATCAGTGCTTAATTCCAAACTTCTAATAAAAGAGTCTTTGTTTTACTGTAGGAAAACCTGAAGGCAGATTCATTACAAATCCTTTTTTTCCTTTCATTTAATGCTTTATACATATGTATATAAGTGTGCGCGTGTAAATATTTATATACCTTTCAAGAATATGCTTGTCCCATCAAGAATGCATGCACGCATACACACAAAGAAAGATAATGAAGAGAGTAGACAAAAACCAGCAAGCAATCCAATCACGCTAATCTCTCACAGACGAAAAATTCTTTAATATGCTTGCAGAGATCCTATAGATATTCACACCTGTGGCGCCAGCTTTGATTAATTGTTGAATTGATTGATATGCATTGAGCTGCGGTTATTTTGGGCTTGTATTTTCTCTTTTCCCCTCTCTCTCTCTTTCTCTTTCTCTCTCTGTATGTGTTTCTTCACGTGTGCATTTAATATAGTAAGAAATGAGAAAAAGAAGGAAAAAATTTACGAAGGGAAGAAAAATAAATGAAATCATAGACAATGATGTTGGAATAGAAGCAAAGGAAAAATAAAATGTATTGAAAAAAGAAAATTAATTTTCAGTGAAAGAAAAGAAATGTTTTATAGAAGAAGTAAAATAGACTGACTTTAAGAGAATCTAAAAATGAAGGACAAAAAAGTGAAAATGAAAGAGAATAAAAAATTAAAGTTAGAGAAAGAGCAAGTGAAAAATAAACTCAGAGTTACCTTCTCCTAGACCCGTTGCCACCCAGCCTGTTGTGTTCACTTTTACAGAAGTACTCTTGGGAAAGGTATGAATCCATCTCTCCTCCCTCCAGCTAGGGGTTAATAGCAGATTGGACTGGATTCATTAGTCCTGGCTGTATATCAGTCTAGGATAAAGCCAACTCTGAATTCAGAACCAACTAGACACAGAATTGGCAACTCTACTTTGTAAAAACCTAATATGAATAGTGTTCAGACTTCCTTAATTCCACCAGTTCTAACCTTCACGGCTAAGACCTGCCATACCACACACATTGTAGTAAATCACCCACATTCCCTTCATACTCCATTGGTGAGATGTAAGCTTCTTCCCACAAACCGACTCCCAAGTGGATGCTTTCCCAATCCCTACAGTCTTAAACCTGTTCAATTCTAGAGTTAACTCTTATCTTCCCCACATGTCCCATAAACTGTGCCTCTTACATTCTTTAGTTCCACCAGTTCTAATCTTAACGGCTAAAACCAGTGATACTACACACATTATAGCAAACCACTCCCATCTTCTTTGTATTCTATTGGTGAATCTCGAGCAGTTTCTTCCCAGAAACCACTGCTTTGAGGAAGAGCCTCACTCGATTGCAACAATCTTACAATCATGTTCAAGTCTAATGTTAACTGTTATTTTCCCAACATATCCATAAACTGTGCCTCTTACTCTGTAACCCTCTACCCAGAGTGGTTCCTGGGCCTTTTACACGGTGAACATCATTGTAAAAAAGAAAATATGTACCGTATAACGCGTGATTTTGTGTATCGTGCGATCCCCAAATTTCACTTGTAAAAAATGATTTTCTCGTGTATCATGCAAGTTCCTTTTTTGAGAGACCAAATTACAATATAGGCTAACCTCTTTTCCTCTCTCTCTTTATCCCATCTTTTAGTTAAATAAGTTCAAAAAGTCAAAACGTATTGTTAGTAATGTTATACTCATTTACGTAAACGCGTACAGGCATAAACAACTGAACGAAAAACAGCTAAACATCTTAAACGTAAACATGGACAAGATGCATATTTGCTATGTTTGTATTTTACAATACAATAATGTGCATATTACATGCATTATAATACAATATAATAAATGCATTATAATACAACACAATGTGAATATTACATGCATTAAATACAATAACACAATTATTGAATATGCATTATAATACAATTTACTGTGAATATTACATGCATTATTATTGGATACAGTTAAGTAAAACATCAGTTCTATCAGAATCATGTTTTTTTATTTTATTTTACAGCTGTACTTTTTGACTACATAAAAATGGATATAGTTTGGTCAACGGCATAGCCGGAGCCAGCAGTACATACGCTAATTTTATATATTGTGTTTGATGTGCCCCCACCCCCACACCTTAAAGTTAGCTTCAAAATTAGACTTTCAAAAGTTGCATGATGTACGAGTACATAGGTATATGAAAAAAAAGAAGAAAAATAAATACAGAAAAAGAAATGAAGAAAGATAAAAAATATGAACGAATTCAACTTCTGAGACCATTTTATTTTTTAAAATTATGCTCAGTAATGGTTAATGTTGTTTGATCAGTAAATATTTATAGTTATTTTCGATCAGATATTATTGCTGCTATATACTAATGGCATTTTATTAAGAAATATCAAAATTATCTATTTTTCTATAAATGCTTCCAAAATATTGATATTCTTGAAGGCATCTCAAAAAAGAAAAAAAGGCACCAATATGCGCAGCTTTCGTTTTGGTTTATGTCATCGTAAATATTATTTTATCCCATGTTTATTTATGAGATTTCCCCGGTCTATGTTTGCTTTCTTACATTGGCAGTTTTATGACATCTCTTTGTCTTCTTTTTTTATCTCTATTTCTTTCATTCGTTTGCTTTTTTTTTTAATCGTATCATTGCATATTGAACAGGAAAAGGAGATATAAACATTAGCGTTTATTAATATCGGCGAGTTTTGCTAACAGTAATCGTGTAACAATAATGTGAATAGCGAAGTCTTTCATAAATAAATCAAAATGTTTCGATATATTCCTCTTCCAACTTGTTTGTTTGCTCTTGTTTACTTTTATCTTGTGTTTTGCTATTATCGTTCTCTTGTCCTTTTTATCTGTCTCAACACATTGACCTTGTTATATTCCACTGCAATTAGATCTCTCTCTCTGATTCACACTGTATGTCGGACGGATGTGAGCACTAAGAAAGAAAAACACAAAATAATTTATTTTTTTGAGCTGGGGCTCCGAGCATCACATCCGGTCCCCCAAACAAATCCACACAATACAATACAATAACCAATCACAAATGTTACTACCAAAAAAATATGACCATGGGGACCACCAGATTTGCTTAAAAGAAGTCCCTCATAACGACTTGATACAGTTGTGGGCTGAAAGGCTACCTCCAACAGCTCTGACACATCCAGGCTCCCGACGCCATCATCATGATTTTTAACACCTCAACATCGTCACTATCCACCTTGAGGCCTCCCTCATCATCACCACCATGACCTCATCTCATTGATACCATATTCGACCAGAATCCAACAGAGATATTCTGCTTGATCAACCTTCATTCTCCATTCAGGGCCTCCTTCAATATCGCCACCATGTGACACCGTTTCATTGATACCACATTTGACTAGAATCCAACAGAGACATTATGCTCGATCAACCTTCACTATCCACTCCCAACCTCCCTTGTTGCCACCACTGTAACTTCTGTAATACACCAATGCATCTCATAAGGAATCAACACCCAACTTGACCTCAATTGGCCAACCTGCCATTCTACCTTACCAGGCAATTCAGCTTCAACACTTCGGCCTTGTCACACAACTCTATCACCTCATCAGTGTCAATTTCAAACCTGATGAAAGGCGTATGCCAAACCCCACTAACGACTACACTTTGCTTCACTAATCTGCTCCAGATCTATCTCACGTATCCAACTATGACCTTGGTCAACCAACCCAAGAAATCGGTCAGCTCCCGATAACAGCCTTACACTGAAACTCTTTCTTTACCAACGGCAACTAAGAAACTTTTTGCCACCTTTCATACAACTATCTACATATTCTGAATTTTGACCATTACATGTTGTTGAAATTTTAATCTTTGTTTGTTCCTTTCCTTTGCAACCAAATGCTTGTTATAACAAATTTTCTACAAATGTTGTCCTCTTTCTTGTCATCTCAAGCTTTATCTGTTTTTTAATCTAAAATCTAAATATGTCAGATTTTCAGTCTCTCAATTTTTCACATTTTCTTTGTCTTTCTCTCTTAACCTTGTTTTTTTGGTCTCGTTTTCAGTTTATCGCAGTTTCTTTATTTTATCTCTAACTGGTTGGTGACCAAAGCAATGACTAATTTGCCTTTGTTGCCAATAGTTGTTTTAGTTCAACTAAGGATCAGGATTTTGAACACTGCTTTTCAAGGTCAGCAAGACTTCTTTTCAGAAGATTAGAAGTATAAACTCTTCTTTTCCATTCAACATTATTTGATGCATATTCTTGTATACTCTACAAGACTGAACTAGTTGATATTTATCTTAATGATAATATATATATATATACGTGTGTGTGTGTGTGTGTGTGTGTGTGTGTGTGTGTGTGTGTGTGTGTGTGTGTGACTTTAAAGTCAGTCATATTGACCAGCTAAGGGATGAAAGATAACAGCAAAAAGTGCCAGCAAATATTCCTGTTGCTATGTCCTGAGGTCATCTCTGTTGCACAATATGTGGACATGTATGCAGGAAACTAGTGGGACTGAAGTTTCACATATGACACAAATTTAAAAACTGAATGAGGTTGTCGGATCCTCATATGTCAAAATCGAGAGAGAGTCGATCATGTTTGGATACAAGCGAGTGTTGAAAAGTTATTGTCCTGACCAAGAAGCCCCTTTAAAAATAATGCTTGGCTATTTGGCCTGATTTTGGGAAAATAATTAGAACCAAGAATTTTTTCCATTATATAGAAGTGGAATGAATTTTTGTTTGCATTTGTCTAAAAATAGACAGGGAAAATCAATTGGAAATTTTTCTATTGAAATTAGATTTTAAGATTCTACTCAAAACCAACAAATTAATTACATTTAATGGGAAATTTACTTATTTTATTTATTTATACAGCAGCTAAAAAACAACATCCCTTATTTCATCACCTTTGACACCAAATTACGTGGACAACTCCATGTGTAGTGGTTCTGAGGATCGCAACAGTGAGGAGTTCGGGCGGGGGGCAAACTTTAGTAATACTCACACAGTTCTCCCTTAGGTAACAATCTAATTTTTATAGTTTTGTTTTTAATCTATTATCTGTTGCTATTTGCATGAAGAAATACACAATGTATGTAATAAATATTCTAAGAGAGAGAAAGAGAGAGAGAGGTGGGGGAGAGGGAGGGAAGTCATAATTATCAACTAGCAACAATGGTTGCTGTGTTTTCAGGGGCTAACATTGGTAATGCCCACACTGTGTTCCTTTGAGTAAGAATTTAATTTCTTTGCCTTGTTGTTAATATAAAATCTGTTATGCTTTGCATGAATACACATACACACCATATATAATAAATATTCTAAAAGAGAGAGAGAAAGAGAAAGCTTAACTAGCAACTAAAAACTGTGGTGGCTGTGTTTTCAGGGGCTACCTTTGGTAATACCCATGCAGTGTTCCCTTGAATAAGAGTTTAATTTATTTGCTTTGTTGTTAATATATTCTCTGTTATGTTTTGCATGAAGATGCATACACACCATATATAATAAATATTCTAAAACAGAGAGAGAAAATAAAGCTTAACTAGCAAGTAGAAACTGTAGTTGGCCATGTTTTCAGTGGGTAACTTTGGTAATACTCAAACAGTGTTCCCTTGAGTAATAATCTATTTTTATTTTTGTTTTTAATTTACTATCCATTACTTTTTGCATGAAAATACACACATACAGCATGTAATAAATATTCTAAGAGGGAAAGAGACAGTTAGAGAAAGCGAGAGAGAAAACTTAATTATCAACTAGAAGCTATGGTTGCTCTGTTTTCAGGGGCTAACTTTGGTAATACTCACAAAATATTCCCTTGAGTAAGAATCCAGTTTCTTTTTTGTTAATATATTAACTGTTGATTTTGCTCTGACCATACACACACAGAGTATGCAATGAATATCTTAAAGAAGAGAGAGAGAAAGAGTTTCATTTACAATGACAAGCTGTGGTTGCTTTGTTTTCAGGGGATAACTTTTGTAATACTCACACAGCATTCCCTTGATGTACACATGGTATGTAATAAATATTCTGAGAGAGAGAGGGGGGGAAGAGGGGAGAGAAAGAGAGAGTGGATGTAAAAATAGATATTTATATAGATAAGTAAAAATGTTGGTGTCATTTTCTATGACCCACTCGTTCTATTCTGTTAATGTCTCTGTCATTCTCTTTTACCCGCTCTCCTTTTTCCTTTGATGCATATAATTACATGCTTACAAATTATATACATCTATTTGTATATAAAAAGATAGCTTAGCATCTATGACTACGGGTGTTTCATCAGTGTAATTGAGTGTCCCCTAACACCAGTGAACATTTCTGTTTGTCTCCCCAGCCACAAACAAGCTCCCTTTGCAGTAGTCTCTATCTACAATTACATCATAATGTGTTTATACACATGCATGTAAATCCTTCGACATCTGAAGGCACCAGTTAATATCTATGCATAAATTTATGCAGCGTCTCACTGTCCCAAGGCATTTGCTCACTGCCAAACTGTCATATTTACATTCATTTCTGCTTCCCCTTTTCTACACTTTTAGCTTTTCTGTTCTTGTGCTTATTATTTCTAGCTTAACTTCTTTCTGTCAATCTTTCATGTTATTCATGCTTTTCTTATCCTCAGGTTTTTCTTTTTTCCTTTTCATGCATTCTCTCTGGATTTCCTTTTCATGTATTCTTTCTGGATTTCCATCTTTCTTGCATCCTTCC
This sequence comes from Acanthosepion esculentum, assembly GCA_964036315.1. Classification (NCBI taxonomy): domain Eukaryota; kingdom Metazoa; phylum Mollusca; class Cephalopoda; order Sepiida; family Sepiidae; genus Acanthosepion; species Acanthosepion esculentum. Next base: position 62,395,493 of record OZ038499.1, on the reverse strand, counting down.
TAGATTTCATTCTTTCTTTCATCATTTCTAATTCTTCTTCCTTCTTGCATTCTTTCTAGATTTCCTTCTTTCTTGCATCTTTTCTAATTCTCTTTCCTTCTTGCATTCTTTCTAGATTTCTTGCATCTTTTCTAATTCTCTTTCTTTCTTGTATTCTTTCTGGATTTCAGACCTTGCATACTTTCTGGATTTTCATCTTTCTAATTCTCTTTCTTTTTAGATTTCATTATTTATTTATTTCCTTCTTTCTAATTCTCATTCTTTTACGTATTCCTTTTAGATTTCATTCTTTCTTGCATTCATTCTAATTCTCATTCTTTCTTGCATTCTTAATGGATTTCCATCTTTCTTGAATTCTTGCTAATTCCCACTTTTCTTACATTCTTCCTAATTTTCCTTCTTTCTTGTATCCTTTCTGGATTTCTATCTTTCTTGAATTCTTTTTAGATTTCCTTCTTTCTTTCCTTCTTTCTAATTCTCCTTCTTTCGTGTATTCTTTTTAGATTTCCTTTTTTTCTTGTATATGTCAATTTGGTTCGGTACTCTCAGCTATGGCACCATCTCTATAAATGGCACATATCATTTTTTTCTAATTGTACAGTATTTTTCTTTTTCTGAAAATAAAAATGCATCAAATGTATATTTGTCCTTTTTTCCCTTTTTACGCAAAAACATATGAAATTCACAATCCACATAGGAATCATATAGAAAGATGTGTTGAAATGTTACCTGCAAGGGGTTACAGGGTGTGGAGGAATGAGGAACAGAAACATTAGTAAGGAGTAGAAAGAGAAAAGAGCATTCAAGAGGACAGTAGATAGCAATTGACATTGCATTTAAGCTTTTGCAGAATAAAGTTCACTGGAAAACATGGATCTGGAAGGGAGTTTCGCAAATGAGAAGTGCGAGAAAAGAAACTATCAGCATAGAAGTTATGGCTATATCTAGCCAGCTCAACTTTAAATTGATGAGATCTCAATGCCAGTCTAGTATTGCACTTAAATTTATACAGTTTAGGTACCATGCTGATGGAAGGCAGAGAGGTGGTCTCTCAGATGATTAATGGAAAGAAGTTTAGTTTTGGAAGCATTAAAATTAACAAGCCATCTTTTGCCCCAGTTAACAATGAACTGGAGGTTGTTTTGGACATAAGCTGCCATTTTGATTTTGTCTGATTGCTCATCCTTACCATCGAGGCAGGATTAAATGGTAAAGTTGAGAGTTGTTGTCATCGAGAAGGTTGTTAATAATTATTAAAAACAGCGTAAGACTAAGGATAGAGCCCTGGGGGACACCCACATGAGTACAAAAGGATGTAGATAAGTGCCTGTACAGGACAACTTTCATTTCCTGATTAGATAGGAATGACTGGATCAGCTCAAAAAACGTATATGGAGATACCATAATTTTTCAGCCTGGGGAGTAGACCTGAACACAAGACCCTATCAAAGGCCTTTGAGATATCCAATGCTACAGCCCAGGCTTCACCATTTTTAACTACAGTGTAACCCGGATATAAGAGAGTTGTCGGGACCCGGAAAATAAGTCTCTTATATCCGGGTTTCTCTTATATCCGGGTTTGGTCTATTATATATACATTAACACAGGCTCTAATTTGGGACCAGATAAAATCTCTCTTATATCCGGGTTTATCTTATATCCGGGTTACACTGTATAATTCTTTTTGTAATTATCAATAGTACATCAGCAGTTGACCTGGAAAAACGTAAGCCATATTGCTTGTCTGAGAAAAGGCCTTCCAAAGTGAGATGAAAAACCAATTCAGCATTGATTAGGCCCTCTAGGAGTTACCCAAAAAGCGGTAGAAGGCTAATAGGCTGATAGTTGGATGGGTCAGACAGTTTACCAGAGTTCTTAAAAACTGAAGCAACAAACGATGACTTCCAACTCACAAGATGGAAAGCAGAAGGCACAAGGCATTTATTTACAAGCTCCTGTTCTCTCTAAACTGTATAGTTTAGAGAGAACAGAAGCTAGTTTGGGAGCACACTTCTTAATGACTATTACAAGGATACCATCAGGTCCACATGCTTTATGGGGATCCAGGTTAGAGATGATAGCAGAAACCATTGAAGGGGTTATATGCATATCACTCAGCAGAGAATCAGTTCTAAATGGGAAGTTAGGCAGGGATACTCCAGGTAAGTCAAGAGTATAGTTTGAGGAGAATTTATGGGCAAAAGCATTCACCTTTATCAGCAGAGGATGATGACATCTCAAATTGATTGAAGAGGGAGTTTAGTACTCTATTACAGAGACATCACTAGTCATGAGAGCCAAAGTTTTCAGAGGCTTCGTGGTGCTTCATTCTCTCAGCAAACAGGGACTTAGCTCCTTCGAGGACTCGCTTCCATTTGTTATGAGCAGTAGTTAATAAGCCCCTGACATGATGAGAGCTGTCATGCTGGTATAGCTGGAAATAGTGGTTCCTGTGTGCCATGGTGGCTGAGCATGTTAGTGTGAACCATAGAGAGGATTGCAGTTTCAACTGGTATTTCCAAGAAGGTAGGAAAGTGCCCATGTTGGCTTTGACTGAAGAAGAATCCTCAGTGGCACAATTTTCAATTGGGAGGTTGAAGGGGTGTCCAAGGGGCATCACAAAAAATCCCAATCAGCATGCTGGTACTAGAAAGAGGTCTTATGGACAGATGATTCCTGTTTAATGAATGCTTGGAATGAGATATCAATAGCTACCACAGAGTGGTCTGAGTTACCAAGAGGGCAGTTTGCAAAGCTTGGTAAGAATGAACAGAAGACGTAAGAAATAGATCCAAAAGAGAAGCCTGTTGCTCATTTTGGCTACAGAAATGAGTAGGGAAGTCCACGATTTGTGTGAGGGATTGTTCTGTATATGTATATATAAATTTCAGTCATGGGTGGAATTAAATAATGCGTTCAGACAACACCAAATAATAAACGCTACAACCTTTTGTCCTACCGCAATATTTTTCCTCCATTTCTTTTTTATTTTCTTGTGCTAAATGCCTGCCTGGAAAATTAGTATTTTCAAATTTAGAGCAAGATGTACATGGGATATTCAAACCTGTAAGAAGGAGATGGCTAAGATAAGTTTTTCATTTGTCTTTATTCATATATCTATATACATCTAGATATAAATATAAATAGATATAGATATATAATTATTAATAATTAAGATAAAATAGTCTCTCTCTCTCTCTCTCTCTCTCTCTCTCTCTCTCTCTCTATATATATATATATATATATATATATATATATATATATATATGTATATATATATACATATATATTTCGTCTTTTGGGAAACTCAAAAGATGCTAAAAGTAGCTCATAAACTGATATTTGGTCTTGATAACATAAAGTGTCAAAATCAGAATTATTCCTCTGCACTTTTATTTTTTACAAAGACCGATCTTTATTATGGGAACAAGAAATAAACAAAGCTTTTTATTAAGATTTCTTAGTAAGGGTTGTAAGCCATTGTCAATTGATATAAGACTTATGGATATTGAAACAGATCCTGTACGTATGTGACTAAATAAAGCAGACATGTTTTTAGTCAAATTCTTCATCTACATTCTTTTTTTGATGTTTTTACCAGAATATTTTGGTCAAAATAATCTTTAGTCTTTGATTTACAAAAAACTCAGAAAATTTAATTCGTCTGCTATGTGCTGTGTCCTTTCATATATATATATATATATATAGTTTAGGAAAAACTAGGTAATCCATATGGGTAGACCCAAAGAGGATAAAATCCAGAGAGCTCAATGTAAGTCAGAGCTAATAATTTAAATAAAAATAAAAACAGACCACTTTAAGGTTCCATGTAATAAATTATTTCACCACAGCCCTTTTAAAGGACCGCGGATCATCAGACTTTACTTCCAAAGGTTGAAACGAAAATGAAAAGAAATTTACACATTTTTGATGGGCAGTACTAAGCATATGTAAATTAACGACGTGAGGAAGTGAGAGGGGCGAGAGACATGATTGAGTTAGATGTAAAATTTCTATTCTCTCAAATTTAAATTGTTTGAGGAAATCCAGTCATTGACACATTAAATCGGTTAACTTAACGTAAGTTATATATTGATATAGTGGGGGGAGAGGAGAAAAAAGACATAAAGAGAATATCTACATATATAAAAGGAGGCACAGTGGAGTAATAGATAGCGGCTCGGATTGAGGAATTGGAGACCTGAGTTCGAATTCCAGTCGAATCCATTACATTCACTTATGTGCTAATACCCTTGGGAAAGGTATTAATCCTCTTCTTCTCCCTCCAGCTACAGGTAAATAGCAGGGCAGACTGGGTTCTCTAGCTTTGGATGGCAACTGGTCTGAGAGAAGGACATCTCTGAATTCAAAAACATGCAAAGGGTCATTTGGGGACCTTGTGGCACGTAGTGCACCAGGTCTCTTTATTCAGCCCTTCAAAAAGTGTGGTTGGTCCTGCACAAAGCCTTGACCACTATAATCAAATCATATGTGCTGATGTCTGGCTGTCAGTTCCTTGGAACTGAGCTGCTTGACCCTCATACATTGAATACGATGGGAGAGCCCACAATATATATATATATATATATATATATATATATATATATATATATATATATACACAAACACACACACACATTATCAATCTATATTGACTTTATTAAGTATGATGGTAAAGATTTCAGCATATATTTATGAGTAATATATCATGTGAGTTCCAGCTTTATTAAAAATATTGATACTAATTTGTTTTGGGAATGTCAGGTAATGCAAACAAAGTGCATCATAAATTTTTATTTGCAAATAAAGACAAAATATATTGTCTATAGGAACATATATTTGATTAACACAATATCCCATATAACTGGATAAATTAGTCTATTATTTTAAATGTTAATATGGACTCCTTGATATTGTATAATCTTCATTATAGTTTCATTAATGTTAATGTCTTTTTGACTTTATCATTACTTGTAATAAATTGTCTGAATACTGTTTTCTATTGGTTTAATATCTGGATAGGTTGGAGGCCATTCTATTAACCCTTATCTTCCTGGCATCAGTTTAATCTTTTTTTTTTATATATACAGGGCGCGATGGATAAATTGTCATCTAAATTATGCAAAATTGAAAATAACTCTGGCATCTCATTTTAACAGATATAATTACAAAAATTACTCAAAAATATTTTGAAATACTAAAGAGTAAATTTATTCAATAAAATTGCCATTGGTTTCAACCACAGCCTCCAGATGACTCTGGAATCACCTCCAACCCTTCTGGACAGCCTCTTTGTTTAAGTTGGTGAATGCTGCCATAATCCTTGCCTTCACTTCATCTTTGGTGCTACAAGGAGTTTTGTTGGTCTCTCGCTCAACTGTGCCCCACACATAATAATCAAGGGGGTTGCAGTCTATGGAGTTAGGTGATCAGATGTAAGGGGTGATGTGGCTGCAGAAATTGTCTGACAGCTATGACTGGGTTCTCCTGCTTGTGTGGCATGGTGCAGAGTCCTGTTGCCAGACATAGGGTCTTCCACTCTCTTGACCCAGAGCAGCAATGTAGGACTCTGTGTCGAGTTTGAGGCCTTGGGGAAGATCGATGGAGGCATAATGTTGCCATCACTAGTAATCACTCAAAGCACCATGATGTTGACTAGATATATCATCCAACTCTTTTCACTCTCCTCAGATTGACACCCAAGAACTCTGAAATGTTCATATGGAGCTTTTGGTGCAAATGCCAAGCAGTATGTCATGCAATTTTCAAATTTCTGGTGGACTGAACTGTGTCATGCTGCTTTTTTCTAACAGATGGTGCTCATCTGACACTACTATACTGTGTAGTTGACCAATTCATAAACAAACATGCATGTGCCAAATTAAAAAGATAAAATGGTGCCAATTTACCCATCACACCCTTTATGTAAGGTATAATTTTGAAAAGTAAAAATTTCACTGAAATATATTGGAAAATTTTCAAGTTTTCATTTGAAATTTAGAAAATAGAAACTTTAAGTGAAATGGTCATAATATATGGAAAAAAAGAGGAAATGGGTTAATTTGGTGTATTTAAAAGTTTTTTTAGTAATGTGCACAATAGTCATCTTGGAGAGGTTGAAGGCCATTCACTGAATCTAATGGTTTTGAAAACTGTCATAGTAAGGCAGACAGTAGTCAGCATTGAAGAATGTGAATGAAGGACTTGCATGAATATGCTCTTTAGCTAAAAGCTTCTTTTTTGTGATGTTTATACTAAAAAAAAAAGACTAAAAACTTTTAATGATTATCTGCATTTATTTTGAATCATCATCAATTCTGAAAGACTCATAATTTTACTAACTACAATATTAACCCAAAACATTATTCTAACTCCCCATTGATTAGTTCTAAGTCATCTTGGTTCACCATTTCTATGAAAGACCCTAGCACTAGCCCAGCAATCAGGTCCATGGAGTAAAATATTCAGCAATAAAAAATTCTGGTTGCAAAATTACTTTTCATATATTTCTTCACTCAAAGTAGACATTTTTTTTAAATTGATGTTATAAATTGTTATAGTTATCATGTAGGTGCAAGAATATGCCTGTAAACTTTACCAACATTGATTGGCCAATACCATTTTTTTAATCATTTCACCCCAAACAAGGCGATAAGGCCACTAGGATGCAAGGAGTTACTAGTAGTGAAAGAGAATGAGAAGAATTTAGTGAGAAGAAAAGGACAATAAAAGAACAGGTTCACAAAGACAGAAGACCATGAACATATTTGTAGAAAAGATAGAGAAACTGACTGAAGTCAAGATGCCGTTACAGACACTTTTTTGAATATTGTCAAGAATCTCAAGAATCTTGGAGTATCAAAACAAATATTAACTTGCATAATAAAATTTGATATAATGTATGCATATATATATATATATATATATATATATATATATGTATTGGGTGCATGGCTGAGTGGTTAGAACATTCACTTTCTGACAATGAGACCTAGGTTGGAATCTCACCACAGTTGATTTGTCAGGAAGGATACTTCCTGATCGTATTGGACAGGAGGGGGCGATCCCAGCATGCGGCACCTTTGGAAAAACTATACCACGAGTTGACCCAAGCCTTGTGTGTGAAATTGGATAGACAAAACACTTTGGGGCCATCGATTGCTGTGCTAGCATGAAGCCAAAAGTCATCGGGGTTGAGGGCATGAGCATTCTGGCCTTGTTCAAATTGTTGATCATGCTAGATAACACGCTCTCTCTCAGAAATTGTATGAGATAACCAAAAAAGTTCTCTCCGTTTTCAAAGGAAAAAAAGAAAACGCTTCACAGTATGTGTAACTTATATTTAGTCTTCGAAGTACTCGCCATCAGCCTCCAGCACCTTCTGCCAATGTGTCTCCAGCTGTTCAATGCCCTTGCGGTAGAAGTCGGGGGTGGGGATGGATGCAAAGAAGTCCGTGAGGGCTTTGCGCAAGTCTGCTTCATTGGTGAAGGATTTCTCATGAAGATGATTATCCAGGGAGTGGAAGAGGTGGTAATCGGATGGGCGCAAGGTCAGGTGAATAAGGTGGATGGCACAAAGTCCCCCACCCAAGTTGCTGTATGGTATCCCTGACCACTCGAATGACATGCGGCCTGGCGTTGTCATGGAGGAAAAGCACTTTTTTGCAATTCACCAGTGCTGGCTCCTTCTGGCGCAATGCCTGTTGCACACATTTCAATTACCGCGATTATAGGTCTCCAGTGACCATTTGGCCCGTTGGTAGCAGTTCATAATGAACCACTTGACGACCTGTCCACCAGTTACAAAGCAAAATCTTGCATGGGTGCATAGGCAGTCTTGCGGTGTGAGGGACAGCATCATGAGGAAACAACCAATGTCTGGAACACTTGGGAGTTTTGTACAGAACCCACTTTTCATCACTGGTAAGCACTCGATTGAATAAGGATGTGGTACGGTGGCGAGAAAGCAGTAATACGCAGGCTGCCACTCGTTGTCCCTTGTGGACCTCCAACAGCATTTGCGGAACCCACTTTCTCAGTTTGTATGTCTTACCTAGGTGGTGCAGGTGAAGTCTGTTTCATCAGAAATGTTGAACTGTCTTGCAAGTTCACCACACATTAGACTACTGTCCTCTTCAATGGCCACCTTCAGGACTCTGTCTTTCAAGACCTGTTGTCATCCACTGCAAGGCTCATCATGGAGAGACAAATCTCCCAACTTGAATTTTCGAAACCAATGACTTGCAGTACATTCATCCACAGCACTATCCCCAAACACTTGACATATGTGGCGACTTGATGCAGCTGCTGATAAGCCCACTTTGAAGTCGTAAAGCAAACAGCCCCGAATGAGATTTCTAGACACTTCCATCTTTCTCACATTTGTCCGGCTTATAACTTATGGCCGGGCATGGTGCATGTGTTTTTTTTATAACGTCTAATGTTCCTACTTCTGGCTGTCCGAATTTGAAATCAATTGCTACACGCATTTCGTATATATTTCAACTTCATTTAATGACTAATCAAAAAACGGACAAAACTTTTTTGGTTACCTTGTAACTAAAATCTGTTCCGCATAGTTGCAGTATAAACCACAGGTTGGCTTTGTGGGTGCTGAGCAAACACAAATATTCCTGAGCAAGTGTCTGCAATAGGGATTGGATAACCACCCTAGTAGATGGATATCCTTGAATACAAGTGGCCAGCTATTTTTTAAAATTAATTTTAAAAAAAAAATATGATTCCATCGCTCATGTTTCAAAAACAGAAGCTAAAAACTTCAATTTAATTATAGAAATTAAATTAAATTAAAGTACTTAGTTCTGTTTCATCATCAACTGAATTTTGGAATAACAAATTTTAAAATTTATAGATCTTTATAAGCATATACATTTGTAATATTAATTTCTATATAAACAGAGAAAACCAATCATTTTAATAAGGGGCCAGAAGGTTTACATTTTCACTGACAACTATTGTATCAACATAATAGTTACTTTCGAAAAAGGTTAAGTCAAAGTAGGGTTGGGGGTGCCTATTTTCAAATGAATGATGACATCCGAAATGATGACAGGAGTTTTTGGCACTTTTTGTTACGCCGTTAAATTTGTATTTGTATACATACAGATTTTTTTTCTAAAAGGGTTGTTTGTATATGAATATGTTATATTGAACTACAATTTGTTTTTTTGATGACTTCATAAAGGGTTTTTTATGAATGGGTTAAGTTTTAAACCTATTGCTTTAATTGAACTTGTTTATAGACTTTAAAATTTAACAAATTTTTAAGCTAATTATTTAAGGTGAATATTTGTTAGTGTCGGCAAAAAACCGTTATCTCATGTTTTTGATTTAATAAATTTTCATTTTTCAGAAAACTTAATAAAGTGTAGTTTTTCATGTAGGCATAAAGGGGCATGGGTCAACCCAGGTTTTATCAGTTCTTGTTCTATTTATTATTTTCCATTTTAATTTTGATGTTTAAATGCCAAAAATATTTAGATAGGGATGCCTGATTTTTATTTCTAATATTATTGAAGCTTTTGTGTTGTCTCCACCTAATTTAAAATTCATAATATAGGCTCTACTTGTGTATTGAGCACTGTTTTTTAAAAATAAAACAATAATACTAAAGCGCTTCAGATTATTAACCTAATGGTTCTTTCGTATTTTTCTATATATTTGCCTACACACACACACACACACACACACACACACACACGCATATATATATATATATATATATATTAATTTGGTTTGTTTAAATGTTATTTTTTAAATAGATACTCATATTTGAGTTGATGCTCTATTTTTATTTATTTATTAAAAAGTAAATTTATTTATTTACATCTACTGGCCTAAATATTTGAGAAATTTTTTTAGAAAAATATACAGCTTCAGGCAAGATTCAAACATGCATCCCCACGGGGAAACTGTCATGAGATCTAACGTGTCTTGACATCTCAGCCACGTAGGACCCCATGGTCAAACAAAAATCATAATCAATTAATCATTTTCAAGAAAGACATTCGAATTACTAACACAAAAACAGAGAATGTCTCATATCGAGAATATTTAACATTGAAAGAACATAAAGGAAAAAAATTAATTATTTTTAATAATATGTGGAAATCTCCACCCTTTACCTGAAGACGGTCGCGAGATCAGAAACACGTGTTGTAAAATTATGAAAAATAAAGAATAATATTTTTTTTTTAAATCCACATTACAACCCAAAAAGTTTGCGGTAGCTCTCTTCTTTTTAATATACACACTTTTCTCTTGTTGGAACCATTATAACCTCTTCATTTTATATATATATATATATATATATATTTACATATATATATATATATATATATATATATATATATATATATATATATTTCTAAAGAAGTAATGGATTTTTTATTTATCAGGTTTTTATCAACTTTAAAATTTATTTTTAGTGGATACTCATATTGGAATAGACAGTCTGTTTATTTTAAATAGTGTATTTCAATTAAAATTTTAAAAAAAGGACCATCTACTCAAATATGGATATCCACTAAAAATAGCATTTATAATTATATAGATTTATCTATTTTAAAATATTTTTTATAGATACAAATATTTAAGTAAATTCTTTGTTTATAATAAACAGTATTAACTGGCCTGAATGTCCAAAAAATCTTAAAGAAAATGTATGTTCTTTGACAGGAATCGAACCTGCATCCAACCATCATATAGCCTGATATGCTGTACTATTTAGCTACAGAGGAAGCATCTGGTTAGTAAGGTTAAATTACTGTTTTTAAACTAGAAATTTCCCATGAACTCTCTTGAACACTTATATCTGCTTGATATATATATATATATATATATATGCAAGTTTCATTAAAAACGACAGACAAGATACTACGGTTAAGTTTTTTTATTTAATTTTTCTTCTGTACGAACAAGAGCTTTCTTTGCTGGACAAAGGGTGTGTAAGAAAACTCTTGTTCATACACAAGAAAAATTAAATAAAAAACTTAACCGTAGTACCTTGTCTGTCGTTTTTAATGAAACTTGCATAAAAGAAGGATTGCTGCCTAAATATACAACTATATATATATATATATATATATATATATGCATACAGGGTGATTGAAAAGTAACTTCCTATTTTATGTATGAGTGGCCAGACAGAAGTCCTGACTTAACACCTTGTGACTTTTTTCTTTGGGGTCGGTTAAAGGAGCAAGTCAACTATACCAAATCAGGACCATGAAAGAACTTAAAGGCCGGATACAAGAAATTACATCTTCCGTACCACAAGTGTTTCTGGTGAAATCAGTTGATGCAATTCTTGGGCGGCTCAAGAAGCCAATAGTGAAATCTGGTCCCCTTATCAAATTTTAAATAAAACCTCATGCTAAATGCTTTCCTCTCATATCCATTTCTTGTAAAAATTATAGTTAATAAATAAATTATATGTATTTTAAAATAGGGAGTTACTTTTCAGTCACCCAGTATACATACATATATATATATATATATATATATATATATATATATATATACATATATATATATATATATATATATATATATATATATATATATATATATATGTTTAAGGGAATTCATCCCATGTAAGGTAGGAGTGCCACTAGCATGCAAGGGGTTACAGAGGATTGAGGACAAGAGTAAAGAGGTGTGTTTGAAGAAAGGATAAAGAGAAGGAACCAGCTCAGAGAGTCAGATGTCAATTGACATTACACTGGAATACCCAGTATACATACATATATATATATATATATATATATATATATATACATATATATATATATATATATATATATATATATATATATATATATATATATATGTTTAAGGGAATTCATCCCATGTAAGGTAGGAGTGCCACTAGCATGCAAGGGGTTACAGAGGATTGAGGACAAGAGTAAAGAGGTGTGTTTGAAGAAAGGATACAGAGAAGGAACCAGCTCAGAGAGTCAGATGTCAATTGACATTACACTTGAATACCCAGTATACATACATATATATATATATATATATATATATACATATATATATATATATATATATATATATATATATATATGTTTAAGGGAATTCATCCCATGTAAGGTAGGAGTGCCACTAGCATGCAAGGGGTTACAGAGGATTGAGGACAAGAGTAAAGAGGTGTGTTTGAAGAAAGGATACAGAGAAGGAACCAGCTCAGAGAGTCAGATGTCAATTGACATTACACTTGAATACCCAGTATACATACATATATATATATATATATATATATATATATATATATACATATATATATATATATATATATATATATATATATATATATATGTTTAAGGGAATTCATCCCATGTAAGGTAGGAGTGCCACTAGCATGCAAGGGGTTACAGAGGATTGAGGACAAGAGTAAAGAGGTGTGTTTGAAGAAAGGATACAGAGAAGGAACCAGCTCAGAGAGTCAGATGTCAATTGACATTACACTTGAATACCCAGTATATATACATATATATATATATATATATATATATATATATATATATATACATATATATATACATATATATATATATATATATATATATATATATATATATATATGTTTAAGGGAATTCATCCCATGTAAGGTAGGAGTGCCACTAGCATGCAAGGGGCTACAGAGGATTGAGGACAAGAGTAAAGAGGTGTGTTTGAAGAAAGGATACAGAGAAGGAACCAGCTCAGAGAGTCAGATGTCAATTGACATTACACTTGAATACCCAGTATACATACATATATATATATATATATATATATATACATATATATATATATATATATATATATATATATATATATATGTTTAAGGGAATTCATCCCATGTAAGGTAGGAGTGCCACTAGCATGCAAGGGGTTACAGAGGATTGAGGACAAGAGTAAAGAGGTGTGTTTGAAGAAAGGATACAGAGAAGGAACCAGCTCAGAGAGTCAGATGTCAATTGACATTACACTTGAATACCCAGTATACATACATATATATATATATATATATATATATATATACATATATATATATATATATATATATATATATATATATATATATATATATATATATATATATGTTTAAGGGAATTCATCCCATGTAAGGTAGGAGTGCCACTAGCATGCAAGGGGTTACAGAGGATTGAGGACAAGACTAAAGAGGTGTGTTTGAAGAAAGGATACAGAGAAGGAACCAGCTCAGAGAGTCAGATGTCAATTGACATTACACTTGAATACCCAGTATACATACATATATATATATATATATATATATATATATATATATATATACATATATATATATATATATATATATATATATATATATATATGTTTAAGGGAATTCATCCCATGTAAGGTAGGAGTGCCACTAGCATGCAAGGGGTTACAGAGGATTGAGGACAAGAGTAAAGAGGTGTGTTTGAAGAAAGGATACAGAGAAGGAACCAGCTCAGAGAGTCAGATGTCAATTGACATTACACTTGAATACCCAGTATACATACATATATATATATATATATATATATATATATACATATATATATATATATATATATATATATATATATATATATATATATATATGTTTAAGGGAATTCATCCCATGTAAGGTAGGAGTGCCACTAGCATGCAAGGGGTTACAGAGGATTGAGGACAAGAGTAAAGAGGTGTGTTTGAAGAAAGGATACAGAGAAGGAACCAGCTCAGAGAGTCAGATGTCAATTGACATTACACTTGAATATTTGAAGATTATAGTCATCAGGGAAGCAAATAAGGGGAAGGGAGTTCCATAGACAGGAAGTGTGGGAGAAGAAGCTGTTTGAGAAGAAGAGACGGTTACATTTAATCATTTTGCCAGTGAAAGGGTGTGACTGAGATGCCAGCCTGGTAGCACATTTAAATTCATGTAGTCCAGGATATATATATATATATATATATATATATATATATATATATATATATATATATATATATATACATATATATATATATGTATATATGTATGTGGGGGGGGGATATATATGTATACAAAAATAATGAAAAGTCCCTGAATTAAAATTCTACAATACCAACTGGCTGTAATGCAGATAGTGATAAAACAAACAAGCACAGAGACAGACAGATTCTCTTCAAGTCTCAAGTCAGAAAGTGATAAACTAGGGTAATTAATGTGATTTATGACACCAACTTATTCTCAGAGATCACAAGACATTTTCCTAATGCATAGTTTTGTCCTTCTTTTAGTCAAACTGATGATACCAAAGAGAACATCTTTGATAAACACTTTTCCACTTTGTTTCATCATCTTCACAATCTCTGTAATTTTTAATCTCTGTAATCTTTAATCTCTGTAATCTTTAATCCTTGCAAAAGAATACATTTCAGTTCAGCACAACAGACATGATGTTTTCCATGATGTCTATAACTTATTGTGTTAAGAAAGTCATAAATATTCAAGACAAAATACCAGTAAAATATGGTTAAAAAAAACTTCAATTTTCTCTTCCTAGAAAGTAGTGCATTTGTTTCCAAAAGAGAAAAGCAATTCCAAAATAATACAGCCTCTGAGATTTATATTCTTTATAGACTATTTAAGATGAAGGTGAGTCAATCTAGTAGGAATCAGTACAGAAAACAATTGGCAAATGATTTTCAATGTTTGTCTTTTTGTTTACAATCAACTTGGCAAAAGCATGAATACAAAAATTGTGATTTGGTTGTTAGCAAATATATAAATATATGTACGTCAGTATAAGAATGAATAATAAACAGACTTTTATGGACTTCCCCAAAATTATCTATCAGTCTCTATATCTATCAATACGTATATACAATCGGTGGAAACAAATATTCGTACACTTTTATTGTATTTCCAACTCATGAATAAATATATTGTTGTAGCAAACCTGCAAATGATAATGGGTATGTCTGTGTTTTTCTCGACCTTAGGCAGAAATATCATTAACAGATGACCTCTTCTCCTTCACATGTCATGCTTGGCTTGTTTCTACCTGGTAATGTCTCTGTTTGTCCTTTCACCATCTCTCTGTGTTGTAGCATACCTATTTAATGGATGAAAAAAGTATTTGTACAATGCAAATTTCAGATTTTAAAACTTTTAAATTGCTTTAATACTCTAGATTGTTCAAGTGGAATATTCTAGAATGTTCCAATAATGTTATCAGTGGTTATTTTTAGCCTGAAAAATACAAACAGAACATTCTGTAATTGTTATTCATGCAAGAATGTTATCATCATGGCAGGAGGTAAAGAACTGACAAATTTGCAAAAAGAACTGATTGTTAATCTCTGGAGTTTCATGCAAAATGCAATCTTCACGTGCTGTGTTTGGAGTGACCATTATGCAAATTGAATTTTAAAAATATCTGCATACTGCAACACTGGTGCAGTTAAATATTATAAATATTGGGATCATAGCTTTTTAAAAATTATATTAAAAAAAATAAAAATATTTTCAGAAAATTATGCTTCTGAAAACATTATATTTGGCAATTAAAATAACCTGGATTAGCATACGAACGTAAAAGAAAAAGGGGGCTTACATAATCTTATTTAATAAAAAAGTAATATTACAAATTAAACAGTAATTATTAACAATAAATTATAATACACACATATACATATAAATAATAAACCATAACATTCAATAAGAACTAAACCATGATAGTATTAAAAATTAATCTGGGTCTATGTGTTTACGTAGATATTTATTTTTATGCCTACATGTAACCATCAGTTCATTTCTTTTCTTTTTTTAATAATCCCAAGTTATTTAAGTGTTTTCTTGCCTCAGGGTTCTTGATAAGATCCATAGACGGATAGGCAACGTGATTGGCCCTGATCTGTCATCTCGTCTGCAGTCGCTCTCTCACAGACGCGATGTTGCCTCGCTCTGCCTTTTTTACAAGTACTTTCATAATTGCTCCGAGGAGCTGCTTTCGCTTGTCCCTAGGCCTCGTGAATTTAAACGCCCCACGAGGCTGGCATCCCGCTCCCACCCCTACACCGTGGAAACTGTTAGATGCAGACGTCTCTTCTACTACAATAGCTTCATGTCTCGCACATCTCGCCTATGGAACTCCCTTCCCTATTACTGTTTCCCTGACAATTACAATCTCCAACGGTTTAAGTGTAGCATCAATTGACATCTCCAGTTGCCTTGATCTATCCACTTCCCTTCTCCACATCCTTTCATTTTTCATTCCTATCTGCTCTCGCTCCAAATCTTCTGTAACCCCCTTGCCTTGATCGACCCACTGTCTTTCTCTTTCTCCACATCCTGTCCTTTACCACTCCTATCTGCTCTTCCTCCAACCCTTCTTTAACCCCTTGCGTGATAGTGGCTTCCAGCCTTGCTTGGGGTGATACGCTTAAAAAAAAAAAAAAAGATAACCATTTTCTCAACCAAACACAGATTACATTTATTCCCTTTACCATTAAAGCAATTTTTGCCTTGCTATAATATTCCAGTAAATTGAAGGGGATTTGTCGGTATCTTCCAATTGCCAGAAAAAATTAGAGCAGTGTTGTTTCTGTATTTAACATTAGCCAAAGTCATTCAGTGATGGTAAAAGTAAAACTTCCAAGGATTTTTGGCAGAACCAAAATAAAATGTAACATCACTACCGGAATGTATGCTCGCTTGGTATACAATATTATCAGGCATACATTGACCGTTTAATGGACTGATCGTATTCTTCCAGCAGTTGTATTAATTTTTAGAAAAATTTGTGTTGTCTTTGTTGGGAAGATGTTTATTTCATATAGTGTTGTTATGCTGGGATATAGATCTATCGATGTTACTAACACAGCTATAACTGATTTTTAAATTATTTTTGTTAAAAATCATTTTTTATTGTTAGTGTTTATATACAAAGGCAAGGATGTCATTGGTTCATGAATATTCATGAAGTGGTTAAAAGGTTAGTCAAAGCACACGAAGGACACAAAGTGTATACACATATATATATATATATAAAACCTGGTTGTAGTCATAGATCATCATGACTGTTTTATGGCACATTAAATTTGATATGAATAACAAAAAATATTCTGTAAATTTTTGTCCTGAATCTTATTACCAAATGCATATCAGTTTCTGTAACCTCTATTTCTCTCTATATATATTTTTTTAAATTTTCTTCATGTTAGTAGTCAACATGATCAAAAAGATTATGTATTTTTCAGATTTCATTTCTAAAATAATATGCAGTATGTCTTGAAATTATCCAGCCATTTCATATTAATTAAAAAAAATATAGCCTACCTAGGGCAATGGCACCTTAGTCCTATTCAAAATATGCATCCCCCTTGGGACCTCAAACATTTTATCCAAGTATCACTTCCACCACAAATTCCTCTAGAGAGAGAGGGGGGAAGGAGGAGGAGAAGGGCTCCCTAAGTAGGTTAACTAATGAGAAGGGAGCCGTATAGCCTGATGGAGCTGGGGCTGGTTTTGAATTCTTTCTCTTAGATTGGTTGCCACCCAAGGCTACAGAATATCTTGGGATCATCGAGCTGCCTCATTGTGAATAAGTATGGGCATCAGCATGGTGAATGCAATGGTCACACAATGCACTAATCACCAAATTCCATCTCAATGTCAGCTGTGTAACCTCACAGGAAAATTGTAATGGTCTATTAGACTAACTTGATAAATATTATTCCCATAAGTTCTCTGCTTCTGTGGCCTTGTGTTTGACTCATGTCCCAGGTAGTCACTAAGCTCAACTCAGACTAGTACAAGGGTACGGTAACAGAACACCTGGTGAGGATCAAACATACATTACACTAATAAGGAACATTAGTTCAGTTGAATACGAGATAGTGATTTGCTAAATGTAGCTTAGATGTGGCACAGAGCGGCAAATATGAGACGCCCAATGAGGACAGATAGAACTGTTTGGATGTATGTAATCTAATTGAATACATGATAATGATGAAGAAGTTATAATTTTTGCCTCTATCAAATCACACACCTGGAGAAGATGTTACTCAAGACTATTTTGGTTTGGGTAATTGAATGGCAAAATAAAAAAAAACATGTGAGGCATTTTACCCTTTAATAGGAGTTCCTTAGTTGATGGAATCAAATTTAAGGAGGACGAGGGAATGAAATACAACAAATGATGGTTATAATTATACATTGAGAGAAAAACATTGAAGATGCAGGGACACTTAATTTATATTTTAATATCTTGTTTTTTGATTTGTTGTCATTTTAAACAAGAGGATACTCATATTTGAGTAGACACTCCATTTATTTGCTAAACATTATATTTATCAGGTCATCCCATAAGTTCTGTCCAAATTTTGAATTTTGAAACAAGTGACCAAATGTTACATTTAATTACAGATTCAATCAACAATGTATTTTTCCTGATTATCTATGACTTCCTTCCATCTATCAGGTCATCCCATAAGTTCTGTCCAAATTTTGAATTTTGAAACAAGTGACCAAATGTTACATTTAATTACAGATTCAATCAACAATGTATTTTTCCTGATTATCTATTGCTTCCTTCCATCTATCAGGTCATCCCATAAGTTCTGTCCAAATTTTGAATATTGAAACAAGTGACCAAATGTTACATTTAATTACAGATTCAATCAACAATGTATTTTTCCTGATTATCTATGACTTCCTTCCATCTATTAACAAGCTTACTAATTCCATTACTGTAAAATTCTTTTGACTTTGATTCGAAGAACTCACAAATGTCAGTTTTAACCTCTTCCTATGTTACAAAAGCTGTTTCTTCCAAATGATTCTGTAAGCTACAAAACAAATGGTAGTCTGAAGGAGCAAGGTCGGGAGAATAAGGTGGATGAGGAATTTTCTCCCAACCAAGTTCTTCGATCTTTTGTGACATGATTCTTGCTGTGTGTGGTCACGCATTGTCCTGATGAAACATCACCCATTTTCAATTCACTAGAGCAGGTCTTTTTTTTCCCTCAAAGCTTGGTTCAAATGCTCTAATTGCTGACAATATATTTGAGCATTAATTGTTGCATTAGGTGGTAAGAATTCAAAGTGGATTATTCCTTGGCAATCCCAGCAGATTGAAAGAATAACCTTTTGCCCATGAAGTTCCCTTCTCGGCTGTGGCTGGGGTCCTTTCCCTTTACCAAGCCACTGTCTATGACGCTTAACATTTTGATAAAAGATCCATTTTTTGTCGCCAGTCACAAGTCTATCCAAAACGGTGAAACAAGTTGGCGAGAATGGAGAGAAGAGCATTTGTCAACTCAGGATTTGAGGTTGTTTTCAGACAATTCATGAGGCACTTCCATGTTATCAGGGTTTTAATCAAACAAAATTTAATTTTATTGTTCTCTGAAATAAAATTTGATCAGTTTAAATGCATCTAAACATAAAAATAATGTTCAGCTCCATTAGACATTATAAAATACTCTTTAAATTTTGTTCATTTTAACAAAAAGTTAAAATTCGGACAGAACTTATGGGATGACGTAATATGTATTTTTATCTATTGGCTTGAATATTTGAGAAATCTTATTAAAGAAAAATATGGACCCTTTAGCAGGATTTGAACCTGTGTCCCTCTTTACCAGAGAAACAGTCATTAAACCCAGTGTACTTTAGACTGACTCACCCACAGAGCGTGTCACTGATCATGCAAAATTGAATAGTACCTTAGAAATGCAAATCTTTCTCAGATTCTTGAAACACTCATATTTACTCAGTTTCATATCCTAACATAAATAAAGCGATTTTTAAAGAGGTAATGGGTTTTTTATTTATCAACCTGACAGATTTTATCACTTAAATCCTATTTTTAGTGGATATCCACATTTTTGTAGATGTTTCATTTATTTATTAAACAGTATATTTATTTATTCTTGTCTACTGGCCTGAATATTCGAGAAATCTTATTGAAGAAAAATATGCATTCTGTGGCAGGATTTGAACCTGTTTATGTTAGGATATGAAACTGGTTTATTTAACTTGATGGTGCTGATAAATAAGGAAGAATATATTAAGTTTTGCTTGTAATGATGACTTGTTATTTTAGTTGAAAGAGATAAAAGTAAGCAAACCATTACTAAGCTTATCTTTGTCTCACACAGGGCCTTGTGGGTAGGTAAAAAGGTTATGTTCTATTAATCTTCTGGGTGGAGACGTTCTACTTGTCTAACCTTGAAAATCAGCATTCAAAAATCTAGTTTTAACCTCATCTTGAACACAGTTTAATGGCAAAAAACTGTTCAGTTGACACTGTTTTTTATGTGCATGGAGTTCCAAGTTTGCTGAAATATTAATAAAAAAAATTAATGATAAACATAATTTATGATTAGAGATTTAAAAAAAAAATATTTTAGGTGAGTGTTCAGTGGTTAGATCATTGAAGTGATAGTGTTGAAATCTGTCATTTTAGATATTTTCAAATCAACACTTTTTTTGTTCTTTTTTATGTATTTGTAAATTTACAAGAAATTATCTATCTTCACTAGTCAAAGCAGCAGACATCTGGCCATTTTAGCTGAGGTTCTAGTTTAATGTTTTTTCCTATTTTATTGAAGAAGAAAAACTTATACAAACTGATCTGTTTTTTTTTTATTTATTAATCCAAAAGATTTTTATCACTTCAAACATTATTTTTAATGGATATTCGTATTTGAATAGACACTCCATTTATTTATTAAACAATATATTTATTTTTATCTACTGGATTGAATATTCAAGAAATCTTATTAACGAAAAAATCTGTGATCTATGACAGGATTCAAACCTGCATACCTCTTGGCAAAGGGAAACTGTTGTTAGCTATGATATGTCTTAACTGATTCAGTAACAGAACAGCATGGCAATAAGACAAAATTTGAACTGTGCCTTTAAGCGAAATCATTTTCGTCATAAATTCCTCAAGATTATCACATCTGCTCTGTTTCATATCCAAACGTAAACAAATTAATTTTCTAAGGTAATGGATTTTTATTTATCGGTTCAACAGATTTTTATCATTTTAAATGTTATTTTTAGTGGATACTCATATTTGACTAGATGCCCTATTATTTATTAAACAGTATATTTATTTTTATCTACAGGCCTGAATATTTGAGAAATCTTATGAAAGAAAATATGAGCTCTCTGGCAGGATTCAAACACGCATCCAGAGCTGAGTTTTGGTGATGTTTGGTGATGATCAGGGCCAAATTCTTGATTGCATACCCCGAAGAATCAAATACTTTGTTCTATAAGGCATAGTACTGAGAAATTTGAGAAAGGAAGAAAACAATACTTTTTTAAAATTAAAACACTTTATTAAAATTAAATATAAACTAAATTTTTATTTCACTCTTTGATTGGATGCCCTGCCAATAGGGTCTTTTGCACCCTCTTCTCTCAATTCTGCACACTACTGCCTGCATCTGTCTGTGCTGAGGGAAGCCATTTTTAGATCTAACACATCTTAAGCATCTCGGTCATGGAGCAGACTTGAGGATCAAACAAAGTCTGAAATGTGCCTTTAAAGTTAAATCCTTCTTGTATTAAATTCCTCAAAATCTTCATATCTGCTCAGTTTAGCATACAAATGTAAACAAATTAATTTTTTAAGGTAATGGATTTTTATTTATCAATCTGACAGATTTTTATCCCTTTAAACATCATTTTTAGTGGATACACATATTTGAATATATGTTCCATCTATTTATTATTTTTTGATTTATCAAGATGCACAAATCTATGCAGCCTTATTCAGCTTTCTACTGTTTTTGTTTTTGATTTTATCACTGGGCTGTGAAAATGAAGATGTTAGTGAGGAGATTGGACAATAAAAGAACAGGGAAGACAGAAGATGGTGATTGATGTTGCACTCAAATTTTTGACAATCATAGGTGACAATAAAGCATGAAGCTTTTGAGTAGTTTCAGTCACAAAAATGTTACTCTGATCCCCATGCCAAATGCAATCATCAGACAATTATCACCCTGATAAAACTGTTCTGATGATGATCAGGGTTGATGTGAAACTAGTAAACAGTTATAGCAAGGTTCCTCTAGGCATTTTACTCTTTGTTGTTAAAATATATATATATAAAGGGTGTTCCAATAACTTGGACCAATTTTAAATGTGAATTAAGTTTCTAATGATTTTTTTCTTTTTCTTTCAGATTTAATAACTTAAGTCTTTGGCAATTTCAACCATGGAAAGATTAACAATCAAACAACAAGTTTCAAGAGTGTAACTGGAAAAATTGTTCATAAATTCAGTCACATGGGTCGGTGGCAGTTGTGAAAACACCATTGTGTGCTCATTTACGCCATTCACCTAAAAACATTGCTGCAGTGCACAAGAATGTGGCTGAAAATCCAAACACCTCTATTCATCATTGTGTGCAGAAATTGAACCTCTCCACAACAATATTACATCATTTCCAATTGCACTCTTGGTTGGTTGATTATGTTAACCAAAAAAATTATGAAGTGCACAAAATGCATTTCTGTTTGAACGTCCATTTTCATAATAGCCTACAATAACTTTAAAATGTTGTTTGATTGTTAATCAGTCCAAGTTATTGGAACACCCTTTATATATATATATATATATATATATATATATATATATATCAATTATTTTAATATATCTTTTGTTTATATGTTATTTTTTGATGGATACACTTATTTAAGTAAATGCTTCATTCTTTAATTAAAAAGTATTAAAAAATGAAGCCTGAATGTTTGAGAAATTTTGTAGAAATTACGCATTCTCCAGCAGGAATCAAACCTGTATCCTATACTGAACCACCATTAATCTTGGCATGCTATAACTGTTCAGCCACAGAGAACTTCCAGTTAAGCAAAACTCAAATTAATATTTTTAAACACACTTTCACTGATCTTTCTTGATCTATCACCTTCTCTCTTTTTGTATCCTAATGTAAACAATGACAATATATCATAGGAAATGGATTGAATAGTGTCTGCAGCTGAACGGTTATAGCATCTACTAAGGAGTCTAGCTGCTGCCCACTGCAAACATTTGTCAATCTGTGGTTTATTCTGTTATGCTGGGTATGACAATAAAACAATGAACTACATCTGGCAGCAAAACCACTGATCGAGGGATTGGAGCTTTTGAGGAACACGGAAACACCTCTTAATTGCTTTTTATTCCCAGGTCTTCCAAGCTATAAGCAAATAGTGAACTCAAAAAAAAAAGAAACAGCAGCACATTTTCATAATAAAATGAGCAACAATACATTTTTATAGCAAAATGATAATCAATGAAACAGCAAAAAATATAAATATACATTTTTATATTAAAACTGCCAACAATACATTTTATGATCTACAAAATATATATCTAGAAAACATACCTTTACTCTGAAAGTATATAATTATGTACAAAATATCTGTAGTTGAAAGAATAAAATCACATGCAAAATATTTAAATTTCAGAATTAAATAACCCATAGAGATTGATATGCCATCAAACAAAACCAACCAACCAAATAACCAACATGAAAGATCTCTTTCATGACATTAGTCTGTATAATATCCTAAAATTTCTTATAAACTTCAACAAAATATAACTTCAACAAAAATAAAACATATATACATCTACCATATACTCATTTGTGAAAGCAGAATAACATATATCATATGTTTATTACTTCAAAAGTCCCATAAACATTAAATTTCCAGCATTAAATGACCCATAAGGAGTTGATATGTCATTAAACAAACAAATCTAGTTTATACTGCAGCTATACTGAACTGACATTAAGTACAGTTTTTGGGAGAGAGTGTGTCAAATAACATATATATATATATATATATATATATATTATGAAATAAACAAAGTCTGACAATTATTTTAAGACATTTTTATGTTTATACATTATATAATAAACAGAGCATTTACTTAAATATTTGTATCTATAAAAAAGAATGTATAAACATCAAAATGTCTTAAAATATATATATATATATATATATATATATATATATATATATATATATATATATTGATAAAAACATTTTAATATTTTTTTTGTTTTTTCTTAAGCATTTCACCCCAAGCAAAGTGGGAGTGCCACTAGTATGCAAGGGCTACAGAGAGTGAAAGTAAGGAAAAAGACTAGGTAAGGAAGGGATTGAGGAAAGGGTAAAAATAAGAATGGTGATCAAGGCATCAGAAGATGTTGACGGACATTACATTTTAATTTTGTCAAGATTATAGTTATCAGGGAAGCAAGTAAGAGGAAGGAAGTTCCATTGTCAGGAGGTGTGAGAGAAGAAGCTGTTGGAGTCAAAGAGGCAGTTACATTTAACTGTTTTAACAGTAAAAGAGTGGGTCTGAGATGCCAATCTAGTAGCACACTTAAATTCATGCAGTTGGAGTACCAGGGAAAATAGCTTGTCAGAGCAGATGCCATGAAAATATTTATAGAAAAGACAGAGGAAAGCCACATTACATCGGTGAGAAAGTGACTGGAGTCGAGACACCAAGACAGGAACAATCACACTGCATATCTGTCATTAGATTTTGTCAAGATCCTTGAGATGAACAGCAGGGGCACCAGACCATATATGGCAACAATATTCCATGCATGGACAAATGATAAATTTGTAGATCTGAAGGATGGACTCAGACAAGAAAAACTTCTGGCATGACGCAGAGAACCAACTTTCCCTGCGGGAGCTGCAGCTATTGATTCAATGTAGTTCCACCTCGGGTCAGTGGAAAATGTGAGACCAAGAAGGTGCAGTGAGGCGCTATCATGGAGTTGAGCATCAACCATGTTGATAGGAGGCAGGGAAGTTTTTCTAGGGTGAGTAAATGACAGCAGTTTCATTTTGGATGCATTAAAATTATTAGCCATTTCCAGCTCCAGTCAACCACAGATTGAAGGTCGTTTTTGAGACCAACGGCCAGGTTAACTTTGTCAGCAATGCCAGATTTACTATTGGGACAGGAGTAAATGGTAGTGTTGTCTGTGTAGATGCTGACTTGAGAACTGATGACATCAGGAAGACCATTGATGAAGGTCAGAAACGGTGTAGGACCCAGGATAGAGCCTTGAGGGACACCAGCATTCATATGAAAGGAACTGGAAGAGAACCTATTCAGGACAACCTTAATTTCACAGTTGATTGGGTTAAATCAAATAATCATCCTGTAATAATGTATCCCTGAAGCTTATGTAGAAGGGCAGCATGCCAAACCCTGTCAAATGCCTTCAATATATCTAGAGCCACAGCTTGAGCTTCACTGTTATTATCAAGAGCTTGGTATACATATTAAGTTTTGACTGTAAGCAGATCAATGGTTGACCAGGCAAAACAGAAACCATATTATTTGTCAGAGAGCAGATCATGGGAGTTGAGATACTTAATTACTCCAGCATTGATTAGAGCCTTGAAGACTTTGCCAAAGAGTAGTAGGAGACTGATAGGACAGTAGTTAGAGGAATCAGAAGGGTCTCTAGAGTTCTTAAAGACCGGGATGACAGAAGAGGACTTCCAACAGGCTGGAAAGCAAGAATTGGCAAGTCGTATTGTTTGCAGAGAACAGGTACCAGCCCAGAGGTACATTTCTTTAGGACTACAGCTGTGTGTGTGTGTGTGTGTGTGTGTGTGTGTGTGTGTGCGTGCGTGCGTGTGTATATCTAGGCAGCATATCTCCATCCAAACATAATTCATTGAATAATACAGACATATTATGTCTAGTTATTTTTATAATAGTCCACTTTCTTGGCGTTAAGATGAAATTCATCAAGGAAGGTGCTGTAGTTTTTTCTTCATCAAGTACTTTTGATCTCCTCAGAGATCATCCTCAGGTATGAATTACAAAGACAAACTTATTGTAACTGTGATTGTTGTGATGGCGATTTTTAAAAACACATGTGAACATGCACTGTTATAATTATTTTAAAATTTAAATTTAGCCATTGTAGCTATGGAATTTTTCAAAACATGCATCCCAATGTAACGATGATAACAATATAATTGTTATACTACTAATAATAATATAATATATATGAAGTATAATAATAATAATAATATATGAATAATAATATATAATATATATAATAATAATATATGAATAATAATATATGAAGTATAATAATAATAATATAATATATATGAATAATAATAATAATAATAATAATATATGAATAATAATAATATATAATATATATAATAATAATAATAATATATGAATAATAATATATGAAGTATAATAATAATAATATAATATATATGAAGTATAATAATAATAATAATAATATATGAATAATAATATATGAATAATAATAATATATAATATATATAATAATAATAATATATGAATAATAATATATGAAGTATAATAATAATAATATAATATATATGAAGTATAATAATAAAATAATAATATATGAATAATAATATATGAATAATAATAATATATAATATATATAATAATAATAATAATAATATATGAATAATAATATATGAAGTATAATAATAATAATATAATATATATGAAGTATAATAATATAATATATATGAAGTGACTCATTTATATAGGAAATCACAAAGACTCTAAAGAGCTATGGCTATTACCCATGAAGCAGTTGAGTGCATACTACTTCCTGTAAGCCAGTCAGTAACACTACACTACAATGCCATCACCAATATCTAAAGAACCAAACAAACAATTATCACTTGATAATTATGAATATGCACAAGCATGGCTTAGGATATTAACAGCTAAAACTAGAACAGAAAAGCTGAAGGATTTAAAATCTGTTGGAGGAGAAAACCAAATAACTGATCTCTTCTTGGCAACTGCTGATTGTGAGGCCATTATAAAATTATCAGCAACTGCACACCCAAGACAGTCTGAGGAAATGATGTTTGATGATATCAGTCAGCTAATAGTGAAAAACTTAGTACCCAAGAAAAATTTGTGAATGCAGAGAGAGAGCTATATTTGTTAATATTTCTCAAAAATTGAAAGGACCAGTTATTGAATATGTTCTTTGTTTAAAACAGGCTGCTAAATATTGTGAATTTGAGAATCTGGGATTGTAAAACCATTCTATCGAAGAGGATTTGATCTAAATGAAATTGGTAAACCACCTTCAAAATGAGGAGTATCAGCAAATGAGTCTAATTCATTTACAAATGGGAAAGTTACCTCTAGAACAGTGTGTAGAATTTGTTCAGCAACAAGAATTAATTCTAAAATTTAACAGAACAAAAGTTATGGATCTGGACACATACACAATAAAAATAAAATATGTGTACTTTTTGTAGATATCATCAAAGAGAAAATAAAAATGCCTGGTATAAAAATGTGAAAAGTGTTTCAAAATGAATAATTTTAAATGCATGTATAAATCTCAAAAGAAAAAACATATGAAGAGGAAATAAGTATGGACATCTTTTCATTGAAAACTAAATTAAAAAAGGGTTGCTGAAATTTCCAATTAATAATGTTTAATTGGCCATGCAACTAGATACAGAATGTAATGAGATGATGATACCCAGAAATGTTGGGAAGAACTTAGGAAAATCAAGATTAAAGAAAAGATTTGTTTAATTAAATCCATTTGACAGATCCATGATAAAAATGTTAGGTTACTTTGAAGGCAACATGGAACTTAAAAATAAGTTTGATGTATTACCAATTATTGTGGCAAATTGAAAAGAATCATAGACTAATAGGAAATGATGTATTGAACATAAATTCAACAAAATTAGTAAAAAAAACAGTCTAGAGGGAAGAAACGTGGATGTTAAAAAACTATACAGTAAAGTTAAGATTAAAGAAAAATGTCTTCCCATCATGTTTTCACGCACGAAAATCGCCAGTCCATCTTCAAACAATAGTTGTGGAAAAACTAAAAAAATTACGCGAACACAATCTAGTAGAAGGAGTTTCGCCAGGAGGGAACAAATGGATCTCCCTGTTGGTAATTTCAAGAAAGGAGGATGGGGATCTGCACATCTGTGGTGACTACAAAATTGCTGTAAACCACAAAATATGTGCAGACTCATATCCTATTCCCAATGTAGAATGGGTTTCGAAGTCCCTTGTCAACATGAAAACATTCTCTAACATTGATCTAAAGTCAGCATACCATCAAGTACCTATTGACAAAGACTTTAAAGAAGTCATAACAATAAACACACCAATAGACTTATTAAGATGGAAAAGAATACTGTATGTAATGAAAACTGCAAGTGCCACTTTTCAAAGGGCTGTAGGGCAAGTTATTGGTAGTGATATAAAAAATCCAATATGCTACCATTACCAGGATGATATTTGTGCTGTTGCAATAATGACAAAGAATTAAAATGGAAAACCAGTATGGTATTGAATAAGTTAAAAAATGCTGGATTAACAATTAACAAAAAGAAATGTGTGTGCAACACTAAAAAATATGATTTTTGACATATCTAACAAAGGCATATCAGACCAATCATTAATTGACAAAATATTAAAAGTTGGAATCTTTCATAGCACTTGTAAATTTCTACAGATGATATATAGAGTAATACTGCAAATTGACAGAACCTTCTGCTGCTTTAAGAAAAAAGAATGTGGAAATTATTTGTGGCATTTGAAAATTTAAAAGCTGTTCTGGCAAAGAAGTCAGTAGTAAAAATATTTGACCCTAAAAAGGAAATAACAGTAACAACTGACACAAGTGAACATTCAATTTCAGGAATATTAGCTCAGGATGGTCATCCTATTATATATCTTTGAAGAAAATTGTCAAAAGCTGAATTGAACCACTCAAATACTGAAAAAGAAGCATTGGCCATGATATAGATGACAAAAAGGCTTGTCAGTTTCTGATTGGAAATAAATTCCTACTAAGGTCCAACCATAGACTTTTAGAACTCATATTTAATTTTAGGAATGAACTTCCTGAAGTAATGTCTTCTAGAATTCTAAGATAGGCCTGGTGTTTGACTTTGATATTGAGTACATGAAAAGCAATACCATTTCGCATGTAGATGCTTTGTCGAGATTGAGGTTCATTACTTCTGAAAGTGAGAAAGAGGAGGAAAAATTTGAAGATACTTTCTTACACTGGGCTGAAACTGATATTTTGTCGATAGACAAATCAGCTGAGGATACGAAGCAAGATCCCATATTGAACAGTATATTGTTCAGGATAAAAAAATAATAAGTGGAATAATTGCTCATGGATAGAAAGGCGTTTTAAAGAGGTTAGACACAAATTAAATGTAGAAAAGGGCGTAATTTGTAATGGAGATGTAGTGGTTCTGCCAGCAACACAAAGGAGCAAAATTGTAAAAAGTATATACGATAATGTTCATTGTGGAATAACATCTATGCAAAGGAGATTAAGGCTAGAGGCATGGTGGCCAAGCTATTCTACAGATGTAGAAGAATATGTAAAAAGGTGTAAAAAGTTCATTGAAAGAAGAAACTTCACACAGACAAAATCATATACATGGCCTAAAGAATCCCAGCCTTGGGACAGTGTACAAATGGATCATGCCCATGTTAATGGAGT
>OZ038499.1:62350932-62358432 GCA_964036315.1 Acanthosepion esculentum | reverse complement strand
ATACAGGGTGCGATGGGTAAATTGTCGCCGTTTATATTTTTAATTTCATGCATATGCATTGTTTGTTTTTAACTTTGTTGACTTCACAGTATAGTAGTGTCAGTTGGGCACCCCACTCTCAGAAAAAGTGCACCATGATTCAATTCACTTCACCAGTAGTTTTGAAATAGCATGCTGTACTGCTTGGCATTCACACTGGAAGCTCCAATACAAACATTTCAGTGTGTTTGGGTGTAGAGGAACTGGAAAGTGTTGGATGATATATCCAGTCAACATCATAGTGATCACTAGTGATGATGATGTTATGCTTCCATTCATCTCCCCACAGGGCCTCAGACTTGGAGGCCTACATCAAGTGCTTTGAGAAGGTACTGCTTCCTGGTGTTAAGGGAGTAGCTGCTGGAAGACTCTATGTCTGGCAACAGAACTCTGCACCATGCTACACAATCCAGTCATGGCTGACAGACAATTTCTGCACTACATCACTCCTTATATCTGGCCACCTAACTCCCCCTTAATTATTATATGTGGGGCACAGTTGAGCAGAGAGACCAATAAAATTTCACGTAACACCAAAGATGAACTGAAGGCAAGGATTATGGCAGCATTCACCAACTTAAACAAAGAGACTGCCCAGAAGGGTTGGAGGTGATTCCAGAGTCATCTGGAGGCTGTGGTTGAAACCAATGGCAATTTTATTGAATAAATTTACTCTTTAGTATTTCAAAATATTTTTGAGTAATTTTTGTAATTATATCTGTTAAAATGAGATGCCAGAGTTATTTTCATTTTTGCATAATTTAGATTACAATTTATCCATCGCGCCCTGTATATATAAAAAAAAAAGATTAAACTGATGCCAGGAAGATAAGGGTTAATAGAATGGCCTCCAACCTATCCAGATATTAAACCAATAGAAAACAGTATTCAGACAATTTATTACAAGTAATGATAAAGTCAAAAAGACATTAACATTAATGAAACTATAATGAAGATTATACAATATCAAGGAGTCCATATTAACATTTAAAATAATAGACTAATTTATCCAGTTATATGGGATATTGTGTTAATCAAATATATGTTCCTATAGACAATATATTTTGTCTTTATTTGCAAATAAAAATTTATGATGCACTTTGTTTGCATTACCTGACATTCCCAAAACAAATTAGTATCAATATTTTTAATAAAGCTGGAACTCACATGATATATTACTCATAAATATATGCTGAAATCTTTACTTAATAAATTTATAAATGTTTCCTGTTTGTTCCTTATCCTATCATTCTATCAGATTCTAACCCATATTTGATCCCAATTCACACATACATATATACACACACACACACACACACACACACACATATATACATATACATATATATATATATATATATATATATATATATATATATATATATATATATATATATACACACATACATACAGTACAGTTCAAAAATTTGAAGCGACCCCTGGTAACTTCTTTTTAAACTGGCCCCAAAATTAGTTGTTTTGTAGTTTCAATAAGAGAAAATTATTATACATGGTTAAAAAAAGTGAGACATGATCCTTTATTAGAAATTTTATTATGACAAAAAGAAAAAAGTTTTTGAAATTTTAATTTTTTGATTAAATTTTGCTCTTGGCAAGATATCCTCCTTTAGCCTTGTTTACTGCAGCACAAATGGTTGGCATTCATACATAAACATATGTATGTATATTTATTTATATATTTTAGATATACGATTGCATATGTATGTGTATATTTACCATTAATATTATATATATATATATATATATATATATATATTGTGTGTGTATTTAGGCAGCATTTTTTCATTCATACATGTTTCATTAAATAATATAGATAAGTGTTGTCTATATATTTCATGTAAGTTTATCAGACGATATGAAAAGAACTTACATAAAATATATAGACAACACTTATCTATATTATTTAATGAAACATGTATGAATATATATATATATATATATATATATATATGGTGGACTATATTCAACATATGAGGGTCAAGCAGCTCATTTTCTAGGAACCAACAGCCATATACCTGCACATATGATTTGATTTTTGTGGTGAAGGGTTTGTGCAGAACCAACAACACTTTTTGAAGGGCTGAATACAGACACCTGGTGCACTACGTGCCACAAGGTCCCCAAACAACTTTCCGCAGGTTTCGAATTCACAGTTTTCTTTCTCCTAGACCATTTTCTATCCAAGGCTATAGAACCAAGTCTGTCCTGCTATTTATCCATAGCTGGAGGGACAAGAAGAAGATTAATATCCTTCCCAAGGGTATTAGCACATAAGTGAATGTAATGGATTCAGCGGGAATTCAAACTAGGCTCTCCAATTCCTCAATCTGTGCCACTATCCATTACTCCACCGTGCCTCCTATATATATATATATATATATA
Organism: Acanthosepion esculentum; assembly: GCA_964036315.1. Taxonomy (NCBI): domain Eukaryota; kingdom Metazoa; phylum Mollusca; class Cephalopoda; order Sepiida; family Sepiidae; genus Acanthosepion; species Acanthosepion esculentum. The sequence goes on along the minus strand of OZ038499.1, from coordinate 62,355,990 downwards.
TATATATATATATATATGCAATCACATGCACATGCTTAAGAGAGAGAGAGTAAGAGAGAATAGGAAAAGGAAAAGAAGAAGTAATGCCAATAAAAAAAAGAAAAAGAAACATAAAAAATAATTGGTACATTTTAAAGTTTTGACTTTTTAAAATATTTTTATCTTTTTTTATTACTTATATTTTTAATAAGTTAAATGCAATAAGTATTTTCCTCTCATCATCTCTAACAAAGATAGTTTACTTGCTTCTTCCATGAATGGGGTATTTGAGCTCGAAGTCACAGATTGCAATGTGTAAACTTTATCCTGAGTCTTGTTATCCATTCTCAGGTTAATACATATTTTTGTTAATAATTTGTTTTGATCGACCTTTATAAATATACTGATTAAAATTTGCACAAAAAATTTCATTCAAGCAACTTGGGAAGATTAACATTTTCAGTACTGAAAATCACCTGAAGTTTACTGAAATTGTCTCTCTGTAATCCTTGGTTGGTATATAACTCACTTCAGATGGTGACAAAACAGTACTTGAAAATCAATGTCAGAGTCACCAGATTGATCTGAGAGATGACCTCCTAGCCACCAGGTACAGATCCACACCTTCCTTCACGAGATGTTAGTGGTTGCCTCCAGCATGCAAATATATGGTCAAGCATATACTCCTAGAAAATTTACATGTGTGACAAACCGGATGACAAGGTATATATATAAGAACCCAACTGAGGAGGAGGAAGAAGATAGTCTCATAGTGATTTTCCAAGCATAGCTTAGATGTGGCACAAGGCAGAAAGCATGGGGCACCCAGTGAGGATCGAACTCACTAGTCAGTCGTAATTGATCTAGCGAGACAAGCTTGCTAACCATTACACCGCCTTGGGGCGCCCTAGTCTCTTATATACTATGAGAACAGGTGTTTTTATTATTGTGTAAAATGTTAACATTATACTTGTATCATTTCCTGACCAATAACAATCTGAATTTTCACGCTATGCACTGAATTTTATATTATAAAATATTTTGCAATGACTTTCTATTAAATAATTTGCATTCATTCCTTTCCTAAGGGTATTAGTGTGAGAGTGGATGCAACAGAATAGGGAGAAATTTGATCTCGCCTTGATGATTCCACATTCTGCACTAATAACAATACCCACACCCTCTTCTTTTTCTACTATGTGCCACGTCTCCTTCAGGGCAAGGGTGATCATGGCTCTCCACAATTTCCTATGCTTTTTAACTTTTACTAAGATTTGTCTTTTTGTTGAATCATATTACATCACAAGTTCTGTAATCTATTAGTTTTATAGGGGGGCATCACATGCACTGCTGTCGTAGCTATGGTATGTCTAGGACAAAATAGCCTGATAAAACAAAACATATTTCAGATTTTTTTCCCCATAACTGGTTACCAATCAAGGCTACAAAAGCTAACCTGTTCTGCTATTTAATTCATAATTTGAAGAGGAGAGGGACTGATACCTTTCTCAAGGACATTTGTGTGAAAGTGAATGCAACAAAGCCATCGAAAATTCAAACTCTGCTCACTGATTTCTCTTCATCAATCATTATATGAGTACCCTCCTGCATAGCATAGCCTGTAGAATAGAATTCTGTAATTAGGTTCCTGATTTTGAAAGGCAACACAAACAATTTTGAAAAAATAACAGTAGGGTATGGTCGAAATGCACCATACTGTGATGTTATTAAGTCAGATTTCAATAGAAATGGTCCTGATTCCAAGCTGCACCCAGTTTAGCATTGATGGTGACACAACAAATGGAGACTGTCATCTTAGGAGGTAACAAATTTGGAAACAATTGTTAAGATTGGTGTGAGGTCTGTGGAAAAAAATAATTCTTGAAAACCTGCATATATGAAAAGTGTCAGCAAAGTAGGTTCCTTGTTTGCTCACACCTTTACAGAAGGAAACCAAAGCTCCCATGAACATTTGGCCTTGTGCCAGGAAAACTAAGGTAACTCTTTTGCATAATTATACAGCATGAAACATGTGTTCATAACTTGGAGTCCAGACAATAAGCACACAATGATAGCCACTACACAAGAAAGACACATGTCCATCTACCTGTAAGGTGATGCCCTTACTCATCTGGGATTAAAATGGTGTGCAGTATATGGATTTCTTAGCGAAATATATCACAGTAACCATGACTTATGATGTCTCATTGCTACTGAAATTGGGAAAAGCCATCAAAATCCATTGATGTAGAATGGTAATAGTAAGAGTCATATTAGTCATTTCCTAATAAGAAAACATTTGTATTCATTGACTAGTGCTACTCTTAATTTAAATTTACAAATTATAAAACAGTCTTTCAGGAAAATAGATTTCTCAAGTCCAGTAACTGTTATTGCTCTTTTCAGTATTGATGAGCATTTCCTTCCTAATTTTTGTTTGACGTAGTGTGGAATATTTAATATCTTGATTACGTCATTATTTTCCCTTCGAGTTGTATGTGCTACCCATTTTAGTTGTTGCCATTGTTGAAAGTTCTCAAGTGATGTGGTTTCTGTTATTTGGTACAGTTCTTTGTGATTCTCTAGCACCATGAGCTTAAGAAAGGACAGTCCTCACTAAGACCTACCAGTTTTATTTGTTGGAAATCATTTTTAATTATAGATCTAAGAAAGCAGTTATAAATTGCTGACAGCAATTTATAACTGCTTTCTTAGATCTATAATTAAAAATGATGGTTAAATAAGAGCAGTTTTGTTTTGGAGGCATTAAAATTTACAAGTCATTTCTTGCCCTAGTTAACCAATGATTGGAGGATCATTTCAAGAGCATCTGCCAGGTTTACTTCGCCAGATCTTACAGATTTGCTACTGAGACAGGAGTAAATGGTCATGTTCTTGTTGAGTCATGTTCTTAAATAACCTCATCAGATCAAGATGTCATGCATAATCATAAATTGCTGACAGTTTAGATATTTCTGAATGATTATGGTACTATGCATGACATCTTGATCTGATGAGGTTATGTTTCTCTTTTTTCTTTCCGTTGTACACATATATTTAATCCATTTTGCATAGTTTGCACCATCCTTTCAGCTAATCCATTTAATGTGATTGGCCCTGATTTGTCATCTCGTCTGCAGTCGCTCTCTCACAGACACGATGTTGCATCGCTCTGCCTTTTCTACAAGTACTTCCATGGTAATTGCTCCGAGGAGTTGCTTTTGCTTTTCCCTAAGCCTCGTGAATTTAAGCGTCCTACGAGGCTGGCATCCCGTTCCCACCCCTTCACCGTTGAAACTGTTAGATGTAGACATCTCTTCTACTCCAATAGCTTCATGTCTCGCACATCTCGCCTATGGAACTCCCTTCCCTATTACTGTTTCCCTGACAAATACAATCTCCAACGGTTTAAGTGTCGCGTCAATCAACATCTCCAGTTGCCTTGATCTATCCACTTCCCTTCTCCACATCCTTTCATCTTTCATTCCTATCTGCTCTCGCTCCAAATCTTCTGTAACCCCCTTGCCTTGATCGACCCACTGTCTTTCTCTTTCCCCACATCCTCTCCTTTACCACTCCTATCTGCTCTTCCTCCAACCCTTCTTTAACCCCATGCGTGATATTGGCCTCCAGCCTTGCTTGGGGTGATACACTTAAAAAAAAAAAATTATGGTGAAGCTTGAGCTGTAGCTCTAAATATCTCAAAGTTGTTTGACAGGGTTTGGCCTTTAGTCTTCTATATAAGCTCCAGGGCTATGATATTACAGATTTGATTTAATCCAATCATACCTATCAAATCATGAAATGAAGATCGTATTGAGCAGTTTCACTTCCAGATCCTTTCAAACAAACGTGAATGTTCCCCAAGATTCTATCCTGGGTCCCATGAATGTTTCTGATCACCATCAGCAATCTTCCTGATGTCATCAGATCCCAAGTAGGCATTTATGCAGATGACACTACCATTTACTCCTGTTTCAGTAGCAAATCCATCAGAGCTGACAAAATTAACCTGGTCACTGCTCTTGAAAAGGAGCCCCAATCATTGGATAACTGGGGCAGGAAATGGTTTGTAAATTTTAATGCCTCGAAAAGGAAACGGATCTCATTTAACCAGCATAGAGAAACTTTCCTGCCCACCATCAGTATGGCTGGAGAACAGAACAGTGCACCCTCTTTGCCCCATGTTTTTAACTACATTGAATGAACAGCTGCATCTACTGAAAGCAAAGTTGGGTCACTGTGTTGTGACAGAAGGTTTTTCTCATCAGAGTCGATCTTGTACATTTACAAATCTACCATTTGTCCGTGCATTGAATACTGTTGCAAGATCTGGTCTGGTTCTCCTGCTATTCATCTCGAGGTTCTTGACTAAATCCAAAGAAGTATCTGCAATATAATCAATCCTGGCTTGGCATCTCCACTTCAGTCACTTTCCCACCGATGTGACGTGGCTTCTCTCTGTCTTTTCTACAAATATTTTCATGGCAATTGTGTTGATGAGCTTTTATCCTTAGTGTCCTGAATACATGTGTAATTTAAGTGTGCTACTAGATTGGCATCTATGTCCTACACTTTCACTGTTGAAATAGTTAAATGCAACCGCATCTTCTACTCTAACAGTTTCTTTACTCTCACTTCCCGCCTGCGGAACTCCCTTCCATTTACTTGCTTCCCTGATAACTATAATCTTCAAAAATTCAAATGTAATGTCAATTGCCATCTATTTTCTTGAATCCCATTCATCTTTTATCTTTTCCTTAAGCTTCCTTATACCCAGTCTTTTCTCTCATCTTCACTCTCTGTAACCCTCTGTGTAAGAGTGGCATTCCCACCTTACTTGGGGTGAAATGATTAAAAAATATATGTATCTGTAATATAGATACATATATCTGATTAGGTGTCAGCCAGAGCTATCTTCACTCGGTAGAGTTACACAACTAAATCTAGCGTATTGTTTTTACAAATGTAAACAAATGCCCATCAGCCAAAGTGCTCCATTCATATTATGTGTGTGTGTGTGTGTGTGTGTGTGTGTGTGTGTGTGTGTGTGTGTGTGTGTGTCTAGATTTGTGCTTG
>OZ038499.1:62258432-62348432 GCA_964036315.1 Acanthosepion esculentum | reverse complement strand
TATTTTACTCTTTATTTTGATCTGTATTTTTTTTGTACAGCCTCCTGTCAACAGACAGTAATTCTGTCTACACCTGCATACAAATGTCTGACTCCATATTACCTCAACCATTTACAAACAAATGGCTCCAATTTAGGATCAGTTACACAATTTTCTCCTATTACAGCCTATGTATGTCACTCTGATAATAAATTACTTGAAGAGGAGTTATCTTCCTTGTTGAACTTTTCTTGACAGAATTGGCGTTAGGTCTATGATTTAATGGCATACATTGCAGAAATAAAATGTTTGGTTTAGTAAAACAGAGATAACATAAATGAGCCTTTTTCTTGTGGCAGTACCACCAGCAGATCTGATGAGATGGACTGGAAAGACATCAATATTTGTGCATATAGACATGCAAACATAACTGCTTGGTGTCAGAAAGACCCACTATTTATGCTTTATATTACAATATTAAAAAGTTATTCAGTGATTAACTCTTCTTTACCTACTTTTAATACCTTTCAGTACAGTCATACCTCAGTTCAAATAATTAATTAGGGGGAAAATGTATTCTTAAAATCTGTTATCTCCTTAAATCTGATAAATCCTTCATTTTGTAAAGAAGCAAGTATTATAGATCACATTATAAACACTTAGAATGTAAATGACTAATGTTATGTAAAACTATATCAAATATCAAATTATGCAATCTTAGCTACCTTTCTTTCATATTGAGAGGATTTTTGGAAGTGGCACTGTAGATGTAGTTTGCACTGTAATTTACATTGTACTCATAACCGAGACTTAGAAAAAGGAGTGCTAATAAAAAATACAATGTGTAGAAAGTTTTCTAATGATCATTGGCTAAAATTCAAAAATTCATCAAAGCACATACAAGTTATGAAAAGAAAGATATAGTTACACCTTTATTAAAACAAAATATACTAAAGCCATTTTGTTGCATACTCCCTCTCTTCTGGGGAGGTCATAGCCACTGTGCCAAATATGAAAAATGTTGTATAGGCCCTCGTTCTGGGGAACTCTTAGTTTTTAGACTTAAGGTGAACATAATAAAGTTGTCTTCTTCTCTTTCTTCTCTCGGCCAGGTGATCGCTAGTTGGTTTGTTCGGAGGTAAAATGAGAACTTCAACACAAGGGATTTTAAACTTATCTATTTTATTAAACATGTTGATGTGTACATTTTTAACAAGCCAGTGGGGTTTGCACTGTCACTGCAACTGTGGAGCAGTTTCCATACATGAAAATAACATGTCTACATTCTTTGACATGTAATTTCTCTGAAATCACTTTTTTATTTCTTTAACATAACCCATGTTCGACTCAGTCAGTCAAAATCGACATCCGTATTTTGTCTACTATCTGACCTTAAAGGTCAGCCTCAGAAGGTCTGAGCCAAAATACACTGCCACTAAAAAATAATAGTCTGAAACTATTAACAATTTGAAATTTAGGGTTACCTCCCCTTAATTTTCAAAACTCCTCCTAGGAGATACTCTCAGGACTATAAATACTCTGTGATAATTTTTTATCACTCGCTTCTGATCTTATCTGCTTTTTTGTCAACATGTAACCTCTTGCAGAGAACGCGTTTCCTTTTGGGAAATGCATGAACAATACACACACACACACACATACATATGCACATTCACTCATTGCACATACTTTGGACCATTATATTTTCACTTTCATTTGGCACACACATCTTTGTTTTTGTCACTTCATTGTTAATACATTGTTTGTATATATACAGTGTGACTCAAAAGAGTTTTCAAATACTGATATTTTGCATTTTCTCTAATAAAATGTGCTTTTATGGACAAAAGTTGAATATTTTAATTCCTTACTGCTCGCCCAATACCCAAACATTACATCTTAGAATAAATTATGAAAATTAGCTTTATTCGTGATTTTTTTATTAATTAAGGAAATAACAGTGACTCAAAAGTTTTTGCAAACTTTGACTTCAATGCAAAAAATTAGTCCTGTTCAAATCAGTTGTATAAAATAATGAAAAAATGCATAATGTATTATATACCGATGAAAGCTGGTATGGCTTTGTTTAGATATTACTGTAAGAAAACACAAGTAGCACATTAACCCTAGAACACTAACCCAGACGATATAGTGATTTTCCAAGCGTAGCTTAGATGTGGCACAAGGCCAAAAGTAGGGGGCACCCAATGAGGATCAAACTCACTACTAAGTCGTAATTGCTCTAGCGAGACAAGCTTGCTAACCTAACCATTACACCACCCCTAGGTGCCCAAACCATGGGTATATAGTACCCAGCGCAAATGATGTCATTGAGCATGCGTATGGTTCCCACACTCTGAGGGGTCCCAGCTGCTTAGTAGCATCAGTTGCCCAATTGACAGTGTAGGGGAAGCTTGCGCCGTCTTGCTCTCTCTACTCCCCAGTGCTGTAGGCCTGTGTTTGGGTAAGGTATACCTATGGTTGGTGATACGCTGTGTTGTGCGCGGTGGGTATAGCCTACCCAGGATAGTGTTTACATATTATTTTAGTGATCAATGGGGGAATGAAAAACAGGATTATGAGGCTGTGTAAATAGTGATTGTGTGTTACTTACAAATATATTTTACCCTTTCAGATTACAGGTTTATTCAAAATGTCTTTGAGTAAGAAATCATTTAGACTGTGAAATAGAGGCTATTTTATGTGAGAGTTCTGATGATGAAGTTTACGATTTAGAGTTTGAAGAATTATATGACAGTGACATTGATGCTGAATATGTGCAAGAACCTAGTGACAATAGTGACGTGTATGATGTACCTACAAGAAAGAAAAAGAAAGTAGTGCGTGTTAGCCCTGCCTTGACTGTGGTAAGCCCTTCTACTGCACCTGCTACTGCCCCTGTTGCTGGCCCTGCTGCTCCACGTGGACAACGATGACACACTGTACCTCAAACAGATCGTGATGAGCTTGTTGTACGCTTCAACACAGCTACCATTAGATCTAGAAAAGGCTTTATGTGGAGAACTAGGCCAAATGCAGGAAATATATTACATAGTGTCCGGCCTGGCCCCTCCCAACAAGCTTCCAAAGCTGACATCCCAGAGAAGTGTTTCTCTTTGTTGTTTGTGAATGAAATCCTCAATGAAATTGTGCAGTGGACCAACCAAAAAATAAACATTGATGCAGCAAAATACAAGCATCAGAAGGCCACAATACAACCTACAACACCTGAGGAGATACATGCCATGTTTGGGGTCCTCATTTTTAGTGGCTACAGGAGAGACAACCACCTCTCCACTAAGGAAGTCTGGAACCCTAAAGTTAGTTCCAATTTCTACAGGGCAGCTATGTCTGAGGGGCATTTTACTTTCCTCCTCAACTGCCTACACTTTGATGACTAATACCAGAAAACAGTGAAGAGGAACTAACAGGTTTTCCCCAATCAGGAAAGTGTGGGATATTTTCATCGAGGCCTGTGGCACCCATTATATCCCACACGAGTTCCTGACTGTTGATGAACAGTTGCTTGCCTTCCGTGGCCGCTGCCCCTTTCACATGTACACCCCAAATAAACCAGCAAAGTACAGCATCAAAATCATCATGGTAAATGATGTCAAGAGCAAGTGCATGCTGTCAGGGATCCCCTATCTTGGAAACAGGGGACACAGGTGACAGACAGGTAAAACCTTGGCCACTCCTTCACCAAGAACCTGACACAGTGCTACCACAACACCAACAGGAATGTAACAACCGACAATTGGTTCACCTCTGTACCCCCTCATCCAGGATATGCTGCACAATTGTGGGATGATGCTGATTGGGACAGTCAGGGGAAACAAGTCAGAGATACCAGAAGAGATGAAGGACAAGACCACACAGGCTCCAGGTTCCAGTGCCTTCCTGTTCATGAAAGACATGACACTGGAGTCGTATGTGCCCAACACCCCTTCCAGCAAGAAAATTGTCCCCCTCATGTCTTCAATGCATGGAGATAAGTCCTTGGCCAGCAGTGGAAAGCCAACCATCATCGAGGACTACAACAGGACGAAAGGAGAAGTGGACACTTTTGACCAAATGTGTGGTCAATATTCGTGTGGCAGGAAGACCAAGAGGTGGCCGCTCTGTGTGTTTTGTGGCATGCTGAACACTGGGGTCATCATCTCCTGGATCATCCATGGAGAAATATGCAGAAGACAGGTGGCAGACAGATGAAGAGGAAGCAGCTTATGCAGGTGTTGGCTGAGGAACTGGTGAAACCCTGGGGAGTGCATCGCCTCTCAATCACACTCTGCCGAAGCAGCTCCAGGATCATATATGCACTGTTTTTGAGCTTCCCACTCCCCCTAGACCTTCAAGAGTATCTGGACTAACCTGCAGCAGACATGAGGGAGTCCATGGTATGCTGTGTTGTCTGTCCCATGAAGGCAGACAAATCATGCTTCTGGTGTGTGTCTTGTCAACGAGCTATGTGTCTCAAATACTATTACACCATGTGTAGCAACTGTATGAGGCTGAGGTAAGTAGAAATGCACCTGAAGACTGTATTTACCTGTACATAACAAATAAATAGTCAGTTGCTACAGTCATTTTAGTTAAAAAAAAATTATTAGTGTAAAAAAAGTGATTTTTGTGGTAGATAAAATAAAGCCTTTTTCCACGTCTCATCCCTACAGAAGCCACAGCAGCTCAGGACCAGTACCCCCTTCAGCAGTGGCTCAGGGCCAGTACCCACTTCAGCAGTGGCTCACAGGACCTAGAAAGCCATATGAGGAGTTTGGAAGTCTTTGGAGGATAATTTTTATTTTTTTATTTTTTTATTTTGAAAAATTTTCCTATTTTTAATTACAATTTTCAGTACCTGATTTTCTTACCTAAATAATGTTTTTCAGTTCCTATTAATGTTAACTCAAAGTACAAAGTTTGAAGTGCCTGCATGTAAAATATTTCAAATAAAGATTTATATTTAATATTTTTTTTGATATTTTCAAAATCAGGTATGATATACCCATAGTTAGTAGTGGTGTAACTTTAATTGATGGTTAGTGCTCTAGGGTTAATATTTAATTTTTCGACCATCATTCTTAAGAAGCTCATTAAGTCATTTATCAACTGATGAAGTGAGTTTCCTTACTTTACTGGTTGTAATTTTAGAACAAACATCCAAAATGCACTTCCACAGGTGATCTTTGTTCAAAAATTGCTGTCCATTTTCATAAACTCAACACTTTACCATGGCCTAAAGGTTCTTACTAGGGTTTAAATCGGGACTCTGTGGTGGTCATACTATAATCTTGTGCCCTGTAAAACCTTGATTTGCCAACCACTCTTTGGTGAAATATGCCACATGACTGGGGACATTATCTTGCTGATAAACAAAATTACTACGGAACTCATCATTTAGTGAATTCAACCAGGGTATTAAATTTTCTTTTAAAAATTGGCAAGAATTACCTGAATTCTGTTTGAGTCCTTTTGGCACAAGAAATGGTCCAGTTAATGTTGAGCTACAAATTCCAGCCCAGCCTTGTTGGTGTTTAAAATGCAAGTGAGGAGTTCCACTATGAATGAGCCAACCTCTTTTCCAATCATCGGAGCCATCTAATGTAGCTCGGGCTTCAACCGTCCAAATTACTCTTTGGAAATCAATTTTTAAGTAATTGTTTGCCCATTCTAACCTCTTCAGGTGATTCATTTTGCTCAATGGAGGGCATGAATTTGGAGAACGTTGTTTTGCCATACTATGGAGGATGCGACTCCATGTTGCTTTCGATACTTCTTCAACGCCAGCTTGCTTAGTCTCTTTGTTGGTGCTGTGAGAGTTCCATTTGAGCACTCTTTTAATTTTTCTTAAATCTCTCTTGTTAACTGCACATGGGCGACCACCCTTGTGCTTCTTGCACTCAACTTTACTATCATTATACACTATTATAATCTTGTGCCCTGTAATATAATGATAATTATATTACAGGGAGAAATATCACCTCTGTGCCCCTCTGTGCATGAGGTGTTTGGAAGTCTTTGGAGGATAATTTTTATTTATATTTTTTTTTTATTTTGAAAAATTTTCATATTTATAATTACAATTTTCAGTACCTGATTTTCTTATCTAAATAATATGTTTTTCAGTTCCTATTAATGTTAACTCAAAGTACAAAGTTTGAAATGCCTGCATGTAAAATATTTCAAATAAAGATTTATATTTAATATTTTACTTCACTCTGAGGTGATCTTGTTTAATAGTTCATTTTTGCTATTTCCAGTGTGGTTTTATCATTTTGATATTTTGGCTTTTTCATCAGCAGTAAGCATCTTCCCACAAGCCATTATTTTAATAGTTATGATTTCTGCAAACTCTTTTGATTCACCTGAAATATATAAAAATCCTTAAATAAATAATAATATGGAGATTTTCGTTAATCAAACCTTTATGTCACGTTGGACATGTCATTTTAAATTAAATATATTTATTCTAATGTTTACACAAGCCATTACAATTGCTTAACTTTGTATATTCTAGAAATGTTATAGGTGCAAACACTTTTGAGTCACACTGTATATTGATTCTCATCATTTCTTTACATTTCTTTACATATACTTACATCCTGAGTTTGCCATGTTTGTTGTGGGCATTTCAGGAGACACACATGTTTATCTCTCAATGCATATACTGGCCTGCTACCGGCCCACAACAGAAAAAGTCCCAATAAATAAAATTAGCAATTTTGATGATAAGCACAGAACAAAAAATGCGTTAAATTAGATGAGTATCTATTTGAAGAGATTAAGTTGTAACCACACACCTGTACTGGAATCATCCTTCTAAAACTGATTTGTTTTTTAATGCACTCACCAAGGTTCACTTAAAGTAGTCACTTATAATAAACAAATAAACTTGGCTTCAATCCAAAGCATTCTGATGGATCTCTCTCTCTCTCTCTCTCTCTCTCTCTCTCTCTCTCTCTCTCTCTCTCTCTCTCTCTCTCTCTCTCTCTCTCTTAAATTTTTTAATTTCCAGCTAACTTTATAGCTAACAAGGTTGACATGTACCTAGTAACTTAATAGGGACTCGATGAATGATTTCTTTTAGCATTTATCTAATTTCATTTGATGAAAAAGTCAATTCTTTATGGCCCATGTGATTCATAAATAACTCAAAAAGGATTTAATAAATGATTAATGGCCTCTCTTATCCTCAAAAATCTCAATGCATCAGTTTTGTCTTTCATTCTGACCAAAAGAAGCTGAAATGCATCATTTATAGCTTTTCTAATTTTGTCTCATCATCTCCACTTGTGTTACAAATACTATCATACATCCTACAAACATACATCTAGCATTTATCTAACTTCATTCAGTAAAACTAAAAAATCAGTTTATTATGGCCCCTGTGATTTGTGATGACTTCCTTAAATATGATATTGCTTAGATTGAGGTATGTTAAATCAAAGTTTTACTGTATGGAAGTTTATTTGTTACCTTATTTGATGGCATAGAAACTTTCTTTACTGCATTTAATGTTGCAATATGATACAATTGCACTAAGTATATGTACTAATGGTCTCCAGAATCTGAATAAACATTAGGCTACTAGATACCTCAAATTTGCATATGAGATATGACTGATATTTTTTTAACTATCAAATATGGAGATCTCTCTCATTTTCTCTCTCTCTCTTTCTCTCTCTCTCTCTCTCTCTCTCTCTCTCTCATGCACACAAGCACACATTGCCTAGTAGATTTTTTAAATTTATATTGAAAACTGTTTATAAAAATTGCTGACATTGGAAAAGTGTTTCATTCCAGCTAATTTTATAGCTAACAAGGTTGAAATGTACCTAGTAAGTTAACAGGCACTCAATGAATTATTTCTTCTAGCATTTATCTAATTTCATTCAGTAAAAATAACAAAATCAGTTTCTTATGGCCTATGTGACCCACGAGTCCTTCCTTACATTTGATATTCCTTATTTTGAGGGATGTTAAATACATATCTTTTTGTACTCTGTATGAAATTTTAAAAATTGCTTTCCATATTCAAAGGCATATAAACCTTCCTTATTTGCATTTAATATTTCTGTATGATACAATTACACTTGGTACATGTACTGATAGTTTCCATGCAACCACTTTCCAAGATCTGTGGTTAGAAATGACTTTCAGCGAGTGAAGTCTGTGGGTCTTGGCAGAGACCATCCTTCTTCAAACTCTGTGAACTGATGCTACAGAATCACAAACAAAAACCTGTAGCAGATAAGAAAAACCACATCACTTGAAAACTTCCAACAGCAGCAACAGCTAAAATGGATAGCACATGTAATGCTAAGAGAAAATAATAACATCATCAAAATTAACCTAACTTCTTCTACGTGCCATGTCCCTTTAGGATGTCAGCAATCATGGTTCTTCACAATTTCCGGTCTTTCTTTTGTAGTTCTTAGTAAATTTTGTCTTTTTCTTATCTCTCCCAAACCCTGTTCTGCACTCTATTTACACAAGCTCGTTAGGTATGCATTATGCACTGTTTTCCTCAGTCCCTCTTGCTTTCAATATTTACAAGGTAACCAAAAGAGTTCTGGCTGCTTTTTGATTTATTAGAAAAAAAAGATATACATCAAATTTGACATACCATTAAATCCATATCTTTTTGTGCTCTGCATGGAAATTTAAAAATTGGTTCCCATATTCAGTGGCATATAAACCTTCGTTAAAATCAGAAAGAAAGAGACTGTCAGGCATTTGCGATAGAATTAAGATCATGATAATATATTATTACAAATGCCCTGAAAATGATTACCTTTCCCCTTTTATAAGTTGGACTATTATAATATGCATGAGAGGGTGCTGGAAAGATGTAGTTTAAAGTGTTAAACTGAATGTAAATAAGGTATAAGTGCTTTTTCATCCAGCTAACCTTCAGGGAATCATGAATTGAACACTTTATTTAATCTACGGGGGTAGATTACTGTTGCTCTGTTGACCATGTTTAGAAATATCTCATCTTGATTTTATTTATTACAGCTCTGTAATTGTTCACTCTGTTTCTACTGAGTCTAAATCTGCACTACGCAGCCCAGGGATTGAACTTACAATTACTGTCAACAAATTCACCAACCAATTCACTACGATGCTGTGTTGAGGGCTATAGTTTGTATGTAAATAATGATAATCCTCATTTCAGTAATTCAAACAGAAGAGGTTAGTTGATTGATTGATTTGGCACCATGCCAACCCTTGTTTGGTTATTTAATATCAAATTTTGTATGGGGCATCCAGTGCAGGTCAAACTCGATACACAATGGTCAATTAGACTAACATTGCTAATCATTATCCCCAGCCAGTTCAACTTTTTTAAATCAAATAAAATGTGGAAGTTTATATTTCAGTGATGATTGTCCCTTTAAGATTTCAAAGTGCTACAAATGTGGAAAAGTAGGATATAAAAAGTCACACTGTAAAACTAAATCAAGGAAAAGTTCTCACACAAAAAAAATTTCATACACAATGTTGCAATGGAAAAAAATTACAAGCTTGGCCAAAGACAGATTCTTCATGGTCAAACTGCACATATATTTTGCAGATCCAATAAACAGATTGCATTATCTTGTGATAGTGAATAGCTTTACTAAGTGGCATGAAATTTATAAGTGCAAAAAAACAACTTTCATGGTTACAGTGAATTTTTTACATAAACTGTTTGCAAGATTTGGCATTTCAGATGTCATAGTCACCATTCACTGCTTACAAATTCAAGGAATTTTGTGAGATGTTCTTGATTGAACATATTATTACTTTGCTGTATCACCCCATATATAAAATATACATCTTTTCACTTCAGAAATGATATTACATAACAGTTAAATACTCTTCGTTTCTAACAAAACTTTGCTTAGCTTTTGGAAGGCATCTATCCCAATGCCTCTTTGGATTTCCATGTCTCACTTTCCCTCTTCTGTTAATAACACCCCCCCACATATTTAAATTCTTGTGCCTGTTTGGATTTGACATCTCTAATTTGTAATTTGCATGTTAAGGCTGTTCCTTACAATTGATGTTTAGTCGTTTCTTTTCGATCTTCTGTACTATCTTCTCTATTAGTTCTTGTATTTTCTTTCAATGTCTGCTATCAACACTGTGTCATCTGCATATCTTAGAAGGTTAAGATTGTGGCCACTAATAATGAATCCTGGTCGACCTTCTAATTCTCCCAGAATCACCTCACTATATAGGTTGAATAAGCCTGGATAGAAGATACATCCTTGTCTTACATCTTTTTCTATTTTTGTATATTTACTGAATTCATTTTCTACCCATATGCAGGTGGTTTGCTCCCAGTATAGGTACTGGATTATTCTAATCTCCTTCCCAAATAAATCAAGCTTACCTAACAGTTCAAATAGTTCTTTGTGACATACTTTATTAAATGCTTTTGCATAATATATCCATTTATAAAATAATGTTTAAACAAATAAATTAAAAATCTGCCAGATTTAATCCATTTCCTAAAAAAAAATAATCTATAAAACATAAGTATATACCATTTTGCATTTATGTTACTGATTTTAATATAATTCTGAGCATAAATATCACACTCTTGTTCTGGTGTCTTTAACGGACATGTACTATTCTTGTCCTATTAAAAAATTACATATAAGACCTTTTAATTTTGGAATAAAACAGGGAAGTCTTATATATAATCAAATATGTAACTTTTTTTAATGTCATATGTGTTCAAGATGTAGGAAATCATGGTTTTCCACTGTCTCCTTTCTTTTATTATCTTTATATTACCATGATTTCTTGGGAAAGATAGTGGAATTGTTCCCTGTTGCTTTTTACATGATTTGAAATTGTGAGTACTTTTTCTCTTAGACTGGCTACCAACAAGAGAGAGTCCAGATGCTGCTGCTATTTAATTCATAACAGTAGCTGTGATGGGCCGAGAAAGGACTGATTCATGCCTTTTCCAAGAGCATCACAACAAACTAGGCAATAATTTGAACCTGTCTGGCTAAGTACCCTTTTGGCGTTGATAACCATTATGCTACCAACTCTTAGATCTTGTGCCATTATAAAGTTGTCTTAGTAAAATTATTATTCCTTCACTTCTGAACTCCATTCAAATTCATGTTGGTATGTTGGACACTATGACTTGGACCCTATGAGGGTATGGTGTGTGGTTTTATTTCAGTTTTAAATTTTGTGTTTGTATTATAAATATTCACTCATTACAAGACCAAACAGCCACTCAAGCTATAGGGTCACTGAATGATGTTGTTGTCGGCTCATAAGAGCCAAAAGTAAGTGAAGATTCTATTTTCAAAGTGATGTGGCCGTAACCCGCTAATATGTTAGAAAGCAAGAGCTGTGGTGCATTGATTACTCCCAGAAAAATCTGGAAGGGAGCTAAAAGAGCTAAAAAGCATTAACTGGAATAAAATTAAAAAAAAAATACCTGATTATAATATCTTCCGAATGTGCATTTCAAATTAAACTAAACCTCTATAGTTTAATTTGTCTTCAATAATCAATTTTGGAATGCCTGTTGCAGCACCTGATGTTACGATACAAAAATCTAAGTGAAGTTCTTTAAGTGCGTATTGATTTTACTTCAATGAACTCTTTCCATTAAAGATCATTTAAAAAAAGTCTTTCACCACATGGTTGGTAACACCCCTTTTTCAGTACTATGAACTCTCAAGGCGACAATAAGTGTTTAAGTAAGTGAGGAAGTTGTCATATTTTTTTTAAGCAAGTTCATCCCAACAAAGGCAGTAAAGCCACTAAGGTACAAAGGATTACTGGGTATGGAAGAATTAAAAAACAGAAACACTGTTAAGGAGAAGGAACAAAAGAAAAGTAATCAGGAGGACAGAAGATAGCAATTGGCATTGCATTTAAACTTTTGCACATTAAAGTTGGCTGGAAAGCATGGGACCAGAAGAGAGTTCCACAGACGAGAGGTGTGAGAAAAGAAACTGTCAGCACAGACGTTATGGCTACATCTAGCTAGCTCAACTATAAATTGATGAGATCCCACCACCAGTCTAGTATTGTGCTTAAATTCATAGTCTAGTTACCACAGCAAAGAGCTCATCCAAATAATTACCATGAAAGTATTTATAAAAAAGACACAAGGAGGCAAGTTTACAAGGGTGGGAAAGTGACTGAAGCCAAGATCCCAGATCAGGACCAATAATATTGCTGATTCTTCTTTGGATTTTATCAAGTGTCTCTAGATATAAAGCAGGAGTTGATGACCATAAGTGGCAACAATATTCTAAGCATGGCAAATGATAGTCTTATAGATATGTAAGATAGATTCAGGAAAGAATAATTGTCTAGCACAACACAGTGAACCAGTTTTCTTAGCAGCTGACCTAGCAATGGATTCAATATAGTCTTTCCACTTCATGTCAGCCAAGAACATTAGCCTGAGAAGATGCAACAAGCTGATGGAAGGCAGAAAGATGATTAATAGAGAGCAGTTTAGTCTTGGATGTGTTAAAATTGACAAAGCATCTTTTGCCCCAGTTAACAAAAGACTGAAAGTTGTTTTTGACATCACCCACCAATTTGACCTTATCAGACTTGCTATCAAGACAAGAGTAAATGGTTGTGTCATCAGCAAAGATAATGAAATGCATATATGAAATTTTGTGACTTATCTTTTTGCTTATATATTTACATTTTTAAATGTATTTTAAACATTTAACAGCAATTGTATAGAGCAAAAAACCTGAAAACTAAAGTCAGGAAACTTCTATTTTCCAGTTACAGTAACTGCTGTTTGGTTATTCCTACCAAAATATAAACATGTGACATTAACTCTGCTCCATTTACTAGTACAAATTTAATATAGGTGGCCACGGCCTGTATATTAGCCAAAAAGAGGCACTGACAAAGAAAGCTTTGAGAATTAGATTTAAAATAAGGTGTCTTGGCTGGGGGTAATGATTAGCAACTCTAGTCCAATTGACGATTATTACTGAGTATTGAGTTTGACCCTCACTAGATGCCCCATACAAAATTTGATATTAAATAACCAAACAAGGGTTGGCATGGTGCCAAATCAATCAACTCACCTCTTCTGTTTGAATTACTGAAATGAGGATTATCATTATTTACATACAAACTATAGCCCTCAACACAGCATCATAGTGAATTGGTTGGTGAATTTGTTGACAGTAATTGTGAGTTCAATCCCTGGGCTGGGTAGTGCAGATTTAGACTCAGTAGAAACAGAGTGAACAATTACAGAGCTGTAATAAATAAAATCAAGATGAGATATTTCTAAACATGGTCAACAGAGCAAGAGCAATCTACCCCCGTAGATTAAATAAAGTGTTCAATTCATGATTCCCTGAAGATTAGCTGGATCAAAAAGCACTTATACCTTATTTACATTCAGTTTAACACTTTAAACTACATCTTTCCAGCACCTTCTCATGCATATTATAATAGTCCAACTTATAAAAGGGGAAAGGTAATCATTTTCAGGGCATTTGTAATAATATATTATCATGATCTTAATTCTATCGAAAATGCCTGACAGTCTCTTTCTTTCTGATTTTAAGGAAGGTTTATATGCCACTGAATATGGGAACCAATTTTTAAATTTCCATGCAGAGCACAAAAAGATATGGATTTAATGGTATGTCAAATTTGATGTATATCTTTTTTTTCTAATAAATCAAAAAGCAGCCAGAACTCTTTTGGTTACCTTGTAAATATTGAAAGCAAGAGGGACTGAGGAAAACAGTGCATAATGTATACCTAACGAGCTTGTGTAAATAGAGTGCAGAACAGGGTTTGGGAGAGATAAGAAAAAGACAAAATTTACTAAGAACTACAAAAGAAAGACCGGAAATTGTGAAGAACCATGATTGCTGACATCCTAAAGGGACATGGCACATAGAAGAAGTTAGGTTAATTTTGATGATGTTATTATTTTCTCTTAGCATTACATGTGCTATCCATTTTAGCTGTTGCTGCTGTTGGAAGTTTTCAAGTGATGTGGTTTTTCTTATCTGCTACAGGTTTTTGTTTGTGATTCTGTAGCATCAGTTCACAGAGTTTGAAGAAGGATGGTCTCTGCCAAGACCCACAGACTTCACTCGCTGTAAGTCATTTCTAACCACAGATCTTGGAAAAGTGGTTGCATACAACTGAGAGTTTAGATATTTCTGAACAGGTTTGGTGCCATGCATCACATCCACATGAAAATCCTGATTTGACGAGGCTACTTAAGAACATGACTCAAATTTTCAGGTTAATGTTTTGGTTTTGTAACAATTGGTAGTATTGGGCGAAACTACCTCTAGCGCAGCCTATTCTATGCTCAGTTTCCTTTTCTCCTATACTAAATTTGTAATAATTGATGAACACATTGAGGTATTTGAAGTGTTTAGTATTTACTAATTCCACATCTCAAATATTTATGGATTCGGCATGTATACCATATACAATGACATAATGGATTAAAGTCTTGGTGTGGGAATTTGTGGGTATGATAATTGTGAAATTAATCTCTGGGTTGAAAACAGGTTGAGATATAATGTAAATAACCAACCAACATTTGAAACATTAGCAGAAATAACAAGCAAGGCTATCTGGCATTTATTTAATTTAACAAATCATTAATCATTGTCTTGAGTTCATTTTGTCTTAGGAGAAATATATTGATATAAAGAAAACAAAACATGTTTAGGAGTAAGATAATTAACCATTAAGCTCTTCCACGCAAAAAAATCAATTCACAGGACTATTTGAACTTGCTTTATTTAATTACAATAATGATTATCAATAAAACTCATCTTTTGAATTAATTTTGTCTGAGAAAATATATTCAGATATTAAGGTGTTCCATAAAACAAAAATTAGTCTATATGATGATTTTGGGACATACACTGATGAGCTAAAATATAACCAGTAACATATAGCAAGAATGACACCTACTATCTCATAACAACAGCACTTGTCAGGGATATATCTCCAGACATGTATGGTAGAACAATCTATCACCATAGATTAAATAAAGAGTTCATCTTGAATTGTCTACCTAGATTGACAATTTTTTTTTCAAGATGATGTTCATTTTGTACCAGTTCCAAGAGCTGCTCCATATAAATGGTTACAGAGTAAAAGGCACAGTTTATAGGCATATATGGGGAAGATAATTGGTTAACCCTAGACTTAAACAGGTTAAGATTGTAGTGATCAAGGAAGCAACCTCTTGGGAGTCAGTTCCTGAAAAAGGTTGGGAGACACAATAGTTGAAATTTGATAATACAAACAAAGATAAGGACATTCGTTCCACTTTAAATAATGGTACTTCGTATATCTTCAAAATTGCTCTTACCAATTAAGGTAGGTTTTGGGGTCTTTGTGCCAGGATTTTAACAGCAGGCCCTTTAATCGTTGCAAGTTAAATGGTAAACGCTCTGCAGGCAGAACAAATTTGTTGTTTGATGGGTTTAAGGTCTAAGGAGAAACATTAATAATATTCAGGGACTTTTGCATGGAACACTTTATTTAATCTATGGCAGAAGATTGTTTTCATTCTGCTTTCTGCAGTGCATCTACAAACACAGATGTGAGGAGATGGGCACTGACCACTTAAGCATTCCATACTGTATCCCAAACAAGTCTACCAATAGAAGACTACAGTCCTGCTTATCATCCTGATGCCAATGTACTGATAATGAAAGAGGTTATGCTGATGACAGATGTATTCATAGTTGGGATACGAATGATCTTGAATAGAAAATCAACACTCTTTATCAATTGTTTCAAGAAATAGGCCTCAAGATAAACCTTTCCAAAACAGAAACTATGATCTTGAATTGGAATGAAAGTAGTGATGGCACCTACCCTGAATCCATCAGAAAAGTTCAGGATGTGAAATTGGTAAATACTAAATATTTCAAATACCTTGGCATATGGATCGTTTATAACAAATTAAGTATAAGAGAAAAAGAAAGTGAACATAGAATAGGCTGTGCCGGAGGGAGCTTCACCCAACTCCACAAACTGCTATGAAACCAAAACATCAACATGAATAGCCATGTTAAGTCAAGACTTTCATGTGAATGTCATTCATGGCATCAAACTCATTCAGAAATATCTAAACTCTCAGGTGTATACAACCGCTTCTTAAGATCAGAAAAAGACTTTGAGTGAGTAAAGTCTTGGCAAAGGTCATCCTTTTTTGAACATCGTGGACTTGCGCTACAGATTCACAAACAAAGAACTGTACCAAATAACAGAAACTATATCATTTCAGGACACCCAACAGCTGCAACAACTAAAATGGATAGCCTATACAACTAAAACATGACATAATTTGAACTGTTATGACATAAAAAAGATGTTGAAATTCTTTGCCACTTCAAATAAAGATTAGGGAGGAAACCCCTATCAATACTAGAAATAGAGATAATAGCTACTAGATTTAGGAACCCTGTTTTTCTAAAAGATTGTTTTATGAGAAAGATGTTATAAATTCCAATCAAAATCAGTACTGGCTGCTCGGTCAAAGAATGCTAGATGTTTCCTTATAGGGAAACAACTAATATTACCATTAACATATCTAGAAATATCTTGTCATATTCTTTTTTAGTACTAATCAGCTGTTGCTATTGTTGCTTCCACTGTCTCTAAGTCTGTACTACCCAAACCAGGAATTGAACTCACATTCCTTTGGATTATAATAAATAATGATAACTCCTAATTACAGAATTCTAAGTAGAAATTATAAAGTAGTGATATCTTATTAGGCAGGGTGACAGTGGTGTAGGGTGGACAGAGGAAGAGCAATAGTTTAAATTGCTCCAGGTGCTCAAAACACACTCTAAACCACTGCAGGGATTATTATAATTTGACTGAACAGCGTATATAGTTGGGTTTACTTTTGTCATTTCTTAAATTTGGGGAAGGAGATTGAGTTGATCTAATAACTTTTCAGCACCCCTGAGACAACAGAAAAAGTGGTTCCACAGAAGGATGGTGAGAATACCATAGATCAAACATGTGAGCAATGGTAAAATTTCAGGGAAAATGGAAACAAAATACTTATACTTTGACTGAGAAAAAAAACAGTTGAATTTTCTGAGGCACATAATGAGGAAAGAGAGCCTGGAAAATTTGATACTCACAGGACATATTGAAGGCAAAAATGGGTTGAGGAAAATGGCGCATAAACTATCTAATGAGCTTGTGTAAATGGATAGTAGAACAGAGTTAAAGGAGATAGAAACAAAAAAAGCAGAAATGCTACAAAGGATATAGGAAACTGTGGAGAGCCATGATTGCCAATGTCCTGAGGGACATGGCACATAGAAAAAGAAGGTAGATAGATATGAACAGGCTGTGACATATAGGCAGGTAGATAGATAAGAATAGGCCGTGATATATTTGAACAAACTTGGATATGATGAAAGATAGAAATAAACAGACTAAAATAGCTTAACTGTGTTACAGATAAACAAATGGTTCTGCTTGAAATGACAAGTATATACACTAGTTTGGGGCCACCTTGCATTAAAAAGCACCTCAAAATGGGATATTTTTTTTATTTTTTAAAGTAAAAGATAAAATTTCAGTGTCTACAGTGTATTTGCTTTTATTTTTCAATCTTTCTTCAGTCTCCTCTTACTACGAAATTTGGATTTGTCTGTCCACAATACATTTATTTATGACATTATGAATATTTTGTATGAAATAACATTATAAAGGGTTTCCAATAACTTGGACAAATTTTAAATGTGAATTCAGTTTAAGCATCTAATGATTTTTTTTCTTTTTCTTTCAGATTTGGTGGACATTTGGGTGATATTACTTTTCCCACATAATTGCCATGACTTAAATGACATGATCCAATAGAGAAATAAATAAATTTTTACTAATAACACTGATTTATTTACTGCTGACTTTGATCTGTCTTAATGAAACACCTTTTATTTTGTCTTCACTCTTAACCCCTCAGTAGACTTTTTGAGACTATCAAAATTTTCAATGTTAATACAGGTTGTAAATGTTAACTCAACACTGACTAATGTTGTAAAAAGAAAATATGGATCTGTCTCTGTTTGAAGAATAAAAAGATTGTTCAATTACAACGGTGTTTTTATTGGGTTTTTTATTTTTATTTTTTTATTTTGAAGTAATTTGCACAAAATGGAAAAATCAAAGCAACTAAGCATTGAGGTGAGGCCACGAACTAAAATTTTATTCAAAAAAGTTTATTCTCAAAGACAAATTGACAAGAATTTGAAGATTTCTTAACACGGGGTGCAATATTCATTACAAAAACAGTAAGAAACTGGTGCAAAGTTTGGCAGAAAAAGTGCTGCAGCACTAAAAGTGACAACTGCTGCTTAAGATAAACACTTGATTATTGAGAGCAAATGAAACAGAAGGAAAACTGCTCCAGAGTTGACAGCTGAACCTAATTCCTTTCTGAGAGTAACCAGTGTTGCTCTCAAGTGTGAAATATCGACTTAGAACATCAAGGCTCACAGGGTGCATAGCCATCAAGAAACCCTTATTACTGAAGGTGAAATAAGCAAAAAAGACTGTTATGGGTAAAAAAAAAAACAATAGAAAATGAGACATTGAAAGAGTGACTAAAATGTATTGTGGACAGACAAGGATGTATTTAAGAAAAAGTCAGGAAAAAGACTGAATGATGAATAGTGGTTCCAACTGTGAAGCATGTTGATAGGTCTGTTATAGTGTGGGAGTGTTTTAGGTGAGAGTAAAGTGGAGACTAGCTTCAGGTTAAGGAAATCATGAAAAAAGAACAATATCATTCAATTTTACAAAGACATACATGATGCCATCTGGTTTACACAGAAGTGGAAAAAAATTCAACAAGACAATGATCCAAAAACAATCATTTAAATTATGTTAAGATTACCTCTGGGTCAAAGAAAAGGAACAGAATTTTGGAAATTATGACCTGACCTCTATGCCATTGAATTAGTATGGAATCAATTGGATAGGAGAGTACAAAAAGAATACTCAGCGTATGAGAGTGAGCTTTTTCAGTGCTTGAAGACTGCTTGGGAAGGTCTGCCATCTATTTTTTTCCAAAAGCCGTTGGAAAGAATAGAAAGAATTTGTAAAGCAGTAATTAATGCAGGTGGTGGTTTTATTTATGAAAGCAAAATATGATGATGTTGTATGATAATTTTTTTATAGTTAAGCTCTTATTTTTTTGTCAGAATGAAAGCATATACACTGTAGTTACTGAAATTAGATGATTTACTTTTTAAAAAATACAAAAATATCTCATTTTAAGGTGTTTTTACAAAAAATGCAGAGTGGCCCCAAATTTTTCCTGTAATAAATATGAACAGAGTGGGATAGATAATCTTAATAATTAATATTAAATATATATATACATATAATAATATATAATATATACATATATATTTAATAATTAATATTATATATATATATATATATATATATATATATATATACATATATATATATATATAATATTGTATGAATTGAAATTGAATGAATTGTTTAGCAAGCTTGCAAAAAGAATTGTTGTACTTGACTGCAGTCACTATTGCCCTGGTCTTATTCCACATGCAGACATATGAAAAAATGGGGAATAAAAAAGGAAAGAGCCAAGAACATTAAACCAAGGTGAAAACAATCGTCCAGTGTTCAAGCTCCAAGTCCAAAGAAAACAAACCCCAAAACGAGTAAAAAGGCAACTATGTAAAGTGCTCAATACACTAAGTAGAGCAAAACCTAAGATAATCCTGAGGACCCAGACAAACCTTAGGATTATCTTACATATATATATATATATATATATATATATATATATATATATATATATATATATATATATATATATTTTTTTTTTTTTTTCATTGAATAATAAAGACATATATCTATTTATTGTTAGTTTTTTCCTACCCAAGTACTTTCAATCTCCTCCAAATCATCCTCATGGGTGAATTACAAAGACAAACTGTGTGATATCATTGTGAAAATAAGTTTGTCTTTGTAATTCATCCCTGGTGATGATCTTGGAAGAGAACGAATGTACTTAGGTAGGAAAAAACTACAATGCCTTCCTTGATGAATTTCATCTTAGCATCAAGAAAATGATTACAGAACTAGAAAGGATCATTATAAAAAGAAATAGACATGTCTATATTATTCAATGAAACATGTTTGAATGAAGATATGCTGCCTAAATATACATATACATATATATATATATATAAAGAAATGCTGAAAATTTGCCAACCCAAACTACTTTCTAAAATTTGATCAGAATTTGAGGGTGAATACTTTCTTGGTTTTTTTTAAAATATTGCAACATCCATTCATAGATACTGA
This sequence comes from Acanthosepion esculentum, assembly GCA_964036315.1. Lineage (NCBI taxonomy): Eukaryota > Metazoa > Mollusca > Cephalopoda > Sepiida > Sepiidae > Acanthosepion > Acanthosepion esculentum. The sequence goes on along the minus strand of OZ038499.1, from coordinate 62,328,086 downwards.
TATATATATATATATATATGTATTTGAGAAAAAGAAAATAGGCATATATATATATATATATATATATATATATATATATATATATATATATATATTTGAGAAAAAGATAATAGGCATATATATATATATATATATATATATATATATATATATATATATAAATATATAAACCTGCCACTTTGATAGGCCTTAATAGAAACATCTCATCAGAAAACATCTGCCTTTATTCACCATTTCTTCCTTCTTGCTTCTATCATTTCTATCTTTCGTTTTTCTTGATCTTGAGCTCATAGATGACAAGACTGTCATTCTAGCTCAACCTCAGAATCAGGTGGAATCAGTCATCCATGTATTAAGTCCTTCTTGAGAAATCTTTACTGTCTGGCAACCATCTTAGCCCAGTTGAGCATTGTTGTTATCCAATCGACCACTTGGTCAGCTTTGACTGGCAATGAAGCCAAAAAGAAGCATTGGTTATGGGCCATTTACTACTTGAGACATTATTGTTTTCTCAAATCAATTTGGCTCAGCTCATCAAGGCTTATCTCATTCATAACATGATCCTCTTTGTTTCATAATGACAAAAGCCTGTTAAGATTTTTATATTGGGGACAGAAGCTTTATTTAATGCAGATAAAAGTTTGTTGTTAATCTGACTAGAGCCAGAGGCTGTTTTAACCTACACAGAAATCAGTAGAAACTCTTTTTCTAATAATATGTTAACTTAGGCTCGTTAATTATGCATATAATCATCCTATTATTCCATTATCGCCTCTCTTAATTCCTGACCACTGAAAATCCCTATCTTCCTGGATTTTTATGCATCTCTATTTTATAATGCTCAGTACTGCCTTTATGTTATACATATAATGACCTTATTGCAGTGATTCTCAGCCTTTTTTTTTTTTACTTCAAGGTGAACTTGCAGAATAATTAAAACTCTGGAGTGCACTTTGAATTTTAATAAGGAAAAATTAATCATGAAATTTGAAAATAGGAAAACAATAAGGAAGTCTCCTGAAATAAGCACTTATTTTGAAGATGTAGAAGAGAACACCTCATGTGGCAAAGCAAGCATGTATATGCCTGACATGCAAAACAAGTGAAGGAAAGGAAAGGAAAAAGAAATATGGCTGCCTTGACACCTTAATTTAAGAAAGACACAGTCTCGGATCTAGGAAAATTCGTGAGTGTGGGTGAATGCATACAAATTTTTTTGCGATATCAGCTGGGCATAAAAATCATGGCACATGAGAGTATAGTTGAGTTCATTTTTTGAATGTGGTGCTGCTTGTGTGGAAAGACTTTGTCAGTTGGAAAGAGATTACTTGGATCAGTTTCACACATAAGACATTACATTGCATATTTAGGTATGCTTGTATGAAACCTGCATTTTTTAAAATATGAAAAGCATTCAGAAATTACACTTATGTTAACTTCGGGTGCACCTGGCTACATTTTTGGGCACCTGGGTACTATCGGGTTATCTCCTCTTCATTTCGTAACCTTTCAACAGGGGTCTCTCTCCCACGTGTATAAATACTCAGTCATCCTTCTCTCTTTCTCTTTTTCCTGCTTACGTCCACGTGTGAGCAACTACCTCGATTTCGGCCGCGGGCCGAAACCTCGCACGTGGGGCGCGGTACCAAAAACTTTCTCTTTAAAATTTCCAATATGTGAACTCTTACGCACAACCAGCGTTTCCCATATTCTGGGAACATGCTAAAACAAATACACCCCGTACGGACATTTCAATTCAACACACAACACAATAACTTTCCATACAGACACTAACGTTTTATTCATGTTTTAAATGATGTATTTGTAATTCTTGTATCAATCTGTTTGTCATTAATATATATTTGTTCTGTACATATATATCTGTACAGTATTTACATTATTCTGACTATTGTCCTCATCTTTGTCGCCATATTTGTCACAACGTTTCGGCCGTTGTACGCTCCGGCCTTCTTCAGGTGGTTGGAATTTCAAACCGAACCCTTTATTTCGATCACTGGGGTAGACTGTTCTAGTTCCACGAGCCATGTTTGATGGATGTCAGTTATCAGTTATCTCCTGGTAATTTTCCCTCTGAAAGTTCTCCACTGCCTGAACCAGGTATTGAACTCACACTCTTTGGGTCTGTTACTGGATCTAACCAACGCCTTTATCCACCGTACCATGTGTCCTTGAGATAACTGATAACTGACATCCATCAAACATGGTTCGTGGAACTAGAACAGTCTACCCCAGTGATCGAAATAAAGGGTTCGGTTTGAAATTCCAACCACCTGAAGAAGGCCGGGGCGTACAACGGCCGAAACGTTGTGACAAATATGGCGACAAAGATGAGGACAATAGTCAGAATAATGTAAATACTGTACATAATACCTCATCTCAGAAATATAGATAGACATATATATCTGTCTTGTTCGTTCTATTTTGCTTTCTTTGGACTCCATCATAGTCCAACATTCTCATGTAGCGGGACTGGCCAGTAGGAAGTCTTAGTCCAGAGATTTTATCCTCACATTAACCCGCCGGTCCCCTACAGTACATTAGTGTTCCTAGACACACCAGTTGAGAAACATTACCTTTTTCTGAAGATTGAAATAAATATTATGTGAAGCCATCTCTTATTGACAGTTCTATTTGTATTTTAACAATGATAGTTACCCTTTCAATATAATATTAGTAATATCATAGCTGAAAACTCCTTTCTTCCTAATTTTTAATTTCTACAGCAAAATCATTTTTAATACATTTGTTGTGTCCACTAAAATATTTAATAAAATATTTCATCATGATTTAGGCAGATACCGCCAAAATACCATGTGGACATTGTAGAAGACATGGCTTTTTAGGGTGAATTAAGAAGAAATAAAAATTATGATTCTGGAGCCAAGGTTCTTACAAAAAAGTGTATAAAACTCATGAAGTCCAGGCCCCAAACATGAGATGCACAGATGTCACCAGGGTCACTCTAGCTGCTTAACTTTAAGATCCTGTTCACGTCCACATGCAAAAAGCAATAGTGCTGACAAACTACAAAGAGACTGCTTCAGACTACAGCACCACAGTTCACAGTAAGAACTAAATTCTATCTCTTGTACTACTAAGCATGCACACACATATTGACTCTTTCATACAAACACACATATAATAACATTTCACTGTTTCTCACATAGGTACCCAAATACAATTTATATTCTATTCCAGAACTTTATTAACCAAAACAAAAGACATTACTTTCAAATCTATAACCAACTTCTTGTATATTATATCAAATTAATGTTTATTTGTTGATACTACCTTGTCTTTTTCTACTGGATTTTATTCTTTCAATGAAAATTGTGGGATTATTCTAAACGGCTGAATTACAAGAAGTCCTGCAACAATATTTTTTGTTATTGTTTTGAATCACAACACTCCGAATTTTGACATTTTAAAAAACCCGAGTAGAAGGATTCCTACACATTTATAATAAACATATAAAAGCCTTGTTTTTTCAGAAAAGCCTGTTTTAATTCCTGACAATACCTTCCTTCCTAATTTTCAGTTTATCTCTACAACAAAATCATGTTCAGTACACATTTATTTATCATGCGTTTATTCTATTAATAATGTTTTCCCTAGCTCCTACTGTTGTATAGGAGCAAAGTGTCACTGCCAACACTGTAGTTTGAACACACATCACCAGAGAACAAACACAGGCGATCACATTATTGAATTAAGTGGATCACATGACCATGGGGGAAAGTATAAGTAGGATGTAGCGTGACGTCCAAATGATCACTCTTTCTACACTATCCTCTATCTCTGTACTATTCACTATACTATTTCTCTATACTGATCACTATACGGGTTACTATTCAAGCGAGTATTATCGAGCAAGTACTATTAGTGTGAGTCTTATTCAAAGGCATCTGACACTAGTATTGTTCAATGGCGTTACTATAGTTGTATCTGCAATTACAAACTCTTTACTACAATAAGCATTTTGAAAGTGGCAACAAATATTTGTTGACATCACAAAACCTACTAATCCCTTTCTTTCTGATTTTCCATAGTAATGGTAATATTACCCATTTCCTTATACAAAATATTCATCATTCACTGACCAAAGAATAAGTGCTACTTTTGCTTGAAATCTTTCTATAAAAACATTTTTCAAGAAAATAGGTTTTTCATCTTTGCTATCACACTTCCTAGTATGGTTGGGAGTTTCCTTCCTAACCTTTTATTTGAAGTAGTGTGGTGTGTCAACAACTTGATTATGTCATAATTTTCTACCTTTAGTTACATGTGCTGTGCTGTGTTTAAAAATCCTCAAGTGATGTGGCTTCTGTTATTTGGCAAAGTTATTTATTTCTGATTCTGTGGCACCAGTTCACAAGTTTCGAAGGAGGATGGTCCTTACTAAGACCTACAGGCTTTACTTGCTCAAAGCCATGTTTAACCATTGATCTGAGAAAGTGATTATATACAGCCGACATTGTAAATATTTCTGAATGAGTGTCTCTTTTAGTTACATGTGCTATCCATTTTAGTTGTTGCTGCTGTTGGTAGTCCTCAAGTGATGTAGCTTCCGTTATTTGGTACAGTTCTTTTTTGTGAATCTGTAGTGCCAGTCCACAATGTTCAAAGAAGGATGACCTTTGAACAAGACCCTCATGCTTTATCCACTATTGATGTGAGGAAGCAGTTGGATGCATCTGACATATCACATATTTCTGAACAGTTTTGGCACCATGTATGGCATCCATATGAAAGTCTTGATCTGAAAAGGCTCTTTAAGATCACCGCTGTAGAGACTGATTTCTGAACTTTGACCAAACAAATTTCAGATTAAAAATTGCAATGTCCAGTGATTAAATCATCAGATTCTTCTTTTAAACATTAATGCTGCTAACTGGATTTTCTTTCAATCATACTTCTGTACAACTATTTATTTAAGGACAGAATAAAAACTGTAATTTTATAGATGTACATTTCATTTTATCAATCATCCTTTTCATTTGCAGATCCTGAAAAGGAACAATAATAGCTATGATGCTATATCGGATTGTATTACAAAAGTCAATATTTTCACACTAAAACTGGTAAAATGTTCAGCATATACTTTCTTTTATATATTAAATGTATCATGTGAATTTAAAGTTATAATATGTTTGTATTAAGGGGATTACTCCCACTTGGTCTGATTAGACATTGCTAAGTGGCACTATTTAAGGACTATAAAAGAAAGAAGATAAGCATTCTCTTTCTCTTTCCTCCTTTCAGCTTAGCATGTGGTATGTAGCAGGATCAACTCACTCTACATCCCAGCTGCGATTAAGATCTCTCTTCCTTTCCCCATGTAACTGAACTTCCACTAGTAAACAAATAAACACAACTACCAAGCACCTACAAGTATGCACACACACACACACACACACACACACACACACACACACAGTGCTACTCTTGTAATATTTATGTTGTAATTTTGTACAAAGAAATGTTTGTTTATTTGTTTGTTATTTATATATGAAAATTTTAGTTGCCATTGCTTTTAGCTGAGCTAGAATCAGTATCCGCAATAGTCATTAAAAGTAAAATAATATAATTACAATGGGAAAAGACAGGCTGTTGCTTATAAACTAAAATATTTAATTTAAGAAAACATTAGATTAAAAACTTAAAGATTCCAAGATCAGGTAATTATTTTTGTGGGGATATATTAATAAAACATCATCAATATTTTGGAAATTCTACCAATTTACGTAGCAATTCCTCTTTTATACAAGTTTCATTAAATATGACTTCCAAGGTACTGAGATTAAGCTTTTTATTTAATTTTCCTTGTGTTTATATGAGGAAGCACAGTGGAGTAATGGATAGCGGCTTGGATTGAGGAATCGGAGAGCTGAGTACAAATTCCAGTCGAATTCATTACATTCACTTACATGCTAATACCCTTGGGAAAGGTGTGAATCCTCGTCTTCTCCTCCCAGCTATGGGTAAATAGCAGGACAGACCAGGTTCTTTAGCCTTGGATAGCAACTGATCTACTGCAGAAGGAAATGGCAACTTACTGCGGGAAAAAATCTGCCTCGTTAGTCATGTATTGGAAGATACATGATCGCCTAAGAACGTATCACGCATGGCACATAATTGACTGTGTTTATAAAAGTGTTTCTTTTTCTAGATATCTGTCAGTAAGTTAAGTGTCACACTTCATACACACTTGGGCATCATGTATCTTTCGATATATGACTGACAAGGCAGAAGATTTTTCCTGCAGGAGGTTGCCATTTCTTTCTGTGGTAGACTGGTTGCCAACCAAGGCTAATGAATCCAGTCTGTCCTGCTATTCAATTCATAGCTGGGAGGAGAAGAAATGGATTCCTACCTTTCCCAAGGGTATTTGTGCGTAAGTGAATATAATGAACTTGACTGAGATTCAAACTCAGCTCTCAGAGTTCTCATTCTGTGTCCATATCCATTACACCATCCATTCTGGATATAAAGTGTCTAAAAATTGTCCAAATGTTCTATATATACAAGCACTTTCGGCTATTCTGTTAGCCATTATCAAGGATGTTTTTTTTATTATTTTTATTTTTAATTGAATATGTAGATTGTTATATACGTACAATTCTTTAAGAGTCATCTGAATTCACATGTCGTTTAAAGAAGTGTGTTCCTGATCAAACCAAATTCCTGAATAATTATATTAGACATACCACAAAATGCCTATCAAGAAGACTCACATTACACCTCTCTGGCTATAGCACAATTAGGACTCATTTACACACACACAAAAACCTACCAAACATCTGTCTAGAACATACTGGTAGAAAATACAAGAATAATAGCATCATACACATGAAGAAAAAATAATAAAAATAATAGACACACTAATAATAAAAAAAAAGAAAAAGCCAACATTCAATAGCATCAACTATGAACATGGCCAGAATGTGCTGACCATGTTTGGAAAATACAAAACATTCCCATCACTATAGAAACATATATAAAAATCTACACATTCAGTTAATAATAAAAATAAAAACATCCTTGATAATGGCTAATAGAATAGCCAAAAATGCTCAGATATATAGAACATTTGGATAATTTTTTACACACTGTCTATACCAGTGTCAACCAAAAATAAAAATAAAATAATAATTCCAGCACTTCACAACTGCTTCGGCATGAAACTCAGAGTTGTGCAATTAATGTAAGGTATTATGTATACTCTTAATATATATATATATATATATATATATATTAGCAACCAGGATATCTGTAATGTAAAAACCCACAAACCAGGTTTTCCTCTCCAACTTTTTATATCCCAACAACCTATACCTGCATACCAGCTTTCAAAAACCCTCAATCACATAATTTCTCCATACACACCCAACAATTACCATATAACATCAACGAATGAATTCCTCCATATTTTAAAAGCAGCAATTTCTACACTAGATTTGCTCGATGTTATTATAAATCTAAAATCAACTTTTGAAAAACCCAATGCTAAAATTCACATATGAACTCATGATTAATAACAAAATCCTATTCCTTGATGCTGATATAGAACTAAAATACAGAGTATTTACTTATCCATATAAAAAAAACGCCAGTATGAACTCTTGTCTTTTAAACAATAATAGCCAGTAATAACAAACCTCTTAAATAGAGCACACCAAAATTCCTCTTCCCAAAGAATATTTCTGAATGAACTAAAACACAAAACAAATATTAGTCAACAATAATTTTCTCAACAACATCATTGATAAACAAATAAAATTATTCTTACAAAAAAAAACATGACAACTGTCATAAAAAATACCACACAAAAAAACATCAAGATATTTTATTGCAACCAGATGTGCAATAATTCTTAGCAGGATGAATCTGCTAAATAAAAAATCATTAAACACCCTATTTCTACCAAAATTCCTGAAAAACATGTAAAGTTTACAATATATTTATAATGGAAAATAGAAGACCAAAAAAACTTGTTGTCCCTAATCAAAATAACTGCATCAAATCTAAACTAGTGATGACCAATATAGTGTATCAATTTTACTGCCTGATACAAAACTGTTTCTTGTCACAAATCAATTACCTATATCAGGCATGCTACCAACTCCTTGAGTAGATGCCTCTCCTGTCACTTATCAAACCAAAGTGCTATAAAAAAAACATCTACCAACCCATAATTTACAAGAACACTTGAGAAAAATTCTAGTCGAAAACACTAAAATTCTATATAAATCACATTATCAGAAACATCTCACTATTATCAAACATTTCTCCCCTACTACCAACCTCATATTGTTTAACAGTAGGAATGGAGTGTAAAAAGTTTTGTAGAAAGAAAGAAAGATGTTCACAAGAATTCCAGCTGCACACAACATGTGAAGTCTCGGAATGAACGCTCTTATTCAAAACAACACAAAAATAAATTACACATAACAGTCAAAACATGAAGAAAAAATAACAACACCATAGACCAAAAAAACAAAAAAACATGAAAATGGCTATAGAAGTGGCTGAAAGTGCTTGGGTCAATAAAAATGATGACAAATTTTACTGTCCTCTTATTCCTACAAAAAGGAAAAATGTAAGGACACTGAAAAAACTAAATGAGAAATTAATTAAATCTTCCTTGTCAGCCATATTTAATGAAAGATGTTTGAAAGAATGGTTGCTTCCCAAACACACACACACACACACACACACACACACACACACACACACACATATATATATATATATATAAAGGGATGAGGTTATAGTAGTTCCAACGAGACAAAAGTGTGTATATTAAAAAGAAGAGAGAAGCATTTTTGGTTGTAATGTGAATTTTTTTTTTTTAAATATATTATGCTTTATTTTCCATAATTTTGCTACACGCGTTTTTGGTCTCATGACCTTCATCAGGCAAAGAGTGGATATTTCCACATATTATTAAAAGGAATTAATTTTTCTTATGTTTTTCGATGTCAAATATTCTTGATATTAGAGATTCTCTTTTTGTGTGTTAGTGACACAAATGTCTTCCTTGAATTGGCAGTGAAAATGTTCTGTGTGAAGGGTAATAAAACAGTTAAGACTGGTCCGAGAAAGAGTGAGGGAGATATCTATATTCTTATCTTTTAATGACCCCTGTGTTCTTAGATCTATTTCCACTTTTGTGTTTTTGTCAGCATGCATATGCATATGTATATCCCCTCTCCATACATACATACATACTATCTTATTATAAGGAATTAGTATACACATATGTACACATATACATATGCATACACACACACACACACACACACACATACACGCACACATACACATGCATACAAACACACACCCACACTTCCTATGTTGTGTAGGGTTTGAGAATATCTAACACTGAAAAACATCAGAAAAATTAATTCCTTTTAATAATATGTGGAAATATCCACTCTTTGCCTGGTGAAGGTTGCGAGACTGGAATCATGTGTAGCAAAATTATGGAAAGTAAAGCATAATTTATTTTTTTAAAAATCCACATTACAAAGAAAAATGTTTGCAGTTTCTCTCTTCTTTTTAATATATATATATATATATATATATATATATATATATGTGTAATTTGGCAGCAACTTTTCTTTCAAACATGTAGTGTTGAATGTTAAAGACAACATAGTCTTACATATTTTCTTTTGAATTTTCTCATATTCTCTAATGAGACTTTTTATTTGAAAATAGTTCCGAAATATGTATTTTCCATACGATGACCTAGCGCTTTCGAACATCATTGTTCATCTTCAGGGTCAATATTTTAATCAAAAATTTTTTTTTTTATTTTATTTTTTTTTTTTATTATTTTTTTTTTTTTTATTATTTTTTTTTTTTTTATTTATTTATTTTTTTTTTTTTTAAACATATATATATATATATATATATATACTTTATTTTAGGATATTACATCAAAAACATGTAAAAACATTACACAAATGCAATCATGTTTTGGTGTGTATTAACACATCTCATCAGGCATTAGTAAATGAGTAAGTGAGTAGAAAATTTATTGAGATTTAAAAACAACATACCCCTCTTTACATGAGAAAAGGAAAGGAAAAAGAGTAAGAAAGAAAGACACAAGATACACCCTCTTTTCTCGAGAAAAGAAAGAATAAGAAGAAGAGTAAGAAAGCGAAGAGGGAGGATAGTAACAGGGTTTGTTTTGTTTATATTCAGATCAACCAATCAGAATGGCCTACACTAAGTTCAAAGTAATAGGAAAATGAAAGAAACAATCATACATAAGAGGTCATGACCCACAGATTTAGAATCATAGATGACATCTCAATGTCATATTGCTCTACTTTTATATTGAGTCCTCTTTTAATATTAATGTTACAAATATCAGAATTGGATTCTATTAGTTCTCATTTTATATATATATATATATATATATATATATATATATAACTTTAATTTTTATATTTTATTTGTTATATTTAGTAGATAGTGTCTTTGAGTAGACATCCCTGACTTATTTAAAACAGGGTGAGTTCATGTCTACTGTCTTGCAAGGCATTCAAGTGTTATAATAAAGAAAATATTGTAGAGTCTGCAACAATATTAGAAATGTTTGCAATAACTTATTTGGTAATTGTATAATGAAATCTTATTATGCAATTTGAAGAGTTGTTTTCCATATTATAAAAATATGATTTTTTTAATTTCAGATATATAAAGGGTGTCATGAGTCCTAAGAAAGATTGTTGATTGATTTATTTGCTTTTTATGGCTTATCAAAACCTTTGTAGGGTTATTTAAAGCTGAAACATATTTTAGCTTGTAAGAATAATCCCTTCTTTAATCCATAGTGGGGAGAGCACAGATGGACATAAGAAAGATACAGGGTGCGATGGATAAATTGTCGCTATTTATATTTTTTATTTCCCACATGCACATTGTTCGTTTTTTTATTTTGTCAACTGCACAGTATAGTAGTGTCAGTTGGGCACTGTCTGTGAGAAAAAGATCGCCATGACACAATTTACTCTACCAGAAATTTGAAAATGGCATGCTGTACTGCTTGGCATTCACACTGAAAGTTCTGACATGAACATTTCAAAGTGTTTGTGTGTCAATCTGAGGACAGTGCAGAGGATTTAAAAAGAGTTGGATGATATATCCAGTCAACATCCTGGTGTTTGGAGTGATCACTAGTGATGGCAATATTATGCATCCATTCATCTTCCCACAGGGACACAATGGCTGCTGGAAAGCCCTATGTCTGACAACAGGACTCTGCACCATACCACACAAGCAAAAGAACCCAGTCATGGCTGTCAGACAATTTCTGCGACCACATTACCCCTTACATCAGGACACCTAACTCCCCAGACTTCAAACTCCTTGATTATTACGTGTGAGGTAGAGACCAACAAAACTCCTTGTAATACCAAAGATGAACTGAAGGCAAGGATTATGGCAGCATTCACCAAATTAAACAAGGAAACTGTCCAGAATAGTTGTAGGAGATTCCAAAGTCATCTGGAGGCCAAAGTTGAAACTTTACTGAATAAATTTATTTTTTAGGATTTCAAGATATGTTTGTGCAATTTTGCTAAATATATCTGTTAAAATGAGATGTCAGTGTTATTTTCATTTTTGCGTAATTTAGACAATCATTTATCCATCGCACCCTGTATAATCTCAAAAGAGGGAAAAAAAGATATTGTAAAGTTATTGAGCAATACGAACACAACCTTGATAATTGTGAAAAAGTTGAACAGGGATCATGCAGAATTACAGAAACCAGCTTTTCAAATGAGAAGTACTTGCTTCACCAAAAAATTCAGCATTATTTTCTCGTATTTACAATAAATAGCCTGTAAATTTTAACACCTCCAAAATGAAACTGATGTCTTTTACAGTATTTACATTAGTCGGACTATTGTCCTCATCTTTGTCGCCATATTTGTCACAACGTTTCGACCGTTGTACGCTCCGGCCTTCTTCAGGTGGTTGGAATTTCAAACTGAACCCTTTATTTCGATCACTACGGTAGACTGAAGAAGGCTGGAGCGTACAAGGGCCGAAACATTGTAACAAATATGGCGACAAAGATGAGGACAATAGTCCGACTAATGTAAATACTGTACATAATACCTCATCTCAGAAATATAGACTGATATCTTTTAGTCATCTTAGAGAACCATTTTTGCCTTCCAGCTAACCTCCAGGAGAGTAATGCATTGCACCTTCATAGACTCGTGTTTTCCACTGGAATTGAGTGGAATAATTATATTGGATCAGTTGCTAGCTCTGATGTTAGGAAAGTTGGTCTGTTGTGTTGTGCAAGACAATTTTTCTCACCAGAATTCATCTTGCACATTTCTACACATCTACCATTCATCCAAGCATATCTGGTTAGGTGCTTCTGCTATATATCTATAGATTCTTGACAAAATCCGAAGAAGGGTCTGTAATGTTATTGGACTTGACCTGGCTTCTTGACTTCAGTTACTATCCTATTGCTATGATGTGGCTTTCTTCTGTCTTTTCTATAAATATTTTTTCATGGTAGTTGTTCTAATGAGTTCACTTCCTTGGTACCTCCTTGACCACTTGAATTTAATTGTCCTACTTGATTGGCTACTAGGTTTCATCATTTTACTGTTTAAATAGCTAGATGTAACTGTATGATCTATTCTAATACAGTAGAATCCCTCATATCCGGAATCCCACATACCCGGACATGATTTTGATGTGTATATTTGAACTATTTGGGTGATATGTAACTGATTTGATGATGGGAATAAGAGGTAAAGAGAAATTTTGGAGTTATTGCAAAAAGTGGAAATTTTAAACAGACGAGACGCTGGTGAAAGTTCATTGTAACTAATGGCTGAGTTCAACATAGGAAAGTTAACATTGTATGATATAAAATCTTCCAAAGAAACTATTTTCCAGCATTCACACTGTCAGAATGAACAAGGAAATAAAAATCATGATTGTGATGAAACCTGGACAGAAATTGAAAAATCTATTGAAAATGTTGTCAGTTTTATGGAAAGAAAGCCAGCAATCAGATATGATTATTGCAATAATGCAAAGTTAAAAAGTGTCTTTTGTCTAAAAAATTTCAAAAAAAGAAGCAAAACAAGATGCGGAAAAAGTTGAGAATGACATTAAAAGAGAAAGAATCATCGATTAATAAATCCTCGTTACATTATTTGTGTTGCATATGTGGCATACTTAATTTAATGAATTTTCATTAACATTACATAATTTATTTTTATTTTCCTTAAAATCAATTTGCTTACTATAAAACATTGAAAATAAATGTTAAACCTGATATCAGTTCTTTAATTTTAATCTAAATATAATCCTCATATCTGGACTTTGTAACCAATTCCTCATATCTGGAAGACCCTCATAGCCCGGTTGTCAGGGATTCTACTGTAGTTTCTTTTCTCACATTTGTCAAATCTGCACCTCTGTTTCGATTTTTTGCTTCGACACATACAATCTCTAAAACTTTAAACACAATGTCAATCACCATTTTCTGTCTTCTTGAACCTTATTATTTTATTGTCTTTTCTTCACACAAAAGTCTTCTCATTCTCTTTCGCTCTCAGTATCTCCTTGCGTCTTAGTGGCATTATTGCCATGCTTGGGGTGAAATGATTTAAAAAATAAAACAATAAAAGCTCCTCATACCGGAAGAAATAAAAAATAGTCAGTAGTGTTGATTACCATCAAAACCATCATCTCTACCTTAACTGGTATCAACAACACATCATCATCACCCAGAACATTTTTGTTAATATCATTGCAATGGTATCTCCACCACTGTTCCTCTCCTCCCTCTGAATCCTTGGCATCAAGAATAAAACCAGCTGCTGTATAGGGCATCCGGTTGACAGTATAAGAACCAAAACCAGCAAGAAGGCAACAGGATGTCAAATGCAATAAAATAGCACAGGAAAAGCAATATGGCTACGGATGGGCAGAAGTCAGAAAGATTGCTCTGATAGTGTTTTGCATTGTATATGCTATGCAAACTGGTATATACACAATCTGTCAGTGGAAAGAGAAGTCAGGGAAAAATTATAAAAAGAAAATGCAAAGAAGAATAAAAGAAGAAAATTGCAGAAAAAGGTTTCAGTCTATACTTAGAAAAGCATCAGACTTAAGTTCTAACCAAAATTTGGTGAAGAGAAGAAAAAGAAATTTAAAATGACTGTAAAAAATAAAAAATAAGAACAGGAAAACTGACAGAATTAGAACAATGCAAAATACATTAAAAATGATTTCCAATAATTTATTGTTATTATATTTAATCTGAAGTGTTATTTGAATAAGGAGGAGTTTGGTGGATAAAAGGAGAAGAAAGGGTAAAAGGTTTAGAAGAATTAAAGGAGAGGGAGAAAAAAGAGATAAATAAGTGGAAGAAGATAATAAAAATTAGGAACAAGGGGAAAAAGAGGGGGTTAAAAACTGAGAGAAGCTGCGAAAGAGGCAAAAAGAGATATAAAAGTGTAGGAGGAGAGGGGGAAGAAAAATCGCAAAAATTAGGAAGAGAAAAAGAGATGTTAAAAGATTGAGAGAAAGTGCAAAAGGGAAACAAAAAAAAATTGGGAGAGTTTGAGGAGAAGGAGAAAAGAGAGATGAGTTTGAGGAGAGGGAGAAAAGAGAGAAAAAGGAGAGTGAGGAAAAGAGATAACAAAAGTTTGAGGGGAGGAAGAAATGAGAGATAAAAGAGTTTGAGGAGAGGGAGAAAAGAGAGGTAAAGGATATATAATAGAGAGTTTGAGGGGAGGGAGAAGACTCTAAAAACTGGGAAGAGGGAGAAAAAGAAAAAAACTGAGAGAAGACGCAAAAGGCAGGTATAAAAAAATTGATTGAGTTGAAGAAGAGAATGAAAATATAGAGAAAAAAAATGAGATGTGTAAGAGGGTAGAGAGAAAAAGAGAAGTAAAAGGACTGAGAAAGTGGAGGAGATGGAAAAAAAACTGGGAGAAAGAAAGAAATGGACCAACTGAACTAAAAGGACTGAAAGAAATGGAGGAAGAGAAAAGGAAATCATTAGAGTAGGGTGGTAATGAGGGAGAAAAAATGGAAAAGAACAGAAATAAAAAAGAGGTAGAAAATGTGAAAAAGAAGAGAGAAAAATTAAGAAAATAAAGAAAGAGGAAAGTGTGTCTAAAACAAAGAAAGCATTGAAATAAACACACAGTGAACTAAAAATGTTGTGTGCAAGATTAGAGGAAAGAGAAGTGAAAATGAAAAAGAGTATTAGAGTGATGGAAGAAATGAATAAATTAAAATGAATAAATTAGAATCAGAAAAATGAAAGAAAGAAAAAAAGGTTAAAAAAAGAATCCAAGAATCAGAAACTAGAGAAGAAAACAAAAAAGAAATAAGAGAACAATATGGAAATGAAAAAAGATGAGATAAACAGAAAATAATGTATGATAAAGATTTAAAAATGACTGAAAAAATTAAATGTTAAAAAAGGTTAATGAAGAAAATAGAAAGTTAAACAGAAGGAAAAAGTGTGTGAAAGGATGAAGAAAATGAAGAAAAGTATTTTATTGGCAAAGAGAATGGTAAAATAGAATCAGAGAGAAAAACAAAAATTAGAAAGAAAGAAGAAAGAAAATATTTAAAAAAAAAAGAAAGATGGAAAAGTTTCTAAACAATGACAAAAAAGATGAAAAAAAGAAAAGTGAGAAACAGCAAAGAGCAGAAAACAATGGAACCTAAGAAAGAAAAACATTGCAATAAGAAAGAAAAATGAAATATTTTGAAAGAGATAAATAAATTAAGACGAAAACATGAAGGGGAAAAATGATGGAAAAAAATTGTCAGACTATCTGAATGCCAATTTTTAAAATAACTTACCGAATGTTTTCCCAAGACAGATAAATTCTTCATTTTATAATGTTCATCATGTTTATCTCTTGTTGTTGTTGTTGTTGATATTAATAATGTGCCGTGTCCCTTCAGGGCGTAGGCGACCATGGCTCTCCAACATTTCCTATCTTTTGTAGCTCTTGATGATGTTTGTTATTTTACTATCTCTCCACATCCTTGTTCTGAATAATAATAATAATAATAATAATAATAATAATAATAATAATAATAACAATAATAACAACAACAACAACAACAACAACAACAATAACAATAATAATAATAATAATTTATTTATTTTATTATTTTATCTTTATATAAAACTAAACAATTAATTATATAACAATAATGATAACAATAATAGAAATAATAATAATAAATGCATAAATAAAACTCCCCATGGCCTAGCAATATTGGGCTGGCATCCGGCAGGGAATAGATGTATCTTGTGGGCAGAACATTCTCTTTAGTTTTAGTGGTTGACAGTTGTCCTAGAGGTGGTATCTTGAACAAAATTACTCCTTGGTGGTTAAAGATAAAACACAAAAAACAAATCTCATTGTTTAAAAACAAAAACTCTTCTTACCAGATCAATTATTGCCTGAGTCAACAAGGACCGCATCCCTCAGAGATGAACCAGTCTTGGGTTGGAAAAATTGTCTCTGAAACAAACTCTACCAATCAATTACTATATCTGACAGCATATACGGCGCACATATTTTTTACTAAAAATATCTTTTAAAATTCCCTTGAGTTTTATATACCATATGTAGGTTTAAAATTCATGATAGTCATCTGGAATTAGCTACCTGGCAACTCCTATTAGCTTAGACTTTAGAGTAACTTTCATATACTTATTGTCACTATTTAAAAGGCTATTATGCAGATTAAAAGTGTTATTGACAATATTCATTATATTAATTTCATCACATTTAATATTAGTACTTTCTTTCACTAAAATTATATGCAATAAATTCAAATTATATATTTATAAAATATATTTGTTTCATTAATATTTTTCTTGCGATAACTTCTGGTTGCATTGGTATAAATACAATCAGAATTTTTATATCCTAATTATTCCACTAAGACCTTTGCAAGATGCAGGTTGTACAGATCATATAAAGGAAAATTTTTGACTGAATTTTAATGGTAACTGTGTTATTTTGCTCAATTGTAATAATTGATTGATTTTTTTTTCTTACCTTTGAATATAATAAAGTTTTTATAGGCTTGTATTCTTTTTTCCTATTATTTTTCATTTAATTGTAATCATGACTTGTTTAACCAAAATAATACCTCATAAATATAGCCTGGGCTGTACCATTTACTAATAATTTTACTAATTTTACTAACTACTAATTTTTTCTTGATTTGCCCTGCTGAAATCGGGGTGCGTCTTATACACCTGTGCGTCTTATATACCATCAAATATGGTAATCAAAATAAAGTAGATGAAATGGAATCATGAATAGTATACACAAGTTATGACATCCTTTTATACTGCACTCAAAAATCCACAAAAGTCCATAATGGATTAGACATTCCAAATATGGAGAGATATGATAGGAACTTAAATAAAACTATATCTTGATCCAAATAAGCTTGATGTCCACAGGGACATCATGTGAAATAAAATAAAAACTCTCAAGTGCAGTAAATAGATCAAGCAAAACTAAATATTAGACAAAGTACAAAAAGCCGTGACTCAAACAAAAATGAGGCAACAGTTGGAATAGGTAATATGACAGAGGATGAGATACAAATTAAAATGACATACAAAATAGTGATCTATCAGAAAATAAAACGGAAGTATCTAGCTATGACATAAACAATTGCACTGATTCAGGTTCTGTCACAGATGAAGATGAATCAAACGAAATTAGAGCAGAATTCCTTGCAAACAACAATGTTGAAATCACTAATTTGAAAAACCACGTCATTCAAATAACCAGCAAAGTAACTCACACAAAAATGTCAGAAAGAGATCAGCTTCCAAAAATCCACATGACTAAATCCAATAAACATACTGTGAAAATATATAATGCTGCATTGCAAGCATTGTTAATGGACAGGTCATTGGAAGACATCACAGAATTAAATGTCATATATGCAACGGTATTAGCGGCTAATGGAAAACTAAATGTCAAGACAAAGAAAAGATCGAACAACAGACAAAAAGAACCTGCTTTGAAATCAAAATGAAAGTGAGAAATTGAGGAAATCAAGTGTGAATTATTGATACTAGATGAGATTTCAAGAAATTCAAATGTTTCTACACAAAAAAGCAGGAAGTTCAAGCAGATATATAGAATTAAAGTATCAAATAAAATTCCACTAATCAAGGAAATACTTAAACAGAACCTGCAATTAAAGGCATATAGAACAAGATGAGATGAAACGTATTGTAGGTTTTTTTTTTAAGCATTTCACCCCAAGCAAGGTAGGAGTGCCACTAGCATGCAAGGGGTTACAGAGAGTGGGAGCAAGAGTAAAGAGACATGATAGAGGAAAGTTATGAAGAGAACGACGGGGAATTAGATCAAGGCATCTGAAGATATCGATTGACATTGCATTTGAATAATTGAAGATTATAGCTAACAGGGGAGAAAATGAGAGGAATGGAGTTCCACACACAGGAACTGTGACACATGAAGCTATTGGAGTAGAAGAGACAGCTACATTTAATAGTCTCAACAGTGAAAGAGTGGGACTGAGATGCCAACCTTCTTGCATGCTTAAATTCATGCAGATTGGGAACCAGCAAAAGTAGCTCATCAGAGCACTTACCATGAAAGTATTTGTAGAAAAGACAGAGGGAAGCGACGGCACGTTTTGTGAGAAAGTGACTGTAGATGAGATGTCAGATCAGGACCTATCACATTACATATCTGTCTCTGGATTTTGTCGAGGACTTTGAAATGAACAGCGGGGGACCAGACCATATATTGCAGCAGTATTCCATGCAAGGGTGAATGGTTGATTTATAAATTTGAAGGATGGACTTGGGCAAGAAAAACTTTCTGGCACAACACATAGAACCAACTTTCCTTGTGATAGATGAAGTTATTGATTCAATGTATTTGTTCCATCTCAGGTCAGTGGACAGGGTGAGACTAAGCAGGTGCAGAGAGGTGCTCTCATGGAGTTGAGCATCAGACATTCTAATGGGAAGCAGGGAGGGTTCCCTGTGATGGGTAAAAGAGAGCAGATTTGCTTTTGAGGCATTAAACTTTACCAATCATTTCTTGCACCAGTCAACCACAGATTGGAGGCCCTTTTCGAGACCAATGGCCAGGTTGGTTTTCTCAGCAATACCAGATTTGCTACTGAGGCAGGAGTAAATAGTGATGCCATCTGCATAGACAAAATAAGATATTTCAAACAGACCTCAAGAAGTTTTTCAGGGAAATTGGAAAAGAAGTTATAGAAGTCAAAAAGCCGCCATCTATTGAAGAAGTGCCAAAAATTTGAGAGAACATTTGGAGCAACCCAAAGGAATATAATTACAGTACAGAGTGGACCAAACAAGAACAAGAAAGAATGAAGGATAAGCCTGTGCAAGAATGGAAAATATAACCAAGAATAATATAAGGCAAGCTCTAACAAAATACCAAAAATGGAAATCTCCAGGAAATGACAAGGTACCCAACTTTTGGATTTATCATCTGTTATCAATCCATAAACCCTTTGCACAAACATTATCAATGCTAATTAATAATCCTAATATTTCTAGGTATTACATCTACCAAAAAAAAGGGGTGAAACATGTCTGTCCATGGCATATAAATTAATCACATCTATGCTGAATGACAGTGTTTACTCGTTACTCGATGAAAACAACTTTCTTCCCCTGAAACAGAAAGGATGATGAAGAGGCTGAATGGTTGCAAATATCAACTCTTGATAAATAGCCTGGAAAATTGCAGGAAAAAAAGGTAGGAATCTTAGCACAGCTTGGATAGATTATCTTAAAGCCTTAGAGAGTGCATCACACTTTTAAGTCCTTAAGGCTTTGGAAATGTAAAAAGTCTCCTTGGTGATAGTAAATTTCCTTAAATATAGCAATGGACTGTGTAAAAACATATTATACCTAAATCACAACAAAGGTGCTGCTACTTTCAATTGTTTGAATATCTTTTTTTTTTTTTTTTTTTTTTTTTTAAGCGTATCACCCCAAGCAAGGCTGGAGGCCACTATCACGCAAGGGGTTATAGAAGGGTTGGAGGAAGAGCAGATAGGAGTGGTAAAGGAGAGGATGTGGAGAAAGAGAAAGACAGTGGGTCGATCAAGGCAAGGGGGTTACAGAAGATTTGGAGCGAGAGCAGATAGGAATGAAAGGGGAAAGGATGTGGAGAAGGGAAGTGGATAGATCAAGGCAACTGGAGATGTCGATTGACACTACACTTAAACCGTTGGAGATTGTATTTGTCAGGGAAACAGTAATAGGGAAGGGAGTTCCATAGGCGAGATGTGTGAGACATGAAGCTATTGGAGTAGAAGAGACGTCTACATCTAACAGTTTCAATGGTGTAGGGGTGAGAACGGGATGCCAGCCTCGTAGGACGTTTAAATTCACGAGGCCTAGGGACAAGCGAAAGCAGCTCCTCGGAGCAATTACCGTGAAAGTATTTGTAAATATATTCATAAGTCCAAAGTGTCACGCTCAAACCTCAGTGTCAGTAGTTACTCATTTCCTTCCTATATTACATGTGGTAAAGAACCTAAAAGAGGAGACAAAAGCAGATGCAATGGACCAAATGCAGATACGATGGCAAGATAAACCTCTTTATGGTCAATAATCTACCCATGCCAAATAAGCTAATGTAGACAAACCCTGTACCCATCATTGGTTACGTAGTGCAGGATAAAAAGCTGAAACTGATGGTTCTATTCTTGCAGCACAGGACTAATGTTTGCTAACTAGAAATTACCAAGCACACATACTGCAAATCCAAAATGCAGTTCTATGGTGAATACCCAGAAACAACTGACCATCTTTTATCAGGTTGCATGGAACATCCACCAAATATAAAACTTGGCATGACAGGGTCTGCACTTGAAAATCAGCAACCCTTATGGGAAGGAAACTGTAAGAAATTGTTATGAACACCACCCAAACTTTGTTAAAGACATAAGATCAGTAACAATTTTACCACACACATGGAGAAAACAACCAAAGCTAATCACCCAGACATCATATTCATTGTCCACAAAAAAGAGAATGTGATTTTCTTACTGATATGGCAGTCCGTGCAGACTGTAATGTATCTTTGGAGATCTTCAAAAATCTATCAAAATACAAGGATCTTGAAGTGGAAATTTCAAAAATGTAGCACATGAAGACATCAATAATTCCAATTGTGGTTCAACTCCTCAGTTTGGTTAGAAAAGGTTCTGATAGACTCGTTGAAGGGATCTGTGGTAGCCCATCCCATAGAAATACAAAAAATAGTTCTCACAAGTATAGCTCACACCTAATGAAGGGTTTTATCAATGTAGAATGTGCATGCTCTTAGGTTGTTTTATTTTCTCTTAATTTTTTTTTTTACAGAAATGTTCAATGAAAATGTCATGAAGCCATTTCTGACCTTAGGTCTCTGGTTGGGACTTGGAACGAAATGAATATACAACAGAAATCAAAGAAGATAATAATAATAATAATAATAATAATAATAATAATAATAATAATAATAATAATAATGTAAATATGCTAGGCATAATTGTCAAAACTGAAAAGAAAAAACTTGCCTCCTAATTGATATGGCTTTCTCAGTGGACTATAACATAGCAACCAAGGAATTTGAAAATCTATCGAAGTATAAAGATCTGGAAATCGAAATAGAAAAATGTAGAAATTGAAAACAAGAATAATATCAGTCATACTAGGTGTGCTTGGAATGATAAAAAAGGAACACAACAACATATTAAAAAAATCCCTAGAAATCACAGCTTAAGAGAAATACAAAAAATTGTCTTGATAAGTACAGCCCACACACAAAGAAGAACTTTGTCTATGTAATGCTAGTGATATTATGGGAGTTAGAAAGAAATCATGAAATGTCGCCATAACAAGATACCACTTCCTGCCTAAAGGTTTTTCCGTAGACTCGGTAGGTAGTGTGACCATAGCAGAAATCAACATATAATGGTAATAATAATAATATTAATAAAAATAATAATTATAATGATAATAATAATTTTGTAATGTCAATGAACACTTGTTTGACACTTTTGTGATGCCAACAAATACTCATTGTCACTTTCGTAATGCTCATTTTAGTAGAAACTTTGTAATCACAGATACAACTATAATACGCTATTGAACAATGCTGGTGTCTGATGCCTGTGAATAGCACTTGCAGTAATAGTACTTGCTCGAATAGTAATCTGTATAGTGATCTTAATAGAGAAATAGTATAGCGAATAGAGTAGAGAATAGTGGTCCATATAGTAATAGAGGATAGACTAGAAATGGAGATCCGAATAGTAATAGAGGATAGACTAGAAATGGAGATCCGAATAGTAATAGAGGATAGAGTAGAAATGGTGATCCGAATAGTAATAGAGGATAGACTAGAAATGGAGATCCGAATAGTAATAGAGGATAGAGTAGAAATGGTGATCCGAATAGTAATAGAGAATAGAGTAGAAATGGTGATCCAATTAGTAATAGAGGATAGAATAGAAATGGTGATCCGAATAGTAATAGAGGATAGAGTAGAAATGATGATCCGAATAGTAATAGAGAATAGAGTAGAAATGGTGATCCGAATAGTAATAGAGGATAGAATAGAAATGGTGATCCGAATAGTAATAGAGGATAGAGTAGAAATGGTGATCCGAATAGTAATAGAGGATAGAATAGAAATACGATCCATATAGTATAGAGGATAGACTAAAATTGGAGATCACTTAGACTCAAAGCTAATTCCTATTTATTCATTTCCTCTATAGTCACATGGTCTACTTAATTCAATAATGGGATCGCCTGTGTTTGCTCACTGGCAATCTATGTTCAAACTCAAGTGTCGGCAGCAACACTTTATTCCTATATAAAAAATAATGATCATGATCATGAT
The DNA here is from genome assembly GCA_964036315.1 of Acanthosepion esculentum. Taxonomy (NCBI): domain Eukaryota; kingdom Metazoa; phylum Mollusca; class Cephalopoda; order Sepiida; family Sepiidae; genus Acanthosepion; species Acanthosepion esculentum. The sequence continues at coordinate 62,305,089 of OZ038499.1, read as the reverse complement.
CATGCCAACAACAACAACAACAACAATAATAATAATAATAATAATAATAATAAATGCCATCTTCCTTTTACAGTCTTCCTCATACTTTTTGTCTGTCTTTTCTTTCAATTCAGTTCTGGCGTTTTTCCTATTCTTTCACCACCTCAACCACAATATCTAATAAGAGGAATAAAGAAAGAAGAAAAAAAGGAGGAAAAGAAAATAGATGGGAGGAGGTGAGTGTAAAAAGAAATGAAAATAAAGAGAGAGAGAGAAGAGACAATCGAAGAGAAATGATATATATTTTTTCTAGTCATAAAAGAAGAGGAGGAAGGAGAAAAGAAAAATGGGAGGAGAACAAACAGTAAATAAAGAGAAGTAAAAAGAGGAGAAAAGAAAAGGGACAGATGAGTAGAGGAGGGAATAAAAAGAATAAAAGAAGAAAAAATGAAAAAAAAAAAGAAAAGGAAAAACAGAAGAATAGGAGTTAAAATAAAAAAAAAACACTCAATCTTTTATGAAGGAATTTACAATATATCTAAAATGGAGGTTTTGGAAGTTTACCTGTTTCTGCAAAAGATTAATTAAAAGTGGCCAATATAATAGCGCCATGATTTTTCCACATCTACTACAAGATAGAATTTGTCATTCTGCAGAGGTTCTGGCCTTATGTAACTACCTTTCTTATCAGTTCTTTTTCTATGGCTTCATTCAGCAAGGAAGGTTACCTGAGAGATCCTGTTCCTGCAAGTCACACTTTTCGTAGCTTTTGTTTCCTACTGATATTCATTAAACATCTTCCAATCCATTCAGTGTTATTGTCAGACCATATTTTTTATGCTTTTGCTTAAGGTATTACTTTTGTTACATTCTTTCTAAAGCCAGATCTTCTTCTGATTCATGCTACACTAATTTCCACCACTGGACAGATGTGAATGCTCCAAAACTCAAGACTAAACTAAAATTCCATCAACCACACATAGACTCTGTCATTACACACATGCTCATAGAAAAAAAATAAGTAATACAATTCATAATTTTCATCCAATAGAATCCACTCCCACCTAAAGAAACAAAATATAAATCCAGAGCCAATATAAGAAAGGACATAAAAACCCATCAAAGCAGCATTTTCAGCAGTTAGATGGCATCTTGGCCTGGATTCACAGACTTTGTTGGAAAGCAATCTCCAATCTCCAAAAGACAACTCGCCAAAGGCCGTCGCTGCAGTAAGTCACAACTCACCCTCCTTCTCCTACCATACATCTCTGTAAATGCCTTTTACATCTCCACTTATCTCCTTCTTTCAACGCGAGACATTTACACCGATTTATCATTTTTTGTATTTCACGTTAATACAACTGTTTATTTTCTTAAACCTTCATTGTTTCTTCTTTGTTCTGCCACCATACACTTAATATGATACTTTGTAGGATGGCAGTGGTAAGATTGTTATCTCTTATGGCATGCCAATACTGTCAGGCCTGTATTTCACGTTAATACAACTGTTTATTTTCTTAAACCTTCATTGTTTCTTCTTTGTTCTGCCACCATACACTTAATATGATACTTTGTAGGATGGCAGTGGTAAGATTGTTATCTCTTATGGCATGCCAATACTGTCAGGCCTGTATTTCACGTTAATACAACTGTTTATTTTCTTAAACCTTCATTGTTTCTTCTTTGTTCTGCCACCATACACTTAATATGATACTTTGTAGGATGGCAGTGGTAAGATTGTTATCTCTTATGGCATGCCAATACTGTCAGGCCTGTATTTCACGTTAATACAACTGTTTATTTTCTTAAACCTTCATTGTTTCTTCTTTGTTCTGCCACCATACACTTAATATGATACTTTGTAGGATGGCAGTGGTAAGATTGTTATCTCTTATGGCATGCCAATACTGTCAGGCCTGTTTCTTACTTGATCATGTTTCACACTGCATCATTTGTGCTGTGGTCTACATAGGAGATACCTATGATGGCTTTGTAGTATCTTGTTTGAAATGCTTGGATTCTTCATTGTAATTCTGCTATTAACGTCCAAGATTCAGAGGCATAGAGAAAGATTAAGAAGGCCGATGCATGAATTCAAGCAGATGTTCTAGATTGGTTTTTGTTTTATGACAGCTTCCACTGTTTGTGTTGCTCTTGAAATTTTTCCCATTCTACAGAGTGGTCCGAAAATCTTTTCATCCCTACATAATATAATATTCTATTCCAGATGGCTGATACAAGCTCCTACATTTTGGAAGAGAGATCGCGGGTGACAAAACTTTTGAACCACTCTGTAGATCTCTCTTCTGTCAATAATTGAGCAAAAGTAATTGTCTCACTACTTTATGTTCCTGACAACCAACTTCTTCTTGTTTGAAGTTCCACTTGAACAGCTTCTTCTTGTGAACTGTTGCTCAAGAATGTTTTTTCTGATCACTACAATCTTAACCAGTTCAAGTCTGGGGTTAATGTTATATACTGTACCTATGGACACTAATGGGTATGTCCCAATGCTTATAAATACGTTGGACACTATTGTAAGTCAGGGGTAATATGCTAAGTAGTCCACCAGTAGCAGTGGTTTACCTACCTCATGCGGCTGGCGAGTATTGTATTTTGATGTTATAAAGATTACCATTTTCATTTTCAACCTCTATTTTGGTTATTCCTCATTCGGTAACCTTTTCTAGGTTACAACACTTAACCATTTTCCTCCCACATATATCCCTGTAAACTGTGCCTCTTACTCTGTAACCCACTACCTTAAGTGGCTCCCCAACCTTGTATAATATCACTGTAAAAAAAATATTTCTCAATTTTTATCATAAATTTTCTTTTTTTTTTCAATAATAGACTCCAAAACTATATCTAGAGGATGTTTCACCCACATTCTTGACCAGACTGACAAATTCCTTTTCTTTGCCATTTAGAGCATCTATATTGTTTGCAAATCAAATTTTTGTGATGTTACAATCTCTGATACAGACTTTTTGACAATATATCTGTGTTTTTTTTTCACCTTGAAAAGAAACCCAATTTCTAAGATGGTGTATTTTATGTGTTCCCAGAAGGTATCAAGGGAGACTTCTAAAGAACTAATAGCCTTCAGTCAGGACTTCAACTGCCACAGACCATTTTGTTACAGAATGTAGAGGCCAAGATCAGAATGGTCAGTGATTGGCAGGAGTGCCTCGTGGGTGTGCTATTCTGACAGTGATGGATTGTCTTTGTCTGGATTTTGGATATAAGTCCAAAATGGCGTGTATTCAACAGAGGGTTGCAAGAATTCTGAAACATCAATAGGCCTTCCATGCCCAGGTTAGCACCAGTTAAGGCTACCTGCAGAGAAACAATGAGCCAAGATGTGACATGTGTTCCTGTGATGTCATTCCTCCCACTGACTTTTAAAATCCAATCTGCCACTTCTCTCTGCTAATAAAATGAATGAGGCAAAGAAATGGTCCTTTTCGTTGTTACTATTTTATGTAGCGGCAGGGAGACCCAGAGACAACAGAGAACACAACAATTTTGTTTTTGAGACTGGTAACCCTGATTTTCTATTTTGATGTTCCACTCCTTGACTTTGGCTTGAAATCAAAGTTGAATTTGCAGCAGAAATGCAATGGTCAGTATGACATTCTGTATTGAAGCAGAAGGTGACATACCTCAAAGGCCAAAACGCTTTCATGTTGCATGTTGATTTTGTAAAAAAATAAAATATATATACTTCTCTACTGGATGAGGTCAAAGAAGATGCAAAATCAGTTTTGTTTCTAGACAATCTCAGTGCAAACGCCACTGAATAAATGGACTTCTTCGGAGACCATGCTAATTAATTTCATTGCTTCATGAATAGAAAAGCTTTGCAAGACCAGTACACTGTTTTAAAACCTTCTGACTGCTTTTGCTATGACATAGAAGTAACCTTCCCTTTTGTGTTGGTAACTACATCTTGTGTCTTACTCTTTGAACAGATCACTAATAAATAAAGGATTCCTAGTCCCAGTGTTTCCAACCCTGCAGTAGCACCTCTCTCACTGCACTAAAGAGAGGTCTATTGAATATCGATACCAGCACAATGTCGGTTGTGGGGATAGGAAATTTTTAGTCTTAGCCCAACTGCATGTGGTTGGGCTCCCCACTTGTCTCACCTCTTGTCACCATGGAGGGACAAATAAATACTAGCAATAAATCAACTGAGGTGGCTGCATAATCTTTTGAGAAATTCATTTCATCCTTTTACATATTCTTTACTGGGTATCACTCTCATTTGATAGACATCTTTTAGATAGTAACTCCATGCTGGTTTCAAGAAATCAGGTCCACACTTCTACAACTTAGGTTACCTTTTTATTTTGGAAAGACACCATGAAAACTAGAAATGAATAAGAAATATATCTCTCAAAAGAGGAGATAAACAAAGCATATTTCAAAGAAATACACAAACAAGGAAAATGCTCTTCAAACAGAAACATCAACAATTTGAAAGAAATTCACAGAAATATTAAATAGTAAAGGGAAATATAATTAGTAGGGAACAGATATTTACCATATTGTCTCAAAGACCAGCAGCAGCTAGAAAGAGAAACACATGGTAGCTTCCTTACACCTAAAGAGTCACATGGTAGTAGACATGCAGAAAATTACAGCTAAACACATATATGTCTATATAAGGGATGAATGTCTATTTGTTTTAATTTTATCGAACACTAAAAATTATTTTCATAATTTTAACACTATTACCACTGCTACCATATGCCTACTAATTAACATGGCCAGTAGCATATATACTGGGCCCTTTAGTGACTGTTTCATAGGTCATTCTGGTACACAAATATATCAGTTACGAGGGGGTCAATATTTAGAGTGAGGTTGCAGCTATGTGGTCTACACATTGATAAGGGAATTTTTATATTACAGTGATGTTTACCCTGTACAAGACCCAAGAGTCACACAAGGTAGAGTGATACAGTGTAAAATGTACAGTATGGTGATATGTGAGGAAGATATTGGTTAACACTAGAACAGGTTTAGATTGTAGTGATCAGGGAAGCAACATCTTGGGAGTCAGTTCTGCAAAACAGTAGTTTATACGAAGAAGCTGCTCAAATGGAACTTACATTTTGTCTATGGAATACAAAGAGAATGAGGGTGATTCATTACAATATGTGCGGCATGGCGGCTCTTCTCCATGAAGGTTAGAACTGGTGGAACTAAGGAATGCAGTTCATCTGAGCACTTTCCATGGAAATAGTGACAGAACAGCAAGAGATTTGCAATGTTTCATCTGGGAAAGGGCTGTAAGGTGGAAAATAATTCTTAACGCACAAGGATCCAAAGATACTTTGGGATTTTATCAAAACTGGAAAGTAAAGACTGACAGCTTCTGCCCCTATATGGTAGCAGTACTCTATTTTCAGCCTGATCTGACACATGTAAATATAGGGGATAGCAGGAGGAGTTAGGTACTTGCCCAGAATCTGTCTATATTTCTGAGATGAGGTATTATGTACATTATTTACATTATTTACATTATTCAGACCATTGTCCTCATCTTTGTTGCCATATTTATTACAATGTTTCGGCCATTGTATGCTCCAGGTGGTTGGAATGTCGAACTGAACCGTTTATTTCGCTCACTGGGGTAGACTGTTCTAGTTCCACACGCCATGTTTAATGGATGCCAGTTATCAGTTATCTCCAGTTAATTCCTCTCACCAAGTTCTCCACTGCCTTAACCAGGTATTGAACTCACACTCTTTGGGTCCTGTCACTGGATCTAACCAACACCTTTATCCACTGTGCCAGGTGTCCTTGAGGATGAATTTCTGGGTATTATAAACCTAATGTCTTCAGTAAACATTTTTTACCAATGCTCATATTGCAATTTTTGCTGTTATCATCCCATATTTTTACCAGAACTCATATTGCAATTTTTGTTGTTATTATCGCTTTTCTCTGGCAACCAGTAATAAGGAGTTGTAATAAATATGGCAACAAAAATGAAAACAATAGTCCGAATAATGTAAATAATGTACTTGCCCAGAATTATACAGGCAGTGGTGACATCCTGTTGAGTTAAAAGGTGAATTCAATAGGAGTTTGATACATCTTATTGATTCACACCAGTTCACATGAACCAATTCTTAAAAGTATAAAAGCTTAGCAAACCAGCTGTTGGATTATCCAAAAATAATCTTGTACATTAATAGCCAATGGTCTAGGTAACTTGTTAATTATGCTACACTTGTGCATGTGCCTAGTTAAAAAACAATGCACAGCTGATGACACTAGAATCAAAAAGCATCGTACTTCTGAACAGAAATATGATGAGAACAGAATTTCAATCTGGAAATATCTTAACTCCCTTCTGTTTACTTGCTTCCCTGATAAGTACAATCTTCAAAAATTTAAATGTAACATCAATCACCATCTGTCTTCTTGGATCCCATTCATCTTTTGTCCTTTCCTCAATACTCACTATACTCAGTCTTTTCTCTTACTATCACACCCTCTGACTCCCTACGTGCTAGTGGCATTCCTGCCTTGCTTGGGGTGAAATGATTAAAAAAAAAATGTTTCCTATTAAATTATCAAAATTTTTCATACTATATAAAAGGATTTGTTTCTATTCTCAGAGTGAAAAGAAAATATGCAGGATATGTTCATACAGACTACCTGCTTTTATAGAAGCAATTCCTGAAAATTTAGAATGCCACCACAGGGTACAGGGAACCAACTATTTTTCCAGAATTGAAATGCAATGAATTCATATGAATAATAATTATCTGAACAGTACTGGAATTTTTTCATAAGCATATTTTAGAATAATGATAAAATCTTGCCAACTGTACAAAATGTTTTGGAAACATTCTTACCAACCTTATATATTGTTCTTATATATTGTATATATTATATATATATATTATATATGTTCTTATATATATATGTTCTTATATATATTTTCTTATATATTGTTCTTATATCTTATATGTTATTATATGTTTTATATGTTCTTATGTTGTTCTTACCAACAATATATAAAACACATGATTTTTAGAATAATAATAATATCTTGCTGACTACAAAATGTTTTGGAAACGTTCTTACAAACCTCATTGTATAAACAATAGGGACAAGTGGTGTGAATATATGGGGATGTTGTTGACATTTCAGAAGTCAGGTTTATTGATGTAAGAGTGCTTGCCCCAGTGGTAATAGAAGCTGAAATAGCAGAAGTGAATTTTGCAATTTTAAGAAGAGGCCATTGTTGCTATTATTGTAAGTGTTTTTCTAGCATTGATTTTATTGTTTGAAATGATACTTTTGTCACTTGTAAAATGTAATTGTGTTGAACTCTGCCTGCAACGATGAATATATTGTCACGTTCCTACATGAGGAAATAAAACACCAGAGTTTTCAATTGGTTTCAGGAGATGAGGTTGTCTTTTTTTTTATTTTCTTTCTATTCTGAGACCTTATAACAGCTTCTTGATTATTCAGTAACAACATTCATCTCTTAAATGCAGTTAACTTGTACAGAAGAATCTGTTTTCAAGGTTATTAGTTAGATAACATTGTCAGCAGTTTGGAAAATAGTTTCGGTAAAAATTTATCAGTTTCTTTTTTTGGACAGATGAATGGATGGATGGCTGACCATTCATATCCAAGGATGCCCATCTACTAGGGTGGCTAGCTAATCCCTGTTGCAGATACCTGCTAAAGCACATTTCTGTTTTTTCCTCACCCACAGAGCCCACCAGTGGTTTATACTGCAACTCAGCTGAGCAGACATTACTTTTTGGGAGAGAGTGCTTTATCTAGTGATCAACAGTCTAATCAAGGCCAGCATGATCAAACTCTCGGTCACAATGACTTGTGACTTCATGCTAACACAACCATCAATGGTTACCAAAGGGTTCCATCTAACCAATTGCACTCACAAGGATTGGGCTTTTTTTAACGAGACTAAATAATGTAGAAATATATAATTAGTGTCAAACTGAAGATATTTGTGATAATCTTTACTAATTTCACTTTAATCAATATATCCTTTCAGAAAATGTATCTGTCTTAATTCTCTTAGATGACAGTTTCATTGATTTGTTCTTTATGATTTATCAACCCTTTGTAGGTTATTTAAATCAAAAACATATTTTTTAGATTATAAGAATGATTCTTTTGTAAGTGAATATTGCATTAACAAGTTTTAGGAGATAACAAGTGATACTATTTAACCTATAAATGGGGGGAGAAGAAATGGATTCATTCCTTTCCCAAGGGTATTTGCATATAAGTGAATGTAATGAACTCGATTGGAACTTGAACGCGACGGCTCTGAGATTAAATTGTTATTCTACTTCAGGACATACGTAATCTTGCAACTTCCCAGGTTTCTTTATTTCATTATCTGCGAATTGCCATTGGGAGAGATAGTGGAATGGTGTTCTCATTGCTGTTTCCAGGGTTTTGAATTCAGATTCTTGGCACTCTACAACTTTCTATCCTTTGTAACTCTCAGTAAGGTTTGTCTTTTCATCACCCCCTCCTTACTTCCTGTTCTACCATCTGATTATGCCAGCTTATTAGGTAGGCTATGTGCTACTTTCCCTCTATGCCTCTGGCCTTCCATATGTCATATGAGTGTCAAATTTCCCATGCCTTCTTTCCTCATTATGTGCTCGAAAAATTTCAACTGCAAATAAGCATCCCCTTTTTGTTTCTATTTTCTTTAAAACTTCGTTGTTCACATGTTCACTCCATGTTATTCTCAGCATCCTTCTAAAAAGTGATGACTAGAATTGTAATAAAATCAAAACATATGAAAGTGAATTTATTAATTTTCTATATTCTTGAGAATTGGCAACAACCTGTGTCCATGTTTATTCAGGTACTTGGATCAATCCCAAAAACCTTGGTAAGAGATTAGAATTATTTATACTAATGTTCACCCAACATAAGATCCAAGAGCCACTCAAGGTAGGAGGTTAGTAAATAAAGTTATTGTACGGCCATAAAGGGAGGAAGCAAGAAGTGCATATTATGAGGATATGTAGGATAGATAATGGTTGATCCCAGATTTGAAGTGATTGCTAATCCCTGTTGCAGATACCTGCTATGGCACATTTCTGTTTTTTCCTCACCCACAGAGCTCACCAGTGGTTTATACTGCAACTCAGCTGAGCAGACATTACTTTTTGGGAGAGAGTGCCTTATCTAGTGTGGTGATTGGGAAAGCATCCTCTTGAGAGTAGCAGTTCTTGAGAAGAAGCTATCTGGGGTGGAACTTGCTCCAGACAAATGGAATATGAAAGGAATGAGGACGAGGTGACCCTGTACATGCGGCATGGTGGGTTTTAACTGTAAAGGTCTGAACTGGTGGAAGTAAGAAATGTAGCTCATCGAAACATTTATAATGGAAATAGCAAGAGACTAACGATTGGCTAGTAATGTTTCATCTGTTGGAAAGTGGTTACAGAAAAAACATTCAGATAACAGCATTGCTAAAAACCAGCTGGAATACTAAGGAAGGTGCTGTAGTATTGAGTACACTTGAGGCTTTTTCTTCCTCTTTTGTTGAACTCCCTGCCTCTGGGCAGAGAGGGACCCAGATGAGACTATGCCGAAGAGCAGAGTCTCGTTTGGAGAGGCAGACAAACTGACCCTGTGTATGGAAGTCCCCACGTTAAAAATTGGCCTTGTGCTACATCTTGCCTTGCGGGGAGGTTGATAAAAAGAGAGGACACTTATTATCATTCTATAGCAACCCATCAGATATAACTAATGTGAACACTTAAAATTGCAAACAATATTAAAACAATCAGCAGGTTCAGAAAAAAATACAAAAATTAACATGACTGGGTAGGAATAGCGTCGGTTTTGGAATTGTGCAAACGATATGGCTTTGACTCTGTGAGCAATTAGTATAAACACAGGTTAAATGCTGTCTGAGAGAAAGGGAAAAGTATACTTCTGGGTGACTGTAATATTCAAACAGATCTTATCTAGAACAGAAGACCCCCATGTAGTTGTAAACTAATTGTCAAAAAATGGAACTCACCAATCAAGAAAATTATTAAAATCAGGCTGGTTAATTTTACATATCAAGTTTTTTTAGTTTCATTATTTTCATTATTCAGACTGTTACCTCATCTTCACTGCCATATTCACAATGTTTCAGCCGTTGTATGATCCAACCTTCTTCAGGTGATTGGAATTTTGAACTAAACCCTTTATTTCATCCACCAGGGTAGATTGTACTAGTTCCACGTGCCATGCCTCTTCCAGGTGTCTCATTTATGTCCCTTTAACTCAACTCTCCAAGTTTTTGGTTACCACTGCTGTGGCTGGGTATTGAACTCACAATTCTTTGGGTCTAATCACTGGATCTAACCAATGTCTTTGTCCACTGTCCTTGAGGACAATCTCCCCCGATGGATGAAATAAAAGATTTGGTTCAAAATTCCAATCACCTAAAGAAAGCTGGAGCGAACAATGCCTGCCAAAATGTCATGAATATGGCAGTGCAGATGAGGATAACAGTCTGAATAATGTAAATAATGCAAGTAGTTATAATAATACCTCATCTCAGAGATATAGACAGACATTGAAGTTTTTTCAGTATCTGTCTATATTGAATTTTTTTTTAGGTTACTGATGTAATGAAATAACTTACTACCTACACTATATGTAGTAACTAACTATAAGTGTCTGTAAATCAATGGATTACAGAAACTAACTGGGATCTGTTACTCATCTCTTAGCTGTTGTCAAATTCTCTGCCTTCAAGCAGCGAGGAACCTGGACAAGGCTATGCTGAAGGGCAGAGTCTCGTCCAGGGAGGTAGACAGACCCAAACCCATTTATGCGGGGTTTATGGGGAATTTTGGGCCAAGCCTATGGGCTCGAATTGCCCCACATTAAATTCGGCCTTGTGCCACATCCTACTCTGTGGGGATGTTGGTAAATATTACTAGCTGGGATCTGTTGAGTATGACTCAGACTTATGTGAGAACTACCGACCTTCCAATAGTAGCACTTACTACTGGTTTGACTTGCGACAACCTTGTGCATAACTGTTACCTTTATTCTTATTGTAATTGGTTTTTTACAATAAACCTTTACTTATTTTATCCACCTTGTTTTTCAAGTATATATTCTTATTAGCTCGAAATATAACAGTTACTTAATGTCAAACTTTGTAGCAGGCACTCAGTGAGGATTGAACTCAATACTCTGTTATAATGGCCAACCAGACTAGTTTCACTAACCATTATCCCATGTTTATGCATCTTAAATCCAACAAAAATACTGAGGAGATTGCTGAAGTATTAAAGAGATTTATTATTACTTGATCTGCACTGAAATCTATATTTTGCTGGTGTGAAAACTCATAATAAACTTTAGAAAAAAACCTTACTTTTCTGGTATTTACTTAGCACAGTACAGCATAAAGCTGCATATCTTATCTGTCTAACATTTTAATGGTATGTGATTGATGATCTTGGAGAAAAAGCGCTAATATTTGGCTGAAAACATGTTGAGTTTTTGTTATAAATCACAATCTACTTCAAAATAGAGTTTGTATTTTTGTTTTGTAAAGAGATTGTTTCCATGACTAAGAAAACAGTCTCAGTGTTTCTGAAATCATACAACTACTTACTTTTAACTTTCCAATGAAAGCAAAGAAAACTGGTTCCACAACAATATATGGAAATAAAAATTGTTCAGGATCTGACATAGACAGAGAATGCCTTAAGAATTTTATAACAGAGACCATTTGGCAGAAAAAGACCAAATTTAGTCAGATACAGCTAAGAATTTCTCCTTGTCAGCTAGAAAATAAGTTCAAATTTCACAATCTACTTTCTTATTTCTGATCAAAACTATTGACTTAACAGCCATAGAATATTAAAAATGCATTGTAATAAAAGGCAAATAAAATAAGATGAATGATAAACTAGTCTAAAGTAATAAAGAAAATGCTGCATGTAAGAAATTATGCCCATATATATATATGCTAGACTCTCCCATCGTATTTAATCTATGAGGATCAAGCAACTCAGTTCCTAGGAACCGACAGCCAGACACCTGCACATATGATTTAATTCTAGTGGTGAAGGCTTTGTGCAGAACCAACCACACTTTTTGAAGAGCCGAATACAGAGACCTGGTGCACTATGTGCCACAAGGTCCCCAAACGACACTCTGCAGGTTTTGAACTCAGAGTTGTCCTTCTTCTAGACCAGTTGCCATCCAACACTATAGAACAAAGTCTGTCCTGCTATTTACCCATAGCTGGGGGGAGAAGAAGAGGATTCAAACCTTTCCCAAGGCTATTAGCATATAAGTGAATGTAACGGGTTTGAATGAAATTCAAACTTGGCTCTCTGATTCCTCAATCTGAGCTGCTATCCATTACTCCACCGTACCTTTATATATATATATATATATATATATATATATATATATATATATATATATATATATATATATATATATATATATGAACTGATTAACTTTGTTAAGTAAATGTCTAAATATGAACTAACTTACAGTTACTCTTTCTCTCCATATATATATATATATATATATATATATATATATATATGGAGAGAAAGAGTAACTGTAAGTTAGTTCATATTTAGACATTTACTTAACAAAGTTAATCAGTTCACACACAGTGTTTCATTAAAAAATAGGTAACAAAAGACCATTCCCAGTGTAGTGTGAAAAAATGGATATAAAATATTGCAAATTGAGTGCTGGTGATAATAAAATAGTGCTCAATGTATAATAACAGAACTATCATTTATTTTAATAATAAATATACATTTTTTACTTCACCAGTAGCATGTCTGTGTGTATATGCATATATGTGATGGCATTAATATATATATATGTGTGTGTGTGTGTGTGTGTGTGTGTGTGTGTGTGTGTGCACGTGTGTGTCAGACCACATAACTTTGAAGTCAGCATGATAGAAAAACTGTCCAGTTAAGTGAAAAAAACTTTTCTATATTAATTCTATAAATATCAGTATTAAAAATATATAATGCTCAGTTTAATAATATTTATGTTGGCCATACTATGGCCACATTGTCTCGGAGGTTGAGTTTTCATTTGAATGATATGTCTAACATCTCTAAACATTTACAACAGCATGCTTGTCCACATTTGCAATCTAGAAAAATTCTTGTCGAAATTACATCTATACTTTTTCATGAAAATAATAAACATAAACTAAAAATCCTTGAAGCTATCTATATTCAGTCAGTTATGTGCCATGCATGATACATGCTTATGCGATAATGTATCTTTTGATACATTACTGACGAGGCAGATTTTTTTTCTGCAGTAGGTTGTCATTTCTTTCTGTAGTAGACCAGTTGTCATCGAAGGCTATAGAACCCAGTCTGTCCTGCTATTTACACATGGCTGGGTGGAGAAGAAGAGGATACATAACTTTCCCAAGGGTATTAGCACATAAGTGAATATAATGGATTCGACTGACATTTGAACTCGGCTCTCCAATTTCTCATTCCAGGCAGGTATCCATTACTGTACCGTGCTTCCTATCTATATTAAAAAATTGAAATCAAACCATAACAAAATTAATTATGAATACTGCATAAATGTTCTAAAATGTTTACAATAGACACTAAAATATCAAGATCTGTATTAATAGTTTCTCATACTATTTTCTTTTTTTGTTTTTAAAAAGAACTCTTCACACATCATTATTAGTTACCTCCCCTAAGCATAGACATACACTGCATGGCACAAAAATTAGTGGTCCTGAAATTATAACTTTCAGATGAACATAGCAATTTTTTCTTTGGAAATAATGAACACAACATTTTTGTCTTCAAAACATAACCTGCAGATGACATTGTGTTAATTTCTATATATGCAAGTTTCATTAAAAATGACTGACATGGTTATGTGGTTATAATTTTTCTAATATAATATTTTTAGCCATAACAGTTTTCCAAACCGTCTTATAGATTGCTATATTAGACTTTTTCTTTCTATGGTAACCAATAGCAACACTAAACATACAGAAAAAAACAATAACATTAACATTTTATGCAAAACTTAAAGGCATAGTAAGTATAAGAAAGACGAATCTTCACTTAGAAACAGTATAAAGTAATGTACAACTTCATTAAATTAATTATTTATGAAAAATTTTAAACGGCTAACCTCATTGTCAAAAATCATAATTAACCTGCAAGATCTAAATTACAGAGAACCAATATTATTTATGAATTTACATGTCCCTTAAGGAGCCATGTTCCTGGCCAATCCAAATGTGTAAATGATTATATTGGATATGCTACAACATGTTTAACAAGAAGACTTACATGACATCTCTCTGACCATTGCTCATTTAGGTCTCATTTAAATATGCATGGAGACCTACCAAGCTCTGTCCATAACATACTCGTAAATAATACAAACATAATTGCATCATCCATATGTACAAAATGGCTAAAAATAATGGAGGCATTATTAATAAGAAGAAAAAGCCAACACTCAGTAATATCAATTATGAACAGGGCCACAATGTGCTGACCGTGTTTGGAATATAAAACAATTCTATAGATACATATATAAAACAATGCATATATTCAGTTAAAAGTAAAATAAAATTCATCATTGATAATGGCTAAAAGTATACCTGAAAGCGCTTGTATAAAGTATTTCGACAAATTATATAAAAAAAACTTAACCAGAGCACCTTTTCAGTTGTTTTCAACAAAATTTGCATAAAAGAAGGATTGCTGCCCAAATACGCATGCACGCATGCACGCACGCACACACACACACACACACATATACAAACACACACACACACACACACACACACACACACACATATACAAACACACACACACACACACACACACACACACACACACACACACACACACATATATGATTCCGCACATTGAGTGCTGGTGTTAATAAAATAGTGCTCAATGTAATATAACAGAGCTATAAAGTATATATTAATAAGCATACATTTTTCCCCACCGGTCGCACAATGCAATCTTCAGGTACTGATTAGAGACTAACCATTACATAATTCAAATTTTAATAAAATATCTGGTTAACAATGTTGACACAGTCCATATATTATACATTGATTACTGTTTTCTTTTTTTTTTTTAAGTTTTACTTAAAATAAATGAGAATTTATGATTATAATTTATATTTAAAATAAATTTGGAGATTAATATACTTTTTTAAATTTTGTATTAAAATAAAAGAATCTATAACTATAAAAAAAAAAGAAAAAAAATTATCTATGCTTGACATAAATAAACAGAAGAAAATTATAAAAGGAAAGGTTATAATCTATAGCAGAAATTAATCTGGATCAACATATTTCAACAGGTATTTATTTTTATGCCTACATGTGACCACCAATTAATTTTTCCTTTTTAATAAGTTAGGGTTATTTAAATGTTTTAAGCTAATTTTTCTACAAGGCATAAATTATATCTATTGCCTTTCTCATTGTAAAATTTGGTTTTAGCTACAATATCCCATGTAATAATGGGTGCATTACCACCATTCTTTAATTGCCAGAAATGTTTGAAGAGAACAATACTATTCATGTATTGCCTAACTTTGGTGATAACGATATATATATATATATATATATATATATATATATATATATATATATATATATATAGACAATATTAGTGGTAAATATACACATACATATGCAATTATATATACACATACATATATGTATAAAAATAATTCCAAGAGGATAGAATCCAGGTAGAACTCAATGTCCAGGACAGAGTAAGGATATAATAAAAAGATTTGAACACTAACATTCCATGGTCATAATTTATTCCATTGGAATTGTAAAAACGATCCAATTCATCAGACCTACAGATTCAAAAAGAAAACATATATATATATATATATATATATATATATATATATATATATATATATATATATATATATATATATATATATGAATTATAACATAAGTATGCTATAACATCACTACAAAAATAGCCATTGTTTCAACACTTCTGATGTCTTATCAAGTGATGGTGTTGCAAGTAAAATAAAAAATTTTTAAAGAGTTCAAAACCAACCACTATCCCCACTGGGGGGAATATTTTTATGTATGATGTAATGGCCAATCAAATTACAATTGATAATTCAAATAATGCAACAAAGATCTCAGATACAATTTATTAATGATTCAAAATTAATATTAGATTATATAGGAAATCAAGATAACTGATTAATCTCCAATTTATTATGTAATTAAAAAATAAAAGTTATAAATATTAAACTCTAAATATAACCATACATTAAGTTTAGAAACTAACAAAATTATTCAAAGAAAAAACAGAGAAAATATGCCTAAATTTTCATGTATTGAAATATGTTTTATATATATGTATGTGTGTGTGTGTGTGTGTGTGTGTGTGTGTGTGTGTGTGTGCGTGTGCATGTGCATGTAGGGAAAAAGTGAGAATGAATGAAAAGGATTTAGGTATGTTGAAGATAATTTATTTTGATAAAATCAAAGTGTGATTCAAAATGATACAGTTGCCTATATGTTAGACAAGATGAATCTGTATAAATAAAATATTTGCTTCATTGAGATTTCTCAACCTTTTTCTGTCTTAACTCTGGAACTGGTCACGGAAAAAAAAAAAACAATGTGAAAGAAATCATATCTTTGATGAATGGTGTCTTTAGTTCCTTGGAGATTTGGACAGTCTGAAAGGAAGACAGAGACATCGCTTGAAAGATCTTTGCAACTGTGATTTTTGCATTACACATGATAAATGCCCTGGGACTCACCATGAAGGAATTACTCTTTTTTTTCATCTTTTGTAATATGTCTTTGAAGAATTGAAAAAAAAAAAAAAAAAATCAGGGTTGGCTGAAATAGAACGTTCTAATCTATAACTCAAAATATGTGCGAAAAAGAGAAAAAAAACAACAAAGAAAAAAAACAAAGAAATCTCAAGACAGTTCTTATGTTTATTTCGTGCTCTAACAGAATGGTGCCATTGTGGTACTGAAATGGCAAGACTCATTGAACTGATGAGAATTTGGTCACAAGAGAAAAGCTCGAAATAAAGGAAAATTTTAAAAGAATAGTTGTTTGTCTTGTCTGTAAAGTAAGAAAAAATGGTCATGTAAGATAAATTATGGGATTATACATGTGGATGATTGAGTTAGTCTATGGTGTGATGATATATATATCTATGTGTAAAGAAGGAACCTTTCTTCAGTGTTTCAGATTGTGGCTTATTTTCCAAACTGAATGTTGTTCAAAGTTAAGATTTAGATTGCAAGTATTAAAACAATAGGATTTTCATAGCTTAAAATTTTAACATAACTTTTTTTTGTTTTGTTTCTGTTTTAGTCTTGGACTATTTTAATTTGCACTTATTTAATATCTATAAGATGCCAAAAGAAGGACACTTTAATGGTAGGTGAATTATATAGATATTTCTTTTTGGAGTTAATGGGCAGTGTGCAAAAATCCAGGAGTTTAAATGCTAGTTTTAAGAAAATCATGCATGTAGACTATTTGAATTAGAAAGACTGATGTGCCACAATCTTTATTTCCACACCTCAGGTGTTTAAATGATTTTATGTCTCTTGTCTACAAATATTTGAATGCACTTGTTGATGTAGTGTTGGTAGGATTTTCTTTACTGGGAATTTTGGAATAAAACGAACTGACTGAAAGTTTCAGCCGTTGTATGCTCCGGCTTTCTTCAGGTGGTTGGAATGTCGAACTGAACCCTTTATTTCGCTCACTGGGGTAGACTGTTCTAATTCCATGTGCCATGTTTAATGGATGTCAGTTAATTTTCCCTCTGAAAGTTCTCCACTGCCTTAACCAGGTATTGAACTCACACTCTTTGGGTCCTGTCATTGGATCTAACCAATGCCTTTATCCACTGTGCCATGTGTCCTTGAGGAAATAAAGGGTTCAGTTTGACATTCCAACCACCTGAAGAAGGCTGGAGAATACAATGGCCGAAAAGTTGTAATAAATATGGTGACAAAGATGAGGACAATAGTCCGAATAATGTAAATAATGTACATAAGACCTCATCTCAGAAATATAGACAGATACTGACTGAAAGGTTTAAAATAAATAATATATTTTTATTTATTTTCTTTAGAGTGATGAGTGAGTCCTTTGGTATTTGGAGTAGCAAAAATTTTGCTAATAAGGTGGATATTGGTCACAATCTGGAAAAATGTCCATTTCAGACCAGTATTTAAGAGTTTTGAACTCAAACCATGATAGGGGTAGTAGTAAAGTTAAAAATAGATAAATCTAATGTGTTTTTCTCGTCCCTAAGAAGAGCAGAAATATCATTAGCAGATGACCTACTTCTTCACTCATCATACATGGATGTGTTCATTTGTTCTGTCCTCTCCTACCATCTGTCTGTCACTCTCCTCATCTCTTCTCTTCTAGGCTAGAGGCGTCAGGTTCATATTGTTTTGACCAGGCTCTGAGATTTTGGTGTGAACATTGGTTTTGGCTAACATCAAAAGTCTCTTTGTGTCAATTGTTTTGATTGTCCAAAATTATTTTTCTGCATTCTTTTCTTTTTCATGTTTTTTATAAAGGAAGTTATGCATGGAGCATCCCTTTGGTATTTTTTAGTCACAAATAAGTAAGCTGTTGTCCTGCAAACTTCACAGATTTTCAGTTGAGTCTTTTCTTCTTCCTCTTTTTATTTGAGGGTTGCTTTCTCATTAGTTAAGAGAAGTATTGAAAGAGAAGTTCAGAGAGAGAACGAAAAGAAAGAGGAAAGTGCAAAAGCCTTATTTTAATTTGAATTATTTTAATTTTTGTTTATATAGTTGATTTTTATATTTTATTTTATTTTTATCAGAACCCTGTACACACTAATAAACTGTTTTTTCATTGTTATTACTGTAAAAAAAAACATGATACTAACTCAAGTAAGTATACCTACTAAAATTAATGTCTATATCAATAAGAAATAATATTGGATTAAAGATTCATTTGAAAATAACTGTGTATATATTTCAGGAACAAGAAAGCTTGTAAATGGAGATTTGTAGAAGTCCCAACAAGAAGTATGCATCTCCTTAAATAGATATCAAGATGGCTTCCATGGCCAAATTAGTAATGTCACACAGTGGGAATGGGAGTGCAAAATAGGGGATACAATTTCAATCCTAATAGGAGACATTTTTTTCTTTAGTAATTTTTTTCTGTTTTGGGTGGTTGTTATTAATTTCATATAAAAACAGGGATAGTAACACCTGTACCCACTAAAATAACATTTATAGTAATAAGAAATATATATATATATATATATTGTGCATTTAGGAAGCAATCACTCCTTTATATATGTTTCATTAAAATGACTATATATATATATATATATATATATATATATATATAGAGAGAGAGAGAGAGAGAGAGAGAGAGAAATAGATATTATCTAGGTAGTAGTTCTTTTAATTTAAATATACTCTATTACATAGAGCTATCTCCACTGATTTGCAAAAACTTAGCATACTATAATGAAAAAATGTTCCAAACATAATAAAATCAAAGTTTTATCATCAAAATATGTGTGTTATTATTAAGAGGAAAGACCAGAGGACTTTTGATTATTAAATAATATTTTGTCATCCTGTTTAAAATGTTCAAAATTTTGTGTCATCTCAGTCAGCAAAGATTAGTTTTGGAAATTTTAGTGTCTGAATTGGGAAATTGTGCAAAACTCAAATAATTGTCAAATTTTAATGAAACTTTCAGAACTTATTCACAAATAAATTAAATTATTTTATAAATGTTTTTTTTTAGAAAATATTGGTAAAAATATTTTTTGTATATCTGTTACCTCACCTCTCATTTAATTTTATGACATTTCGAGAAATCACATTTTTTTGCCACTTAATGTTTATTTTAATTAAAATCAGAACTCTGTGGAGAACTTAAATCAACTTTTTTTGTATAATAGAGACAACATTTACCAAAAATCTGCTCTGAATCATGAAATAGAAAATGCAATAAAACTAAGACATTATTTAGAAGAGCTTTTAATTGCTTTTATGAATAAGATATATTAAGGACACTATAGTCTAAGAAAAAAATTTTTTTACCAATAATTTTTACAAGAATTGTTTTGATTTAAAAAAAAATTTAATTAGAATAACTTATAAAGCTTAAATCTTTTAAATTTCTGCATTACTTTGTGCCAGTTAGGTGATATTGTTAAGCAAAATCTATATTTACTAATCATAAGTGGAAAATGATTCATTGAACACCATAACTTTTAAATATTTTTTCTCTGTGTGTATAAACATGCTGATTTTTTAAATACAGACATCCATGCACAATGTTATCAGAAAATATGAGCAATAACTACAGTAAATTTAAAGCCAAAGTACCTAAAATTCAATAAAACTTAGGAAGAATCATAAATTTTTAAGATTGCTAGGTAGTTAAAAATTATATAAAATGGTGCTCACGTTATATTCCTCAGTTATTGTTTACAAATATATCCACTGTAGAAAAATATTAAATATACTTCCCTCTGTTACTCAAGCTGTCAACCTGTCAGCATCTAAAATAAACAGCTACTGCTGTGTTAAAAAATGCATTTCTGCGATATTTTAAACTAAAATAAATCAGATTAATCAAACATTAAATCAGTTAATAGTCCTCAAATAAAGTTTCAGAAAAGTATATTTCATTTTTAATTAATTTATAATAAAGAGAATTAAATTGTGAATCACATGGCTAAAAATGGCAAATGTTTTAAAACAAAAACTCCTTCCACACAATTTAAATTAGTTATGAAGTACAGCTTGAAATTAAAACTAAAATAAAATCTACAAAAGAGATTATTCATTTTAAAAATTCACTTTAAACCTTAGATATTGCAAATATTTGGAAGTACCTTCTTTTTTACAAATACTTTCATGGTAATTGCTCCGATGAGCTGCTTTCGCTGGTTCCTAGGCCTCATGAATTTAAATGTCCTACGAGGCTGGCATCCCGTTCCCACACCTTCACCATTGAAACTGTTAGATGTAGACGTCTCTTCTACTCCAATAGCTTCATGTCTCGCACATCTCAACTGTGGAACTCCCTTCCTCATTCCTGTTTCCCTGACAAATACAATCTCCAACTATTTAAGTGTAATGTGAATCGATATCCCCAGTTGCCTTGATCTATCCACTTCCCTTCTCCACATCCTTTCACCTTTCATTCCTATCTGCTCTCGCTCCAAATCTTCTGTAACTCCCTTGCCTTGATCGATCCACTATCTTTCTTCACATCCTCTCCTTTACCACTCCTATCTGCTCTTCCTCCAAACCTTCTGTAACCCCTTGCATGCTAGTGGCTTCCAGCCTTGCTTGGGGTGATAAGCTTAAAAAAAAAAAGAAAAAAAAACATAGAGTATTTGGAAGTACCTAATTACATAGAATGTATAGTGAATGTCTGTTAATTCAATGGTTGCCTAAACCAAGAAGCACAACTTAATAGTTACCCCCACACCATCCACTATATTTTCTATTTCCATAGAATGTATAGTAGATGTTAAGTCTTAAGTGTTTCACCTGATATCAAATAATAAGTCAATTAATGTCAGTTTATGCTTGTAAAGGAAATTGCTGAAATTATGTGTTATGCTCTGGGTACTTACAACCAACATTGATTGTTTTCGGTTGAAAGAAAGTAAAAAGTCAAAAAACAGCCTGTATGCCATTTGTGTTGGCCAAAGTTTGAAATGAAGATGGGTTCAAATGCAATGACCCTGAAATAGATTCGGTCATCACATGGCAAAAATTATTGTACAGTTCAAAAGCTTTTTAACAAATGAGTGCCTAGATTGAAAAGCATTTTATTGATAGTGTGCTGTTTTCTTTTAATGTAAACTCTTTCCAAGATTTGTAATCATTTTTTTACATATAGAGTTGTAAAATATTGATGGAAATTATCCATGGACTTATGTTTTCACAGGGCACTTTTCTCAGAGAAATGACAGGTGAATATATGAGAGGATGCCCCTAAATTAAGAAAAATGGTTTCTTCAAAGAATGAAAAAGAATGATAGAAAGTTTATTGATAGTGGGCTGCTTTCTTTTGATGTAAACTCTTTCCAAGATTCATAATTATTTTTTACAGTTAGAGTTGTAAAATACTGATGGAAATTATCCATGGGTACATGAGGATGCCCCCAAATTAAGAAAAATGGTTTCTTCAAAGAAAGTAAAAGAATGATAGAAAATGATGTTATTTATTTCCTAGTGGGGTGATTTTGAGAGATATCTCAAATGCCCTGTTAGACATGGGAAACACTGAGTTAGTTGAGATGAACTGATTGTTACATTTCCTGAAATTCTGAGTAGCACCTCATATTTTTATATGCATGAGCATATAAAAAAAAAAAACTTTAGTATGTTTAGGTCATTTTGATCTCATAAGCTGGCCAAACATAGAAATGAATACAATGTGGGAACCAATAATACGGAGTGCTAGAGAAAAGGAATAATAACAACAAAATTGCAATATGAGCTCTAGTAAAAATGGTGGGGGCATTAAGTTTATAAGTCCCACAAATTCATACACTGATGTCCTCAAGGACACATAGCCCAGTGGTTAGATCTAGTGACTTGTCCCAAAGAGTTGTGAGTTCAATTCAAGGGAGATAACTGAAACATCCAGAAGAGGCATGGCATGAGGAACTAGAACAGTCTACCTCAGTGGATGAAATAAAGGGTTCAGTTCGAAATTCCAATCACCTGAAGAAGACCAGAGCATGCAACAGCTGAAACGCCATTACCATGACAATAAAGATGAGGACAACAGTCTGAACAATATAAATAATTGCAATACTTCATCTCAGATATATAGACAGATAAGTCCTAAAGTGTGAAACATGTCACATGAAAACGTTTCCACTTTGTTATAGATTTTCCTAAAATAAGCATGTATATGTAATGAAATATGAAAGGAAAACATACATATAGGTATATATAATTTCATATAGAAATGCATTTTTGTAAGCATTGCACATAAATTATCATAAACAGAAAATGTGTCACATAAAACTGAAGGCATATTGGAATACCAAATGATGCCTTCCAGAAGCTAAGTAAAGTATTAAAAAACAGGAAAATTTCATTATATGCTAAGAAAAGAGTACTGAACTGTTATGTAATATCAACCTTCCTGTATAGCAGTAGGTGTTAAATAATCTCCACATGGATTAAGAAGAAATGTAATTCTACAGAAGGATGCTGAGGATACCATGGACTGAACATGCAAAGAGGAAGTTTTAAGAAAAATGGAAACAAATAGGATAATTAGAATTAGAAAGAGGCAGTTGAAATATCTATGAAATAATAAAGAAAGAGGGCTCAGAGAATTTGACACTCACAGGACATACTTAAGGTAAGAGGCATAGAGGGAAACATAACAGGTAACCTACTGAATGTGTAAATGGATGGTAGAACAGGGAATAGGTAGGATGGTGAAAAAAAACATACTAAAAGCTATAAAGTATAGAAAGTTGTGGAGAGCCATTATCACCCACATCCTAACGTGACACGGCACAAAGGAGAAGGTATTTAAAATCATGAAAAGTAGATATTAGTATTGACATATGTATGTACATTTAAGTATTTAGATAAATTTTTTTCCTACATATTGAGTTGTTGATCTTGTCTGCACTTGAGATTACGATAACAAGTAAATGAAATGCTTTTAGTGGCCTAACATGTTTGTCTAACTTGCTTCGGAAGCAACACAAAGGGGAACCATGATTTAGAATCTGTTACCAACTTGTTGTGTGTCCAAAGTTGGAAGCAAAAAGACATTGGGCCTGGGAGGGAGAACCTGGGTCTGGTGGTGTCATCTTCACGCTTGAAATGAATTCAATGGCCAAGAAGAACAATATTTGTTGTACTGAATTCTTGTCACTTCAACTAAGACAAGTTAGGCATGAACTCTCCTGTGACAAAAGGTGTGAAATTAGTAGAGGTTGAGTGAGAAGAGGTGTGTAATTGGCTTCTGTAGGAAGGTCAGAATTTATGTCTTCTATCTTTTGTTAAAGATGTGCTATTGTGAATATGTGTTTTTATGCATAAGAGGGTGCTAATATTATTGTTTTTATACTTATTCATATTTATGGGTATGAATATGCATGCATGCATACATGCACACACACACACACATACATGCGCACACACACACACACACACATGTATATATTTATAGAAAAATAGTATGACAAATTAGAAAAAGTTTTAGTGACATGTTTCATCTCTTAGGATTTCATTGGTCTGGGCTTTGTTGATGTTGCCATGTCTACACATGTGTACAAAATAAGAGATGCTGGTAGTTTCAAAATTTTTGATAGAAGATTTTTTCAGTCTAGTAAAATTCATCAGTATTCTGTTTCTTTTTCTCTTTATCACCTTTGTCCCTGACTATCCCATATTATGACAACAGAAAATCTATCAACAATGGTGATATATTGTAAGAGCCTGGATGCAAATTTACTGTGGCTTAACTAGCAATCAAAGCACTTTCCAGACATTTTCATCTCAGTGGATTATTTTCTCTTTCCCATGTCAAAACTGTGGTCAGTTTTGTTACGGTCAACAACCAATGCAGTTGTTTTTTAAAATATCCCTTTTGTGTTCATATAGTCTCTTGTTTAAACTTCTTGAGGTTTCTCCAATGTATTAATTTTGGCAATTCATGCACTTGATAGAATAAGTTCCTCCTTCAAGTTTTGGCTTGTTGTTTTGTTTTTTATTGTTGTAGATGTAGTTGTGACAAATTTTATGTTGAGTTTAGATAAATTCTTTTTGGTTGTAGTTGTGATCGAGTTAGTGGGTAGAATAATATATTGTTTTGACTTGCTGGGTTTGTCAGGAAGAACAACTCTTCTATTTTGGAATATTTTATGAGCCTTTTGTTTCGCATTAAATATGAAATAGGATATTGAAGGGTCTTGAAAGTATTTTCAATATATTTCTCCTTTTCTTGTAAATACTGAGGGCTGCAAATTCGGAGTGTTCTTAAATAGAATCCAATGATTATACTGGATTTTATTTTGTTGTTATGATGGGAATAGAAGTTTATTAGGTTATTTTTATTGGTTGATCTTCAGTGGACACTAAGTTTTAGTCTGTTGTCAATTTGGTGTAATGGTAAAGTATTTTTTTCTATGTCATATGTAAATTCTACTTATTGTGTGTTTGTATTGTTTAGTTTTTCTACAAGATTCGGTAAGTTAGTATCACGGGGATATATTAATAGACCATTGTCAATATATCAGAAGTAAGTTGATTGTTTAGGTAAAATGTTTTGTAAAGAACCAGGCTTGAGAAATTCCAAGAAAATGCATGCCATCACTCCAATACCTATATATATATATATATATATGTGTGTGTGTGTGTGTGTGTGTGTGTGTATTATTATGTCTACCAGCCTGTGCACTCCAAAAAAATTAATACAGAAAATGTGCTTTCTTGCAGGGTTCAAACCTGCATCCTCTTTTGTAGAAACCACCATTTGAACCACCATGTTTTAGATCACTCTGCCACAGAGAGTGTCGCAGTCCAACAAATTTTTATTTACCCTTTTAATGAATGAATATTCCCTCATTCAGATTTGAAGCCCATATCTACTCAATTTCACATCCAAAATGTAAAGAAAGCAATTTCTAAAGAATTAATGAATTCATTTTTAATTCTTAATTTTTATTACTTCAAAAGTTATTTTTAGTGGATATGCATATTTGAAATAGGCATCCTTTTTTTTTAAAATACAGATATGCACTTAATATAATGTTTGAAGTAATAAAAAATGTCAGAGTAAAAAATAAATAAATATATATATATATATATATATATATATATATATATATATATATATATTTATATATATATATATATGACTCCTGGAGGGTTATGGCTCAGGTATAAAGTCAAGCTAAAGAGTAACCTCTCATCTGTCAATCTGCCTCATACTAACTTCAAGAGAGTTGCCCTAGATAGAAATAACTGGTGAGAGTAGTATCAGAAATTTTTAAATCAGTTGTATTGACCAGCTACGAGACAAAAGACAATGGCGAAAAGAGTCAGTTCCTGTTGCTATATCTCGATATCCTTGCTGTTTCACAATATGTGGACTTTTATGTGGGATTGAAGTACCACATACAAACATAAAAACTGAATGAAATCAACGGGAGAGTGTCCATATATATATATATATATATATATATATATAAATATCTAAAAGAAACTATGATGGAGATTCACTGGATGACATTTATAGAGAATGGAAACAAGAATGTCAGAACAAGGAGTTAATCTCACTATGGCATTGGGAGAAAAACAAAAATTGGTTCTCAAACTATGAAGAACAATTTAAAATAGAATACAGAAAATAAAATAAACAACAATCACATGAAAAGCCATGCCGACACCATGCTGCCCCAATATTTAAGTCATTAAAGGAAATCACACTATAAACAATATTCCAAGATAACCACCATCATTTCAACACATAAATAGACCAACAAAAGGAGATAAGAGCCAAAACTTGGATGTACATAAACAATTCTGGACAAAACCAGTACCACCCATAAAAATCAACAACAAAGAAAAGAAATATAACAACAGAACCACAAATAGAAACTACAACTTCAAAGAAAACAGATCATGCAATTGGAACTCCAGAAATAATCCCAGAATGAACCAAAGCCAACAGATAACAAATAAGTACCAGGGACAAAAGAACAGAATACAATACAAAAATACACAATAATCACAAATACAGCAACATGAAAAATACCAGTATTAGAAACAATATAGAGGAATCCTACTCTAATAACCGTTTTTTTAAAAGAAAAGCCAGAAGTACATGGATACAAGATGGTCCACAACTATGAGAAACTGAAAGTAATCAACCTTTCACAAAAATCATTAACATGCACACAAACAGACACCCTATGTAAAGGAAACACACCAACACCCCAAAAACCAAATGTAGCAGAAATGGAAGATGATGTATCAGAATTCTATAGAAGACTAAGGCTAGCAGAACAATTTTTTTTGAAGAAAACAATAATAAATCGCTAGTAAAAAACAAAAAGATTATCAACCCCAAAAGGCAAAGATGCAAGCCTTGATGGATTCTGTAATTATATTTTGAGCCTCCCATTTGACAAACTGGAAAAAAAGTCGAACTTCACCAGACAAAAATGGAACCAACTAAAAAATCTAAAATTGGACAAAAATATTGTTATAAAAGAAGCAAACAAAGGAGGTGCAGTTGTTATGATGTATACAAAACAATACACATGCATCATACAATATATGCTACAGGACGATACCTACTAAGAAGAAGCCAGAGAATACCAACTTCATAAAGTGAAGAAAAAACCCACCACTTTAATACATCCATACTGAGGCTGTGCAACTACTAAGGAATATGACTATCTTACAAATTTTAGATATAAAACAAGCAATCTTTATGGACTACCTAAAAAACACAAAAATAACCTCATCAACAAAAATGCAATATAACAAAAGCTGATTGTGTGAATAGACCCACACCAACCAACCTAAAATTAATACCCAGCCCAATTTGTGAGACACACCACCTGAGCAATTTCCTAGACATCCTATAGAAACCTCTCATCAAACACATTCAGAACTTAATACAAGACGATCTAGGTTTTTTCAATCATGTATTAAATGTGGTAAGCCATAAAACTTACATAGTCTCAATGTATGTTGTGAACCTATATGGCAACATCCCACATGAATACAGAATAGAGGCCATTAAATACTGGCTAGAAACGTTCTCGCATGAGCTACCAAACTGTATCAATGGAAATTTCATCATAGAAAGCCTAGAATTCATCTTAAAAAACAATTATTTCATGTTCAATGAAGCACCCTTCCAACAAAAATCAGGAACAGCCACAGGGACAAAGTCTCATCATTTTACAGTTGAAATGTTTAGATGTAACTGTAAGTTCTATGCTAACAGTTTCTTCTCTCACACTTCTTGCTTGTGAAACTCTCTTCCAGCTTCTTGCTTTCCAGTCAAATTTGATTCTCAAAAATTTAAATGCAATGTTAATCATTATCTTCTCTTTTCTTAATTCTTGTTCTTTTATTGTCTTCTCTCCTTAATAGTATATTTTCTTATATTCTCCAACACTCGGTAACCTCTTGTGTATTAGTGGCTTAATTGCCTTGCTTGGAGTGAAAGAATTAAAAACAAAGATATGAGTGATGCCAGATAAACCCAAATGATAATCTCATTGTGGATGTGTGATTCCTATTTACTCATAATTGATTTGTGGTGAACAGTCACGTAGAAGCAAGTTAGCCAGAGTGGCTTGCATCTGGTGCAAAGGAAAATAAGTGTCTTACCTCAACATGCAACACGTGGCATCAGCATTTTGTTCTTTGAAAATGGCATTACTCTCCCATCTACATATTCCAGCAGTATGTGCTGTAACAGGGTTTTTTTGTACAGTTTGTCATGGTTCAACCAATAGCAAGCCATGTGCTGATTGGTCGAACTAGAGGAGGCTATTTGCATGGGTAACTGAGAACAAAAGTGAAGAATACTGATTGGTTGGTCAGCCACAGTGTTGGACTGATAGAGGAGGACTGAAGCAGTGAGAAAGCAGAACGGTTTTATGTGTGCAGAATGCAAGGACAATGGATTGAACAAGCAGTATCTTGTATTGTATGAATAATGTCCGAGAAATAGACTTATTTAACTACATGATTCTCACCTACATGATAAATGGGTTAAATAGCAGGACGGACTGGGACCTAAAGCCTTTGTTGGCAACCAGTCTACTATAGAAAGGAACAGCAACCTACTGCGGGAAAAACTTCTGCCTAGTCAGTCATGAATCAACAGAGATATTATTGCCTAAGTGTATATCACATATGGCACTTAACTGAGTGATATAAGGAATTTTATCAGAAATATTCATGTAAGGATATTGTTATGAAATAAAATAAGACATATCTCGGCTGATTTGCAGGCAAATAAACTAACATACTCAAGAGCGAGAGTCGGATGTGAACGGGACAAGGCCCCATCACAAAATGACCATTATTGTCGTTTATGCATAAGCCCGACGCACGAGTTCCAGTTGAAAAATAAAATAATATTTCAAAGTGCTTCTATTTTTCGACCAATAAAAATGCTTCCCTCCTAATTATACTCGCATCGTTTTTCGAGCCCGTTAAGCCATAAAAAACGCCATAAAAAGGGTCACACAGGGAAGTACAAAGCCATCAACGGGAGGCCGGGGAGGAGACCTGTCATGGTCAGTCTGGGCAGTCAGCAGGAGGAACGCCACGCCAACCAGCGGGAACTACTATGAGAGATCAACCCGGATCGGCAGCCGGCTTATGAACTATACCACAAGGTAGCTGTCCCAAAACCACACGAAATAAATCATGTAAATCTATTTCTGCTGTTGTTGTATTTCTGTCTTGCAACCATACGCTTGTCTATAACAATATTATTGGGAGAACATTATATGAAAGAGACAATGCCCATACTGGAAAATTATGTTTACCTTATACACTCAGATCCTTATGAAATATATATGGAGATGAGTCCACAGTATATGTGTGCATCTCCTGATATCTTGATAAATGTCTGGCAGCTGATCTCTCTTCTGAGCTAATTCTCATAGCTCAATGGCGAAAAAATTGGCTGGCATCATTTAATACATCCTAACCACCACTTCTACTCTAACAGTTTCTTTTCTCACACTTCCCACCTGTGGAACTCCCTTCTGATTTCTTGCTTCCCTGCTACTTACAATCTTCAAAAAATTTAAATACAAATGCAATGCAGGAAATTATATCAATAAAATTAGAACAAAATCCCATTTTCAGCTTGAAATGGGGTTGGTATTAATGAAATGAAATTGAAATGCATAAACATACAACGATAAAAACAATAAAAAGTTCAAACACATGTTGACATAAATAACAAGAATTTGTATTTTCTTTTTGTGATGTGAATTACAGAATACTGGTATGGTGTGTGTAAAAATCTTCTCAATGTTTCTTTTGCTTAAAAGTCAGTGCTTACTTGGTTTGGTTCTGAGAATTTCGTTTGTGAGGGTGTGTTTGAAATCACCTGTTTTCAATTTTCCTGGAGCGCTGGCAGACATGAGTTACTGTACTGGTACTTTTCTACTGGTCCCACCACATGGTGGAAAGGTTGTTTTTATAATGACGAGGGTTACAATGATGTCATATCCTTCTTTTCTATCATCACTAATGACAAGGTCATTTTTAGAATGATGAAATATCCTTATTTTTTTTGTCATTACTGATGGCAAGGTTATTTTTAGAATGATGAAACATCCTCATCATTCTGGATCATAACAAGCTTAATGACCACAAGAAAACTATCAAAACAATAACATCAATTTCACTGTAGCTGCACATTTCAACCAACTGAACCATAACTGTTGTACTAGCCATATGCAAACATTAGTTCTATTCTAATAGTTTCTTTTCTCACACTTCTCATTGGTGGAACTCTCTCTCATATTTAGTCCCCCACCATCTTCAAAAATTTAAATACAATGTCAACTGCCATCTTCTATCTCCTTGAACCCTGTTTCTTTTTTTTCTTTCCTCAATCCTCATCATTCTCTGTCTTATTCTCTTTCACTTTCACTTTCACTTTCACTCCCTTTAACCTCATGCATTCTAGTGGTGTTATTGCCTTGGTTAAGGTGAAATGATTAAAAGAAACAACTAACAACATTTCATCACCTTTAAAAATCTGTACAAATTAAGATTTTGTAAAACAAGCAAATTAAGCAGATTCAAATTATAGTGGACACATTATTAAAACATATTCTGTTAAATTATAAGTTTCACACAAAATGAAAATGTCTTTTTAATGAAAATTTCAACTAAGATACTGTTATGGTCCAAGGTTAGGACCAAGGAAGAACAACACAAACACAAGAGTAGAAATAACAAAGATATATTACACAGAATAATAATACAAGATGTTGAAGGTGTTAGTATGACTGTCAGTCTGGTTTGGAGTGAACTACTATTGGCTCGATTCGATTCCGTCTCGTCCCTCTTGAGAGGTGCAGTATTCATAGTGTCAGGAAGAGTTCACTCTGTCATTATAGGTAAGGTCCCATAACAGATATTATATCCCTACTGAGTGGATACCAACTTAAAATAAGCTTTCACTTTCGCTCCCTTTAACCCCATGTGTTCTAGTGGTATTATTGCATGTTTAGGATGAACTGATTTAAAAAAAAAAGTACTAACAACATTTCATCACCACTGAAAAGACCTTAAACTTGTGCCATACCTGATGAGTAGCCATGCTGCTTGCCTCTAATATTTACTGCATCTGAAGCTCACTCCTGATCTCAGATAGAATATGTTTATTCATGCCATCACAAATGATGTTGGAAGAATTGCCACTTCTTTGTACCATTCCAGAAAATACCTAACTCCCACTGCTATGCTCTATCTTTACAAGAATAAAATCAGACCAATAATGGAGCACTGTTACCATATCTGGGCTGGTACTTGCCTGATCCTCATGGTCCAGTCTCAATAGAATTCAAAAGTGCTTATGTGGCCTTGTGAGTAATGAATTATTCTCCAGCCTGTGATCCTTATCCCACAGATAGGACATTGCTAGCCCCTCACTACTCTATCACCATTGCTATGACAAATGTTCAGATATTACATTAACTTATTTCTACCAGCTCAGACCTTCACATGTAGGACCTGACAACTACAATCTTGGTGTCTTCAAGTCTTTGGTCAACAGATTTCTATCCTACATGTCCCTATGATATGTCTTTCTTAATTCTTCCTTCCCCCTCCTTTACAAAATCTCACTCAGTAAGCCTCTACCTTCAGTGGCCTGTAAGCCTTGTATAGGATGAACTAGCAGTAATTTTTTTTTTAAATTTACATTCAAACTAATGCTTACACTTTTATTGTCATTATCAGAACATTGCGACCATTATGCCCTCACACCTTCAGATGCCTGTAAATCTAATGTACCTTCAGGGGCTTTCAAACTGAACTCTACTTAATTTACAGGTGTAGATTTTTCTCATTCTGCTGCACATGTCTTGGGATAATTCATTTTCTTTTTTGCCCTATTTCTACTGGGTTTAAGCCAATACTACTTAGCTTGGGGCTTGAACTCACATTTTGAATGTCATTAAATTAAAATTCACCAAACAATGTTTCAATTGACTGAGCTATTGTTGCATATTATAATTTTCACTAGAAATTTGAATTGGTTGAAGGTGGATTATCTGAGACCAAAAAAAAACATGCTTTTATACAGATTCAGTGACAGAGACCTCTGGTCCAATGAAATTGCCGAGAAGCCATGGACAGGAAATTGATGAAACTAAATTTAGAATAGTTTGCAAAATAATACATTAAGATTTACAGAGGTAGAAGGGATAGTAAAAACACAAACATTGCTAAGAGTTACAAAGTATAGGAAGTTGTGGAGAGCCACGATTGCCCACATCCTGAAAGGACAAGGCATATAGAAGAAGAATCTGATAACCTAAATCTCAACCAATATCTCTAATATCATCTTCATCCTAAGGAAATCCATTGACAATCCCTTTCCTCACTGTTTGGCCCTGCATTGCTGTTCCCAGATCCCCAATGTCCAATCCTGAGTCCTGAGCTATGATGTTTGGGAACGTCAATTTTCATAAGAAGACACTTCCAGAAGGATGCCATATGAGTAAGGATGAGCTAATTTCACTGTCCGCTCACTAATTGTTTTTGTTTGAGCTTAAGAGAGATTATATCTTCAATATAAGCCATTCAATTTTAACCTTTGAACAGTTGTCACCAGGAGAAGCAGTTGAGAGACATAACCAAGGAACTACCTAACAATCCCTTTTCTCAACTACCTTTGTGAGATGAACTTTTCAGTGAAACAGCCTAAGAAGAGAAGTTTTTCTAAGAATTTCCAATTGCAGAAAATCAAGTTGAGAAAGATTGAAGACCAACTATGGTCATAGATCTGACACAGTTATTCTTTGACTGATTGCCACTAATTCAATAGGTTGACCATATAAGGATTCTGTTGACTAGTAGAAAACCACAGTGCTGTTGAACAGGAAAGGGTGGTTAATGTTGAAACTTGTAACTAACTAAATAAATATTCTTACTATTAGGAAGAGGTACTTTTCATTTATTCAGGGAATCACATCATTTTTTTGTGAGACAAGATCAGTTTGTCATGACAGCTTCTTTGACCAACATTTCCTGAAGATGTTTAAGGACATTGCTCAAATTTTGACTAAAAAAATGACCCCATGTCAGGACCTGCAAAAAATTTTCATTCTTCAATAGTCAGTTGTGTTTAGTTTTCGGCATCTACGCTGATGACACCACTGCCTCAAACGCAAATCTAATGAGGTGGAAAAAGCTAACCTGGCAGCCCAAATTGAAAAGGACCTCCAATCAGTTGTGATCTGGGGTGAGAAATGGATGGTTAACTTTAACGCGTCTAAAACAAAACTGCTCTCCATCAACCACCACAAGGTTCCATCCCTGCATCCCATTAGAATGTCTGATGACCATCTTCTCGAGAGCCCCTCCCTGCGGCTGCTCGGTCTCACGCTGTCTGCTGATCTGAGATGGAACAAATACATCGAGTCAGTTGCATCAGCCACTGCAAAGAAAGTTGGTTCTCTGTGCCGAGTCAGGAAATTTTTCTCCCCTGAATCGATCCTTCAAGTCTATAAATCGACCATTCACCCATGCATGGAGTATTGCTGCCATATATGGTCTGGAGCCCCTGCTGTTTGCCTCGGGGTTCTGGATAAGATCCAGAGATGGATAGGGAATGTGATTGGCCCTGATCTGTCATCTCGTCTGCAGTCGCTCTCTCACAGACGCGATGTTGCCTCGCTCTGCCTTTTTTACAAATACTTCCATGGTAATTGCTCTGAAGAATTGCGTTCACTTGTTCCCAGGCCTCGTGAATTTAAACGCCCCACCAGGCTGGCATCCTGCTCCCACCCCTACACCGTGGAAACTGTTAGATGTAGACGTCTCTTCTACTCCAATAGCTTCATGTCTCGCACATTCCGCCTATGGAACTCCCTTCCCTATTACTGTTTCCCTGACAAATACAATCTCCAAAGGTTTAAGTGTAGCGTCAATCGACATCTCCAGTTGCCATGATCTATCCACTTCCCTTCTCCACATCCTTTCTTTTCTCATTCCTATCTGCTCTCGCTCCGGATCTTTTGTGGCCCCCTTGCCTTGATCGACCCACTGTCTTTCTCTTCTTCCTCATCCCCTCCATTGCCACTCCTATCTGCTCTTCCTCCAACCCTTCTTTAACCCCTTGCGCGATAGTGGCCTCTGGCCTTGCTTGGGGCGATATGATTAAAAAAAAAAAAAATGTAATGTAAGTAGAAAAAAGCAAATATTGATAAGATAGCAAAGGTCACAGAGCACTGTTCAGGGCCACCAGTCAGCTGGGGGTAGTACGTGCTAGCCCTGTCTTTTGTCTATTTCATGCTATAAGAAAACTGTCTTCAGAAGAAACCTACCAAAAAATAAAAGAAATATTTGAAGTAACTTTAAAATTAAAATAACCCTAAATAAAAATAGTTCTAAAAATAACATTAAAATAAAATTAAAATAACCATAAATAGAAATAACCCTAAATAAAAATAACTTTAAAATAAAATAAAAATAACTGAAGGTTATACTGGAATAACAAAAGCTGCCTTCCAAAAAGCTAAACAATGTATTAAGAAATAGGAAAATGTTGTTAGAAACAAAAAAAAGAGTGCTGAACTGCTGTATAATATAAGTCCTACTCTATGGCAGTGAATATTGGACAATCTTCTCATAGAAGAAGAGACTTCAGGCATCAGTATATATTGACAATACCATGGACTGAACATGTGAGCAAAAAGGAAGTTTTAAGTAAAATGGAAACAAAGTAAATACTTATACTTATGAGCAGAAAGACTCAGTTGAAATAGGACACATAATGAGGAAAGTTGGCTTGGGAAATTTGACACTCACATGATATATTGAATGTAGGAGAGACAGAAAAAGTAGCAAGTAACCTACCTAACAAGCATGGGTGACTGCATGTCAAAACAGGGATTGAGATGGATGGCCACAAGAAAAGTTTACAAAGAGCTACAAAGGATAGGAAATTGTGGAGAGCCATGATCACCCATGCCCTAAAGGGATATAGATAGTAGAAGAAGAAGAAAAATAGGAACACATCATAGAAAAATATCGGCCACTTGTGGCAACTGGGGAACCTTTATTTTAAACCACTATCATTTCTAGGATAAGAAACTGTAGCTGTCAAAGGGAAAAAGATTAGTCATTTGGTGTGTGTGTATATGAGTACGTGTATGTATATATATATATATATATATGTGTGTGTGTGTGTGTGTGTGTGTGTGTGTGTGAGGAAGATCAGCTTATCATTGTTTTTTCTTGTGTGCATATATCTGTGTGTGTATGTGTATGTATCTGTGTATGCATTTATGTGAGTGTGTATATATATGTGTGTGTGTGTGTGTGTGTGTGTGTGTGCATGTGTGTGAGGAAGATCAGCTTATCAGTGTTTTTTCTCTTGTGTGCATATATGTGTGTGTATGTGTGTGTACCTGTGTGTACCTGTGTATGCATTTGTGTGCATGTATATATATATATATTTGTGTGTGTGTGTGTGCGTGTGTGTACATGTGTGAGGAAGATTAGCTTATGTTTTCTCTTGTGTGAATATATATATGTGTGTGTGTATGTGTGTATACCTGTGTATGTATTTGTGTGTGTGTGTGCACACACAAGTGTGTGTGTGTGCACACACAAGTGTGTGTGTGTGTGTTTGTGTGTGTGTGTGAGGAAGATCAGCTTATCAGTGTTTTCTCTTGTGTGCATATATATGTGTGTGTACCTGTGTATGCATTTGTGTGTGTGTGTGTGTGTGTGTGTGTGTGTGTGTGTGTGTGTGTGTGTGTGTGTGTACATGATCAACTTATCAGGGTTTACTTTTGGGCTCTTTGCCATCCAAGTTTCCTGTCAGGTTTAATTAGCAGAATACTTCCCTGATTGCTTCTCGCCGACCATTCACATGGCCTAACAGCACGAAAAGACAGTCTCAGCATTACATCTTGTAACATAAACTGCTACACTATGACTCTTATTCCTAAGATATACAGAACATATAATGAATGAAAAGAAAATCAAACAGTATTACTTTGGGCAAACTTTTCATTGCGAATGAAGATTTGGGGTCAGGCGTGGTTGTATACATTGAAATATCATTACCATGTCTGCGTCTCTTTAGATCTGCATGTATATATGTGCATGTCACATGTTTTTGTACAATAGCAATGAAATTCTCTTGCGATTTATTCATATTATACAGCAAGGCAATCTGGAGAGAACTAAAAATCCCACTAGCATGTATTTTTAGTGAACACAATCATAACAATATAAGATATGCAAATGACAACATATTGACAGCGGACAGAGAAAGTAAACTGCAGAATCTAAGATACTAAGTAGTAAAAGAAAGATGTAAATGGATCATTTCTTGTAAATATGGACACAGAGTATGTATGTGCACTGTTTTCTTTTGAAGATGTACACAGGCTGTCTCTTGTCATACAGATGTACATGGGCTGTTTCTCATTCTAAAGATGGGCCCAGGCTGTCTCTTGTCATACAGATGTACATGGGTTTCCTCATTCTAAAGATGGGCCCAGGCTGTCTCTTGTCATAAAGATGTACATGGGCTGTTTCTCATTCTAAAGATGGGCCCAGGCTGTCTCTTGTCATAAAGATGTACATGGGTTTCCTCATTCTAAAGATGGGCCCAGGCTGTCTCTTGTCATAAAGATGTACATGGGCTGTTTCTCATTCTAAAGATGGGCCCAGGCTGTCTCTTGTCATACAGATGTACATGGGCTGTTTCTCATTCTAAAGATGGGCCCAGGCTGTCTCTTGTCATAAAGATGTACATGGGCTGTTTCTCATTCTAAAGATGGGCCCAGGCTGTCTCTTGTCATAAAGATGTACATGGGCTGTTTCTCATTCTAAAGATGGGCCCAGGCTGTCTCTTGTCATACAGATGTACATGGGTTTCCTCATTCTAAAGATGGGCCCAGGCTGTCTCTTGTCATAAAGATGTACATGGGCTGTTTCTCATTCTAAAGATGGGCCCAGGCTGTCTCTTGTCATAAAGATGTACATGGGTTTCCTCATTCTAAAGATGGGCCCAGGCTGTCTCTTGTCATAAAGATGTACATGGGCTGTTTCTCATTCTAAAGATGGGCCCAGGCTGTCTCTTGTCATACAGATGTACATGGGCTGTTTCTCATTCTAAAGATGGGCCCAGGCTGTCTCTTGTCATAAAGATGTACATGGGCTGTTTCTCATTCTAAAGATGGGCCCAGGCTGTCTCTTGTCATAAAGATGTACATGGGCTGTTTCTCATTCTAAAGATGGGCCCAGGCTGTCTCTTGTCATACAGATGTACATGGGCTGTTTCTCATTCTAAAGATGAGCCCAGGCTGTCTCTTGTCATAAAGATGTACATGGGCTGTTTCTCATTCTAAAGATGGGCCCAGGCTGTCTCTTGTCATACAGATGTACATGGGCTGTTTCTCATTCTAAAGATGAGCCCAGGCTGTCTCTTGTCATAAAGATGTACATGGGTTTCCTCATTCTAAAGATGTACACAGGCTGTTTCTTGTCATAAAGATGTACATGGGTTTCCTCATTCTAAAGATGTACACAGGCTGTTTCTTGTCATACAGATGTACATGGGGTCTTTCTTTTGCTAAAGATGTACACAGGCACTTTCTTGTAAAAATGTACTTGTACCATTTTTTGTAAAGAAAGCTGTTTCTTTTTGTAAAGATGTACATTGTTTGTTTCTTACTCCAAAGATGTACACAGTGTCTTTCTTGTAAAATGTATATAGTCTCCTTCTTGTACACAGGCTGTTTCTTATTGTAAAGATGTACATGGGATTTTTCTTATTCTTAAGCTGTTCACAGGCTGTTTCTTGTTTTAATGATGTACATGAGATTTTTTTTAAAGATGTACTTAGGCTGGTTCTTGTAAAAATATTAACAGGATTTTTTTGTTGTAAAATGTACATTGGCTTTTTACTGCAGTAGTAAACAGGAGAAGATTAAACTGGTCTGACAGTGATTAGGGCAGGAATTATCACCAATAATTCTACTTGCCAAGCATTAAACAGACACAAAAGATTCTAGAAGCATGAAAGGATGGCATGCTGTACGTCATGAGGAGAAAAGATAGATTAATATGTCATTTTATCATACCAAGGTGGCTGGATGAGAAAGAGGCTTGTTTAATGGAGACTGATGTTTCCAGACTGTGGGGAGAGAGGATAATTTGTTGACTAGTAAATGTTGGTGATATGGATATTAACCAAAGGGGTAGATTTTAAATATGCT
Organism: Acanthosepion esculentum; assembly: GCA_964036315.1. Lineage (NCBI taxonomy): Eukaryota > Metazoa > Mollusca > Cephalopoda > Sepiida > Sepiidae > Acanthosepion > Acanthosepion esculentum. The sequence continues at coordinate 62,266,525 of OZ038499.1, read as the reverse complement.
ACTTGTGGTGAATTCTGTTTAAGATGGGAGATGTGTGGCAATATGAAACTAAGGAATGCTAAATTTATGAGCAGCTAGGTGGTGGGTGGCAGAAGGTCACAATAAGTCATTTAGAGAGGCACCAACATTTGGAGCTACATTGAAAGAGGATAAATGCAAGTAGAAATATTGTAAGTAGAGGTGGTCTCAATAGGGCTAGACCTTCATATCGAAAAGGGACAGAATAATGTATTAATCTGGAAAGAGGTGGTTTGGTGTGTGGCTTGGTTTATGATAAGCAGAAAATACATGTTCAATATGGCTTGGTCTTTGAAGGGAACAATTTAATTCTAGCAATGATACACGTTTTATTTGCTAAAGCTTAGTCAATGGCAGGTTAGTGATAGTGATAGCAAGGTTGATCAAAGGTTAATATCTACAGGAATCATGTAATATAAAGAACGTTTAGTGTGAAAAATGTAGAGATACCAAATGAAGCAATGCAGGCAGATTTCTCTGAGATTTACTGCAATGTTTACATGTTATTAAAAGAATGTCTATGACTAGCCACATCTTTATTGGAGTTATTTTATACTATTTTTATTTAAGACATTAACATGTGTTGTTAATCAATGAAAAAATTTGTCTAGATTTATAGCACTGATAGAATAAGTATGTATGTATATATGTATGTATGTATGTATGTATGTATGTGGTTAGAATGTTTGCTTTCTGATCCTGAGACCTGGATTTGAATCACACCATGGTTGATTTATCAGGAAGGTGACATCTTGATGTTATCAGTCTGGAGGAGACAATCCCTGTGTGTGGCACCTTTGAAATGTGCCTGAAAACCATGCCACAGGTTGACTCAAGCCACTGTTTGTGAGTGAAATGGGGTAGACTGAACTCTTGGGAGCCATCAGTGGCTGAGCTAGCATGAAGTCATAAGGCGTCATGACTGAGGATTTGTGAATGATGGCCTTGTTCAGATTGTTAATCATGCTGGATAACACACTCTCTCCAAGAAACTTTAACTAAGGTCTACTCAACATAGTTGCAGTATAAACCACAGATAGGCTCTGTAAAGGTTGAACAATACATATGTGCCTGAGTGGGTGGCTACAATAGCAATTGGCTAGCAGCCCTAGTAGATGGGTATCCTTGAATACAAGTGGCCAGCTATTATATATATATATATATATACATATATATATATATATATATATATATATATATATTTATTATGAAAACACTCCGATGAGTGCTCAGGATCACCTCATCAGTGATGTTATGACTTGGGGTCATGGCAATTTTCGGGTCTTCCAACATCATACTTGCTCGCCCAAGAGACCCTACCGAAACAGTACTATTCCGGCAGGCGATCCTGAAATATATATATATATATATATATATATATATATATATATATATATGTATATATACAAATTTCATTAAAGATGACTAACAAGGTACTGCATTTAAATCAGTCGGCTTTAATGAAACTTGTATAAAAGAGGCCAAAATACACACACACACACACACACACATATATATATATATATATATATATATATATATATATATATATATGTTTACACTGATGTGACTACACATGCACCCAAGGAAAAGAGGAGAGAGAATTTTAAATTTAAATTTAAATCTGATTTTTTTTTAAATATATGTTTTGAGTATATAGTCTGGCCAATTTATTTACTTACTTTTTTTTTTTTTGTTTTTATCATTTTTGTTATTAAATATCCTACATTGTGATAATAGAAGATTTTCTAAGAAAGGTGAATTTTTGTCATAGTTTTTAAAATTATTCTTGATATATAAAAATTTCATATGTATAGGAGGTATCAAAAATACTTTTACAAATTTGGGAGGCGGGTTCCTCATACAAAACAAAGACAAAATTCTATGTCTGCAAATCCTTCATTTTAAGTTATTTCTTTTAAAGAAAGTTTACAGTAGACGGCACTGTGTTGCCAAATACACTAGGTTACATTTGTCATTTGTGTACATTTATGGCTAGTCTGTCTTCAACTGAGAAGTGTTCCATTTCACATTGGCATGATATCCATATCATGAGCAGGCAGATATGATTTTTACATATGGCCATGCGAATGGTAAGGAATGAAAGGCTGCACGGCTGTATCAGATTGAGTTTCCAGACTAAAGGCAGCTGAGTCATCCAACCTTTGCTGTTGTATATCATCGCATTGATGAGACAGGATCTGTGGACCCACATACTATGGATCGAATGTTTTGGTGTCTGGAACCTGCCCCCAAAGTTTATAAAAGTATTTTGATGCACCCTGTGTGTGTGTGTGTGTATATATATATATATATATATATATATATATATATATATATATATATATATATATATATATATATGAAGAAATATAGTCTTAAAGTGTGCTATATTTATGGGATAAAGTGCTCAATATCAAAGATAGAGCGTGTGTAAATATAAAAGTGAACATGGAAGTCAGCACTTAGAGGCGACAGTCTGTTTCATGCTAGTGCAATCGTCAGACCTGATATATATACGATTGCACTAGCATGAAACAGACTGTCACCTCTAAGTGCTGACTTCCATGTTCACTTTTATATTTATATATATATATATATATATATATATATATATATATAATTATTTATTTAAATATTATAACATAAATATGAACAAAGACAAAATTCTATGTCTGCAAATCCTTCATTTTAAGTTATTTATTTTAAAGAAAGTTTACAGTAGACGGCACTGTGTTGTACATTCAACATCAGCACTTGATAAGACACCGGGAGTGTTGAAACAAAATGGCTATTTTTGTAGTGATTTTATAACATATTTATGTTATAATATTTAAATAAATAATTATATCTGCTCTACTCTGTATTGAGCACTCTTTAAAGAATAATAATTGTTGGTTATTGGAATTTACTCCATATATACCAATCCCACACTTGGATATATATATATATATATATATATATATATATATATATATATATATATGTCATTCACAGACAGTACTGTTTCGCTGTATCACAGCTCCTCAGTGAGACTAGACATCCGAATGCCTCAAGCCAGGATTGAAACACAACTAATTAGGTGTCAGCCAGAGCTATCTTCACTCGGTAGAGTTACACAACTAAATCTAGCATATTGTTTTTACAAATGTAAACAAATGCCAATCTGCCAAAGTGCTCCATTCATTTTACTGAAGATATGTATATATATATATATTCTAGCATGTTTGCTTAAATAATTTAGACATATTATGCCTATTTATTTTCGTTTTAATCCTTTCAAGTCCGTGAATTAATTTCTTGGTAGCTGTAGAAAACTGATTAAGGAAAATTTCAAATAATTTTTATTTTCCCAAGTACTTTCAATCTCATCCAAGACCATCTTCAGGGGTTGCATATCTATGGATGTGTTATGCATTAACCTCTATATTTTTTACCTCTATGTAAGAGAGATAACTTATGCGATTTTTTAAAAGATTTTTTAATTATAGTATTTTAATTTATTATTTTTATATAAGACTCTGCTGCTACAAACATTTAAGAACTTTCTTGATATACTCATAGTTGACTTTATTTTGAGCTGCAATTCTCTCATATAAAGGGCTTCCAGAATTTTAAATTTTTGCTTATTATTATCTTCATGAAGCACTGATGTATTTTCAACTAATATCTGTCTAAACTGTGAATGTGAACATCAGTGTTCCTTTAAATGTTCTGAGAGTGAACTATGCTTATTCAAGTGAAATGTAAGCCTCCTTGTCATCAGCATCGTTGTAAAACTAACATAGCTATTAACATTTTTATTAGAGATGCAATCTCCCAAAGGAGATTGAAATTGATATACGATGTTGATCTTTTGTAAGTTGCTAGTTGACGGAGAAGTGTTGTTATGAATGACTAGTTTGGTTGTATTAAATTTAGTATAGAAAATAATTAATTTTTATTTTTTTTACTTGAATCAGTGGGGGATACATTAATGTTCATGAGTCTTTTTAGAATTTTTTCCTCCTGCTTATAGCTAGAATGCATTTGATTACAGTATAGTAGTTTGACATTTTTATTGTTATTTGAGGACATATTATGTTCATTTTTATTTGTGTTAATATTCCCATTGCTAATCTAATTTATTTGTCAACAATGTAATTAAGAAAATCATTATTAATGAGTGTTTGTTTAATATTTTTTAATTCAGTATAGAAAATCTTTCTTGGTGAAGAGTTTGCTTTTGCACGGTTTATTAAGTTTTATATAATAGCTATTTTGTAATAGTTTGGACATTCAATTTTATAGTTGAGAGTGCATGCGTTTATGCTAATTGTTTTTTTTTATATGGGTAGGTAGTAAATGTATTATTATCAGTGTCTATCAGTACATCAAGAAACAGGATTTTATTGTCATTTTTAAGTTTGTATGTGAAATTAAGTACAAAGTTTTTTCAAAAGTTTCTTGTAGTTCATGTCTATGTTTTTGACTAAAATGAAAAAATCATCTACATATCCGTTGTGGTATCCTCCCTCTATATTGGACTCTTCCGCCTACTATAAGATTAGTAGGAGAGAAGGCCTTGGGGGAACAGTTGAATAGATTGAACGCTGGATCAACCGACACACACTCACTGGTTGTTTAATACTCTTCTGTTGTACTTACTGTTTAATATATGATATATCTGCAACACTTGTTTTGTTATGTCTTTAACCATTTACTTGGTCACAATATCTTAGGTAAATGGGTTTTTTTTTTTTTGTGGTATTAAATATGTTATTTTTTAGGTTAGTCTTGTAGAAGTTGCTAAATGTTGGCCCAGGAGGAAACCCATACAAACACCATTACATTGTAGATTATATGTTATTTTTTAGGTTAGTCTTGTAGAAGTTGCTAAATGTTGGCCCAGGAGGAAACCCATACAAACACCATTACATTGTAGATATATGTTATTTTTTAGGTTAGTCTTGTAGAAGTTGCTAAATGTTGGCCCAGGAGGAAACCCATACAAACACCCATTACATTGTAGATATATGTTATTTTTTAGGTTAGTCTTGTAGAAGTTGCTAAATGTTGGCCCAGGAGGAAACCCATACAAACACAATTACATTGTACATATATGTTATTTTTTAGGTTAGTCTTGTAGAAGTTGCTAAATGTTGGCCCAGGAGGAAACCCATACAAACACCATTACATTGTAGATATATGTTATTTTTTAGGTTAGTCTTGTAGAAGTTGCTAAATGTTGGCCCAGGAGGAAACCCATACAAACACCATTACATTGTAGATATATGTTATTTTTTAGGTTAGTCTTGTAGAAGTTGCTAAATGTTGGCCCAGGAGGAAACCCATACAAACACCATTACATTGTAGATATATGTTATTTTTAGGTTAGTCTTGTAGAAGTTGCTAAATGTTGGCCCAGGAGGAAACCCATACAAACACCATTACATTGTAGATATATGTTATTTTTTAGGTTAGTCTTGTAGAAGTTGCTAAATGTTGGCCCAGGAGGAAACCCATACAAACACCATTACATTGTAGATATATGTTATTTTTTAGGTTAGTCTTGTAGAAGTTGCTAAATGTTGGCCCAGGAGGAAACCCATACAAACACCATTACATTGTAGATATATGTTATTTTTTAGGTTAGTCTTGTAGAAGTTGCTAAATGTTGGCCCAGGAGGAAACCCATACAAAACCATTACATTGTAGATATATGTTATTTTTTAGGTTAGTCTTGTAGAAGTTGCTAAATGTTGGCCCAGGAGGAAACCCATACAAACACCATTACATTGTAGATATATGTTATTTTTTAGGTTAGTCTTGTAGAAGTTGCTAATGTTGGCCCAGGAGGAAACCCATACAAACACCATTACATTGTAGATATATGTTATTTTTTAGGTTAGTCTTGTAGAAGTTGCTAAATGTTGGCCCAGGAGGAAACCCATACAAACACCATTACATTGTAGATATATGTTATTTTTTAGGTTAGTCTTGTAGAAGTTGCTAAATGTTTGGCCCAGGAGGAAACCCATACAAACACAATTACATTGTACATATATGTTATTTTTTTAGGTTAGTCTTGTAGAAGTTGCTAAATGTTGGCCCAGGAGGAAACCCATACAAACACCATTACATTGTAGATATATGTTATTTTTTAGGTTAGTCTTGTAGAAGTTGCTAAATGTTGGCCCAGGAGGAAACCCATACAAACACCATTACATTGTAGATATATGTTATTTTTTAGGTTAGTCTTGTAGAAGTTGCTAAATGTTGGCCCAGGAGGAAAACCCATACAAACACCATTACATTGTAGATATATGTTATTTTTTAGGTTAGTCTTGTAGAAGTTGCTAAATGTTGGCCCAGGAGGAAACCCATACAAACACCATTACATTGTAGATATATGTTATTTTTTAGGTTAGTCTTGTAGAAGTTGCTAAATGTTGGCCCAGGAGGAAACCCATACAAACACCATTACATTGTAGATATATGTTATTTTTTAGGTTAGTCTTGTAGAAGTTGCTAAATGTTGGCCCAGGAGGAAACCCATACAAACACCATTACATTGTAGATATATGTTATTTTTTAGGTTAGTCTTGTAGAAGTTGCTAAATGTTGGCCCAGGAGGAAACCCATACAAAAACCATTACATTGTAGATATATGTTATTTTTTAGGTTAGTCTTGTAGAAGTTGCTAAATGTTGGCCCAGGAGGAAACCCATACAAACACCATTACATTGTAGATATATGTTATTTTTTAGGTTAGTCTTGTAGAAGTTGCTAAATGTTGGCCCAGGAGGAAACCCATACAAACACCATTACATTGTACATATATGTTATTTTTTAGGTTAGTCTTGTAGAAGTTGCTAAATGTTGGCCCAGGAGGAAACCCATACAAACACCATTACATTGTAGATATATGTTATTTTTTAGGTTAGTCTTGTAGAAGTTGCTAAATGTTGGCCCAGGAGGAAACCCATACAAACACCATTACATTGTACATATATGTTATTTTTTAGGTTAGTCTTGTAGAAGTTGCTAAATGTTGGCCCAGGAGGAAACCCATACAAACACCATTACATTGTACATATATGTTATTTTTTAGGTTAGTCTTGTAGAAGTTGCTAAATGTTGGCCCAGGAGGAAACCCATACAAACACCATTACATTGTACATATATGTTATTTTTTAGGTTAGTCTTGTAGAAGTTGCTAAATGTTGGCCCAGGAGGAAACCCATACAAACACCATTACATTGTAGATATATGTTATTTTTTAGGTTAGTCTTGTAGAAGTTGCTAAATGTTGGCCCAGGAGGAAACCCATACAAACACCATTACATTGTACATATATGTTATTTTTTAGGTTAGTCTTGTAGAAGTTGCTAAATGTTGGCCCAGGAGGAAACCCATACAAACACCATTACATTGTAGATATATGTTATTTTTTAGGTTAGTCTTGTAGAAGTTGCTAAATGTTGGCCCAGGAGGAAACCCATACAAACACCATTACATTGTACATATATGTTATTTTTTAGGTTAGTCTTGTAGAAGTTGCTAAATGTTGGCCCAGGAGGAAACCCATACAAACACCATTACATTGTACATATATGTTATTTTTTAGGTTAGTCTTGTAGAAGTTGCTAAATGTTGGCCCAGGAGGAAACCCATACAAACACCATTACATTGTACATATATGTTATTTTTTAGGTTAGTCTTGTAGAAGTTGCTAAATGTTGGCCCAGGAGGAAACCCATACAAACACCATTACATTGTACATATATGTTATTTTTTAGGTTAGTCTTGTAGAAGTTGCTAAATGTTGGCCCAGGAGGAAACCATACTCTACACCATTACATTGTACATATATGTTATTTTTTAGTTAGTCTTGTAGAAGTTGCTAAATGTTGGCCCAGGAGGAAACCCCATACAAACACCATTACATTGTACATATATGTTTATTTTTTAAGGTTAGTCTTGTAGAAGTTGCTAAATGTTGGCCCAGGAGGAAACCATACAAACACCATTACATTGTACATATATGTTATTTTTTAGGTTAGTCTTGTAGAAGTTGCTAAATGTTGGCCCAG
>OZ038499.1:62206305-62258232 GCA_964036315.1 Acanthosepion esculentum | reverse complement strand
AGGAAACCCATACAAACACAATTACATTGTACATATATGTTATTTTTTAGGTTAGTCTTGTAGAAGTTGCTAAATGTTGGCCCAGGAGGAAACCCATACAAACACCATTACATTGTAGATATATGTTATTTTTTAGGTTAGTCTTGTAGAAGTTGCTAAATGTTGGCCCAGGAGGAAACCCATACAAACACCATTACATTGTAGATATATGTTATTTTTTAGGTTAGTCTTGTAGAAGTTGCTAAATGTTGGCCCAGGAGGAAACCCATACAAACACCATTACATTGTAGATATATGTTATTTTTTAGGTTAGTCTTGTAGAAGTTGCTAAATGTTGGCCCAGGAGGAAACCCATACAAACACCATTACATTGTAGATATATGTTATTTTTTAGGTTAGTCTTGTAGAAGTTGCTAAATGTTGGCCCAGGAGGAAACCCATACAAACACCATTACATTGTAGATATATGTTATTTTTTAGGTTAGTCTTGTAGAAGTTGCTAAATGTTGGCCCAGGAGGAAACCCATACAAACACCATTACATTGTAGATATATGTTATTTTTTAGGTTAGTCTTGTAGAAGTTGCTAAATGTTGGCCCAGGAGGAAACCCATACAAACACCATTACATTGTAGATATATGTTATTTTTTAGGTTAGTCTTGTAGAAGTTGCTAAATGTTGGCCCAGGAGGAAACCCATACAAACACCATTACATTGTAGATATATGTTATTTTTTAGGTTAGTCTTGTAGAAGTTGCTAAATGTTGGCCCAGGAGGAAACCCATACAAACACCATTACATTGTAGATATATGTTATTTTTTAGGTTAGTCTTGTAGAAGTTGCTAAATGTTGGCCCAGGAGGAAACCCATACAAACACCATTACATTGTACATATATGTTATTTTTTAGGTTAGTCTTGTAGAAGTTGCTAAATGTTGGCCCAGGAGGAAACCCATACAAACACCATTACATTGTAGATATATGTTATTTTTTAGGTTAGTCTTGTAGAAGTTGCTAAATGTTGGCCCAGGAGGAAACCCATACAAACACCATTACATTGTACATATATGTTATTTTTTAGGTTAGTCTTGTAGAAGTTGCTAAATGTTGGCCCAGGAGGAAACCCATACAAACACCATTACATTGTACATATATGTTATTTTTTAGGTTAGTCTTGTAGAAGTTGCTAAATGTTGGCCCAGGAGGAAACCCATACAAACACCATTACATTGTAGATATATGTTATTTTTTAGGTTAGTCTTGTAGAAGTTGCTAAATGTTGGCCCAGGAGGAAACCCATACAAACACCATTACATTGTACATATATGTTATTTTTTAGGTTAGTCTTGTAGAAGTTGCTAAATGTTGGCCCAGGAGGAAACCCATACAAACACCATTACATTGTACATATATGTTATTTTTTAGGTTAGTCTTGTAGAAGTTGCTAAATGTTGGCCCAGGAGGAAACCCATACAAACACCATTACATTGTAGATATATGTTATTTTTTAGGTTAGTCTTGTAGAAGTTGCTAAATGTTGGCCCAGGAGGAAACCCATACAAACACCATTACATTGTACATATATGTTATTTTTTAGGTTAGTCTTGTAGAAGTTGCTAAATGTTGGCCCAGGAGGAAACCCATACAAACACCATTACATTGTAGATATATGTTATTTTTTAGGTTAGTCTTGTAGAAGTTGCTAAATGTTGGCCCAGGAGGAAACCCATACAAACACCATTACATTGTAGATATATGTTATTTTTTAGGTTAGTCTTGTAGAAGTTGCTAAATGTTGGCCCAGGAGGAAACCCATACAAACACCATTACATTGTACATATATGTTATTTTTTAGGTTAGTCTTGTAGAAGTTGCTAAATGTTGGCCCAGGAGGAAACCCATACAAACACCATTACATTGTAGATATATGTTATTTTTTAGGTTAGTCTTGTAGAAGTTGCTAAATGTTGGCCCAGGAGGAAACCCATACAAACACCATTACATTGTAGATATATGTTATTTTTTAGGTTAGTCTTGTAGAAGTTGCTAAATGTTGGCCCAGGAGGAAACCCATACAAACACCATTACATTGTAGATATATGTTATTTTTTAGGTTAGTCTTGTAGAAGTTGCTAAATGTTGGCCCAGGAGGAAACCCATACAAACACCATTACATTGTAGATATATGTTATTTTTTAGGTTAGTCTTGTAGAAGTTGCTAAATGTTGGCCCAGGAGGAAACCCATACAAACACCATTACATTGTAGATATATGTTATTTTTTAGGTTAGTCTTGTAGAAGTTGCTAAATGTTGGCCCAGGAGGAAACCCATACAAACACCATTACATTGTAGATATATGTTATTTTTTAGGTTAGTCTTGTAGAAGTTGCTAAATGTTGGCCCAGGAGGAAACCCATACAAACACCATTACATTGTACATATATGTTATTTTTTAGGTTAGTCTTGTAGAAGTTGCTAAATGTTGGCCCAGGAGGAAACCCATACAAACACCATTACATTGTAGATATATGTTATTTTTTAGGTTAGTCTTGTAGAAGTTGCTAAATGTTGGCCCAGGAGGAAACCCATACAAACACCATTACATTGTAGATATATGTTATTTTTTAGGTTAGTCTTGTAGAAGTTGCTAAATGTTGGCCCAGGAGGAAACCCATACAAACACCATTACATTGTAGATATATGTTATTTTTTAGGTTAGTCTTGTAGAAGTTGCTAAATGTTGGCCCAGGAGGAAACCCATACAAACACCATTACATTGTAGATATATGTTATTTTTTAGGTTAGTCTTGTAGAAGTTGCTAAATGTTGGCCCAGGAGGAAACCCATACAAACACCATTACATTGTACATATATGTTATTTTTTAGGTTAGTCTTGTAGAAGTTGCTAAATGTTGGCCCAGGAGGAAACCCATACAAACACCATTACATTGTAGATATATGTTATTTTTTAGGTTAGTCTTGTAGAAGTTGCTAAATGTTGGCCCAGGAGGAAACCCATACAAACACCATTACATTGTACATATATGTTATTTTTTAGGTTAGTCTTGTAGAAGTTGCTAAATGTTGGCCCAGGAGGAAACCCATACAAACACCATTACATTGTAGATATATGTTATTTTTTAGGTTAGTCTTGTAGAAGTTGCTAAATGTTGGCCCAGGAGGAAACCCATACAAACACCATTACATTGTAGATATATGTTATTTTTTAGGTTAGTCTTGTAGAAGTTGCTAAATGTTGGCCCAGGAGGAAACCCATACAAACACCATTACATTGTACATATATGTTATTTTTTAGGTTAGTCTTGTAGAAGTTGCTAAATGTTGGCCCAGGAGGAAACCCATACAAACACCATTACATTGTAGATATATGTTATTTTTTAGGTTAGTCTTGTAGAAGTTGCTAAATGTTGGCCCAGGAGGAAACCCATACAAACACCATTACATTGTAGATATATGTTATTTTTTAGGTTAGTCTTGTAGAAGTTGCTAAATGTTGGCCCAGGAGGAAACCCATACAAACACCATTACATTGTACATATATGTTATGTTTTAGGTTAGTCTTGTAGAAGTTGCTAAATGTTGGCCCAGGAGGAAACCCATACAAACACCATTACATTGTAGATATATGTTATTTTTTAGGTTAGTCTTGTAGAAGTTGCTAAATGTTGGCCCAGGAGGAAACCCATACAAACACCATTACATTGTAGATATATGTTATTTTTTAGGTTAGTCTTGTAGAAGTTGCTAAATGTTGGCCCAGGAGGAAACCCATACAAACACCATTACATTGTAGATATATGTTATTTTTTAGGTTAGTCTTGTAGAAGTTGCTAAATGTTGGCCCAGGAGGAAACCCATACAAACACCATTACATTGTAGATATATGTTATTTTTTTAGGTTAGTCTTGTAGAAGTTGCTAAATGTTGGCCCAGGAGGAAACCCATACAAACACCATTACATTGTAGATATATGTTATTTTTTAGGTTAGTCTTGTAGAAGTTGCTAAATGTTGGCCCAGGAGGAAACCCATACAAACACCATTACATTGTAGATATATGTTATTTTTTAGGTTAGTCTTGTAGAAGTTGCTAAATGTTGGCCCAGGAGGAAACCCATACAAACACCATTACATTGTACATATATGTTATTTTTTAGGTTAGTCTTGTAGAAGTTGCTAAATGTTGGCCCAGGAGGAAACCCATACAAACACCATTACATTGTTGATATATGTTATTTTTTAGGTTAGTCTTGTAGAAGTTGCTAAATGTTGGCCCAGGAGGAAACCCATACAAACACCATTACATTGTAGATATATGTTATTTTTTAGGTTAGTCTTGTAGAAGTTGCTAAATGTTGGCCCAGGACGAAACCCATACAAACACCATTACATTGTAGATATATGTTATTTTTTAGGTTAGTCTTGTAGAAGTTGCTAAATGTTGGCCCAGGAGGAAACCCATACAAACACCATTACATTGTAGATATATGTTATTTTTTAGGTTAGTCTTGTAGAAGTTGCTAAATGTTGGCCCAGGAGGAAACCCATACAAACACCATTACATTGTACATATATGTTATTTTTTAGGTTAATCTTGTAGAAGTTGCTAAATGTTGGCCCAGGAGGAAACCCATACAAACACCATTACATTGTACATATATGTTATTTTTTAGGTTAGTCTTGTAGAAGTTGCTAAATGTTGGCCCAGGAGGAAACCCATACAAACACCATTACATTGTACATATATGTTATTTTTTAGGTTAGTCTTGTAGAAGTTGCTAAATGTTGGCCCAGGAGGAAACCCATACAAACACCATTACATTGTACATATATGTTATTTTTTAGGTTAGTCTTGTAGAAGTTGCTAAATGTTGGCCCAGGAGGAAACCCATACAAACACCATTACATTGTAGATATATGTTATTTTTTAGGTTAGTCTTGTAGAAGTTGCTAAATGTTGGCCCAGGAGGAAACCCATACAAACACCATTACATTGTACATATATGTTATTTTTTAGGTTAGTCTTGTAGAAATTGCTAAATGTTGGCCCAGGAGGAAACCCATACAAACACCATTACATTGTAGATATATGTTATTTTTTAGGTTAGTCTTGTAGAAGTTGCTAAATGTTGGCCCAGGAGGAAACCCATACAAACACCATTACATTGTAGATATATGTTATTTTTTAGGTTAGTCTTGTAGAAGTTGCTAAATGTTGGCCCAGGAGGAAACCCATACAAACACCATTACATTGTACATATATGTTATATTTTAGGTTAGTCTTGTAGAAGTTGCTAAATGTTGGCCCAGGAGGAAACCCATACAAACACCATTACATTGTACATATATGTTATTTTTTAGGTTAGTCTTGTAGAAGTTGCTAAATGTTGGCCCAGGAGGAAACCCATACAAACACCATTACATTGTAGATATATGTTATTTTTTAGGTTAGTCTTGTAGAAGTTGCTAAATGTTGGCCCAGGAGGAAACCCATACAAACACCATTACATTGTAGATATATGTTATTTTTTAGGTTAGTCTTGTAGAAGTTGCTAAATGTTGGCCCAGGAGGAAACCCATACAAACACCATTACATTGTACATATATGTTATTTTTTAGGTTAGTCTTGTAGAAGTTGCTAAATGTTGGCCCAGGAGGAAACCCATACAAACACCATTACATTGTAGATATATGTTATTTTTTAGGTTAGTCTTGTAGAAGTTGCTAAATGTTGGCCCAGGAGGAAACCCATACAAACACCATTACATTGTAGATATATGTTATTTTTTAGGTTAGTCTTGTAGAAGTTGCTAAATGTTGGCCCAGGAGGAAACCCATACAAACACCATTACATTGTACATATATGTTATTTTTTAGGTTAGTCTTGTAGAAGTTGCTAAATGTTGGCCCAGGAGGAAACCCATACAAACACCATTACATTGTAGATATATGTTATTTTTTAGGTTAGTCTTGTAGAAGTTGCTAAATGTTGGCCCAGGAGGAAACCCATACAAACACCATTACATTGTACATACATGTTATTTTTTAGGTTAGTCTTGTAGAAGTTGCTAAATGTTGGCCCAGGAGGAAACCCATACAAACACCATTACATTGTAGATATATGTTATTTTTTAGGTTAGTCTTGTAGAAGTTGCTAAATGTTGGCCCAGGAGGAAACCCATACAAACACCATTACATTGTAGATATATGTTATTTTTTAGGTTAGTCTTGTAGAAGTTGCTAAATGTTGGCCCAGGAGGAAACCCATACAAACACCATTACATTGTAGATATATGTTATTTTTTAGGTTAGTCTTGTAGAAGTTGCTAAATGTTGGCCCAGGAGGAAACCCATACAAACACCATTACATTGTAGATATATGTTATTTTTTAGGTTAGTCTTGTAGAAGTTGCTAAATGTTGGCCCAGGAGGAAACCCATACAAACACCATTACATTGTAGATATATGTTATTTTTTAGGTTAGTCTTGTAGAAGTTGCTAAATGTTGGCCCAGGAGGAAACCCATACAAACACCATTACATTGTAGATATATGTTATTTTTTAGGTTAGTCTTGTAGAAGTTGCTAAATGTTGGCCCAGGAGGAAACCCATACAAACACCATTACATTGTACATATATGTTATTTTTTAGGTTAGTCTTGTAGAAGTTGCTAAATGTTGGCCCAGGAGGAAACCCATACAAACACCATTACATTGTAGATATATGTTATTTTTTAGGTTAGTCTTGTAGAAGTTGCTAAATGTTGGCCCAGGAGGAAACCCATACAAACACCATTACATTGTAGATATATGTTATTTTTTAGGTTAGTCTTGTAGAAGTTGCTAAATGTTGGCCCAGGACGAAACCCATACAAACACCATTACATTGTAGATATATGTTATTTTTTAGGTTAGTCTTGTAGAAGTTGCTAAATGTTGGCCCAGGAGGAAACCCATACAAACACCATTACATTGTAGATATATGTTATTTTTTAGGTTAGTCTTGTAGAAGTTGCTAAATGTTGGCCCAGGAGGAAACCCATACAAACACCATTACATTGTACATATATGTTATTTTTTAGGTTAAGTCTTGTAGAAGTTGCTAAATGTTGGCCCAGGAGGAAACCCATACAAACACCATTACATTGTAGATATATGTTATTTTTTAGGTTAGTCTTGTAGAAGTTGCTAAATGTTGGCCCAGGAGGAAACCCATACAAACACCATTACATTGTACATATATGTTATTTTTTAGGTTAGTCTTGTAGAAGTTGCTAAATGTTGGCCCAGGAGGAAACCCATACAAACACCATTACATTGTACATATATGTTATTTTTTAGGTTAGTCTTGTAGAAGTTGCTAAATGTTGGCCCAGGAGGAAACCCATACAAACACCATTACATTGTAGATATATGTTATTTTTTAGGTTAGTCTTGTAGAAGTTGCTAAATGTTGGCCCAGGAGGAAACCCATACAAACACCATTACATTGTACATATATGTTATTTTTTAGGTTAGTCTTGTAGAAGTTGCTAAATGTTGGCCCAGGAGGAAACCCATACAAACACCATTACATTGTACATATATGTTATTTTTTAGGTTAGTCTTGTAGAAGTTGCTAAATGTTGGCCCAGGAGGAAACCCATACAAACACCATTACATTGTAGATATATGTTATTTTTTAGGTTAGTCTTGTAGAAGTTGCTAAATGTTGGCCCAGGAGGAAACCCATACAAACACCATTACATTGTAGATATATGTTATTTTTTAGGTTAGTCTTGTAGAAGTTGCTAAATGTTGGCCCAGGAGGAAACCCATACAAACACCATTACATTGTACATATATGTTATTTTTTAGGTTAGTCTTGTAGAAGTTGCTAAATGTTGGCCCAGGAGGAAACCCATACAAACACCATTACATTGTAGATATATGTTATTTTTTAGGTTAGTCTTGTAGAAGTTGCTAAATGTTGGCCCAGGAGGAAACCCATACAAACACCATTACATTGTAGATATATGTTATTTTTTAGGTTAGTCTTGTAGAAGTTGCTAAATGTTGGCCCAGGAGGAAACCCATACAAACACCATTACATTGTACATATATGTTATTTTTTTAGGTTAGTCTTGTAGAAGTTGCTAAATGTTGGCCCAGGAGGAAACCCATACAAACACCATTACATTGTAGATATATGTTATTTTTTAGGTTAGTCTTGTAGAAGTTGCTAAATGTTGGCCCAGGAGGAAACCCATACAAACACCATTACATTGTACATATATGTTATTTTTTAGGTTAGTCTTGTAGAAGTTGCTAAATGTTGGCCCAGGAGGAAACCCATACAAACACCATTACATTGTAGATATATGTTATTTTTTAGGTTAGTCTTGTAGAAGTTGCTAAATGTTGGCCCAGGAGGAAACCCATACAAACACCATTACATTGTACATATATGTTATTTTTTAGGTTAGTCTTGTAGAAGTTGCTAAATGTTGGCCCAGGAGGAAACCCATACAAACACCATTACATTGTAGATATATGTTATTTTTTAGGTTAGTCTTGTAGAAGTTGCTAAATGTTGGCCCAGGAGGAAACCCATACAAACACCATTACATTGTACATATATGTTATTTTTTAGGTTAGTCTTGTAGAAGTTGCTAAATGTTGGCCCAGGAGGAAACCCATACAAACACCATTACATTGTACATATATGTTATTTTTTAGGTTAGTCTTGTAGAAGTTGCTAAATGTTGGCCCAGGAGGAAACCCATACAAACACCATTACATTGTACATATATGTTATTTTTTAGGTTAGTCTTGTAGAAGTTGCTAAATGTTGGCCCAGGAGGAAACCCATACAAACACCATTACATTGTAGATATATGTTATTTTTTAGGTTAGTCTTGTAGAAGTTGCTAAATGTTGGCCCAGGAGGAAACCCATACAAACACCATTACATTGTACATATATGTTATTTTTTAGGTTAGTCTTGTAGAAGTTGCTAAATGTTGGCCCAGGAGGAAACCCATACAAACACCATTACATTGTAGATATATGTTATTTTTTAGGTTAGTCTTGTAGAAGTTGCTAAATGTTGGCCCAGGAGGAAACCCATACAAACACCATTACATTGTACATATATGTTATTTTTTAGGTTAGTCTTGTAGAAGTTGCTAAATGTTGGCCCAGGAGGAAACCCATACAAACACCATTACATTGTACATATATGTTATTTTTTAGGTTAGTCTTGTAGAAGTTGCTAAATGTTGGCCCAGGAGGAAACCCATACAAACACCATTACATTGTAGATATATGTTATTTTTTAGGTTAGTCTTGTAGAAGTTGCTAAATGTTGGCCCAGGAGGAAACCCATACAAACACCATTACATTGTACATATATGTTATTTTTTAGGTTAGTCTTGTAGAAGTTGCTAAATGTTGGCCCAGGAGGAAACCCATACAAACACCATTACATTGTAGATATATGTTATTTTTTAGGTTAGTCTTGTAGAAGTTGCTAAATGTTGGCCCAGGAGGAAACCCATACAAACACCATTACATTGTAGATATATGTTTATTTTTTAGGTTAGTCTTGTAGAAGTTGCTAAATGTTGGCCCAGAGGAAACCCATACAAACACCATTACATTGTAGATATATGTTATTTTTTAGGTTAGTCTTGTAGAAGTTGCTAAATGTTGGCCCAGGAGGAAACCCATACAAACACCATTACATTGTAGATATATGTTATTTTTTAGGTTAGTCTTGTAGAAGTTGCTAAATGTTGGCCCAGGAGGAAACCCATACAAACACCATTACATTGTAGATATATGTTATTTTTTAGGTTAGTCTTGTAGAAGTTGCTAAATGTTGGCCCAGGAGGAAACCCATACAAACACCATTACATTGTACATATATGTTATTTTTTAGGTTAGTCTTGTAGAAGTTGCTAAATGTTGGCCCAGGAGGAAACCCATACAAACACCATTACATTGTAGATATATGTTATTTTTTAGGTTAGTCTTGTAGAAGTTGCTAAATGTTGGCCCAGGAGGAAACCCATACAAACACCATTACATTGTACATATATGTTATTTTTTAGGTTAGTCTTGTAGAAGTTGCTAAATGTTGGCCCAGGAGGAAACCCATACAAACACCATTACATTGTAGATATATGTTATTTTGATTGTCATAGAAAGGAACTTTTGTGGTGCACATCAAGAGATGGATTGGTGTAGATATTCTTATGCATATATCTATCGTTTCCCTGACTGTAGCATTGGTGAATAAACTTTCAAACTTGTGGGGCAGGTTCCTGACACCAATACAAGGTAAAATGTCCATATATAAACAATTGTCCAAAAGGACATCCTTGTACCTCAACAGAGCAACTCATAACAAATGTTCAAAATGTCTATGGCTTGCTTCTACGCACACAGGCACCTGTCAGATTGACGGAACCTTTCAAACTGATGCTGGTGTCTAGCCTGTATTGTACTATGGGGACTCTGATCTACCCACAAATGTTGGTTGTGTAAATTTATTATTCCATCTCTTCCAAATGTTGCCTCATCTGTAAAGAAAACTGAAGAGACAAACAACGGATCAGTAATTTGTGCAATAAAGCGTCGGCAAAAGTTCTCTAGTGGTATCCAAGAAATTACAACTGTCTCATTCTGGTTCTAAGTGTCCTTGTTGTTTGCATTTTCCTTAAGATTTCTTTGTTGCTTACACACTCCATTAATGGAATTCTCAGCATACTTCTGTTGCCTCCAATTTTCTCTTCATCTGTGGAGAGCTTATCCAGCATTCACTGCACTACAAGAGAATTGTATAATAATAATAATAATAATAATAATAATAATAATAATAATAATAATAATAAAAATACATAATGGCCCATTAAAGCCAAAAGTACTCAGACACTGGAAAATTTATATTCAAATATGTATTGGAAACCAGGAAAATTCTTAACAAAGAAATTTTATTGGTCTTTAACCAAACTTGTATAAAGAGATTCTTAACAAAATCCAAAGGAGAATCTTCAATATTATCAGTCCTGACCTGGCATCTCAACTTCAGTCACATCCACACTGGCATAACATAGCTTACCTGTAACCTTTTTATGAATATTTTCATGGGAATTGTTCTGATGAGCTTTCCTCTTTGTTAGTATAACTTTAAAAATTTAAGCACGGTACTAGATTGGCAGGTAGGTCTCATAATTTTACAGCTGAAATGGCTAGATGTAACCATAAGTTCTATGATAGTAGTTTCTATTCTTGCACTTCTTGCTTGTGGAACTCTCTTATGGTCTCTTGATTTCCAGTCAAATTTGATCTTCTTCAAAAATTTAAATGCTATGTGAGTCATTATCTTCTGTCTTCTTAATTCCTGTTCTTTTATTTTAGTGGACTTCATTGTTTTGCCAGGTGTAAAATGATTACAACAAAAAAAATGAAAATATTACTATATACACACAGTATATATCTCTCTCTCTCTCTCTCTCTCTCTCTCTCTCTCTCTATATATATATATATATATATATATATATATATATATATATATATATATATATATATATATATATATACACAAAAAACAATAATGTTAGTGTGACCAACAGACAATTTGTCAGATGACCTAATAATTTAGACAAGAAAAAATCCTGAACAAGGAAAGAAAAAAGAAAAAAAATGATCAAAAAGCAAACATCTATCTATACAGTAAATTAAAGTGCTCTAGAATATCTAGTCAGGGCAAAAAATGCTTCACAGCATCAAGATGCAACGATATATATTCTTGAACAGCTATATGTTTAATGGCATATATAAATACATTGTCACCTATGTATCTGAAATATATATATATATATATATATATATAAGTATATATATATATATATATAAGTATATTGGATTGCATAAGTAAATGCATTAAGTGGAATAATGTTAAAATGTGCTTGTGTTGATCGCAGCATAAATTTGATTTCAGATGAGGGAGATGAATTTACTTCTTCACTACAAAAGAGCAATAAACTTCAATAAAGAAAATACCAAATGTATTTCCAAGACACAAATGCATCCATAAGAAGGTAAGTAATATAATTATATCCAACCTTTTCTTTCTATTCTTCTTTGATTGTATTTAAATTTGAGTGTTGGACAGGAGAAAGAGAAACAGAGAAAATTTCTAGAGATGTGAGTACTGTTTATATTTAAAGGTTTTGTTGCTTTTGTAAGAAGCAGGATAAAATATGAAGAATTTCTGGCAGAAATGGGGAGCAAGAGTATGAGAATGAATAGTGAGAGGTCAAATAAATTATGGGTTTCAAGAGAAGGTGCCTTTGTTATGGATAAATAAATACCAGTGTCACTGATAAGGAAAGAACATGAGATTGAATATTGAGAGATTAATAGACTGTGCTTTGGCAGAAAATGCTTCTTGATTAGTCATAAATAATTTCCAGTGAAAATCTCAGAGAAAGAATATTAGAATAGAGAGGCCAAATTAGTTGCCATTTTGAAATGAAGTCTCTTTAAACAACTTTCTATCTATCTATCTATCTATCTATCTATCTATCTATCTATCTATCAGGTGGTCCTGAAAATTTGGGGACCAGTCCACTTCCCCAAAAATTAATCAAATAGCTAAACATCAGGTTTTTATTTGGAATCCATTCTTGGTTAGCCAAAATAATAATATTATTATTAATAACTAATATTTAAAAGTTAAAATTTTAAAATTTTAAATTTAAAACAACTTAAAAAATTCCAAATAGTATCAAAAAAAATAATATCGGAAATATATTGAAAAGAATAATAATAATAATAATAATAATAATAATGTTGTTTAGTAAACTTATTCTAATGAGAAATTATGCAAGGTAAATGGAAGGCTCACGTATATACATACTTACATACTTACATGCATGCATACATACACCCATGCATATATACATACAGGGGTTGGACAAAATAATTGAAACACTTGTTATATTCAAAGAAAATTTATTTAATACGGAGTTGGTCCTCCTTTAGCCTCACATACAGCTTTAATATGTCTAGAAATGGAATCATACAGCTTCCTGACTTCATCCACAGGAATTTTCAGCCATTCTTCCATTAACACCTGCTCTAGCTCTTTAAGACACAACGGTGGAGGATAGCGACTCCTAACTTGTCACTCCAAAATGCACCACAAGAGTTCAAAAGTATTGATATCTGGAGATTGGGGAGGCCACTCCATGTGTTCTAGCTCACTTTCATGCTCTTCATACCAATTCTTAACCACTCGAGCGGTATGCATTGGAGTTTTATCGTCTTGGAAGATGCAGTCACCATCAGGGAATAAAGTCTGGGCCATTGGATGAACAAGATCACCCAAAATGTTCAGGTTATCTTTGTTGTTGTTTCTACCATGCAGAGCAACTATTGGACTGAGGCATTTCCATGATATGGAGGCCCAAACTATCACTGATCCACCCCTATGCTTCACTGTTGGAAGAAGGCAGTCAGGGTTGTAAGCTTCCATAAACAGTGAGTTTATGTGTGGCTGCCTCCACACATAAACTCACCCTGAATTTGGAAAAAGAGAAAAACTGGACTCGTCTGAGAATATGACTTGCTTTCATTGGTCTGCAGACCAGGCATTGTGATCTCTGCACCACTTCAACCTCTTTTGAATGTTGTGAGTGGAGAGAAGAGGTTTCCTTACGGCGGCTCTACTATGATATGCAGCCTTATGGAGCTCACAACGAACAGTTTTAGTAGAAACTGGATTATTCAGATGATTATTCAACTCAGCAGTCACTTTAGTTGCAGTAGTCTGATGATTTTTTGCCACATTGCATTTCCATGCATGTTGGTCCCTATCAGTAAGTTTGCGAGTCCGGTCCGAATTGCTACGGTTGCTAGAGGTTTTGCCCTGTTTCTCGAACTGCATCATAGTTCTTGATATGGAAGCTATTGAAAAACCAAACAGTTCAGCAACCTTAGTGATCGAGGCTCCTGCCATGCGACCTCCAACAATTTGCCCTTTTTTTGAACGCGGAAGGTCACGCATTTACCTTAAATTTTACTAAATTCTAAAAATAAATAAGACAAAGAGAGTAAATTAGATAAATAAACATATTTACTATAGATATAACCTGCAATTACGAAGTTTTAGTGAAAGTTCTTAATATGATAGGTCTTTGAAATATAGGAGTGGAATTTGCACCTGTTCCAATTATTTTGTCCAACCCCTGTACATGTAAACACATCAAGTGAAGCATACAAATATGCACACACATATACATATATATACACATATATACACACATAGACACATATATACATAATATATACTTATACACATGTATACATAAATATATACTATACACATATATAAACAGGCAAATAAATACATGAATACAAATATATACATACGTACATATATATATAACTACATATATACACTTACATACACATACACACACACACACAACACACATATCCATATATATGTATGTACACACACACAAACACACACACACACACACACATATAAATATATATACATATATACATATATATATATTTAAAATTTGTGTATTTAGGCAGCAAGCCTTCTTTCATGCACATTTCATTAAAAACGACTGACAAGCTGCTTTTATTTAGTTTTTTATATAATTTCTCGTGCGATCTAATAAAGTTTTTCTTTTCAGTGGATAAATTATATAAAAACTGTCCAAATAAAAGCACCTTGTCAGTCGTTTTTAATGAAATGTACATATAAATATATATATATATATATATATATATATACATACTTTAAGTTTACATAACTATTAAATGAACACAATATGTAAAAGATAAATTTATATAAAATATTAAGAGTCAGCAAAATTGATTAACAGAAAATATAGAAAATCTGATTTATATATATATATATATATATATATATATATACATATATATATATATATATATATATATATATATATATATATATATATATATATATATGTACAAATACTCGCTGGGGTAGACTGTACCTGCTCCACGTGCCATATCTAATGGATGTCAGTTATCAGTTATCTCTTGTTAATTCCCCTCTCCAAGTTCTCCCCCACCTTAATCAGGTAATGAACTCACTCTTTGGGTCCTGTCACTGGATCTAACTAATGCCTTTATCCACTGTGCCATGTGTCCTTGAGGACATCTGTGCATGAATTTCTAGGTATTATAAACCTAATGTCTTCAGCAACACACAACAGGAGATAACTGATAACTGACATACATTAGACATGGCATGTGGAACTAAAACAGTCTACCTCAGCGAGCGAAATAAAGGATTCAGTTCGATAATCCAACCACCTGAAGAAGGCAGGAGCATACAATGGCCAAAACATTGTGATAAATATGATAAAGATGAGGATGATTGTCTGAACAATGTAAATAGTGTACATAGTACCTCATCTCAGAAATATAGACAGATACTGAACACATATCTAGTTATACAGTTTAACATAAGCAATTAATCCTACATACAGACATCAGGTACTATTTCATGTCTTGATAATTTAAAATTCTGAAGTTTCCATTGACAGGCCTCCCAAGGATTAGATGTAGTTTATTATTTTGAGTCAATGTATATATATATATATATATATATATATATATATATATATATATATATATATATATATATATATGTATGTATTTTTAAAATTTTGTATATTTATAAGGAGAGAGTGCTTTATATTAATGATAGACCTTTTATAGATATTGAGCATGGAATCAACGATGCATGATGACTGCCATATGTATATAAAACAGAAAACAGACATGCTTGCAGATGTGTGGAGGTCTCACACTTATACACACATTCACACAAGTATATACACATCACACAAGTATATACACATCACACACACTCTCAAAGAAGTAAAGGATAACATACACTTAACACACACATTCTATTCCCAGCAACCACTAAAACTGTCAAAATGACCAAGGTGGGAATTCTTAGTCAGGAATCTACTATCCTCTATCTTAAAAACAACTCCAAAGAGACCATTTGACCAACACAAAGACTGACCAAAATTAATGATAAAAAACAAATGAAAACTACAAATAAAATTCACTTTCTTCAGAAACAGTCATTTACTCCTGTAGTTCACTGCTACTAACAAGCAGGGATTTTCTTTCTCCTGATGATGGCCATGCTGGCTGAAACTAGTCGAGGAACCTAATTGAAATAATAAAACAAAAGGATATTAATATACAACCCAGTGTATCTGAAAATTTTAATTTTTTAATATCTTTTATTGTTCAAAACATATATATATATACAAATATATATATATATATATATATATATATATATATATATTTGTGTATTTAGGCAGCAATCCTTCTTTCAAGCACATTTCATTAAAAACGACTGACAAGGTGCTTTTATTTAGTTTTTTATATAATTTCTCGTGCGATCTAATAAAGTTTTTCTTTTCAGAGGATAAATTATATAAAAATTGTTCTTTTTTTCCGAGCGCTTTCGGCTATACATTTAGCCATTATCAAGGATTATATTTCAACTGTTAGAATTAGAAATAGTTTGTTATATATATATATATATAGAGAGAGAGAGAGAGAGAGAGAGCATAGACATATATACATGTATACATATGAAAATACCTAAATAGTTATATATCTATGTCTCTAAGATTTAAGGCCCTGATGCTTTTTGATAAATTAATATACATAATACAGAAAATACAAATATATATATATGTATGTGTATTTGTGTGTGTGTATGACTATGCATAAAGTGAACCTAAATTTATGCATATATATTTATGTGTGTGCATATGTTTGTGTGCATGTGTACGTATAAAGTGAATGTAAATTTGGAAATATAAGAGAAGAAAAGTATATGACAACAAAATGGAACCCATTTACAAAGCTGTGTGGCCTTTCTACTGTCAGCACAAAAGTTTTGATAGGCAAAAACAAACAAACCAAAAAATAAAAAAAAAACAATGGTCAATGCCTACAGAGATTGTGAAGCTTTCTCCTTGCTTGTCTTGGAGCAGTTGAAGAATGTCTTTGAACGACAAGTGATCTCTTGAAAAGAAAACAAGGATGAAACGCTGATATTGCAGAGTGAAATATTCTAGCCACTTTTAACGAATGAGTCTAGATAACAAATGATGTATTCTTTTTGTCATTTGGTCTCTCAGCAAACTAAAAATGATATAAGAGTGTCTTACCAGCATAAAGGTTTGTAAAACACCATCAAACATCAACTAGGTGGTTGGAAACAAAAGTTTCTATCTTCTAACTGCAATTTTTCTCTGCAAATTTGAATATGTAAGTATCTGTTTCTTGACTTGAAATGCATCAATATTATTTGCTTATATATGTCTTTGTTTCTTGGATCAAATAACTACAAACCCTTAAATGCATCAATATTATTTGCTTATATATGTCTTTGTTTCTTGGATCAAATAACTACAAACCCTTAAATGCAGTGATATTATTAGAGAATATATGCCTCGGTTTATTGAAGTATATAAAAAAAATATCACTCAAATACAGGCATATTATTTGAGTATAAAACGTCTCTGTTTCTTTGATCAGATAACTAGAAGTACTCAAATACAGTCATATTATTTGATTAGAAATATATACAGCCATATTATGTGAGTATACAGGCATCGGTTACTTTGATCATATAACAAGCACTCATATACAGCCATATTATGAGAGCATATAGGCATCGGTTACTTTGATCATATAACAAGCACTCATATACAGCCATATTATGAGAGTATATAGGCATCGGTTACTTTGATCATATAACAAGCATTCATATACAGCCATATTATGAGAGCATATAGGCATCGGTTACTTTGATCATATAACAAGCACTCATATACAGCCATATTATGAGAGCATATAGGCATCGGTTACTTTGATCATATAACAAGCACTTAAATGCAGCCATATTATTAGAGTATATGTCTGCTTCTTCAATCAGATAACTAGAAGCCCTCACATATGGCCATATTATTAGAGTATACATGCATCAGTTTCTTAAATCATATAACAAATACTCAAATACAGTTATATAATTTGAGTATATGTGTCTCTGTTTCTTTGATCAGATAACTAGCAATTGCAAATACAGCCATATTATTAGAGTATATATGCATCAGTTTCTTTGATCATATAACAAACCCTCAAATGCAACCATATTAATTGAGTGTATATATCATGGTTTCTTGTATCAACTAACTAGAAGCACTCAAATACAGGCATAGTATTTTAGTATATATGCATCAGTTTCTTTGATCATATGACAAACACTCAAATGCATCCATATTATTAGAGAATATATGCATCAGTTTCTTAAATCGTATAACACTCAAATACAGCCATAGTATTTCAGTATATATATCAGATAACTAGAAGAATGCCGATGCAGCCAAATTATTTGAGTGCATATGTCTCTGGTTCTTCAATCAGATAACTAGAAGAATGCAAATGCAGGAAAAATTATTTGAGTATATATGTCTCTATTTTTTCGATCAGATAACTAGAAGTACTCAAATACAGTCATATTATTTGATTATAAATATACGTTTCTTTGAACATATAACAAGCACTCAAATATAACCATATTATTAGAGTATATATGCATCATTTTTTTTCATCATACAAAAAGTACTCAAATGCAGCCATATTATTTGAGTATATATGTCATAGTTTCTTGGATCAGCTAACTAGAAGCACTATAATACAGCCATAGTATTTGAGCATATGTCACTGCTTCTTCAATCAAATAATTAGAAGCCCACAAAAGCAGTTATATCATTAGAGTATATATGGATCAGTTTCTGAAAAATCATATAACAAACACTCAAATACAGCTATAATATTTGTGTATGTATGTCTTTATGTTTCTTTGATCAGATAACTAAAAGAACACAAATGCTGCCAAAGTATTTGAGTATATATATATATATATATATATATATATATATATATATATATATATATATATATAGATAAATAGATAGATAGATATTTGTTTTTTGAATATGATAACTGTAAGCACTCAATTATTAACATTCTTTCCTTCTTGAATCTTTAGAGGGGCTTAGAGCCACAGCTAAATTTTGTTGAGAGATAAAGACGTTGGTTATATCCAGTGACTAGACCCAAAGAGTTTTGAGTTCAATACCAGGCTACAGCAGTGGTGAACCAAAAAACTTGGAGAGTTGAGTTAAAGGGAAATAACTTAGACATCTGGAAAAGGCGTGACACGTGGAACTAGAACAATCTACCCCTATGGATGAAATAAAGGGTGTGTTTCAAAATTCCAATTATCTGAAGAAGCTGGAGCATACAACAGTTGCAGTGTTGTGAATATGGCAATGAAGATGAAGATAACAGTCCAAATAATGTAAATAAATAGTAATGAGATATTTCAAAAAATTAAAAGATTATTAAAAATACTGCAAAATCAGCTGTTAAGCATTTATTTTCTATTATTTCTGATAGGCATTTACACATTTTGGCAACCACTTGATTGGCAGTTTCTGCAGACCCAACTGCTCATGAAGGATAAACCGTACAAGTTCCCTCAACTGAGATTGATCAATTGAGCAAAATTAAGTCATGAACATGATGAACAATTTCAGAAGTCAACCCTGGTGAAGGTCTCCCAGTGAATGCTGCATTTTGGATCCCAGATCTTTACATTAGAAGTTGTCGCACCTCTTCTTTTATATGCTGTGTCCCTTGAAGACGTAGACAATCATGGCCCTCCACATCTTCCTGTCCCTTGTAGCTCTTAATAAGTTCTGTCTTTTTCTCCAAAACCCTGTTCTCCTATCCATTTGCTCAAGTTCAGCAAATATGTTACATGCTGCTATCTTCTGTCTCACTTTCTTTAAATCTATCCTGTGAGCATCAGATTTTCTAAGCCCTCCTTCCTCATTACATGCCCTAGAAATTTCAACTGCATCTTCCTGATGTTAAGTATAGGTTTCCTTTTTGTTTCCATTCTCTCCAAAACCTTGTTATTGCTCACATGTTCGGTCCATGGTATCCTCAGCATATTTGCATCATACAGTGATAGATTTGTTTCAGAGTTTTCTTCTGCAGAAATAGGAAGTTTATGATAGTCAGGAATTCTTAGCATATACTACAATATGAACTTTCTTCTGACATGATGTCAATAAGCACAAAGATAAATTGGCACTTTATAGGATCACCGTAATGAGTCTGAGCATAATTTTGATTTAAAAAATGCTACCCTAATTAAAAGAGAAGGCAATTTACTAAGACAAAAATATATAGAAAGTGCTTTAATCACAAGATCATTTGCATTAAATTTATGTCCATTTTCTTACAATAATTCCCTTCCTTGTCCGATCTTCTATTATCCTAATGTGGGATATTTCATAACAAAAGTGATGGAAACATGAACAAAAAGGAGAAACTAAATGAAATCTAGACTATATACCCAAAAAAACCTATCATTGTATATTTCTGTGGGGTCAGTTAAAAGAGATTGGGGAGATTGGACAACCAAGTGTATTGTAAAAAAAATGACAAGAGATACTTAGTGAGATATAAAACCATAACAATTTTATTAAAATAAAATAAAAGCAAATTTTAATAAATATTAGGGATGTACAAATTTGGTGGAATCATCTAGTTGTGGGAAAAAACTATATTTACAATCAATATTAATCAAATAACATGAGATATCACAAGCATATACAAAATAATATAAATTATAAGAAAGAAAATACAATATAAGCATCTCAATGAGGTCAAATTAAATGAAAAGGTCATATTTACCTTAAATGTATAAAATGTGAATATTCTTAATAATTATTGCTGTTTTGCTGTTGAAGTTCATGACAGAATCCATTTGTGCTTTCAGAACTCAGTGTCGAGCATTGTTTTTCAAAGAGTACTTGTTCAGGTTTCAGTAAATTATTTTATTACCATCATCCCTTCCCCCAAACTAAGTGGAAAAAATAATTTTTAACAATATTAAAAAAGAAAATTTATTTAAAATTCTCAGCATCCCTTCTTGCATATGTAGTCACACTAATGTAAACATAATTTTAGTCTGATGAAGTCCTAAAGGACAAAATGCATCACATGAAAGCTTTTTCCATTTTGCCACAGATTTTTTCCTAAAACTTTACAATATGAAAAAACATTCTAAAGTGGTATGTATCCATGACAGCAATATTTATACCATCCAAAATGTTTTCAACATAATTCTACAAAACAAATATATTGCATAACAATTTGGAATTATATGAACTGTTTATTCCATAAAATAAGATTAAAATAATAATATCTGGTTGTGGAAAAAAATACACCTTTCATTAACAGTTCAAGTTCACATGTTTACATATTTGAACCAAGAAAAATACTGCTTACTGCCCAGATTGAGAAGTGTGCTTCCTGTTAGAGCTGTGACCCTACACTTTAGGTGAACAAAAAGAGATGTTTCTTACCCATCAACTGCTGCTATTACTAGTCTTCTAGCTACTACTATGCTGTATCTTCACTACAGTCAGTCAGTGGTGTCATGGCTTAAGTCTTTCAAGCTGCAGTGACAAAATAATGGGAAGTGGGATTTGGCTGAGAAATTTTCAGCACCCACTTATATAAATAGACGCAGATATAAATATACTTGCATGAATATGCATACACAGATAGATGCGCATGCCTGAATATACATGTATATATACAGAATACAGAGCATCAGCCATCTTGAATATCTTGTGAACCCTTTGGTGGCCTTGATGTTAATTGGCAGTCAATCAAAGGGAATTTTACTACATTTGAAGAAGCAAACATTCTTCTGTAGGTTTCAAGCAGGCGTCATGATTAATGATGTCCCAGAGAATATGGAACATTAGTTTGGACAAACTGGTCAGGTTTTTTGGATAATGCAGGAATGATACAAAATTTTGAATTAAATCTTTATTATATTTATTCTAAAAGTAACCAATTCCTTAATATAAAAAATCTTATACCTCACCAATATTGGTTGTAATGACAAAAGTACGCAGGTGTAGGCTTTAAGAAAACTTTATTCAACTGAATTCAACTTTATTCAACAAGGTTCACGTATAGTGTCCGTTTATAGTCCCAGTAAACAGAAATAGCTGTAACAAAGAGTAACAAAACAAAAGGGAGACCACTCTTGATTATTCATAACATTGGTGGGCTTTTAATAAACAGAACATGCATGAACAAACACAAAAAATAAACAAAACTTTTTAAATTGGTGAAGGAAACCCAAATAAAAAATTACGGTTGAAGGAATTAAAATTAGATATTTATATTATTAATCTCAAAATGTGAAGAACTTTAGGATTTAAATTTACAATTTTGCTTTAACAGACAAAATGAGAAAATTATATTTTTTTCTCTTAATTTTTGGTTAAAAAATCTTAAATAAACCATTAATAAACAATATTTTCATGTTATGTTTTCTGGCTAAAAAACTTGACTGAAAAGACAAGGAAAATTTAGAAAATGATAAACAAACATGGAAAATTTAGTCCAAACAAACAGCCTCGTTAGATCAAGACTTTCATATGTACCAAACCTGTTCAGAAATATCTAAACTGTCAGCTGTATGGTAATAGTAATATCAGTTGTTTCCCTATAAGGAAACATTTGACATTTATTGTCCAAGCAACCTGTACTAATGTAAATTGAAATTTATAAAATCTTTCTCTTAAAATGACTGTTCAGGAAAACAAGTCCAGTAGCTGTTATTGCTCTTTCCAGTATTGATGGGGTTTTCCTTGTTAACCTTTTATTTGAAGTGGTATAGATTGTTAAAGTCTTGATTATGTCATTATTTTCTCTTCGAGTTATATGTGCTACCCATTTTAGTTGTTGCTGCTGTTGGTAGTCCCCAAATCATGTGGTTTTTCTTATCTGGTACAGTTCTCTGTTTGTGTTTTTGTAGTGCCAGTCCACAATGTTCAAAGTAGGACAATCTCAGTCTTTACTTGCTCAAAACCTTTTTTTCCATCATTGATCTTAAGAAGCAGTTGCTTCTTAAGATGCAGCTGCTTCTTAAGATCAATGATGGAAAAAAAGGTTTTGAGCAAGTAAAGACTGAGATTGTCCTACTTTGAACATTGTGGACTGGCACTACAAAAACACAAACAGAGAACTGTACCAGATAAGAAAAACCACATGATTTGGGGACTATCAACAGCAGCAACAACTAAAATGGGTAGCACATATAACTCGAAGAGAAAATAATGACATAATCAAGACTTTAACAATCTATACCACTTCAAATAAAAGGTTAACAAGGAAAACCAAGATCAATACTGGAAAGAGCAATAACAGCTACTGGACTTGTTTTCCTGAACAGTCATTTTAAGAGAAAGATTTTATAAATTTCAATTTACATTAGTACAGGTTGCTTGGACAATAAATGTCAAATGTTTCCTTATAGGGAAACAACTGATATTACTATTACCATTTATCATTAGTATCTGTCTCTATTAAATTTTCTTCAGAATATATCTCTCTGAGAGTAGCAAAGTTCAGTCAAATGTGAACATTTGATGTCTTTCTAGATCAGTGTTTCACAATCATTATAAGCAACAGCCCTCCGAGGCACAAATGAAAATATTACTGCACATTTAGCAAAAATTTTGAAAGAGTATACATTTAAATGGTATAAAATAAAACCATAGATTTAAAAAATAAAAATACACACACAAACACGAACATACTTTATTTCAATGCTTCTATTCAACTATATGTGCAGTTTATTTAGTGTGAAACCTGTGCCTGGTGTTTTTTCATGATTTCTATAGTGTTGAATGTGTGATAAGCAGACCCTCATTTCTTTCTCACTTCTTATTTTTGATCTTATTTAGGGTTGAGAAACCTAATTCACATAAATAAAAAGTAGAAAATTTCAATAAAACTGATAAAGCCTTTTTAGCTAATGTGGGATATTCCTTTTGTATTGAAATCCAAAATGTATCAATGGATACCCCCTTATTCACTAGAAATGGTGGCCAATTCTTTTTCACATAACTGAAGTCCAATATTAGAAGAAACATTTATGAAGGGATTTTGAATCTAATCATACTGTGCTCAGTGATAGAAAATGATAGTCAATGTTTTCGGTGAGATTGGTAACCATAATAAGGAGTAGTTCTTTAATTCAGGTAGTATGTATTGGAGAACAGTGAAAAGAATTATTTGAAAAAAGTTAAATACTTATTCATTTA
This sequence comes from Acanthosepion esculentum, assembly GCA_964036315.1. Taxonomy (NCBI): domain Eukaryota; kingdom Metazoa; phylum Mollusca; class Cephalopoda; order Sepiida; family Sepiidae; genus Acanthosepion; species Acanthosepion esculentum. The sequence continues at coordinate 62,233,924 of OZ038499.1, read as the reverse complement.
TTCAGATACTAACGCTGTACTATTATTACCTCCACACACATATATATGTGTCGACTGACAATATTTCACAGCACATTTGAGAGGAACACGTCGCAGGCCAGTTGAGAATCACTATTCTAGATTGAGATAAACATCAAAATTGAAAATACACACACAAATTTGTAAGGCACTTTGAAATAGGCACAGTCTTCTACACATTAATCTCTTCATATCTTTGGATATATTTAGTTCTTTTCATGAACAGAATTAGTAAAAAATGTGAATAGATAAAAAAACATGGGAAGGGGAGAAAAACTTAAATTTCATATTTGGTGGATTCACATTTAGGAAGAATGTTTTGAAAAAGAAATGACATAGAATTCTTAAGAAAAAATTCACACTTAAAAAATGCGAATATATATATATATATATATATATATAAAATTTACATTGAGCACTATTGTGTAAAAATAAAAACATCTATAAGAACACCGGATTTTATATCTTACTGTTCTTTCTTTTTATTTTTATATATATATATATATATATATATATATATATATATAACATAACAAAAAATGTAACTCTGAGAAAGAGTGAAAGATTAGATCATTTTAAAAAGTGTAGGGTAAAAAAAGAAGAAATAATACATTCGCAAATGGTTTATATCTATATAATATGTATATAATAAAAAGAACTTAAATTTTTTCATAGAAATCCAGTAAAAATCTTGAGAAAATATAAGAAGTCCATTCCCACAAGAAAAGAAAATATGAAGAAACATATATGTAATAGAAAATCCAGTTTTATCAAAGGAAACATTGCTATTAAGCCAAAGTGATCTAGTATAACATAAACAACAAAAAAATAAGTAAAGGCTTTTCAACTGCAGTAAACAATAGAAAAAACAAAATGGATGAAAAAAGGTGAGAAAAAAACAAATCAAAAGAACAAATAAAAAAAATTGCCAATAAACAGAACTGGAAGTAAAATGGCAGTGAGTTATGTTTGAGCAGTTCAAGAATCAGGTTTTGTTAAGTGAACGCTTCACAACCATTTCCTTAGATACTGGATTTGTCAAAAAATCTTATGCAATGGCTGATTGCTTTCACAGAATGAAACTAGAACTAAACTGCTTTGCAGCAATAAAGCTATTCAGTACTAAACATGAAGCATCTAATAGTGGAAGAAAGTTAGGAAAAAAAAAGCGAAATCAAACTGCCTTTTCTTTGGCTGTCAAGAAGTTAGGAAAAATGTTAACAAAACTGAGAAAAAATTATGCAATTTTTCTCAAGAAAATTTCTTTTTTCACTGTCATGGGTATGTGGTGTATAATGCATTATTCAGCACTGAACTAGAAAACTATAATGAGGTGCTATTTCTATATAATTGATTATTCTTGTAGGTAAAGGCCATTTCCTATCTGCCTGATAGAGACAAATTTCTAAAAATGTCTACTAAAGTTTCATGAAATTTGATCAAAATGGCACTTCTCAAAGTAACATTTTAACTTGTCAAAGATTATGAAATGAAATGTTTTCATTACTCCACACATTTTGTGACAAATATTTCGATCTTTTTTTGTTGTTAGACACATATTAATCAGGATTTTCATTTGTCAGGAATGAAGGCAAGTGTTACTTATAGAACAGTGTTATTATATGTATAATATAAATGCATTACTAATGGTTTTATCTTTACTAAGAACCAGGATTATCAGTTGTCAGGAATGAAGGTGGCATCTCCATGAAGCAATACATAAATAAAAAATTAATTATACTGTTACTATGTCATGTCCATCATAAAATAAATAAATTAAAATTAATTAAAGCAGCATAAATAATTATAATAAAATAATTATAACAATTATAATTATTATTAATTAATTCACTCTTTCTAAACCAATGAGAATCGACTCCATTTTTCTCTACTACACAGACAAGCATGTAGCATCCTTACTATTGGACAAGAAGTCAACATGGACAGGATACCAACGCATGCCTCAATGAACATTTCAGCTCCTTTTATTTTTTCAGGCCATAATTGTAATATTCATCTTTTAGCATTCAACAAAATTTTGTGGTCAGAAAACTTCTTGTATTTTCTAACTAAATTATCTGGACACTTATTACACACACCTATAAAAATCATACAAGAAAGATTGTATACACTTTACTTATTCTTTATCATATCATTCTATTGGATTCTGATCCATATTTGATCTAAATTTGACACCAAACTCACAATTTTACTCAGTATTACTGTTTCTCATTTCTCCAACACCATACAACAACCAGATAATAAATAATACTCATTTTGTTGTTTCCATGTCCTGCTGATTCTTTTTTATGAGTATTTTTGTACAGTGTAACCCGGATATAAGAGAGATGCCGGGACCGGAGAAGAAGTCTCTTATATCCGGGTTTGGTCTATTATATATACATTAACACAGGCTCTAATTTGGGACCAGAGAAAACCTCTCTTATATCCGGGTTTATCTTATATCCGGGTCTCTTATATCCGGGTTACACTGTATATATAAATGTTAGGGTTTTTATAATTATTTACTCAGAGTTATAACTCCCCTACAGGGCAAGTGTTACTTATAGAATAGGGTTATTATGTGTATGAGATATATTTTGATTTATTTATTGAAACGATTCAGAAATCACAACATCAAAAAGAATTTCAAACTCTCCTCTTCCTCATCATCTGTGTTAATTGGTCAAAAACCTGAACCAAGAACCAAGAGAGGCAGGTGGAAACTTAATCAGTTTGTGGTAATTGATAACAGAACAGGAACAAAGAAGTATGGTAATGGGTTAAGAGTTGCACCACCAACCACTGCTACATGGGTAAATGTTGGGCAGTTGGTGGCTAGGGGAGTAAACCCTGAGCACAGATCTGTGCTTGGGTAGAGGCACAGCCAGAGTTAAAAAAAAAAAGACTAGACCCCTGGTAATTCCCTGCAGCTCCAGCTTAAAAAAGGTTGTCATGGGATTTTTCATGACCTCTGGAGTATCTCTGGTGGAGGAAAGATAGTAGAATTGAGGACTGTGCCCCGACACCCTCGCCATAACACTTGGCCGTGAAGTTTGAACAATCACTTCATAGATGAAATAAAGGCTTGAAACAACAAAAAACATTATCTGTCTATATTTCTGAGTTGAGGTATTATGTACACTATTTACATTATTCGGACTATTGTCCTCGTCTTTGTCACCATATTACAACATTTCAGCTGTTGTACACTCTGGTCTTCTTGAGGTGGTTGTAATGTCGAACTGACCCCTTTATTCTGCTCACTGGTGTAGACTGTTCTAGTTCTAAGTGCCATTGGAAAATTTGTAAACTTAACGAATCAGCACATATGCTAGGCCACAAAAATCTCCTGAACCGACCAAGCATAGAAATGAATACAATATGGAAACCAGTAATAAGGAGCACCAGAGAAAACCGATAATAACAACAAAAATTGCAATATGAGCTCTGGTAAAAACATGTAATGATAACAGCAAAAATTGCAATATGAGCACTGGTAAAAAATGTTTGCTGAGGACATTAGGTTTATAATACACAGAAATTCATACACAGATGTCCTCAAGGACACATGGCACAGTGGATAAAGGTGTTGGTTAGATCCAGTGACAAGACCCAAAGAGTGTGAGTTCAATACCTGGTTAAGGCAGTGGAGAACTTGGAATTAACAGAAGATAACTGATAACTGACATCCATTAAACATGGCAAATGGAACTAAAACAGTCTACCCCAGTGAGCAAAATAACGGGTTCAGTTCGATATTCCAACCAACCACTTGAAGAAGGATGGAGCATACAACGGCCAAAATGTTGTAATAAAGATGAGGACAATAGTCCGAATAGTGTAAGTAGTTTAAAAAAATATTACTGGCCTCTTGTTACTATTTATGTTCAGATGAGCTACATTCCTGAATGCCACCAGTTCACATCTTTACAGCTAGGGACCTCCATAAAGTGGTGGGATTCAAAATTTTAAGATCAAGTTCTCTCAATAGCAATGGGTTCCCTCATTTTTCCATAGTCTATATTTTACTACATCGGTATAATTTAGGAATAAAAGGAATAAAGGAATTTTTCTTGCAATTATTAAAAATACCAAAATTAATCTGCATTACATTGAACGTTATCATTTTGAAAGGAAAAATAATTAAAAGAGATGCTTTAAAATTTTTTAATCATGATCTTTGAATTTAAAAATTTTCAAATAACCACTTGATTGTCATCATAGTCATCAACTTTTTTGCCCCACTGTGTTGCCATCAGCACTGATTTTTTCTAAGGCATGTTTTAATGAAAGAAGTGGCATCCCATAGATCTAAAGGGAGACCAATAAGATTAATTGTCATCAAGTTTGCTGCATTTTCTGTTGCAAAGCAGCTTCTTTTATCAGAGTATATAATACTGAAAAACGTCTTTCTGCCTCGGAAGAAATGATAGCAATCATAGTGATAATAGTTTTCGCTTTTGTACACTTTGAAGAATTACAGGATTATGAAAGTTTATCAGGACAAAAATAATTATGTTGTGATGAAAAATTTTACTGAAGCCATTCAGCTTTTCTTCCACAGCTTTCCAGGGAATAACTATTTCCTGAATATTCCAAATATCTGGCTCTAGCCAATTCAGTAGCTCATGAAATTTCTATTAACCTTTATTTGATCACCTGAATTTATATCCCCAACCGATTATGTGACCACAATTTATAGAGAATCTAAAATTAGCAGTTTGTTTGTTTGGGTTGCAGCTAGCAATGGGTTTGCTTAGCTCACAAATTTCCAAGAACAGGTTTGCATGAAGCTGTATGTACCTGCTGAATCCCATCACTGCCTCCATACCACATACTCTTCCTCATTCTTTTATATTCCATTGGTAAGGAGGAAGTTTCACTGAAACATCTTCTTCTGCTTCTTCATGGAACAGATTTCTGAGGGGATGCTTCCCCAATCACTACAATCTTAACCTCTTCAAGCTGAGGGTGAACTGTTATCTATCCTACATATCCTCATAATATGCACTTCTTACTTCCACCCTTTATACCCTTACAATAATCTCATTCAATAACCCTCTACCTTGAGTGGCTCTTGGGCCTTTTATCGAGTGAACAATAGTATACACTAAACAAACTTTTAACATTTTATGTTTTCAATAATTTTGCTCCAATGTTTATACAATTTTAGCACTTTATGTGTTTTCAATACATTGTCCAAAATCTCTTTTTTCTGAGTCAAGCATATTTGCATTTGGCTCAGGATTTTCCTGATATAAAGTTTAAAAATATAATTGTGAAGATTTCATGCCTTTAAACTGACAAAGTTTGTACAAGATTTTAAATTTAGCAAAAATGAAAAATGGCTGATCTCTGGACTTTGCTACTGTTAGCATTAGATGCCATGTTTAAAAGTGTGCCCTCTGTAGGTGCAAACATGAGACTCACTGAATCAGAAAGAAAGCTATAAATAACAGAATGCAAACACCAGGCCAAACAGTTTTGTTCGTATTAAAAACAATCACACTGAATAATCGAGTGACTAACACTTATTCCTGTCATATGAATGACTTTTTCTCTATTTTTTGAATGTGTATTTTTCATGAATTCCAAACTCATCTTTTGGTCTAATTCATGAAGAGAAAGGAACATCAAGTCTTGTACTAAAATATATTTTATATTGTTTACAGAAGAATATATTAGAAATGTTCTCTCATTGCTATTATGTTGTTCAGAAAAGTATGTCCGATTTTAGAATCAACTTTTATTTCTGAATTAATCTATTGAAATAATGTTTAAATCAGTCAAAATAGGGAATCAATCATCTATATATTTCTTCCATTGTATTGCAAGGCTATTTATGCATTTAGTATAAAACACTAAAGGTTTCGATGGCAAGAAATTTTTTAATGCAATTTCTGCTTTTTCATTGCAGTGGAATATGTTTTGGCTTAAAAAATTGTCAAGATGCTTCAAAAAGTAGTAGTCAATGGGCAAGAGATCAGGGGAATATGGTGGATGTGGCAAAGTCTTATATCACAAGTGGGTGACCTTCTGCAGTGTCATCCCAGCAACATGTGGCTCAGAATTGTCATGAAACAGAATTGGACCTCATTGCTTAATCCAGTTGCTGGCAGTAAATTTTGGCAGTGATGCTCTGTTTAGATACCAGAAAGCTGTAATGGATAATGCCAAAGGCAGACCAGCAGACAGTCACCATAATCTTCTAATGGTGCAATTTTAGTTTTTGGAAAGGGTTTGGATGCTTCATCATGTTCAAGCCATTTGCAATTGTCATAAAGGATCTACTTCTTATCACAAGTCAAAATTTGATAACAAAAAAAAAAAATGGAACATTCAGGGTGTACCAAACACACTTCAAAACATCAAACTCCTCGACTTTGACTGTGTTCATGTGGAACCCGTTGATCAAATTACTTTACCTTGCCAATTTTCTTGAGATGGTCCGATCTCATTGAAATACTGGCACCCATTATCGAACATATTTCTTTGACACTTTGCTCTGAGTTTTGTTCATCTAGTGTTTTCAAATGCTGATTGTCAACTGCAGACGGATTTCCTCTACCACCTTGATTCATATGCCCATTGTAGAAATTCAAAAATAATCACCATACTGTCCAATCACAAGTGGATCTTTCACCCCCAGAGGCTCTGTTAATGTTGGCAGCAGTTTGAGAAACATTATGACCAAGCTTGAACTCATAAAAATAAAATTAAATGCATCTCTCCTTTTTTTTATGTTTAAGATAAGGAAATAAAGGGTTCGGTTCGAAATTCTAACCACCTGAAGAAGGCCAGAGCGTACAACGGCCGAAACGTTGTAACAAATATGGCGACAAAGATGAGGACAATAGTCCGACTAATGTAAATACTGTACATAATACCTCATCTCAGAAATATAGACAGACTCTAAGATAAGGATATATAAAGGTTTAAACTAAATTATGAATGGAATTGGTATAAAATTTACAGAGAGGATACTTTAAACCAGTGTTTCTCAACCAGTGCACCTGAAAATTAGCCAGGTGCACCCCAAGTTGACAAAAGGTAATTTATGAATTATTTTTATATTTAAAAACTTTATTTATAAAAAAAGCTAGAGACACCAAGCACATGGCTTTGTCATTTGATATTTTAAACTGGATGCTAAATTCCTTCATCTGTAAGAAGGAATGGATAATTCTCTCCTTTTTGCCTTTCTCAAAAGATGTAAATTTGTTATTATTGGCCTCTCTAAAAAAATAGCATATTCTTCCTGAATCACTTTAAATAAAAACTGTATTGTTTCAATATAGAATGTAATGTCTTCAAAATAAATGCTTACTTCAGAAGCTAATTTTTCCTTGTTAAAACTTAAAGTACACCCAACAGTTTTCATTATTCTACAAGTGCATCATGAAGTGAAAAAGGTTGAGAAACAATACTTTAAACACTAGGAATGAGTAATATATTTTATTAATAATTATAATAATGCATTAGAGCACAATTCAAAGGTTTATTCTACAATCGGACATTATTTTCCAAGCAACCTAATAATACAGCTCTAAATATGAATAATAAATTTAGGCCAATCAAATTTATTTTCAATGGTAGAAAATATTTTTGTTAAAATATTGAATATTTAGGTGTGGTTATTTCGGTGAAAAAAAATAACTTTTTGTACAATTTCAACTGATATTTTTCTGTAAAATTCCAGCCATATATTTCTTTCTGAATTCCTGTGATATCCTCATTTTTGTTGTTGTTGTTATTACGTTTCAGGTATTATGCCCTCCTATCTCCTGTTTGTGAATTTTGGTAACCTTCAAGGAATTTTGAACTGAACCTTTTATTTAATCTATGTCAGCTAGACTGTTCTTGTTCCATTGTCCATGCCTTCAGATATTTTGTGGGAAAATGAAATAAAATTGATAAATAAAATAATAATAATGAATAATAAAAAAACATAGAAATACATTTTCCCATGATGCTAAGAGTAAAGGAATTGGAAATGATTACTCTACCTGGCTTCCTAGAACCACATGGTAATTATGTCCCTACTGGGGAATGTTAGTTTCCCCAGTCCACTGATGTCTAAACTCTCTTACCACTTTCCAAGATTTACAAGGCAGGAAAGGAAAGTTGGGAAAGCTTGAAATTGGTGACATGAAAGAAATTTAAACCAATTAAAACCAAATGTTGTGATAAATATGGCAACAAAGTTGAGGATGATAGTCAGAACAATGTTAAGAGTAAAATCAAGATATGCTGAAGAAATGAAAAGCAAAGAGATTTACCTATGGAAGTGCTGTATGATACTTTTGACTTTCCAACTACAACTATAAATACTCAGAAACACCATATTTGTAAAAGGAAAAGAAATGCAAGAGAAGTGTTGGAAGTGAACCTGAAAAGAAGAAAATACTTATTCAAAAGAGAATGTGCGTCTTAAATAGGGAGATATTGTGCAGAAAGACAACCGCCCTTCACTACACTAAATTGTTCCATTCCCTATGAGAAAAACATCAGCTCATAGGACCAGGAGCCGCAAATGGATTGCAAAGTGAGTTGCACATATTGCCACACTAACTACGGTATTTGCTATTATTGTAATATGAATCCATGTGATTACATAGTTTTTTCACTAATCTTTTGTCCCAATGTTTTCCTTGGAATATTATTAACTGAACTATGAGCTTGTACAAGCATTACAGCATCTTTATTTACACACACACACACACACATGCAGACATGCACGCACACACACACACGCACGCAGACATGCACGCACACACACACACACACACACACGCACACATGCACGCACACACACACACACACACTGTTGATTGAAATTATGGGTAGTGTTTATAAAGAATAACATTTTAAATAAGGCTGCAGGTGAATCTATGAAAAAATGAAATAAAATCGATAAATAAAATAATAATAATGAATAAGAAAAAAAGAAAAAGAAATACATTAACACAATGTAGCCTCCTTTAGAAATCTGTCAATCCAAGTAACCAACAGGTAATTTTGAACTGAACCCCTTTTTTAATCTGGTTCTCATTCCACTTTCCACGTCTGGCAATATCTTGTTTAATTTTCTAATGTTATGGTAGAATAGGCTAGAGAATTAAAGCATTGTTTCATGATTTTAGTGTCATAGTAATTGTGAGTTCAATCCCTGTGCCAGGTAGTACAGATCAGTCAGTTATGTACCATGCGTGATACATGCTTAGGTGAGCATATATCTTTTGATACATGACTGATGAGGCAGATTTTTTCCAGCAGTAGGTTGCCATTTCTTTCTGAGGTAGACCAGTTGCCCTCCAAGCCTATAGAACCCAATCTATCCTGCTATTTACCCATAGCTGGGAGGAACAGAAGAGGATTCATACCTTTCCCAAGGGTATTAGTACGTAAGTGAATGTGTAACAGATTTGACTGGAATTCAAACTCAGCTCTCTGATTCCTCAATCCGAGCTGCTATCCATTACTCCAATTGGAGGCAGAATCTTTCTGAATGTATTGTTCTTCATTGTCTTCAGCTTTAGATGGAAACTGAATTTGCAGAAGACAAGGTGGTGGTCAGTGTGCATTTGATGTAGTGTATATCTTATGTCCTTCTGGCAAACTGGGATGTAGTCAATGAGTCCTTGGGGTGAGGTTTCAGATACATCATCTTTAGTTTTTTTCTGAAATAGCATGTTTGTAATGCAGGGGCTCTTTTCTAAACAATTTCTAGGGGATAACCATTGCTGTTACACTTACCTACATCTATCACATCTCTCTTAAAATTTCCTGTATGTCAAAAATTTATGGTTAGAGATTACCAGGTATGCCATACACCTGGAAAAAGTTGGAGAACTCACTGACTGAAGAGGTGATACATGTTCAAATTATTCTTAGTATATTTGCAAGAGAGAGTGGCCAAAAATAGGGTTACACTTAGTAGGGATGCACTTTACATTTTTTAAAAACATTTTATTACATTTATATTTATTTGTTACAAACATGTTTCGTCAAGACTGTTTACATAGATTTGTTTAACAACACTTTACTTACATTTTTAGCACAATTTAATCTCTTAAGTGTTCAAAATGTCTTCCTTCAATAGTGCAACATTCCTTGAACCTTTTTGAATACTATGACACACAGCATAACAAATACCAATCTGCATCAATTTCAATAAATACTTCTGAGGTGTCTTCTTTTAATTTATTCACTGTATAGGCATTTCTCTCATAAAACTTGTTCTTTACTACAACCCCCAAAAAAGAAATCCATTGGTGTTAGGTCATGTGAACATAGTGGCCATTCGATGCTGCCCCTTTTTCCAAACTGTGGAAAGGTCTGGTTAAGGTAGTTCCTTACTGCCAAAGCATAATGAGAAGGTGCTCCATCTTGTTGAAAGAATAGTTCGGCAAAGTTAATTATGATTCGGATAAATTAAATCTAAAATGTGAAACAATTGTAAGCCTACATTGGGCCCACCCTGTATTTTATTTCCGAAGTATGGCTCTCTCTTGGATCTTACTTGCTTCCTGCTTCTCATTAACAATCTGAGAATGTTCTCGATCATTGGTAAATGATGCCACTGTTTATGGATGCACTTCCAGAAAATCAAGATGATCAGAGTCTTGTAGTTGATCCATCACCTGACTTTGCTCTCACAATTCAATGTGGAAATAACTGGCTTGTAACTTTCAGTACCTCAAGAACCCAGTTGGTATTGTTTCATCGTCACCAATCAAATTCTGAGTTTTCTCCAGTCTCAATAAGATTCTATGCTTTAAATGTCAACTGAGTCTCATGTTCACTCCAGACCTCAAGTGGAACTCAGATATTCAATCCATAGTTGAAAATGCTGGAAAAAAGGATTGCTTCAGTCTATTTGTTCCAAGAAATATCTGACTCCCACTGTCATGCTTTATCATTGCAAGAAATAGGTTAGACTAAAATTTGGCTCTCATTCTTGCCAGGTTTATTTTCTGGAAGAGGCTTTCAAGGCATACAGTAAATAACTTACGCAAAATCACAAGGCCTTTTTCTTCTTCTTTTTACAATCTTTATTTGTGAACATTTAAGGGTGTGCAGATGTATACATGTGTGTTAATACATGCATATCATATGTAAATTTGTTTGTAACTATCGATATCTGGACAACCATGCTAGTAACATTCCATCATCACTGATCAAACTCTGAGTTTTCTCCAGATATGGTTGCACTCTCAATATACCTCTATGCTTTCACAGGTTTCCATGACACATTGATGAAGCATCTCTACATTACTAATGTCTGCTGCATAAACCAATTGTTTTGGGTGGCCCCACAGAAAAAAATTCAAAGAACTGAGGTTAGGAGAATGTGAACGCCATGGAACTGGTCTGCCCCTATCCTATCTATCTTTCATAGTAGATGCAAGCCAGTACATTGTGAACAAGAAGAGTGAAATTTGCTGGAGCTCCACAATGTGTTTTTGTATTAGCAGGAGTACATCCTCTAGCAGGTCTGGAAGTGTGTTCAAAATAAAGTTCCTATAGATGTTGCAACATCCAAAAACAAGACTGAAGAGAGAGACAACGAATCAGCAGTTTATACAAGAAATCATTGGCAAAAGTTCTCCCATGGTGAGTTATCAGAGTATGAAAGATCTTGCACATGTTGCAAATGATATGAATACAGGAGATGCTCTTGAAGTAACCTCCATACAGTACTGAGATGTATGACATGCTAGGGCCACTTGATGTGTGCTGATACATGGACTGTCTCTGACAGCCTGTATTATGTTTTTCATGGTCAGATAGACAAGTGGATCTTGGTCTTCCTAGTACATAGTTTGTGGTGCCAAGGATCCCATCTCAGCAATGCAATGAAAAACAGGAGCAAAGGATGGATGACTCAGCTGCCTTCAGTCTGGAAATGCATCTAATGCAGCTGTGCAGCCTTATGTCCATTAACATTCATGCAGCTGTATATAAAAATCATATCTGCATGCTCAAGATATGAATATCCTGCCAATGTTAAATAGAATACCTCTCAGTTGACTCACTACTACATATGTTAAACACTGAAGACAGACTAGCCACAAATGTACACAAATGAAAAATGTAACCTCAACTACATGATAACATATCGCCATCTATCGTAAACTTTCTTTAAACTTAATAACTTAAGAACTAAGAATTTGCAGACATGTTTAAATGAACTTTTGTCCTTGTTTTGGTGTGAGGAACTACCCCCAAGTTTAAGTATGTTTGGTGTGTATTTAAAGCATACTATATCTGAGTATGTGAAAGTAATATTATAATTTGCCACAAATTAGTCTATATATATATATATATATATATATAAAAGTGAACATTGAAGTCAACACACAGAGGTGACAGGCTGTTTCATGCTAGACACAATCGTCAGGCAATTGTATCTAGCATGAAACAGCCTGTCACTCTGTGTGTTGACTTCAATGTTTACTTTTATATTTACATATGCTCTATATCTGATATTGAGCACTTTATCCCATAAATATAGCACACTTCAAAATTATATTTCTGCATATATATATATATATATATATATATATATATATATATATATATATATATATTCCATAGGCCTCTGTCGATCAAAGTTGACCGGAGGTAGCATCCTAAGTGCCTGCTTGGCTGGATCATCGATGTCTGTGACTGTAGAGGCCAATACAGGAGTGACATTCTCTGTTGCATAAGTTGTATGTGTGTTCTGTCTCTGTCTGTTAGAGCTGTCACTTTGCTTTCTACGGGCCCTCCTTTCTGTGGTGCCTTGTGTCAGCGTCTCCTCCCCTGACTTGTGTTTGGTCAGGGTTCCTACATTTGGATCGTATGGATGCCAGGCTCTCCCAGGAGATGTTGATGTTCACAGATTTCATGTAGTGCCTCACAACATTGCAGTACTGCAGCTGTGGCTGCCCAGGGTTCTCTTTCCAGAGGCCAGCTCTCCATACAGGAGATCTTTGGGGGGGCGGCCATCTGGCATGTGGTGGATGTGGCCCAACCAACAGAGTCTGCACTGTCTGAGCAGTGTGAACATGCTGGGCAAACCTGCTCGAGACAGGACATCAGTGTTGGGCTCCTTGTCTTGCCACGCTATTCCCAGGATGCGGCAGATGCTTCTCATGTGAAAGGTATTCGGATGCCTTTCTTGCCTGGCATACATGGTCCAAGCCTCGCTGTCATAAAGCAGTGTACTGATGACGCAGGTATTGTACACCACCATCTTGGTCTTCACCGTCAACTTGATATTGGTCCACACACATGTTGTGAGGTGTACAAGTGTTATAGCTGCCTTCCTGATTCTCTTGTCAATCTCTGTGTCTAAGTAGAGGTTGTCAGTGACAGTGGGGCCAAGGTACATGAACTGATGGACCGCATCTTGCTCATAGTCATCAATGGTTATGGCTGGTGGTGTTTCGGTACCTTGTCCCAGGACATTTGTCTTTTTCAGGCTGATGGTCAGCCTAAAGTCTCTGCAGGCCAGGGACAAACAGTTCACTCTGGGTGTGAGTCACTACCACCACATCATTGGCAAAAAACATGTCTCTGACAAGGGCTTCACATACTTTTGTCCTGGCTTTGAGGTAGGCAAGATTGAACAGCCGCAATCTGATTTCATATGCAGGTAAATCCCTTCTTTTGATGTGTCAAATACATGCTTCAGAAGCAGAACGAAGATCCCAAAGACAGTGGGATGAAGACACAGCCCTGTTTGAACCCACTGCAGATGTTGAAGGGCTCAGAGATGCTGTCATTGAACTGCACAGTCCCTTGCATGTCACTGTGGAAGGACTTAATCAAGCTCCGCAGGCAGCTTGAGTGGCCTGTACATCATTTTATCAATCTCACCAAGGCATTCAATCTCATCAGCAGAGAAGGCCCTTATGCTCAAGATATATATATATATATATATATATATATATATATATATATATATATACAAATCTAGGATTTTACGTGAGATGTGAACACCCTATTCATACACTTGGAATTAAAATGTATACATTTTTGTCGGGAAGACCAGCTGAAATTAGTGTCTGTTCTAATGTAATTTCAATGAAAAAATAAAATAAATTGAATAACATATGTATTTTTTCTTTTCTCATCAGTAGTTTTATAATTTTAAACTTAACAGAGATTAAATTTAGATTTTAAAATTGGTAATTTTTTACCTTTAATTTTAATATCAAATTTTATCATATAATTTAATACTTATTGGTTAGAATAAATTCTATTTTAGTAAAACCCCAACTTTAAAGCTTTTAATAGCTTTTATAACCTTACTTTGTTGTCAAGTTTTTTGAATTTCTGTATACTTGTATTTTGATTGGTCATTCCTGCTTATGTAACAGCATTTCCCTTTACGAAGTATCGTTAATTAATTTGAAATTTTTAAAAGCCTTTATGCTACATACAACATCATCACTTGATAAGACACCGAAGGTGCTGAAACAAAATGGCTATTTTTGTAGTGATTTTATAACATATTTATGTTATAATTTTTAAATAAACATTATATATATATATATATATATATATATATATATATATATATATGTAAAATTAATATAAGTAAAAGGTTTGTAAATTAGCTGATTAATGTTACCTTCTGCAGTTTTGTAGATAGACCCGTTCATCTACTTGTCAAGGTGTATCAACAAGTGACTTCTTATACATCTCAATTTTTCTTTTTCATATGCACTTGCCATTGGTGCAAGTTTTTTCCTAGCGTGTGAGCACGTATGCACCCATGTGCTCATCAGCACAAAATAAATCTATGTCTACATTTTTGACCCTTGTGTAAACCAAAATGTCTATTTTTTTGCTCATGCTAGCCAAATCTATGTTTACCCCTTTTGACTCTTGTTGTGTTTACTTAATTTGACTCTTGTGCACACCAAACCTATCTCTACCAATCTATTGTATGACATTAAAAAACCTAGTAAAGATCGATATGCTGTAAAACAAACCAAAGCAAACTCAGTGCCGTGGCCTTGAGCCAGACTAAGTTATCCTCATCAAATATTGATAAATGTGATGAATAGTTAGCAAGCTCAGCTTCCAAAACAATTAAGTAGTAGAATGAGTTTGATTCTAACTGAATGCTTGACAACTATGGCCTTATGCCAGTGTCGTTTTAGTGAATAATGATTTACTTCATAGTCATTAGATACCGAAAGAAAAATGGAAATCAATGTTGCCTGAATATTCTACTATAGGAGTAAGTGTCACTCACTTCTAATAAGACCAGCTTCAAATGAAATTATCTTAGAACCAAGCTTTAGAATACTTGGAGTCAAATTCTTAAATTGATTGATGTCAGGTGTCAAGGGATGTTTTCACTGCCAGTATAGCAATCATTCGTCCTGAAATGAAATTAAATGCCTGATACAAAATACTGCAGCCTCCAGTAGTGTTGCTCGGGGGCCATCAGCTAAGCTTCAAGTCAACCTATAATTGAACTGGAAATTGATCTTGTAAATATATAACACTAAAATTGAGACTAGATTAATTTTGTGAATCAAATTGAGCAAACGGAACTAGGATCAACTAGTTAGTCTGTTGTAGAGAGCAATAAGGGAGATAAGTGGCAGTGTTGATGACTTTTACATTAGGGTTGACCTGACTGAAGGCCATCTATAATTCTGACATGAAAACCAGGTCAGACCTGAAATAGTTGACAGAGGATGTAAAAGTCATCATGGAGTTCTGAGAATAAGGCCTAAATTTACTTTGGAATTTGTACAGTTTGTCCAGAGAGTCTGCAGGCTTGGATATGTTTATTTTTCCCACTGTTTGAACTACTTAGATCTTTCTTTTCGATTTGATTGGTTGTTTTTGTTTAGAGACATATCAACCTCTATGGGTTATTTAATGCCATATATCTAAATACATTGTATGCAATTTTTTTTTTTTGATAATAATAGCGATACTAGTCTTACTAATTAACCCATAGATGGAGGGAGAGGAGGTGGATCCACACCTTTCTTATTGATATTAACAATTCCAAGCCATTATCCATTACATTACCCACATATCCAAGCTTACAGCAGTTGGTATTCTTAAGCAGTCACCCATCTAGGTACTAACCAGGCTTGATGTTGCTTAACTTTGGTGATTGTACAGAAACCCGTTTTTCAATGGTATGTCGCCATAAGCCCATTCTTTTTTAATGTAGATTTGCCAAAACATTGCTGTTTCATATTCCAGATATACAATCTATATAAAAAAAATACCTTCCGTAATTTCTGTGTTTTTATTACTATTTTGTTAATTAGTTTTTATGTTTTATTGTTACTGTTTAACATAAGCTTTTAGTGTGAATATCCTCCAGCCATTAAAGACTGCTTTCCTCACCTTCCCTAAAAATGATACAACTGAAATAGAACTGGAGAATGGATCTGTTAAAATATTGTGGTAACGACAAAAAATGGTAGGATTTTAATCATCTGAAGGACTTTTAGAATTACCTTGCTTCATTTCAAAATTAATATGAGGCCTGTCTTGAATGTCTCCAGCTATTTTGAACCAGTTCTGTAACCTTGATAGAATTCAAAAACCAATCAAAGAGGACCTTATTGCACATACCTGAAGAGACATTCTCCTGTGAATCAGAAATAAAGAATAAACATCCCCTCTCTCCACTTTCCATAAAGGTTATACACTTGAAGTCAACTGTTACTTACAGTTTCTGAGAGAAATCTGGTATGACTGATTTGTTTTTTATGGCTTATCAACCCTTTACAGGTTATTTAAAACCAAAAATTATTTTTAGATTGTAAGAATTTTTTTGAGATAATAATGGTTTTAGTGATACAAGTCTTACTAATTAACCCATAGCTAGGAGGAGAAGAGGTGGATTGTTATATTTTCCCAAGGATATTTGTGCATAAGTGAATATAATGAACCCAACTGGAATTAGAACTTGGCTCCCTGATTAACAATTCTGAGCCATTATCCATTACACCACTTGACCATCTAAGCTTACAGCATCTGGTATACCCTAGTAGTCATTCATCTAGGTTGTGACAAAGCTGAAGGTTGCTTAACTTTGAGGATCGGGCGGAAACTGATGTTTCAAGCTGATGTGGCTGTAAGCCCTGGAATGATCAGTAGTTGAACAAAGGCCAATACACTCACTCGTCATGATGACTTGTGACTTTGTGTCACAAAATTCATTTACTCAAATTTCACTCCCATGGATTGTGAGCATGGTTTTCATGCAGTTCCCAACAGTGCCACACATGAGGATCATCTCTCCAGGTCAAAAAGATCAAGAAGCCAACTTAACAACAAATCGACCATGTTGAAATTCAAACTCAGGTTTCGTGGTTGACATGCTAACATTCTGACCACTCAATCACAGTAGGATTCAAATTTCCTCGTAGTTCAAGTAGGATTCAAATTTCCTCGTAGTTCAAGTAGGATTCAAATTTCCTCGTAGTTCAAGTAGGATTCAAATTTCCTCGTAGTTCAAGTAGGATTCAAATTTCCTCGTAGTTAAAGTAGGATTCAAATTTCCTCGTAGTTCAAGTAGGATTCAAGTTTCCTCGTAGTTCAAGTAGGATTCAAATTTCCTCGTAGTTCAAGTAGGATTCAAATTTCCTCGTAGTTAAAGTAGGATTCAAATTTCCTCGTAGTTCAAGTAGGATTCAAATTTCCTCGTAGTTCAAGTAGGATTCAAATTTCCTCGTAGTTCAAGTAGGATTCAAATTTTCTCGTAGTTAAAGTAGGATTCTTAGGCGATCATGTATCTTTCAATAAATGACTGATGAGGCAAATTTTTTCCAGCAGTAGGTGGCTATTTTTTTCTGCGGTAGACCATTTGCCATCCAAGGCTATAGAATCCGGTCTGTCCTGCTATTTACCCAGAGAAGAAGAGGATTCATACCTTTCCTAAGGGAATTAGCATGTAAGTGAATGTAATGGATTCAACTGGAATTCGAATTTGGCTCTCTGATTCCTCAATCCAAGTGACTATCCATTACTTCACCGAGACTTCAGAAATAACTATTCATATATTTGTACAAGTTAAAATTTTTTAATCCCCATAAGAATCATGCTTCATTTCTTTTTAGATTTTGGTGAAAGGGTTTTATTTAAATATGTATCTAAAGTGTCCCAAAAATCGCATAGTGTCCAGAAAAGAAATTTTAAAATAGGAATTAATTAAAATTTGATTTTTAGATTAAATGAAAATGTTAAGTTTTAAAACATTTTTTTAAATACATTGTTTTTGCTTGTTAAATGCCATTAGATAATAATCTAAAACTTCTTTGGAAATATTTAAAACAACCTCTGCCCGTAACGAGTGTAAGCGTATCCTCGACGATGCCAAGTCGCTATTTGCTGTTCGGATGAAGGAACGTATTGCATCCCGCAAATTTGGCTCCAAAGACTATTGGCGCCTCTGCAAGAGCGTTCTGAACAATAACAAACCCTCCATTCCTCCCCTGTTCAATCAGTTTGAGGCCCTGACCACCTCTGCTGACAAGGCCGAATGCTTTGCTCGGAAGTTTTCTTCCAATTCTATGCTAGACTCTTCCAGGGTACCCTTGCCCGATTTCCCTCCCAGAACTGAGGCCCTCTTGGATGGATTGCACATAACCCCGTCGTCAGTATTGGGCATTATTTCTAACTTAGATCACCACAAGGCTACTGGCGGTGAAAGGGATACCAGCCATTGTCCTGAAGAAATGCGCACCTGAACTGGCGGCTACCCTCTCTAAATTATACAACCGCTGCCTCAAGGAGTCCTGTTTTCCTGACTGCTGGAAGTCCTCAACCATTGTTCCTGTCTTTAAGAACTCTGGTGACCCCTCCGACCCTTCCAATTACCGTCCTATCAGTCTCCTACCCCTCTTCAGCAAAGTCTTCGAGGCCATTATCAACACCGAAGGAATTAATCATCTGATATCCCATGATCTGCTCTCAGACAAGCAGTATGGTTTCTGCTTTGCCCGATCTACTGCCGATGTGCTTACGGCCATCACTGAATTTGTCTACCAAGCTATCTATAATAACGGTGAAGCTCGTGCCGTGGCCCTTGACATCTCCAAAGCATTTGATAGAGTTTGACATGCCGGTCTTCTTCGCAAGCTCCAGGGTTATGGTATCACAGGTTGATTGTTTGACCTGATACAATCATTCCTGTCAAACCGGGAATTGAAGGTCGTTCTCAGTGGATTCATCTCCAACTCCTATCCCACTAACACAGGTGTTCCTCAAGGGTCCATCCTAGGCCCTACTCTGTTCCTCATATTTATAAACGACCTTCCTGATGCCATAGACTCCCAAGTCGGCATCTACGCTGATGACACCACAATTTACTCCTGCCTGAAACACAAATCTAGTGATGCTGACAAAGTTAATCTGGAAGCTCAAATTGAAAAGGACCTCCAATCGGTTGTGAATTGGGGCGAGAAATGGATGGTTAACTTTAACGCCTCTAAAACAAAACTGCTCTCTATTAACCACCACAAGGATCCATCCCTGCATCCCATTAGAATGTCTGAAGACCAACTTCTCGAGAGCTCCTCTCTGCGGCTGCTCGGTCCCATGCTGTCCGCTGATCTGAGATGGAACAAATACATCGAGTCAGTTGCATCATCCACCGCAAGAAAAGTTGGTTCCCTGTGCCGAGCCAGGAAATTTTTCTCCCCGGAATCGATCCTCCAAGTCTATAAATTGACCATTCGCCCTTGCATGGAGTATTGCTGCCATATATGGTCTGGAGCCCCTGCGTGTTGCCTCAGGGTTCTTGATAAGATCCAGAGACGGATATGCAATGCGATTGGCCCTGATCTGTCATCTCGTCTGCAGTCGCTCTCTCACAGACGTGATGTTGCCTCGCTCTGCCTTTTTTACATGTACTTTCATGGTAATTGCTCCGAGGAGCTGCTTTCGCTTGTCCCTAGGCCTCGTGAATTTAAATGTCCCACGAGGCTGGCATCCCATTCCCACCTCTACACCATTGAAACTGTTAGATGTAGACGTCTCTTCTACTCCAATAGCTTCATGTCTCGCACATCTCGCCTATGGAACTCCCTTCCCTATTACTGTTTCCCTGACAAATACAATCTCCAACGGTTTAAGTGTAGCATCAATCAACATCTCCAGTTGCCTTGATCTATCCACTTCCCTTCTCCACATCCTCTCATCTTTCATTCCTATCTGCTCTCACTCCAAATCTTCTGTAACCCCCTTGCCTTGATCGACCCACTGTCTTTCTCTTTCTCCACATCCTCTCCTTTACCACTCCTATCTGCTCTTCCTCCAACCCTTCTATAACCACTTGCGTGATAGTGGCCTCCAGCCTTGCTTCGGGTGATACGCTTAAAAAAAATAAAAAAATTTTTTTTTTTTAAATTAAAGAAAAGGCCCAACAACTATTCAAGATAAAAGCCTGCTGAATGAGGGGTGATATGGAAATAAAACGAGAAAATAGGAAGTGAAGATTATAAGGTTAAGGAAGATATATAACAATCACCACTTGCCTAGAAGAGGTTAAGATTGTAATGATAAGAGAAGCATCCACATGGGAGCCTGTTACACAAAAGTAGCAGTTCGTGGAAAAAGTGAAATTTCTTCCTTACATGTGATTCAACTCCATGGATGTAACAGTGCATGTCCTCATTTTTAAAAGTTTGAACTGGTGGAAGTAAAGAATAGAGTTCATTTGAACATTTGCCATGGAAATAGTGATAGAGTAACAATAGGTTTGCATTGTTGAATCTATGAGAGTGAGGCTGCATAGTGAAGAGAGAAGTCTCCGCTCCACCCCAAAAAATGCATAAATAATTTTGAACTCTATCAAGGCTAGAAAGTAAGAACTGTGAAACTCCAGCCCTCTATCATCAATACATCATTCTTGGTCAAATACTCTCTTGTAAAGATAAAGCATGGCAGAACAAGTCAAGTTCTTCCTCGGCCTCTTTTTTCAGCCTGGCTTGTATCTATGAGTTCCACTTGTGGTCTGGAGTGAAGTTGGGATCTGACAGATGCTCAAGTCACATTGAGAGTGCAACTGAGCAGAAAAACACAGTTTACGCATAGAGATAACAAATTAAAGCCAAATTGACACAATTATTAGAAAACCTATATTTCTAATGGCACACTAATTTTCGTCTAGCTAAGTTACACACATGCTTCCCACTACTCAAAACAAATTTTAACAGAAACACAAATATATCAGGCTGCGAGCCATTATTGATGCAAATCTCATTTGCCACAGATGCTTTCAACTACGTCTGCATGCTTCCCTTATATAGGATATAAGAACCCAGACAAGAGGACAGAGCCCAGAAAGCAGAGAGAGACTTCATACACGCATGCATGGCTGTCTTCCTGTCCAACCATGAGGCATTGTAAATGATCTCCTGTAAACACAGTAAAGAAACAGACCCTATCAATATGACAAGCACAAAGCGATAACTACCGAGCAGTCAGCCAGGGTTAAGCATATCCCAATTTACAAATGATATGCATGTATTAACACACACATGTATACATCTGCACACCCTTAAAAGTTTACAAATAAAGATCGAAACAGGAAGAAGAAAAAGGCCTTGTGATTTTGCATAAATTATTTACTGCATGTCTTGAAAGTCTCTTCCGGAAAATAAACCTGGCACGAATGAGAGCTCCATTTTCATACATGAAATGTAAACACAGTAATTTTTAAACTGATATATTTTTTGATCAGACATAATTTCTTATTACTATAAACATTATTTTCATGGGTACATGTCTTCAAGTTGATATCCCTGTATTTTTTCATTTTTTTTAAACAGTGAAATTAATATAAACCTTTTCCTTTGATGTTCAATGTTGTTTCACAATGGCTCTCCACAATTTGCTATCCCTTGCAGTTTCTAATAATTTTTTAAAAAGTTCCTCCTCTGGTGTCCCCACTGTACATCTCCTGGTCCTCAACAAAATCCTGAGCCGAATATTGTTGTGGTAGGATCCACCTAATTTGCATAGTGGAGTACCGACCATATAAATATGGTTGGTACCGGGAAGAGAGGGGAACGAATCAAGAGATTCAACCAGAGACTCTGCCCGACTGCGAACGGTCTTCCCAGGAATATACAAAAGACTATATGTAAATATTGTGTACACTTTCTTGTTTCAATACATTTTGTTCTAAGTACATTTTGTGTTGCATTATTATTCCATGCATTAGTCAAGTTTCAACAAATATGCAATGCAATAGGTCCTGATCTGACATCTTGTCTACAGTCGCTTTCTCACAGATATGCTGTGGCTTCCCTCTGTCTCTTCTAGAAGTATTTTCATGGCAACTGTTCCGACAAGCGACTTTCACTGGTTCCCAGACGGCATGAATTTAAGCGAGCTACTAGTCTGGCATTTCAGTCCCACCCTTTCACTGTCGAAACGGTTAAATGTAACCGTCTCTTCTACTCAATCAGCTTCTTCTCTCACACTTCCCATCTGTAGAACTCCCTTCCTCTTGCTTGCTTCCCTGATAACTATAATCTTCAAATATTCAAGTGTAATGTCAATCAACATTTTCTGATACCTTGATCTTGTCCCCCTTTCCTTCTCTGTATCCTTTCCTCAAACACACCTCTTTACTCTTGTTCTCATTCCTCTGTAACCCCTTGTGTGCTAGTGGCACTCCTGCCTTGCTTGGGGGTGAATCACTTAAAAAAAAAAATTTTATGACATCTATTTACTCGAGCTCACAAAGTTGACCATGGGATGTTTTCCTTTTTTCCCTCTTGCCACCAATCTGTTCTGTGAATATTAAATTTTCTTCATTATATGCCCTAGAAATTTCAACTATTTCTTCCTGATATCATGTGTAAGTGTCCTTTTCGCTTTCATTTTCTCTAAAACTTTATCGTTGCTCGCATGTTCAGTCCATAGTATTTTAAGCATCCATCTCTAGAACCACATTTCTGTTGCTTCAAGTCTCTTCTTCATCTTTGGGGAGATTGTCCAGCATTCATTGTCATATAGGAGGACTGATATTGCATTTGAGTACACTTTTCGTTGTTTCTAATGAAGAATCTTTGGAATGTATCTTTTACTATCCCTATGCACCTTCAGATTCCAGTGTTGCAATTTCCATCTTCTGTTAAAACACCTAGATGAAAATATCTTAATAAAGAAATATGCATGCCCCAGCAGGAATTAGGGAAATTAAGAAGGTAAATGAGATTTGCCTAATAATCATGGTTCCCCATAGCCTCATTGGCAGGGGCACGGTTTAGCTATAGGATTGGTTTCTCTGATAGAAAAAGGAAATACATTTTAGATTCATGTCAGGGGCACATTTTTCTTGACTTCTTGATCTCAGCTAGTTGACATTAATTTCACAGTTCAAGAAAATAAAAATAACAGTGACGTAACCTCAAACACATTTACCAACTAAAAATAATGTTTATATTAGTAAGGACAGAGTTTAAGCATAAATTGAGATTAGGATTTGCTCATGAAATTTTAGTATTATCTCAATCAAAATTAATTAAAATTAATGAATAAGGAAAGTTTTTATGCAGATAATTTGATCAAGCAACCTTTTGTTCCACCATGTTATCCTTTCCTCTAAGTTTCCTGATAACTGACTTGAATAAGGAAAGTCTTTATGTCAATTTAAAAATAAACAGAAACAAAACAACAGCAATGTTCTGAAAAAAACCCTTAAGAATAGAGAAAGAAGAATTTTGTGCATCTCAGACAATGAGACTAAAATGTGCTGAAGCTCCATCATGCATGAACCACGTGTCTTCGTATTAGCAGAAGCACATCCTCTAGCAGGTCTTGAAGTGTATTCTCTGTAGACAGCTCCTGTAAGACGTGCTGGGGGAACATATGGACCTACCAAACAGTAACCTACAATTCCAGCTCACATTAATAGTAAACTGATGATGGTATCTAACTTGTGTTGTACCATGGGGATTCTGATCCGCCCACAAATGTTGGTTGTGTAAATTTTTATTCCATCTCTTTCAAATGTTGCCTCATCGATAAAGAAGACTGAAGGGACAAACAATGGATCGGCAGTTTGTGCAATAAACAATCAGCAAAAGTTCTCCGATGGCGAGTGATCAGAGGGCGAAAGACCCTGCACATATTGCAAATGAAATGGAATCAGGAGCTGCTCTTGAAGTACCCTTCATGCGGCACTAGAGATGTATAACATGCTAGGGCCACTTGATGTGTGCTGATACATGGATTGTCTCTGACAGCGTTTAGAATGTTCTTCGTGGTCAGATATATGAGTGGATCTTGGTCTTCCTCGATCCATAGTTTGTGGTGTCATGGATCTTGTCTCAGCAATGCAATGAAAAACAATAACAAAGGTTGGATGACACAGCGGCCTTCAGTATGGAAATACAATCTGATACAGCCATGTAGCCTCGCGTCCAATACCATTCATGCAGCCATATGTAAAAATCTCATCTGCCTGCTCATGATATGAATAGTTCTCCCATGGTAAGTGATCAGAGGGTGAGAGACCCTGCACACATTGAAATTGATACAGATACAGGAGGTGCTCTTGCAGTACTCTCCATGAGGGTACTATGAGATGTATCCCGTACTAGTATTAATAACTCAAAAGCAAAGAATTTGCAGACATATGTTCATATGGACTTTTGTCCTTGTTTTCCTGTGAGGAACCGACCCCCAAAGTTTGTAAAAGTATTTTTGATACACTCTATATACATATACATACATACATATATATATATATATATATATATATATATATATATATATATATATATATATATATATATATATGTATGTATGTATGTATATATATTATTAATATAGGACATGATACATCTCATAGTACCCTCATGGAGAGTACTGCAAGAGCAACTCCTAGATTTAGTTGTGTAACTCTACCGAGTGAAGATAGCTCTGGCTGACACCAAATTAGTTGTGTTTCAATCCTGGCTTGAGGCATTCAGAAGTCTAGTCGCACTGAGGAGCTGTGATACAGTGAAACAGTACTGTCTGTGAATGACATATATATATATATATATATATATATATATATATATATATATATATATATATATATATATATAATTATGAATCTTTGCCGTGCCTTTAAAACAGTAAATTTAAAAAATAAGTTACTCCAAAATTCGCTTGACGAGGAAATGGAACTAATGTCTTTAATTTAATAACAAAATTAAATTCAAAGGCTTTAGCTTCCATTTTTGAAACATGGTTATCACTGTGTAGCGAAAAAAAACATATTTTAAATCAATTAACTTATAATATTAATGCTCTGTAAATTTACATTGAGCACTATTTTTTAAAAATATCTATAAGAACACCGGATTTTATACCTTACTGTTCTTTCTTTTTATTTATATATACATATATATATATATATATCATTCATATATATACATATATATACATATATATATATATATATATATATATTTGTGTATTTAGGCAGCAATACTTCTTTCAAGCACATTTCATTAAAAACGACTGACAAGGTGCTTTTATTTAGTTTTTTATATAATTTCTTGTGCGATCTAATAAAGTTTTTCTTTTCAGAGGATAAATTATATAAAAATTGTCCGAATGTTCTTTTCCAAGCGCTTTCGGCTATACATTTAGCCATTTTCAAGGATTATATTTCAACTGTTAGAATTAGAAATAGTTTGTTATGTGTATGTTTTATAAAGTGATTCATTTTTTTGTTTCAAAACACGGTCAAGATATTATGTCCATGTTCAAAGTTAATATTATTAAGTGTTGGTTTGCTTATTTTTATAAGTAAGGCTTCCATTATTTTTAGCCTTTTTTTGCAAGTGGATTATGCTATTATATTAGTGTTGTCGACAAGTATATTCCGAATAGTGTCCGGTAGGTCTCCATGAATATTTAAATGAGATCTAATTGAACTATTGTCAGAAAGGTGTAGGGTCAATCTGCGTGTTAAACGATTTGTAGTGTGGCCTATATAATTATTTACGAAAGTTGATTCTTGAGGAATACAATTCCTTAATGGACATTTGAATTCGTAAATAATGTTTGCTCTATTTAATTTTGTTCTAGGAGGTGAATTATTATTTTTAACTATAAGGTTAGAAGTTTAAAATTTTTTATAATAAATAATTAATCTAATTTTTTTGCTATTATATATATCATTCATATGTATATTTATATATATATATATATATAATTTAGAATCTGAAAAGAGGCACATAATGGGCATATAATGAGGAAAGAGTGCTTGGAGAATTTGATACTTAGGGGATATTGAATGTAAGAGGAACAATGGGAACCAGTAAGTAAGTTACCTAATAAGAAACAGATGGCAGAACAGGGACTAGGAGAGATGGTAAAAAGACACACCATACTAAGAGTTATAAAAAATAGGAAGTTGTGGAGAGCCATGACCACCCACGTCATGAATGGAAATGGAACATAGAAGAAGATGAAGATATGCAATAAGTCTGCACTATTATTATTTATTAATGTAACATATATATATATATATATATGTGTGTGTGTGTATGTGTGTGTTCATGTACAGATTTTTAGTGTTATATGTAAAAAATATATAAGAATGCATTTATTCATCTCTTTTTCTCGAGACTTATTCACCATCTTCCTTTGAAATTCCCCCTTGTATTTTGTCAGCTTAAAGTCAACACCCTGTACCAATTGCTCCAATAAAACATCAGGCAGAGTTCTGCTCACACATCTGTGACTGAATGTCTCTGCGTTGATCATGTCTTTTTATCTCAAAGAATATTTTTCTCATGTTCCATGACATATTCTTAGTGTCTACAAGCTTTGCTTAGGATTTGATTTTTTTTTCTTTTAGTCATTCTGCTCAAAAAATATGGCCAATGTTAGCCATGACAAAAATGATTACTCCATAAATATGTTCCAGTTCTCTCCAGCCTTTCATCCTGTTGTCTTATTCTTCTCTTCTTCTTTCACACAAAGATATGTTCTCTTTCTTTCACTGTTTATTTCTTACTTTCTCTTCTTTTTCTCGTATCTTTCTTTCCTCATTTCTCTTTCACCTCTTTTTCTCTTTTCTTTATATTCCTCTTTCCTTTATTCTCTGATTTTGCTCTTTTTTCTATTTTTCCTTTTTCTTTGAATTTTATGTATTTTTGCTTAATTTTCCTTTGTTTTTCATTCTCATAGAATTTCATTTATTCTTTGTTTTTATTCGTAAATGTTTTATTTTATTATTCCTATAAATCTCTTTTATTTCAATGATTTAAAAAAAATTATTTTGGCTTTTTTGTCAATTTCATTCACTACATTTTTTTTTCGTTTTCACACATTTTTCTTTTTTGATTTTTTTTTCTTTCCTTGCATTTCTTTTCCTGATATTTGTTCATTCCTCTTTTATTATTCATTTTTATTTATATTCAGTCATTTTTAAATACACCATTCATTTATTTATTTTTCACTTTTCATTTATTATTTTTCATTTTTATTCACACTCTTTATTTATTCCTTTTGCTTTTTCCATTTATTTTTTGTCTTTCATTCATTTCTCCCCTTTTAATTTTTTCTTGTCAATTTTTTCATTCTTTCTTCATTTTCAATTTTT
>OZ038499.1:62178805-62201305 GCA_964036315.1 Acanthosepion esculentum | reverse complement strand
CATGGCATGAGCTTCTCCATTATTGTGAAGTGCTTGGTAAAAAAATTCAGTAATGGCCGTGAGCACATCAGCAGTAGATCAGGCAAAGGTGGAAACCATATTGCTTCTCAGAGAGCAAATCATGGGATGTAAGGCACTTAACCACTTTGGTGTTGATTAATGCTTCAAAGACAAAGCCAAAGAGTGGTAGGAGACTAATAGGATGGTAGTTAGATGGGTCAGAAGGGTCTCCAGAGTTCTTAAAGACTGGTACAACAGATGAGAATTTCCAACAGGCTGGAAGGCAAGGGTCATTGAGGCAGTAGTTATATAGTTTGGAGAGGACAGGAGCCAGTTCAGGAGCACATTTCTTCAGGACAATGGCTGGTATCCCGTCCCCACTGCTAGCCTTATGGGAGTCTAATTTAGAGACGATGTCCAATAATGATGGGGCTATGTGCAACTTGCTCAATAGGGAGCGAAATCGGGTGTGAGTCGAGCGTTGAATTGGATAAGAATTTCCAAGCAAAGTACTCAGCCTTATCAGCTGAGGAGAACAGGACCTCAAATTGGTTGAATAAAGGAGGTATTGTGGGTTTGCTGTTTTTTAGTACACTCTTTTAGAGATATGCCAAAAATCTTTGGAACTGAATTTGCGAGATGCAATATGTTGTTTCATTCTTTCAGCAAATAGTGACTTTGCTTCATTGAGGACACGCTTGCACTCATTATGGGCTGAGACAAAGAGACGTCTGTTGCTATCTGACATGTCGCTATGGTACAGGCAAAAAGAAGTGATTCCTATGGCCAATGGCAGCTGAGCAAGCAGCAGAGAACCAAGGGGATGAGCGCAATTTAATCTTATATTTCCTTGTGGGTATGAAGGCTTTGACTCCAGATTTTACCCAGGAGTAGACCTCAGAAGCGCATTTTTGAATGAGGAGATTAAAGACCACATTCCAGAGGACATTGCAAAGGAAATCAGGGAATGAGTCCCAGTCA
The DNA here is from genome assembly GCA_964036315.1 of Acanthosepion esculentum. Taxonomy (NCBI): domain Eukaryota; kingdom Metazoa; phylum Mollusca; class Cephalopoda; order Sepiida; family Sepiidae; genus Acanthosepion; species Acanthosepion esculentum. The sequence goes on along the minus strand of OZ038499.1, from coordinate 62,200,324 downwards.
GCTCGTTGATAACAGGAAGATGTTCCGTTAGTAGGGGGTTTCTTTGCTAGGGGTGGAGTAGGAGATGTTGATAGACGCTACATCATGATCAGAGTTACCAAAGAGGGAAGAGCTGTGTAGGCACAACAAGTCTTGGGGATGGAGGTGAAACAGAGATTAAGACGGGAAGCCTTACTGTCTTGGTTACTGGGGAAACATGTGGGAAAGTCAACTATTTGTGTGAGGGATTGAGTAATTGAAAAGTTGAGTGTTCGTATGCCAGCAAGGTCAGCCATAGAGTTTTTAAACCACTTGATATGGTGGGCATTAAAGTCACTGAACACAAATATATGTGAAAATGAATAAAGAAAGATAGCCTTGTCTGTATTATCGGAAATGCTATTGAGTACACCACATTCTTGGGAAGATGGAGAGTGATAGAAGAAGGGGTAGCTTACAGCATTAAGAAGAGATAGACGGAGACACATGTATGACTGGTCTGGAGATTCAAGAGAGACCTCCCTAGCCAGTGGGAGGTGGTCCTTGACATAAACTCCCAGGGCATGCATGTGGGTTTGAGAGTCTTTTCTAATGAGAGGAAGGTAACTAGGGAAGTCAGAGGAGGGGATAAACGAGTTCAGGTTGGTCTTGAAGAGAGCCATTATATCAGGAGACTTCTCAATGAGGGACGATTCCACACTGCAGAAGTTGGTTCGAATGCCATGAATGTTAGAAAAGGAAATGTTAAAGGATTTGGGTGATTTTTTTAGGGCTGGTTTAGGTTTTCTTTTTTGATCCTTTGTCTTTTTTGGTCGGTTGTCATGTTGGTAGTGAAAACGAGAAGGCCTGAAGTAGAAGTAGCAGACAGTCATCATATGTGACATAGACAGAAAGGAGCTGGCACAGCCTGCAACATAATGTGGCTTTAGGGTTGCCCACTGGAGGTGCGTGTAGGGACACGCTTACATGCACGACATGGCACAACAGGCACCCCGATATACAACTGTTGACCAGAGTGGCTGCTCAAGACGCTACACAAGATTTAGGACTCCTAACTACCAATCCGGAACAGCAACCAGAAAACTGTTAACTAAGTATCCTCAGAATGAAGAGGTTTTGCCACAGACTGCACACATCACAAGAGAATCATGGCAATACTACTACAGAGGCCAGAGAGAAGGAAAGGAAAAGTTCTGAGGACACCTTCCTATACAAGATACAAGGGGTGAGCCTCTACTTGTGTTCAGTAAAAGTGGGAGGAGTATTGAGTGGGCAATAGGAAAGCCTACCTACTCCTATTACATATGCACACATGCACACACACACACACACACACACACACACACACAAAAAAAAGAAGACAAACAAGCAGCTTACAAGAAGTCCAAGAGCAATGTGCAAGACACTCAGTGTTGAAACTGATATAATTGTATATTTGGGTGGCAATCCCTCTTTTATACAAGTTTCATTAAAGATGACCGACAAGGTACTGGATTTAAGTTTTTTATTTAATTTTCCTTCTGTTCATATAAATTTATTCTTTTCTGGACATAAATGTGCAGAAACTGTCCGAATGTTTTTTATGTACCAAGAACTTTCAGCTATTCTGAGTGATGTCTCCAAAATGCCAACTACTAACCATGTTCATTGTTGCTTAACTTCAGTATATGGATGAAGATGTAGCCAAAAGCACTAATGCCTTTGAAAAGGAATGTATATACATCTCTAATGACTGAGTGAGCAGGTCAGCACCTACAGACCCCCACTCTCACATGACCACCAAATTTTTCAAATAGTAGTTATAGTAAAATGGTTTTACTTTTTTAATCATTTCACACCAAGTAAGGCAAAAATGCTGCTGGAATGCAGGGATTTACAGGGGGTGAAAATGAAAGATAGTGAGAAGTTTGAAAATGGGGAGGATTGAGGAAAAGACAAAAAGGAACACGGTTCAAGAACACAGAAGATGGCAATTGATGTTGCTTTTAAATTTTTTGAAATTGGAAGTGAGTTCCACAAGTGGAAAGTGCGACAAAAGAAACTGTTGGAGTAGAAATAATGGTTGTATCTAGCTAGTTCAACAGTAAAATGGTGAGACCTAGTTGCCAACTTAGTAGTACACTTATATTCATCTAGATGGGACACCAGGGAAAAAAAAGCTCATTCAAGTCATCGCCATGAAAATATTTGTAGAACTGACAGAGGGACATACATAGTTAACATTTACAGTGGTAGTCAATTGTGGATGTGCCATGTTTTATTATGGAAGGTGCTCTTTCAACAAAGCAGCATTCTCTCTTTAGAGAATTACAAATGGCTGCCTGCAGAATAAGATGGCTGCACTACTATAAAGGTGGCTTTCATATAAATTGCTTTCTGATGTGTCATAACATGGAGTTCAAAAAACCAAGAGCACACTACTTTGTATCGACTATATGTGGTCTTAATTTTGGAAGATTGTCCCAGTGAGACATTTATGTGACAAATGATGTTTGCATTATCAAGTATGCTCTCAGGGTTTTGATTAAATCATCCTGATTCTAATTTTAATTTTCAGGCAATTGACACTACCCAAAGGATTTACTGATTATTTAAATTGACATTGGTCTCTGACTATTGATATGAGGCTACTTGCCTTGAATACCTGTTGGGACTCAAATTCACCCCAGAGCTCAAGATGCTGGAAAAATGGTTCGTTCCTTGTACTACTCCAGAAAATGCCTGTGTGGTTTACCCTATTTAGCCTTGCCAAATGCCCATTAGGTGGTACTGTTTAAGTCGATAAAAAGACAATAATTATCTTCCTCTTTTTCCGGTCTTCTTTTTACTCCAGGATGTAGTTGCATGTCAATAATGATGTCCTTGCTGTGACACATTCATTTCTTCAGTCAACTGACACATACATATATGTATGTATCACACATGCTTGTATCAGTCACACAAACAAGAACATTCTTCATAATTAAGTTTTTAATATCTTTCATACTCTTTCAATACTTTCATTAATGTTTTTGTCTATATCTTTGAGATGAGGCATTATGATTACTTTATGATGCATTTAATATGCATTATTTAAATTTTGAAGAAATCTAAAGCGTACAATGGGTGAAACGTTGTGAATATGGCAATGAAAATGAGGATAACAGTCCGAATAATGTAAATAATTCATGTTTCATTAATGTAATTTCTTTTGCTAATGCATACATTATTTGTTTGTTTAAAAATTCATGTTTTGTTTTTTATTTTTCCCTGGACTCACATGAGTTTGCCAAATATTGTTTGTGGGACAAATGTTCCATGTGACATTAAATATCAACTTGAAAAACGTCCACATACCCACAACAAAAGAGATAATACCTGCAACACCTGACTGCATCTGCCATGCCCTATCTTTACAAGAGCCAGATCAGACCAAAAATGGAGTACTGCTGCTATATCTAGGCAAGAGCTACCCAGTCCTCAGTTTCTAGTTTTGATGGAGTTCAAAAGCACTATGGGTGATGAATTATTTTTCCTTCTACAGACAAAATCTCGCAATCGTCTCACTTCATTCATTTTTTTCTCTTTCTATAGGCATGGTATACAAATGATAAATTTGTAGTTAAAGATAACTGGCTAAGAAATACTATAGCATGCTTTATGTTTTAAAAGGATTTTAACGTTTATTTAGTTTGTAAAAAAGTATTAAAATGATTACGCTACAAGATAATTGGCAAATGTTTGTTAAAAAAAATTTTGACTAAAAATATTGACCCTGAAGATGAACAATGATGTTCGAAAGCGCTAGGTCATCGTACGGACAATACTTATTTCGAAATCATTTTCAAATAAAAAGTCTCATTAGAGAATATGAGAAAATTCAAAAGAAAATATGCAAGACTATGTTGTCTTTAACATTCAATACTACATGTTTAAATGAAAAGTTGCTGCCAAATTACACACATATATATATATATATATATATATATATATATATATATATATATATATATATATATATATATATATATATAAATCCCAATCCTAATTCATAAATTAGAAGAATAAACTAGAAGAATAAAGTCAGTGAACCAAGTTAAAATTATAGGTCATATTGCATCTTTTAATTTTTCCACAGGTCAATGTAGATTTCAGTATAGTGTGCTTTTCTTTGCTCAGTACAGAGGAAATTGGAGGGCATCCCTATGTGAAAATATGGAATCAGTTGTTGTTATTAGCTTATGCTTGCAAAAGGAAAGGAATAACAAGGATTAGATTTTCAAACAACATGTATTCATTTAATATACAATATATATCTACTGTTGTTAAAAAATAAGAGAAAATGTCATTTTCAGTTGCTGATCATCAAGAAGGTGATTAGGTAAAGGGTAGTGCTGGGCATTGACTGATTTCTTGGGTTGGTATGGCTGAGGTTGCAGGATAGCTCTGGAGTGGTTTTAGTCTTTGGTTGGGTTTCATGCATGTGTTGTTCAATCAAGGTCATGAATCACTGCAGTTGGCGTTGGGAGCATGATGGTGTCAAAGCTGAATTGTTGGCTTCATTCTGAGTTTGAAGATTCAGGTAAGGTTAGTGAAACCTGGGAGTGGTAACAGTTGTGTTAAGAGAAGCAGTCATGACAGTGACTGCAACAACGCCCTGCATGTCAACAGGTGGCCTTTCAGCCAGTGACTGTTTTGGTCACTATGGGAGGCTTGCTTTTAAACAGATCTGGTCATCCCCAGTGTCATCTTTTCCAGCAGGAATGTTCACAGTTGGCCACTGTATTGCTTTCATTGTGAGGATTGCTTAGACTGGACATGATGCTCAGAGCCTATGCACAGAAAACTAATTTTTTTTATTTTGTTTCTGCTTTCTTGGTATTCAGATCTGGCTGGCATGTAGAATGAATCAGAAATAGATCTAATTGCAATGGAGTATAACATTGTGCTAACATGGGTTGATCAAAATAGTACAGTGTAACCCGGATATAAGAGAAACTCGGATATAAGAGAGTTTTTATCTGGTCCCAAATTAGAGTCTTAATGTATATATAATAGACCAAACCCGGATATAAGAGAAACCCTGATATAAGATACTTCTTCTCCGGTCCTGACAACTCTCTTATATCCGGGTTACACTGGAATTGTGGCTTACATTAATGAGAATGTACCAAGCCAGTTTGTGTAGTAGCCATAATTTCTTTTTGAATTCATTATCTCTTTTGAGTTGAAGAAGAAAGATCACTTTCATTTTTGTTGGATTGTACACCTGTAAAAGGTTGTAGAATAGACCAGCCAAAAAAAAGTATGAAGGATGAAACAGCCAAGACAGCTTTTTTCACATTCAGATACTTGAAGCGAAGACTGAGCGGGCTGGATTAGCCAACCTGAAGTTATTTCTAATTGAGAAGGTTATGCGCTGCTTTTATTAAAATCTGTCTCCATATCAGACAGATTTAGCTGTGACCTTTCTCAGGGTGTCATGATGGGTATATTGGGCTACACATATTCTCTTTCCTCATTTCATGTACCTCATCCTGATGTTAAGTATAAGTTTCCTCTTTGTTTTCATTCTCTCCAAAACCACAACATTGTTCACATGTTCAGCCCATGGTATCCTCAGCATCTTTCTGTAGAACCACATTTCTGTTGCTTTGAGTCTCTTCTTCATCTTTAAGGAAATTGTTCAGCATTCATTGCCATACAAAAGGACGGATATCACATAACATGAAATTTTTCTGTCTTTTAATACTCTGTATAGCTTTTGGAATGCATCTTTGAATACTTTTCTCAAAATGATAACAAGCATCACAATTACTTTCTTATTTTTCCATTTCTTTTTGCTATTTATGACCAACCACCATTGTCTTTTATTTTTGTATCTCTCCTTCATCAACACTCTATTCTTTCACATTCTTATTTTTTCTCTCTTCTAAAACCATTATTTTGTCCCCTTATTCTTTTTCTTATTTCATATCTTTCATTCTCTCTTTGTTGTTCTCTTTCCTTTACTTTCTCTGATTCTCTCTTTCTCTCTCTCACTCTCTCTCTATGGCTTGCCCTTCTTTTATTCCATCTTTACCAATTTTGAATTAGACTTTTCTCTCTTCTCATTCTGTTTTATTATTTAATTTATTTCCTCTTTATCTCTCTCTTAGAATTTTCATCTTTCTTACATCTTTTTTTCTCATCAACCATTTTAAATTTGTTCTCCTCTCTTTACTTTTTTCATTCTTTCTCTTTAAATTGCCTGCACATTCTTTGCTCCTCTTAGCTCTCTTTAATTGCTTTTTCTTTTTCTCTCTTTCTTTCTTTAAATTTCTTTCTCTCTCTCTTTAAATTAAGTCTTTCCTCTTGCTTTCTTTTTCTTTCCTTCTTTCTTTCTATTTAATTCTTTTCAATTTGCTTTTTCTGCTTATTTTCTTTCTTTTTTTCTCCCTTGAAATAACTTCTGCTCTCTTTCTATCTCCTTCTACCTCTTGTATCTTATATAACCTTTTAACCCCACCTTTTACCTTTTTTCTCTCTCTCTCTCCCTCTTTCTCATTCTCTCTCTCACACACAAGATGAGCCTCTCTGTTAAATCTTTCTTTCTCATCAACACTTTTTAAATTACTCATTCTTCAGTATTTACATTAGTCGGACTATTGTCCTCATCTTTGTCGCCATATTTGTCACAACGTTTCAGCCGTTGTATGCTCCGGCCTTCTTCAGGTGGTTGGAATTTCGAACCGAACCCTTTATTTCGATCACTGGGGTAGACTGTTCTAGTTCCTCGAGCCATGTTTGATGGGTGTCAGTTATCAGTTATCTCCTGGTAATTTTCCCTCTGAAAGTTCTCCACTGCCTGAACCGGGTATTGAACTCACACTCTTTGGGTCTGTTACTGGATCTAACCAACGCCTTTATCCACCGTACCATGTGTCATTCTTCATTCTTTCTTTCTTTCTTTCTTTCTTTCTTTCTTTCTTTCTTTCTTTACATTTTTCTTTAATCTCTTTCTTTCTGTTCCTTCTTCTTACAATACCCTTCTCTTTTTCTCTCTTAAGACTGATTTCTTCCTTGTCTCTATTCTTTTCTCTTACTCTTTTTAAATTGCTCATCACTGTCTTCCTCTCTGAAGTCATACTTCTCTCCTTCTCCTCTCTATTTAAGCTGCCTTTTTGTTCTTTTTTCTTTGCACAAAACTACCTCTCTTTCATTAATTCTTTTCTCTCTTGATATCACCATTTCCTTTACAACTCTCTTCGATCTGATTTTAATGACTCCTTCTCGCCTTCCTCCTCTGACTGTGTACACATAGAGACAACGGTATGGGGTTGGGGGGGGGCATCTTACAGTTATTGATTCATAATTGTAGGACAATGTCTGGCCAGAGTGACAATGATGATAGAAGAGGCACAAGAGGTAAATCGAAACCATTCCAAGAGTGCCATAGATTATTTCCTTCTCAGCTGACTGGCACTGATAAGGAGATGATTTGTGAAATTAGGGAAGGAATGTAAAAATGAAGAGGAAGAATAAAGGGAATATGAAGGAAAAACAAAAGAAAGAAAAAGATTCAAGTAACAAGAAAAGAAAAAGCAAAGAGAGAGAAATAGATGAAGTAAGAGAGAAGGGTTAAGAGAGTCAAAAGAAAAAAGCAAAGGAAAAAGTTAAAGGAGAAACTGTATATATAAATAAAATTGTCTGTAAAATTGTGCATAAAGGATATATATATATATATATATATATATATATATAAAGACATTTATATATATTATGTTTAACGTTCTTTTTATAGATATAAGTATTTAAGCAAATGCTCTGTTTTTATAATAAACAGTATTAAATAATGTTTTTATAATAAACAGTATTAAATAATTATTTAATTATTTAATACTGTTTATTATAAAAACAGAGCATTTGCTTAAATACTTGTATCTATAAAAAGAACGTTAAACATAATATATATAAATGTCTTTAAATAAATTGTCGGACTATGTCCAATTCAAAATATATATATATATATATATATATATATATATATATATATATATATGGGGATTTGAATAATCATAATTAAGTAATTCATCGTGTCTAGAAGAACAAAATTCAGAAAGCACTGGACAGTTGTTTTGTCCTATTTTGGAACTCATCAGCAGTGTGCATCCACTACTGAGAATTGAACCCAGACCATTACGATATGACACAATCATCATATCCACTAGACCAACGGGCGTCAGTATTGAAGAGGTAACAAACTAGACTTGATATAGTGCCTGTTCTTCACAAATTCCATTGTATGACTCATCCACAGATTCATTAGTATGGCTAGACATCTGATTGCTTCAAGCCAGGATCGAAACTCAACCAACACTACTCCTAAGCTATCAGCACATGGCAGAGAAATGGAATCTTGTATTATATACATGATATATATAAGCACTAGAATGATATAATTTTAAGGTATACTATATTTATGGGTTAAAGTGCTCAATATCAGGGATAGAGTGTATGTAAATATAAAAGTGGACATTGAAATCAAAACCCAGGGGTAACAGTCTGTTTTATACTAAATACAATCATCAGGCCATTAAATACACTACAGTTCAATGGTTTGAGGTAACCCTTGTTAACTTTTTAATTTGTCACAAAAAGTACTTATTTGGTACTTTAGATAAGAGAAAATTATTATACATGTTTAAAAATAATTAAACATGAATTTGTTTTAGAAATTGTATTATAACAAAAAGAAAAAAGCATTTTATGATTAAATGAAAATGAAAAAAATCTCAGAGTTAACCTGTGGAAAAAACCATTATGTTTAAAGGTAAAAAAAACAATAGGAAAAATGTATTATTAGCCAACAAGTTTCGTCCAATGTGAACTTTTTCAAGGTAAAAACAAAATGAATTTATTGAAAACAAATAACTATTTACAACAAAGAAAATGTCTTTAGCAACTAAAAAAATTTAGAAACGTTATTGTATTCATATTGTCAACTGAAAATTACGTCCAGTACTTTCACGTGTAGAAATTTTCTTTTTGTTTTTTGTTTTATGCATCAACACAATAGTGAGATGGTCTTTCAGGTCGGTGTGAACTGATATGTCTCTACGCTACCAGACTCCGACCGAGACATACTAGTAGACAATGCAAACATAATAACCTCATACACCTGTAAAAAATAGATTAAAAATAATGGAAGCCTTAATAATAAAAAAGAAAAAACTAACACTTAACAATACTAACTACAAACACGGCCACAATGTGCTGTGTTCAGAAAATAAAACATCTCTATTACACTAAAAACATACACACAACGCACAACTGAAAAAATAAAATCATTCTTGATAATGGCTAAAAGTATAGCTGAAAGCGCTCAGAACATATGGACAGTTTCTACACATGCTGTGTCCAAAAAAGAAAACACTTATTCAAACACAAGAAAAATTAAATAAAAAGCTTAATTGTAGTACCTTGTCTGTTGTTTTTAATGAAACATGCATATATATATATATATATATATATATATATATATATATATATATATATATACATATATATATATAGTAAAGGTAACAAATCTGTTGATATATAATCCAAGTGGATCCTAGTAGTATAAAATATTAAAACAGATCCACAAAAAGAGCTCAATGTATTTATTACAGAGCAAGATAATTAATAAACAATAAAAACACAAATCACCTCATATGGGGAATAGCCTATTTTGGCAGACAAAATAGGCTATTCCCCATACAACATGATTTGGGATTTTATTGTTTATTAATTATATATATATATATATATATATATATATATATATATATATATATATATGTGTATATATATATATATATATATATATATATATATATATATATATATATATATATATATAATAAGTGAAGAAAATCCTTAAAAATCCATCTTGGTTATAATTTATTTTATGAATATATTTAAATATTCATCTCTTCAGACCAAAGGTTTTTAGAATTGAAATCACTTCATCCAGACAAATATAACTGAGATGGATTTTTAAGGATTTTCTTTACTTATTATTATTATTATTATTATTATATTGCTCTGTTAATTACATTGAGCTCTCTTTGGATTAATCTCTTCCTTTTAATTATCCCTACCAATTAAAAATTGGTATTATATATATATACACACACACACACACACACACACACACACACACACACACATATATATATATATATATATTTCAAGGTACAAAGATATTAGACTGATACTGCAGTTATCTTATGCCCACCACCAACACAGCGGTTGAATATGACACATGGTTAATTTAATTATAATACAATGAACCTTTTCTGCAACATAAAGAAACCTTCTGAAGTTTTATCATTCTCTAGTCCATCCTATTTTAGTCTATACTTCCTGGGTGTGCCCACCTTCCACTCAACATGATATACAACAGTTAGAAAAAGATAAAAAACATCTTTACCTAAATTATTTCTGAAATTAAAAATATGCCTTACCTGACAGACTTAAAAATCTTGGCCTTTTCTCAATTGCAACTGAGCATCTTAGAATTGATTTAGTACAGGTATTTACAATACTAAATTATACTGCAGACATATTTTAAACAAAGCCCGTATAGATTATCAGTGGACATTCATTAAAAATTCATTCACTGTTCTATCATGTGAACATACAAAAATATTCTTTTTCACAGTTGGTAATGAAAAGGAGGGACATACTCCCTCTTTCAGGATTCAATGCCAAGACTTTAGACATTTTCTAAAATGAGATAAAAATACATTTTTACTATATTGGCAGATGATAACACTACTTGGGTACAATGTACCTCTTCAACTGTCTTAAGGGCTTTTAATTAAATTTGAATTATTTTAAGTAAATTTTACTTAAATTTGAATTATTTTAATTAAATTTTAAGTAAATTTGAATTATTCCTGTGCTCTTTGTAATAGCCTTTACATCCCAATGGCTGTGGGTTAATAAAAAATGTTATATGCCCATACATAACACCTGTATGTATATATATATATATATATATATATATATATATATATATATATATATATATATATATTACACAGCAAAATCCCAAATTATCTCATATGGGTATAGATCTATTTCAGGCAACTCAAAGTCGTTATCCTTATTCAACCCTGGTAGATGGAGTGTGTTTCTGTCGTAATTAGAGAGTTAAAATTCAACTTTGACAACAGTTGAAAAGTAGATACAGAACCTACCCATCTCAAAGCCTCAGTCAGATGAAATGACAGAGTTGGTGGTAAGGGGAGGGTGGAAGATATCTGTCTTAAAGGGAAGAGGCTCCACAAATTCAACCTGGATATTAAACTTATGACCCTAAGTTGGGGTTCTATGAAGAATGAGGTGTAGAATTGAAACTAAAGGAGGGCCAAAAAATTTTTAATTATATATAAAAAGTTAGGTTCCGATTTAAAAAATACCAAAAATACTGACAAATGAGATATATTAACAAGATTAACAGTCAATCATATTTAGATAATTTATCTTAAGTAAGAATATACTTAAAAAAAATTTATATTAAAGAATAAAAAAATTTAAAGAAAATAAATTGTCCATTTCTAACTTTAAACATAAGTTAAAATATTAAGTAAACAAAACCATACCAAGTTATATTAAAAAAAAAACAAAAAAAAAACTTAAAAAGGTATATGAATAAAGAAGTGTAAGTGATAAAGGAAAGAAAGTTCTTAGAACATGGGGGGGGGGCAGTTATAAGATATGATTAATATGGAGAAGAAATGGAAATACAGAAATTAAATATAGTTATATATTCAACATTGGAAGAGTTAGAGAATTAAAATTAATAAAGAGATCTATATTATTATAGAAGTTTAAATCTGCCTCTGTTATAATAAATACATTGAGCTCTTTTTGTGGATCAGTTTTAATATTTGATATTACTAGGATCCACTTGGATTATATACCAATGGATTTATTACCTGTACTATATATATATATGTATATATATATATATATATATATATATATATATATATATATATTTGTACAGCAATCTTTCTTTTAAACATGTTTCATTGAATATAACAGACAAGGAAAATTTAATTAATTTCTTATATAGTTTTTCCAGCATCTTATATTTTCCCGTTTGGTGGAAAAATTATCCATATTGTCCATTATCGCAAGCACTTTCAGCAACTTCATTAGCCATTTTCAGGGTGGTTTGTTTTTGGCTGTTGTTAATTTCTCTTCCTGTTTGATTGTATGTGCTTTTGTGTTGTTTTGGATGCTAGTAGGATCATTTATTCCAAACCTTCGCATGTTGAGTGCAGCTGAAATTCAAGTGAGTGTCTTTCTATTGTTTTTAAACAAACTTTCAACATCCAATTACCACTGTTGAATAAAGTGAGGTTGATAGTGGGAGTGAGATGTTTTATATACAGGGCCTCTCAGCACATCATAATAGTTCTTTAATTTATTCCTTTAAATTTAGTTGTGGTTCACACTACATAGGGAGAATGACTCAAAGGCTGGATGTCAGAATAAAGCAACACATTCCAATGAAAATCTGCAATCTTAAGTACACTTCTTCAAACATTCTGACCAATACATATGGATCTTCCATTACTGAGCACCATAATTGCGTCACTAATTTCAGTGTGGTTTCATTTATGATTCTCTTGTAATAAGTCAATTACCTATATCAGACATACTACGACATCCTTGAGTATACATTTCACTTATCAGATCAAAATGCCATAAAAAAACATCTAGTCACACACAATTTACAAGATCACTTAACAAAAATTCTGGTTGAAAACACAAAAATTCTATATAAATCAAATTACTGGAAACAATGTTGTAGAATATGACATAAAATCAGTTTAATGTTGGGTGCCATACATTTAGGCCAAGGACAAAAATTGTCCAGTTCCTATGACCACTGTCATACTGGTATTGGTATCCACCAACCCTCCCTCTTGCAATGAGGAAGCTGCTGCTACAGGACTGCAGTATCCTGCACCAGGCTTGTCTCATAACAAAGAGAAAGAGAGAACAGATACTACATTTTGATCCCCTATTTACTTATCTGCTAATGTGGTGGGTTGTGACACAAGGTCACTCTCTTTATGGTGTCAATATCAGCCAAACCTACTGCTCTATTACAATGAGGTAAGTAATGTTACGGGGTTAGAATAATGTTAACACGAAGAAAGAACATATACTACACTTAGTAATTACTTGCTGCCCCACGCTGACTGGATGTGACGAAAGGTCAGTTTTTTATGAGTAGCTTGAACACATGTCCCCGGGCTAGGTCCAAGAATAGCTCAGCTCCACAACCATCAGTTGTGCTGGCATCAGTTTTGCAGGCTTCAGTGGCACTGACATCGGTTGCACTGGCATTGGTATTACTAATGATACCCTCTCTTTGGTGCCATGGTTTACAATTCAGAGATAAAATTTAGTTTATCCACTTGACCGCAGATACTACACTTTGATCCCAGCCAGTAGTAATAGTTACAGAAAGCAGTGTGCACATATACTCTAAACAGAGTCAGAAATATCAATCCATATGTAAATAATCTGATAGGCAAATAATTTTTGACAGGAACTGTGCTAATATGCATATAAATCTACTTTTTTGTATGAGTGCACAGGAAGGCATATTCATTTAAAGTCCCCTTTTTATCTTCTTGAACTTATAATGGTTGAGTATATCTGATCAATAAGGCTTGCTCAATGGGCAAATCTTTCATATACTTGTCTTTTTATTTGAAATTGATGTCTGCAACAACCAGGGAATTCTCAGAAATAGTGGGAATCTTGAAAGCTGTTTCTTTTAATAAGTGGATTCCTTTCGATTTTTTTTTTTTTTTGTGTGTGTAGCCAAGCAAAAAAATAAAGCAGTTAATGGGTATTTCCAAATGTCTATAAGTGCAAAGTGATGCAAAATGTCTGTGAGTATTTGAATATTGCATATGGGTATAAATGAAGGTGAAAATGACATTGTTTGTAAGTTTAAACATTTTATACTCTTAAATGAAATGCTCTTTCTGAAACACCCAACAAATGTATTGGTACATATAAATATCTAAGGGATTAAAAGATATTTTTTTATTACTATAAATGTTATATTTCATGGATACATATATTTGAGTAGACATCCCTGTCTTTTATTTAAGTGGGGGAGGTCTTTAAACAGCGTAATACTGACATTAACCAGCCTGAGCAATCAAAAGTCTTCATAAATGAAATTTGCTTTTCCTAAGAAGGGTAATTGGCCTTTAATTTTCAGAAGATCACCAAGCTTCAAGGATTTTTTTCAAATGAAATTTGTATTTAGACAACAGTTATATATATATATATATATATATATATATATATATATATATATATATCATTAATCTGTGTTGATGGATTCAACCATTTTCTTTTGATTTTAATATGTTTTTGTGTACATTTGTTTGTGAGAGCAGTAATTTTGTTAGAAAAGGTGAAACAAAACTACTGCTCTCACAAACAAATGTACACAAAAACATATTAAAATCAAAAGAAAATGGTTGAATCCATCAACACAGATTAATGAAATATTTTCCACGCGTGACATTAACTGACGTCATTTTCAGTTAACAATATGAAAATATATATATATATAATTTAGAATCTGGAAAGAGGCACATAATAAAGGAAAAGTGGTTGAAAATATACATGCAAAATAATTTGTATAAGTGTGCATTTGTGAATATTAATTTACCATATTAATGTATGCATATATATATATATATATATATATATATATATATATATATATATATATATATATATATATATATATACAAGTTTAGGATAGGTATATATAGAATAAATTCCAATAACCAAAAATACTATTCTTAAAAGAGTGCTTAATACAGAGTAGGGCAAAAATAATTTATTCGAAAATTATAACACAAATATGTTATAAAATCACTACAAAAATAGCCATTTTATTTCAACACTTCTTTTTCACACCAGAAGTATTGAAACAAAATGGCTATTTTTGTAGTGATTTTATAACATATTTATATTATAATTTTTGAATAAATTATATATATATATATATATATATATATATATATATATATATATATATATAAGATAAAAGACAAACAGGAAATGTTTATCAGTGTAACATGTTTCACTTTTATGAAAGCTTCATCAGAGACTGAGATATAGAGGAAAAAGAAAAAGAAATTCTGGTATTTTTACTTTTGTGTTGTTTGATTTTCATTGGACAATCATGTATCGTGTCCATTCAATTCATTTAAACCAACATTAGTATGATTTGCAGTGTTCCGAATTCAAGGAGAGATCTCACGCACATCCATAGTTTCAAGAAATGTATGTAACTGTTTAAAAATTCTAGTTTGTCTATCAGATGATAATGTATATTCATAATTGTGTTTGTGTGTGCAGAACTTGTCAGGCAGAGATATCTCACTGAACATTAAGATCAGTGTTTACCAATTGTGTGTCCTGAATGCTCTCCTGTACTTTTTGGAGACACAGGCAATATATAGCCATCATACCAAAATCTTGGAAAGATTTAATCAAAAGTGCCTTAGGCGTATCTTAAGTTTCAAAATAGCAATTTTTAAAGAAAATACATGTTTGTATGTGTGCTTGAAACTTTATATATCAGAGGCGACAGACTGTTTCATCCTAGATGCAATCATCAGGCCACCAGATGATTGTGTCTAGTGTGAAACAGTATGTTGTCTCTGAGTGTTGTCTTCAATGTTCGCTTTTATATTTACATACACTCTATCTCTGATATTGAGCACTTTATCCCATAAATATAGCACACCTTAAAACTATATTTCTTCATATATATATATATATATGTACTTAGTGTTGGCTGAAATAGATTTATACCCAAATGAGGTAATTTTGGATTTTTTGCTGTATAATTTATATGCTCTTTTATAATAAATACATTGAGCTCTCTTTGTGAATCAATTTTAATATTTGTAATATTTGATATTATTAGGATCTACTTGGATTATACACTAACAGAGTCATTACTTGCAATATATATATATATATCTATATATATACATAAAAGGATAAATTAAATTTCAAAATAGCAATTTTTAAAGGATCTATATGTCTCTGTATGTGCTTGTACCTTTAAATATATATAAACACACACATATATATATACCAAATTTTAAAGTATCTATGTGTTTCTGTCTGTCCATGCAGCTTTGTATGTATATATATATATATATATATATATATATATATATATATATATGTGTGTATATATATATACACACACACACAGACACACACACACATACATACACGCACACACACACAAACATACAAAAAGAAATGTTATTAAAAATAACCCAAAATATCTGTTTGCTTAATATTTTATTACATTTTTCAAGCTTGCCTATAAGTTGTTGCACATCTGGCTGGATCAAATTTATGAAGAAACTATCCAATGTTTATTATATTTTAATACATTTTAAAATGCCCTGACCTCTGGTTTAATGTGTTTCACCACAGGAGAAAGCATTTTAAAATGTGTTTTAAAAATTTAATAAGATCTTTGTTCTCAAGTGCAGTCAAATTTTTTGACCTGTAACACTGTAATTTAAAAAATATATGAACTGTATAGTATACCCATTACAATTAAGTCACCCAAGACACACACACATATTTGTGTATTTAGGCAGCAATCTTTCTTTCATGCACATTTCATTGAATGCAACAGACAAGGTGCTTTGATTTAGTTTTTTATACAAATTCTCATGTGATCTAATAATTTTTTTCTTTATAAATTATATAAAAACTGTCCAAGTGTTCTTTTTATCCAAGCACTTTCGGTTATACATTTAGCTATTTTCAACATTGAAATATATTAATTATCATATATATATACACGTACTCGACTCTCCCATCGAATTCGACGTATAAGAGTCAAGCAGATCAGTTCCAAGGAAACCGCCAGCCTGACAACAGCATATGAGATTTGATTATAGTGGTGAAGGTTTCGTGCAGGACCATCCACACTTTTTGAAGGGCCAAATACAGAGACCTGATGCACTAAGGGCCACAAGGTCCCCAAATAACCCTCCGCAGGTTTTTAATTCAGTGTTGTCCTTCTCCTAGACCAGTTGCCATCCAAGGCTATAGAACCCAGTCTGTCCTGCTATTTACCCATAGCTGGAGGGTGAAGAAGAGGATTCACGCCTTTCCCAAGGGTATTAGCACGTAAGTGAATGTAATGGATTCGACTGGAATATGAACTCGGCTCTCCGATTCCTCAATTCATGCTGCTATCCATTACTCCACCATGCTTCCTCATATAAACACAAGGAAAATTAAATAAAAAGCTTAATCTCAGTACCTTGTAAGTCATCTTTAATGAAACTTGTATACAAGAGGAATTACTACCTAAATTGGTAGAATTTCCAAAATATTGATGATGTTTTATTAATATTACTCCACTGTGCCTTCTCTCTCTCTCTCTCTCTCTCTCTCTCTCTCTATATATATATATATATATATATATATATATATATATATATATATATATATATATATATATATATATATACATATAATTACTTCAAACATTATAATGGATACTTATTATTTGAGGTAGACGCACCATTTTTTAGTAAATAAAACCATAGTGTTTATTTCAAATACAAAGTATCCACTATAATAATGTATGAAGCAATAAAAATGTCACATTAAAAATAAATCCATTAATTCTTTAGTAATATATATATATATATGTATATATATATATATATATACATATATATATATATATATATAAAGCAGATTGTATTTTAATTCTGAGTGTAATTCCATGAAAATCAGAGTTGAGACAGTAATAAGTGAATAGATATTAGTCAAGAGATTCCTGTGTTAATAATAAATATTTTTTTTTCTCACACAATTAGCATAAGTCTGATAAGTTTGAAACAATGTTACGGAAGTGAGATATAACACAGTCATTGAAAATGTTACTGACACGGCTTGCTATTGCCTTAATAGGGTGTTACATTTCAAAAATATTTTTCACTTCACTCCATTTTGCACACATTTCTTTAATAAGAGCACTAGGGACATCCCCACTTCCCTCCTGCACAACATAACACAACACAAGATATACCAGCAAAAATAAGACAACAGTTCTTAGCATGTATACTCTTAGTGTGGGCTGAAGCAAGACTGGCACTAATCACGCCACACACTCAGTCACTCAATGATCACATGCTGCCCACGTGATGTTGTTGGCTTGTTTGTCAGCCTAGTTATGGTACAACAAACAGGGCAATTTTTAGTTCAAAGTTTTGTTGGGCTACCAATTTGTTCAAAAAATGAGCCATTCGATAACCGATGTTCCAGTATATATTCATTAAGAAAAACCTTTATTAAGTCTTTCAAATCTTCCAAAGATTTTTATCAAGATGGAATAATTATAAAGTTTCTCATTTTAGTGAGTGCTGATTTTTGACCATGCATCTTGACAAAACTCCCACATTTGCTTGAGACCTGGGTTTCTTGCTTGCACTGCTTTCTTTCATTTGAATCACAGATTTTTAATTGGGTTTAGATCAGGACTTTGACTAAGTCATTTCAAGACTTGAAATTTCTTTTTACAAACCTATTTCTTTGTTGCTTCAGATCATTGTCCCTGACCTAAACCCAACTTGAACTGTGCACAAGACACTTTTCTTCAAAATTGCTTGGTGTCTTGCAGAGTCCATTATGCTCTCAATGCATACTATTTTGCCTGTTCCACCTGCAGCAAAGCACCTCCAAATCATAATGCTGTCACCACCATGATTAATTAAATTCATCTCTTCAAAAGCCATATTAGAAGCTTTCCAGGTATACCACATCTATTGTTCCTCCCAAAAAGCTCTACTTTGGTCTCATCCAACCATGAAAGCTTTTGCCAGAATGTTTCTAGCTTATTAATATGAGCTTTGGCATAGTTGAGGCAAGCATGTTTGTGCTATTTTGTAAGCAGTGACTTTTTCTAGGCATTCTGCCATGAAGATTGGCATTGTTCCAATTTCATTGCAATAGAGATGTATGCCCATTGATTCCAACATTGGCTAGTGAGCTTTGGGGAACCGCAAAGGTCACAAAAGGACATGCCTTGGCTTGCCAAACTAGATGTCTACTTGCTCTTGCTGTTATTTTCCACAGATGGCCACTTCTTCATTGCGATGGTGTCATACAAAAGGCATTCCATTTATAAATAATTTGTTGCACAGTGGAGAAGTGCACTCCAAATCATTTTAATATATTTTTGTAGCCTTCTCCATCATTATAGGTTTCAACTATGTGATTTTTAAAGCTTCTGGATGTTCTTTTGATCTTTGCATATATATATTTTTAAAATTTAGTCTATAACTGCACACTTTTACATACACAAGGAGTTATATTTCTTGACTGCAGTATACACAGATTACCAAAAAAATGAACACGTCATTTTGATTTAATAAAGGTTTTTCATAATGAATATATAGTTCAAGATTTGTTGATTAACTTGAAAAAAGAGATAATAATTTTAAATATTGTCATAGGGGTTCACTTACTTTTGCACTGCACTATACATATATATATATATATATATATATATATATATATATATATATAAGTGTAATGAGAATGAAAATAGTATATAAATTCTAACATTCACAGCATTAATTCAAAAGTGGGCTCAATGCCTATAGTAGAGCAATAATTATTTATTATAATTTTTTAATATGGACAAAGACAAGTTACTCACTACAAAGATGTAACTTCACTTTGGTGCATTTAGTTGCATTTCAAATGGTGAGAACCAAAATGGTTATCTTACCAAAATGGTAGCCATTTTGATTCTCACCAGTTGAGGTGCAACTAAATGCATCTTTGTAGTGAGTAAATTGTCTTTGTCTACATGAAAAAGAATTATAATAAATAAATATATATATATATCATAATTTATTCTTAAAAAATCAGATTTAGAAGGATTTTCCATGTAATTACAGAACTATCCATGGTCAAGACCAGATGAAATGAACAAGGTTTACTTTCATCATTATTGAAGAAGGTCTACACAACAAAGAGAGTTCTAGTTTTACACTGAAAACACTTCACTCTGTTCAGATTCTATAGATTAGTTTTATTTTTCAATGTAGATGTTGGTGTCCATTATGACTATTCAGTCTTCCTTGTTGAATGGGGTTATGATGATATTTTTATTCATGGATAAGTATTGTAATATGGATAAATTTTCTAAAAACCTGCATCTATGACCACAAGAAAGACTTGCATTTGGACAAACAATATAACTCCCTCATATTGCATAGGAACAATGCTGGATATAACGTTGATTTTACTAATGCCATTCCCATTAAAAAAAGAACATAATTCTTTAAGAAGAAAATATCTTGAAAGCTTAATAATAATATTACTATTAACTATAAACACATGCCTAAAACATTACATTAAATTGCCATCACTTTTTAATCCATTCTTAAAGAATTTAACTTATTTGTATCTCATACAAACAGTATGTATGTAAAAAACAGTCACGCATTAAATGGAGTGCCACCCCACTGCAGTAGCTATCTGCACAAAGGTGAAGACATTAGAACTCTTTCTCTAGACAGACGCACATACACAATTACGAAAACATATTACCAACTGATGCCCGCTTAGACATACTAGAATCCTCACAAATATACATATGTATAGAAATAGTTGCAGTGTTAATGCACATGATACATGACAGACCATTGAGAATCAAGCCAAACAAAATTGAAAATACCAAAGTTCTGTCTTTTTGTCTGTTTTCTCTCAATCTCTGATAAAGCTTTGATAAAAGTGAAATGTGTTAGATTAATAAAAGTTTTCTGTTCGTTATCTTATCATATATATATATATATATATATATATATTTAGTTTACGAAAAACTAGGTAATCCGTATGGGTAGACCCAAGCAGGATAAAATCCAGAGAGCTCAATGTAAATCAGAGCTAATAATTTAAATAAAAACAGACCACTTTAAGGTTTCATATAATAAATTATTTCACCACATTTTATTTAAAATATATATATATATATATGAATAAGTTTAATATGTTACATAATGAGTGATAGTGGTAATAAAAGGGCTCAATGTAAAGTAACAGAGCTAAAATTTGTACTATAAATAATAAATATACATTTATTCCTCATCATTTTGTACAACTCTGAGTTTCATACTTGCAGCAATCTCCAGGTCCTGATTATGAATATTGCTGCATGCATGAAACTCAGAGAGTTGTACCAAATGACAAGAAAAAAATGTATATTTATTATTAATAGTGTATATATATATATATATATATATATATATATATATATATATATATATATGTATGTATCTATGTATGTATACTAAAGTATATATTTGTGCACATGCACACGCATACACACACACACACACACATATATATATATATACATGATAAAATATATTTTTAATATATGCTATATTTGTGGGTTCTCAATATCTATCAGAG
>OZ038499.1:62148805-62173805 GCA_964036315.1 Acanthosepion esculentum | reverse complement strand
CCTTTCCCAGTGATATTTGTACATAAGTGAATATATTGAACCCAATTCGAATTTGAATTCAGCTCTCCAATTAGCAATTCCAAGTCATTATCCATTATACCACCTACACATGCAAGCTTACAGCAGCTGGTATTTCCAAGTGGTCGCCTATTTAGGTACTGACCAGGCTCAATGTTGCTTAACTTCAGTAACTGTACAGAAACCAGTGATGTTGTCATAAGTCTACAGATTTCTTTATAATAAAATTGGGATTAACCAACCAGTTCTGTGAAAGTTTTCAGAGTATATTTATATATTTCTTTTAATCATTTCATCCCAAGCAAGGCAATAAAGCCACTAAGATGCAAGGGCTTACTGAGAGTTAGAGAGTAAGTGAAAAAAAGAAAAAAACTATTAAAGAGAGAGGATAATAAAAAAACAAGAATTAAGAAGAACGAAAATAATGATTGACATTACATTTAAATTTTTGAAGATCAAAGTTGACTGGGAAGCTAGAAGCCGAAAGAGAGTTCTATAAGAGACAAGTGCAATAGAAAAAAAACTGTTAACATAGAACTTAAATGATGTGAACTTACTGCCAATCTAGTAGTGTGTTTAAATTCATAAAGTCTAGATACTAAAAATACCATGTAAATCTTACCTTCTAATATGTTTTTATTAGAAATATTTACAATAACTTATCTGGTGGTGGGTGAGGTTATTATACTTGTCAAGACTTGTAAAAAACATATATATTTTCATAGTTGCTGATAATAATTTACTAACAGAACATCTTCTGTTTACTTGTGTATATCTTTGTAGTATCTTAGTATAATATTCTACATCTTTTCTCTCTGTTTACATTCATCAAACAAGCTTTAGTACTTTGGATTTCAGTTTCTTGAATGTGATCTGTAACACTCCCAAAAAAATATTTAGTTCCATAACTTACAATAATTTTCTGCATTTATCTTGATACATTATCAATTTTAAAAGGAGCTATAATTTTACCACCTACAATACTAATCCAAAACATTATTCCACCTCCCCACTGTTGTCTTTTATATCATATTAGTTGAGTATGTCTATGACGGATACAACTTTTAATCCAGTTAAGTAACTCTTTATTATTATTGAGAATTGACAGAAATAGAGAGTTGACAAAGATAATAAACACGGTTTATTTATTAGATTGCTTATTTACATGAATACTTTTATTATCTGTCTATATTTCTGAGATGAGGTATTATGGACACTATTTACATTGTTTGGACTATCGTCCTCATCTTTGTTGCCATATTTATCATGACATTTCAGCCATTGTACGCTCCAGCCTTCTTCAGGTGTTTGGAATGTCGAACTGAACCCTTTATTTCGCTCGCTGGGGTGGACTGTTCTAGTTCCACGTGCCATGTCTAATGAATGTCAGTTATCAATTATCTCCTGTTAATTCCCCTCTCCAAGTTCTCCACTGCCTTAACCAGGTATTGAACTCACACTCTTTGGGTCCTGTCACTGGATCTAACTAACACCTTTATCCACTGTGCCATGTGTCCTTTTATATTTACAAAATTATAAAAATTTGTGAACCATCTAAAACTAAATATTAATTATTTGTCATTTTATAAATATATAAATATGAAAATAATTTTTTTTATTCATAAATTTGTAAAAATATCTAGGAACAAGAAAATTTAAATAAACACATATGATCAAATTTAAATTTTGAAAAATGCATTTTCCAGACATTTTCCAGACATTTCTTTCATTTGCTGCCACAGTATAAATTTATTATAATAGGTTTAGAGCATCTCTTCTCCTTAGTTAAAATGATAATTTTGTAATTTTTTATATTTGAACAAAACAATTTCATTTCAAATTTATATCTTTAAATGTTGAATAATAAATCTTTATGAAGAGTAATTAATAAATATCAAGGCTATAGGCCCCATTCTGTCCTACTATTTAGCCACAGCTGTGGGGGAAGAGATGGATTCACACCTTTCTTAAGGTTATTAGAATGTAAGTAAACATAATGAAACATGGCACTTTGATTCCTCAATCAGAGCTGCTATCCATTACTACACTGAAGATTTCAGGTTTTTGGACTACAGAATGATTCATTTATGCACACACACACACACACACACACACATACACACACACACACACACACACACACACACACACACACACACACATACACACACACACAATCACGCACACATATATAGACTGAAAGAATGTGTACATAACATGCAAGAAACCATCAGTCATGTTTGGATTAGTCTGATGTACACTGGAGCTTTATGATATATATATATATATATATATATATATATATATATATCCATCCATCTCGGGCATCTCAATGCAGTGTAATGGTTAGCCTGTCTTGCTAGAACAATTATGACTGAGTAGTGAGTTCAATCCTCACTGGGTGCCCCCTGCTTTCGCCTTGTGCCACATCTAAGCTAAACTTGGAAAATCAATATATATCTTCTTATCTATATTGTTGGACCTTGACAGACCTTCCCCAAACTCATGGGCAAGAATGGGCAATTACTCTAAACTGCTGGGCCGATGCATGTTGGTAGGGTGGATGTGACACACTTAGGCAATCCTGTGAACAAGTGTTTCAACATGATATGGGCATAATATATATGTATGTATGTAAAAATTCAGGTATGAATAAAATATACCTATAAAGACTATTAATGATAAAGATTAAAGATTAATGACAATATTAATATTAAAAAAGATATTAAGGAATATATAATAAAATATATCTGTAAAGACAATATTAAGCTTTTCTACTTGTCATTTCTTTCATTATTATAAATTTTCAACACCAATAATGAGAGCTCTTAATTAGCACTTAAATTAATTACATCAAAATTAATATGAAAATAATGAAAATTGAGAAAAATGGCAGTCAATTGCTGAAACCTCCTGTGGAGTGGGCTGAACAATTACAGAAAATATTTATCCACAAAACTCCAGAGTTGAAGTGCTGAATATAATATTAATCAGCAGCTAAGTGACAATTTTTATATTTGTATTAATCCCATATATATATATATATATATATATATATATATATATATTAAAATATTTAAATCCAATGTCAATAATTATTTTCTGTCTTCTTAATTGCTGTTCTTTTATTGTTCTTTCTCACTCAATAACACCTTGTGTCTTAGTGGTCTTATTGCCTTACTTGGGATGAAATGATTGGTATATATATATATACATATATATATATATATATATATCTGTATCTATAAATGGCATTTCGTTAGTGTGTCTGTGTGTCTGTAAGTTTGTCAACTTGTTACCTCATCCTGAGCAAACCGTTCATTCGATTGGCCTGAAGATTCACACACATATCGGAAATTTACGGCATTCGTACTTGACATCTTCAAATTTTTCAATTGTTCCTCCAATTTTGGAAAAATCGATAAAACCGATAGGGGGTCGAATATTGATTTGAAAAATTAATCAGTTTTTCAGTGATAGTTTTCACAAATTACAAGTGATATCCACCAAACTCACGTTGAGCAATGTCCTTACTTATAGTTTTGAGGTGATGTTCTTTGTTTTTAAAAATTGATATCAGTTATCAGAAAAAATCGATAAAATCAATCACTTTGGGAAATCTGATTCAAATCCAATGTAGCTGATTTTTGGCTCTGTTTTTCGCAAACTGCAAGGAATTTTCATGAAAATCATGTTGAGCATTAGTTTTATTAACAGGTATAAGTTTCTGACCTTTTTCTTCAATATTGGTATCAATTATCGGAAAAAATCGATAACATCATGCAACTTTTGATTTCCAATTCAAATCCAGTCAAACTGATTTTTGGATATATTTTTTGCAAATGGCGAAGAATTTCCACTAAAATTATGTTGAGCATTGTTTTTATCAACAGTTATGAGGTGCTGACATTCATTTTCAATATTGCTATCAACTACTGGAAAAAATTGATACAATCAATCACTTTGGGACATCCGATTCAAGTCTAGCTGATTTTTGGCTATATTTTTCACAAATGCGGAAGAATTTTCAGCAAAATTCCCATTGAGCATAGTATTTACCGACAGTATTGAGGTGCTGACTTTTGTTTTCAATATCGGTTTGAATTATCAGATAAAAATCGATGAGATCATACCTCTTTTGACTTCCCATTCAAATCAAGTTTACCTGAATTTGGCGATGTTTTTCGCAACTTGCTTGGGATTTTGATTAACTTTATTGGCTTTAGTTGTGACAATTAAAAACTTCTGCCCTGTGGGCTCCTTTGTGACCAACTAATACCTGAGGGAAGAAAATACAATCATTGGAATTTGAGAATGCACCAATCAAACGTATGTTCAACTGAGACGTCTACACTTCAAACTCTACAGCTGATAGTTATTCACACACGCATGACCATACTTCACATAGCAGTATCTCATTGGCTGAGTGCAGTACGTGGTCGCTGATTGGTGTTCGAGACCCTAGGACGCTCACTGATTGGCACAACCGATTGGCCAGTAATACTTCACATTTGAACCTGCTGTTCACAGCTGTGGGGCGAAGGTCTCACTTCTGCTCCTGTTACACTGCCATCCGGTTGATACGATAGGCTCCTTCAACTGATCATTTCTCCTACCGCAAATTGTTTCTTACATTTTTGTTTTCCATTTGTCTGTTTAACTAAATTTTCCAACTACCATAAACAATTTATTCAGCTGTTTTACTGCCTTCCCAATTCTGGCTCATGCTTTGCGATACTAAGTTAGACTTTGTATAACCGTAATCAACCACTACTAGCATCACTTTTCCCCAGGTTGCAAAAACGGAGGGTACGTCTTAGCCTTCGGTCTGCAAGAGCATCTGCTATGAGGGCAAGAAGAGCCTGCGAGTCCCACAAGCAGACTACAATGCAACTATCACAGATCGCTCAATGCAGCACCTTCATGCAGTCACAAGAGTAGCGTCCCACCTGCATGACTGGGAAAGCTGCCTACAGGGCTTTGTTGCGATCAAGGCTCAAGAATACACAACGATCAAGAAGGAACACACAGGCTGCAGCAATCACCTTTGCATCTTGGGCTTCCGAGACTCATCATCAAAAGCTTCTTTGTAATGTAAGAAATGCTGCTGCCACTGCGAAATCAAGGGCCATAGAGACACTTGACCGCATGCGCGCATGTCAATCCAGGGACGCTGCTACAACAGTGAGCGCTAGGGCTTCTGAGACACTGCTACGTAGGTCTGTTCAAAATGCTAGGAATGCTGCCACCACTGCCAGATCAAGGGCAGCTGAAACATTTGACCGCAGGTGTGCCTGTCAATCCAGGGATGCTCCTGCAACAGCTAGGTCGAGGGAGTCCAAGACAGATCTGCAGCGGGTAACCCGCAATGCCCACAATACTGCAGTGACTTCTGCTGCCAGAAACACCAAGGGCCCACAGACAAAGGCAAACAGACTTTCAAGGTCTGCTACAAAGATGGCCACTGTGCGCTTATCTCATACTCCCCAAGCCCGCTGCATACACCTTGACAGCATCATTCAGTGCCTTGCGGCTGCTCGTGGCGTTACCTGTCCCAGTAGCTCCTTTTGGTCTTTCTTGGCTTTCAATTACGACCCCATCATTAATTTAACTATGTGCGACGACATCAATGTAGGGTCCATGACCTGCATTTGCCAATTCTGCAACACCCGCAAATGGGCCAGGGAGCCTGCCAGTCTGTGCTGCTCCTTCAGCAAAGTTCAACTGCCACCTCTGCATGAACCACCTACCCCGTTGAAGGGACTTCCATCCCGACTCCAACCACTTCCTTAAAACATTTAGGCAATACAATTCCTTTCAAATGACCTCATTTGGGGCTCAGGTGGTTCGAGAAGAGGGTTGCATGCCCACTTTCAAAGTACAGGGGCAGGTATAGCACCACATTAGGTCTCTGTTGCCTGAAGAGACCTCTATGCCTAAATTCCTTCAACTGTACTTTATTGCAGACTACAACCTACAGGCCGAAACCTGGATTTGTATTTTGCCGCCATCAGGAAGAGTTCCTCACAGGGACATCATACTACTACTTCAGGCCATGCTTCACGAGGTTAACAGCTATATTCGCAATTTCAAATGTGCTTTGGAAAATGCTTTCTTTCCTTCCTTCAGCATTGTAATTGACGCCGACAAACGGCTTCATGATGAACATGAACACCGCTACAATGCTCCTGCGTGCAACGAAGTGGCTGCTATTATACATGGAGAGCAAGACCGCACTCGCGATATTGTCCTCAAATCAAGAGGCGGCGCTCTTAGCAGGATTTCAGTGACCCATCGATCATATGATGCATTGCAGTACCCTTTACTTTTCCCTTATGATGGCTACCACTTCGGCATTCCCCTTCATACTCCGGGTGGCCAACCTACCTTTCAAAGCCTTATCGTGCAAGGCCTTCGACTCATACCATTTCATGGTTAGGGATGGAGACTTCAATCTGCTTCATAGATGCAGGTTGCTTTTCCACCAGTTTGCGGTTGACATGGCCGCTAAGATGGAATCAGAGAGGCTTTGTTTTATACAGAATCATCAGAAACAGCTGCGCTCAGACTCCTACGTACACTTACGCGACAGCCTTCGAAATAAAGTCAATCCCCGCGACCTAGGGAAGCTGTGCATTCTGCACTCTGCCTCCACTGGGGGGCCACATTGTATGCATGAACGCACGCAGGACGTTATGACATATGTTAGGCAATATGGGCGGCCAGACTTATTTATAACGTTTACCTGCAACCCCAAATGGGTTGAGATAACGCATGATCTCCTACCCAGACAGCGTTACACTCACAGACGTGACATTACCTCCCGCGTATTCCACTTAAAACTGGGAAAACTTATGGACTTAATAGTGAAGGGGCGAGTCCTACAGTGAAAACGCAACCACTATTTTACATTGCCAGAATTAAAAATCTTGACCGATTATGAATGGGTGGCAATCTTCGGGTAAGCACGAAGCAGCAACACAGCAGTCACCTATTGCAACCGATTGCCCTTGAGCTCATTGATTTTGCTACCAGTGAGATTCCAGGCCTATCAGTGACCTCAACAACTGCAGATACATGCGTAAGTTCAATAATTCAAACCCCAAAGCAATTTAACTACATAAAACCCCGAGCAACACCGGGCTTTACTGCTAGTATATAAATATAAAAGTGAACATATAAGTCAACACTTAGAGGCTGTTTCATGCTAGATGCAATTGTCAGGCCACGAGGGCTGTTATTTTTCTCGGCTATTATATATATGGGTCAGTGGTGCATTGTGGGTAGTCTATTTTGGCGGTTATTTTACCGGAAGTTACCGTTTATTTGTTTATTTATTTATTTGGGTTAAATTATTTTGCTTGTTTTTATTTATTTTTTATTTTTATTTTTATTTTTTATTTTTATTTCTTATCTTATATATTTATTTATTTTTTTATTATTATTATTTTATTTTTATTTTGATCGGTGTTTTTATTAACGTAGTAAAAAATTTTTTATATAGCTTATTTAATAGTTTTGTTTTTGTTTGGGAAGATAATTAAAGCTATTTGTCCAATTTTGGGGTTGATTGTTGTAGTTTATTCTAACTATTATTTTGGCGGGAACAGTTTTTAATTTGTTTATTACTTCATGTATTTATTTGGATTGATTATCTTTATTTGTTTTTTCTAACGGCTAGTTTATCGGTATCAGTTTGTTAGTTTATTTATTTGGATGAATTTAGGTCAATCTATTTTACTTGTTATTTATTTTTACACTGTATATTTTCTCTTTATGGTTTTCGATTTTTAAGTAACGTCATATTTTTTTTCTTTTATCGTTATATAACAGTTATAGCTATTTTTTCGTCCAATTTTTGGTTTGATTTTTATAGTCTAACTAATATTTTGGTCATAATGGTTTGCTAATTTGCTTATGATTAACTCTGGTGAGTTTATCGTGGCTTGGTATATTACATTGTTTTGTAAACAATCACTGTTTAAGGGACATTCGTTCTTTATTCTGCAGTTGCACGTGGGTTTAATTTGTTCGTGTGGTTTGTTGATAATTTTCCTTTTGTGCTTTTTTATTATTTGTGCTATGTTCTCAGTGCAACTGTAGCTGATTTTTACTGTGTTTTTGTTGAATATTTTGTATAGGGTGCTTGATTCCGGGAAGCCATAATAAAATCACCAGATAATGAAGAAAAATAAAAAATAAAATAAAATAAAAAAATAAATATATAAGATAAAGAATAAGAAATAAAATAAGATAAGAAATAAAAATAAAAAATAAAAATAAAAAAATAAATAAAAACAAGCAAAATAATTTAACCCAAATAAATAAATAAACGACTTCTGGTAAAATAACCACCAAAAATGACTACCCACAATGCACTACTGACCCGTATATATAAAAACCAAGAAAAATAACAGCACTCGTGGCCTGACGATTGCATCTAGCATGAAAGAGACTGTCGCCTCTAAGTGTTGACATCTATGTTCACATGATCTCGGATATTGAGCACTTTATCTCATAAATATAGCACATCTTAAGACTATATTTCTTCATATATATATATATATATATATATATATATATGTGTGGAGGGTCATTTGGGAACCTTGTGGTATACAATGCACCAGGTCTCTGTATTTGGCCCTTCAAAAAGTGTGGTTGTTTTTGCACAAAGCCTTCACCACTATAATAAAATCATATGTGCTGGTGTCTGGTCTGTCGGTTCCTAGGAACTGAACTGCTTGACCCTCATACATTGAATACAACTGGAGAGTCCACCATATATATATATATATATATATATATATATATATATATATGTATATATATATATATATATGAGTGGACATTGAAGTCAACACCCAGGGGCAACAGTCTGTTTCATACTTAAATTATATATATATATATCTATATATATATATATATATATATATATATATATATATATATATATATATATACATATATATATATATATATATATATATACATATATATACATATATAGATGTATATTTATGCTTATTAGGTGTTCATAAAAAACATAATAGTAATTATAATCATTATGTGATATAAATAATTATTATTGATTGGAATTTTAAATATTGATATCAGTGTCACTCCAATTGATATATCTACAGTAAAAAATACATACTTAGGCAATTGATTCTTTGAGGAGAGACAGTAAGTTGTTGGACAAAGTAAAAAAAAAAGAGACATTTTCCTTTATCATTCACTAATATTCACATTTCACAGGGAAGCAATAATTTTTTCTATTTTTTTTTATAATGTGTATTGTTTCCAGTCGGCCTGTCAACTACTGGACTCAAGTCGATTGGGCAAGTGAATCTGATATAATATGGAGCCAGGGGGAAGAGCATCTTCTTATGTCAGTTCAGAGTGTTATCCAGAAGAGATCGAAAAATCTAAAAATCTATTGCTGAGGCTGGTGTGTTGTAGAACAGGTGGAATGTGAATTTAGTATTTGATTTACATTCCTTCCACTCTCTGGAAATATCTACTTGATAAATCACATAGGCATCCAAGTGGTAGATTTTTCAAGAAACACAGAAATTCTTGAAGTAGATGTCTGGTATATGGTGATAACTAGAGAAAGTAAAACCTGAGCTTGAATTCAGTGAATCAATAGAAGAATTAGGAAAGATTTTTACAGAATTATTGGATTTAGTTATTATTTCAGTCAGTTATGTGCCATGCATGATACATGCTTAGGTGATCATGTATCTTTTAATACATGACTGACGAGGCAGATTTTTTTCGCGCAGTAGGTTACAAATGTCAAATCAGAAAATGTGTTTACATCATTAGTAATTGCATATTTTTATTTTTTTCTAATATTCTGAATTTTAAACATTTAGCTCTCTGTAGGTGACTATTTTTGCCAAGCAAAATGTTGGTCCTAATGCAGGTTGAATTGAATTTCTTAGTTGTGTAGTCATATCCTTCTATGGAAACACCTAAAATAATCTTGATTGAAATTGAAAACCAGGCTACTGGAATTTCAAATATCGGTCAGTTATGTGCCATGCATGATACACATGTAAGTGATCATGTATTTTTCAATACATGACTGACGAGGCAGATTTTTTCTGCAATAGATTGCCATTTCTTTCTGCAGTAAACCAGTTCCCATCCAAGGATATAGAACCCAGTCTATCCTGCTATTTATATAGCTGGGGGGGGGGAAAGAAGAGGATTCATACCTTTCCCAAGGTTATTAGCACTTAAGTGAAAGTAATGGATTTGACTGGAATTTGAACTCAGCTCTGCGATTCCTTAATCCACGCTGCTATCCATTACTCCACTGTTATAAAACTAATATATAAAAATATATTTTATTTTTGAGGGATTCCATATACAGTAAAAGTTGAAGTGATATTTATAAATGATGTAGAGAGCTAAATGTTAATACTTTCTTTTTCATCTTTTTTGTGAGGAGATTTTTTGGGAGCAAATGCACAAACATTCTAGAATAATAAGTATTTATATTAAATGGAAAATGAGCAGATATATACTTTTATTAACATTTAGCATGCTATATCATCTTTAAATAAGTCTTCCACTGTTACAGTATATGGAATCCCCTCAAAATATAGTGTTTTATATATTAGCTGTATATATTTGAAATTGCAGTAGCCTGGCTTTCAATTTCAGTCAAGATTGTTTTAGGTGTTGCCATAGAAGGATATGACTACACGACCAAGAAATTTAAATTTAAATTCAACTTGCATTGGCAGGATCAACATTTTACTTGGCAAAAATAGTCACATACACAGGGCTAAAGTTTAATTGATCTAAAGTTTTGTTCTTTAATTAAAAATGTATATATCTATTTGTTCTTTATTTGAAAAAAATCTTTGTAAAAAAATATTTTTATACACAGTGCAGCTAAGTCCAATAACTCTTTACACTATATCAATATTATGAACTGGACACACCTTCTAAAATGATTATAAAAATCAATATTCTTTGATTCTGACAAAAGTTCGGTAAATGCTACTCTACAAAAATTATTTCCAAAACAATTTTTCTCTATTTTTATGAGTGGAACTGTCTACTTAGTACTTATGTTAATATATACTAGCAAAAACCTCTGGAAATTCTGCAATATTTTTTCATATTGGTTTATCCTGCAGGTCATTACTTAAAGAAGTAAGATGATACAAAAGAAAAGATTCAAAATTGATATGGTTTTCTATTTCATTGAAGCCGATATTAAATGCATGAGAGTCTTATCACTTCCTTAATCTTCCATTTTTTCTTTCTTTGTGTTCTTTCTTTTTCTCATTAAAACCAAACTTAATATTTTAAGTGAGGTGTTTGAAAACCCCACAGTACTAATGCTCTGACTATATATTTCAGTATTATTATTTATTAATGGAAGATTAATGCAAGAACAATAATCTGTACCACATGAAACAAATTTGCCAGTTAATCTGATTGCATGTAAATATCCTTACACAATTACCTACTTCGATATTTAATTTGACTCCCTATTGTGCTTGCTGGAATGCAAATGCTTGAAGCGCATCATGGTTCCAGCCTCCATGTCTAGATCATTGACTGATAAAAATACAGCAAGAGATTCAGGTACAAAGCAGTCATCATAAACACTTGATTAAGTAAGTTATTACTCTTTGCAGGTGCAAATTAAGAGTTATTTACAAGTGGAATTGTCTGCGAGGGTTGTTATTAGCAGCAAGTGTGGGTAAGCCGAGCTCACAAGAAATGTTATTATTTGATTATTTGCAGCTCAGAGATAAAGTCAAAATTTTTTTCTAAAGATATTATGTAATACAATACAAAATACATTTATCTGCTTTGTGTACATGTTTTAGGATGCACAAGGTGTTAGATAAAAGTTTCAGGGAATTTCTACTGCTTGATCAAAATGATTTGTCAATGTTTCAGCGGAAATTTGAAGTCATTCCATTAGGAACAAAAGAAATGTTTTATTTCATCAATATTTTCTTTCTTTCAAGTCTTTTGTTTTGTACCTTAAGACCATAGAATTTCTGAGTAGCTCCAAAGGCATATATATATATATATATATATATATATATATATATATATATATATATATATATATATATATATTATAGTATAGCTGGTCACTCGTATTCAAGGATACCCATCTACTAGGGCAGCTAGCCAATCTCTATTGCAGACGCTTGCTCAGGAACATTTGTGTTTATTCAACACCCACAGAGCCCCCAGAGCCTCCAAGGGGCTTATACTTATGAGCAGACCTTAGTTACAGTTTCTAGGAAAGAGCGTATTATTAAGCATGATCAACAATTTGAACAAGGCCAGCACACTCAAGACCTTGGACACAATGACTTGTGACTTTGTGCCAGCACACATATCAACAGCACCCAAGGGTTCCATCTAACCAATTTCACTCACAAGGCTTGAGTCAACCCTTGTGACGTGTTTTGCCATTTAGGACTTCACCAGACGAAAGTCATTTTTATGTTAATATGATTACAAACGTGCCTGAAGTAGGGGAATGCTGAAATTTTAAAATTAAATATACTTTTCTGTTTTTAAATATATGTTGTGGGTATATAATCTAGATGATGTCATTTAGCTTCTTTTAGTGATTAAAGTACTTTGTATACATTTTCATCTTAGCAGATGTATGTGCTTGAAAAATGAGTAGCCAGCCATTATATATATATATATATATATATATATATATATAGCTGATATCTCCTGTAGAGTGTACAGAGTTATTGCTGGAAAGTCCGTCTATGAAACTCTAGAGTCATGATGCTGAAAGTAACCTCAGTCAGGAAAGAGACAAATTATATTTGTATTAATCCTATATATATGTGTAACTCTGTTTCAGAATTGTAGAAAAATGCTAATAGATTTAAGTACTGTTACTGAAAACTCATTTTGTTGTACAAAACCGGCTCACACCAAAAGTAACTCAATTTTTGTACACTGACCAGCCTGAAATATTTGAATTTTTGTATTCATATATATTAACCAACCATTGACATCGTATGAGACACAAGGTATCCTTTGAAATGGCAGACGATTAAAAATTTCTTAGAATGAAATTTTGGAGGCTCACTTCAGAATGTGATTGGCAATATTTTCCCGCCTTAAAGGAGATGTTTAAAAATTGGGAAGATAAATGTGATCAGTTCTTGTTTGCTAATTAGTCTTTCAGTGAACCTTTGACCAGGGTGTTTATTTGATAGTTTGTTATACAAAGACAAATGAAATTCTCAAACTTAATTAATTACTCACATTTTTTGCATATTTATTTGAGTATATATATTACAAAAATAATGATTTGCGATATTGATATGCAAAGAAAACGAGTATGCTAACTTGTTTACATGCATCAACAGTAACAATGAACTTCCCTGTTTTTAATACATGCACACACACACACACACACACACACACATATATATATATATATATATATATATACAGAGTGCAATGGGTAAATTGTTGGCATGTTATATTTTTAATTTCATACATGCACATTGCTTGTTTTTTATTCTGTCAACTGCACAGTATAGTAGGGTCAGTTGGGCACCATCTGTGAGAAAAAGAGCACTGTAATGCAATTCACTCTGACAGTTATTTGTGAACAGCATGCTTTACTGCTTGGCATTCATGCCAGAAGCTCCAATATGAACATTTCAGAGTGTTTGGGTGTCAATCTGAGGACAGTGCAGATGATTTAGAAAGAGTTGGATGAGTCTAATAGTCATTACAAAGGTGTTTGAAGTGATCACTACTGATTGCAACATTATGCCTCCATTCATCTTCCCACAGGGCCACAGACTCAACATGGAGACCTACATCATGCCCTGAGG
This sequence comes from Acanthosepion esculentum, assembly GCA_964036315.1. Taxonomy (NCBI): domain Eukaryota; kingdom Metazoa; phylum Mollusca; class Cephalopoda; order Sepiida; family Sepiidae; genus Acanthosepion; species Acanthosepion esculentum. Next base: position 62,159,925 of record OZ038499.1, on the reverse strand, counting down.
AGGTAGTGCTACCCTGTGTCAAAAGTGCCTGGCCACTGGACTCTTCCCCATGCCACACGAGCAGAAGAACCCAGTCGTTGCTGTCAGAGAATTTCTGTGACCACATCACTCCTTACATCTGGCCGCCTAACCCCTCAGACTGTAACCCACTTGATTATTATGTGTGGAGCACAGTTGAACAAGAGACCAACAAAACTCCTTGTAACACCAAAGATGAACTGAAGACAAGGATTATAGTAGCATTCATCAACTCTTCTGTATGGTCTCCTTGTTTAAACCAGGAGACCATGCAGAAGAGTTGCAGGAGATTCAAAAGTCATCTGAAGGCTAGTGTTGAAGCCAACGTCAATTTTTCTGAATAAATTTACTCTTTAGTATTTCAAGATATTTTTGTGTAATTCTGGTAAATATATCTGTTCAAATGAAATAGTGTTATTTTCATTTTTGCACAATTTAGATGTCAATTTATCCATCACGCCCTGTATATATATATATATATATATATATATATATATATATATATATATATATATATATATATATGGACCTGGGAACAACAGCAGATAAGAGGTGCTTCTCAAAACCTTGAATCTCTCAATCAGAGGCTATGCTTCCAGATTTATTTTATTTTCATACCTAGGATGCTTCACATCCAGTTAGTGTTCAAAATTAGTGTAACATGAATCAGAAGAAGAACTGATTTAGGGAAGAATGTAACACAAGCTCAAAAAATATAACATTTCAGTCATAAATAAATGCCCTTAAGAAACCCTTGATCAACATAAACAACTGGGATAAATAGAAATGTTTTGAAATATGTATAGCGCCAGATTGACTTAAACAGACCAAGAAAGACTGAAACAAAGATAGACAGGGACAAACTCTGAGTCATGAAAAAAAAAAGAAATATCTTTCAGTTGTACTGAAAAATTTATGAAGCCATGAAAAGGATTAAGTAAGCATCAAACTGATGCTAATGTTCTTTCCTTGTCTGTAGATTTTTTTCTCTTATATTTGCTAAGATAGATTTTATCTTTGTTGCTCATTTAAGATGGCAAATACATCTGCAGAAAATGTTGGCCATGAACCAAAACAAAGAAAAAAGCCCCCAAAACAGTCTCCCCACTTGACAATTTCTTCTTTCGTTTGTTTTTCTTTGAAGAAATGGCTATACATGTTTCAGATGACAAGCCCCAGGCTGGTTTGCACATCCTTAACAAAACTCAAAATCTTCATCTCTCATGTCTTAGGTTGCAAATGTTATACATGTCTTCCAAGATGCAAACCCCACTCCAGACTCTGGAACTTACATTACGCATATATATATATAATGGCTCGCTTCTCTCTATCATTGTTGACATCTGCAGAGGGTAGGATGTTATCCATTTCTTCAACTTCGAGGTGCTTAAGTAATCCACCTGTCTCAATCGTAGAAAAGGCTTTATTTTGACAACTCCCATAATTCTTTACTGCATTTTTGTGCCATCTTTAGCCTATTTAATCAAGTTGGTCTGCAAGTCAATTTCCAAATAAGCTTCAATGTTGAAACTTGGAGACATCTTTGGGAGTCAATAAACAGTAATTATTTTTATTAGCTTAAATACCAGTATAGGAAATGATGCAATTTCCCGTCAAGGAAAGTTCAAGAAAAATGGGATCAACTTTGGTGCAATTCTAAATATATAAAAAATGCCTATGAACATTTTCTAAAAATTAAAACACTTGACCACATTTTTTGACCAATCGGGTGTACAAAAAATATGCGAACACTTCATAAGAAATTTGTGGAGTTAACACGCATGTGCATGATCCCATTAGAACATTTAAATATGAGACTATTTTCAAACCGCTTCAGAACAGTTTACTTGTCTGGTAACATAAATACAAGTGTGACTCTGAATGAACAGTATCAAATTACAATTCTCAACTTGCAGATAATGCTTTTAATGCCATGTGGTTGCCGATATTTCTCTATAACTCGCAGAGACTTTAAAGAAAAACAAAACATGAACAATTAAATTTTGTTATCAGATGTTTCCCCAAGTCTTGTATTTTAAAAAGAAAAGGAAATAAAAACTTCTTTATTTTGTAGAAGTCATGTTAATCATTTTCTATTACCATTAGTACCCCAACAACCAGCTTTGATAGCCTTCGTTTGATTTTAATGATTTACTAAATAAAAATTTGTATTATGATTATTATCAAATACTAATTATCACAATACTAAATTGTAATTAAAAAATTGTTCTTAAAAAAAAAGAAAAAGAGAAACAGCTCTGGAAGTAACCCTTTAGTGGCCAGCCATTGTTGTAGATGTTAGTTTTCAGACAAATTTCAATATGACACTACTTAGGAGTAATTTTATCTTAGAGAATTATTTTTGCTTTCCATCCAGTACAGTAACTCTTTTATTGAGTGGAAAAAGTTAATTCAATGACTGAACCGACTTAGATTTAAATGTAAAATTTGTTAATTTTGTGTTTTTTATTTATTTAATTCATTATTTTCTTCTGAAAACACAAGGTAAAAAACAATGTAGAAAATTCTAAATCTTTCATCCTGACCCAGAAGGTAGGATCATATTTATTGCCATATTTACAACATTTCTGCTATTATTCCCTTGTGCCTTCTTCAGAAGATGTTAATTGGAATTTTGAACTGAACCATTTATTTGTTCTAATTACATATACCATAAGTTTCAGTTAATTCTCCTTAGTAACTCAACTCTCCAAGCTTTTGTTCCCTCAGCTGACTAGCTATTGAACTCACAACTCTTTGGGTCAAGTCACTTTTGGATCACTCAGTCAACACTGGGCCATGTGTCCTTGGGAACATCAGTGAGTTTATTTTTGGGACTTATACACCTAATGTTTCTGTAACCATTTTTACTAAACCTCATATTACAATTTTTTGTTATATTTGTTTTTCTCTAGGTCTCTATATTACTGGTTCCCATATGGTATTTTTGTCTATGCTTGACTCGCTTAGGAGAATTTTATAGCCTAACATATGCATTGATTCCATATGTTTTTATATTTTCTAGTGATGTTCTCTATCTATAATCCTCAAATTCATCCCACAGAGGGCAGGACCACCCTTTTCTCTCCTTATATGGTCAGCCATGCCTGATTTTCCAATTTCCCCTCACAGCCTTTTGGTGTTCCTGCAGTCTTATCTTAAGGGGTTGGCCTGTTTATATTTCCTACCACAGCTGCACAGGATGGTGTACACACAATCCTTAATCATGTTCTCCTCTGTGAGTAGTCTTACTTGGAAGAGATGTCTGCATAGTGTTGAACCACGCTTGAACATTGTCCTGATGTTATATGTTCTGTATCTTTTTCGATAGGCCCTTCATTTAGGGTAGGCAGACTGAGGTTGTTTTCTGACTGTTGTTATCATCTTGTATCCTTCTATCCCAGTTCATGGAAGCTGCTGTCATGTACCCAGGGTAATTATTACATTGCAGGGTACTGCTTATACACAGTCCTTAATCATGTTCACTATGGGTGGTCTTACTCTGATGAGATGTCTGCATAATATTGAACCATTACTGTAGGTTGTCCAAACAATGTAAATAGAGTAAATCATTACAATACCTCATCTCAGAAATATAGACAGATGTTAAAAAACATTTAGTCTAACAATTTCCACAAGGATGATGTGGAAAGATTGTCTCAAATCAATTGCTACATCTGACACTAGGAAAGTTGGTTCACTGTGTCATGCCATCCATCTTGTATATTTATAAATCTAGCATCTGGTCTTGTGCTCCTGCTATTTATCTCAAGATTCTTGACAAAATCCAAAGAAGGGTCCTGACCTGGCATATCGGCTTCAATCACTTTCCCACTGTTGTAATGTAGTTTCCCTGTGACTTTTCTATAAATATTTCCATGGTAATTGTTCTGATGATTTTTCCTCTTGGGCTCGTCAAATGCAGGAATTTAAGTATACTACTAGATTAGCATCTAGGTCCCATAATTTTACTGTTGAAATAGCTAGATGTAACCATAAATTCTATTCTAATAGTTTCTTTTTCTTACACTTCTTACTTGTGGAACTCTGTACTGGTTTCTTGCTTTCCTGCCACTTATGGTCTTCAGAAATCTAAATGCAACATGAACCACCATCTTTTGTACACTTGAGTCCTATTCTTTTATTGCCCTTTCCCCTCACTAATGTCTTTTCATTTTTCACTCTCACTAACCCCTTGCATCTTAGTGGAATTATTGCCTTGCTTGGGTGAAAGGACTAAAAAAATGTAATAATATATTTCAGTCAAAGGAATTTGTCTTTTCCATGCATATTATCAATAAAATTATTGACTATAAAACTATATCTTAAAACAGGGCTTGGCAACCCCCGACTCCTGGGCCCACATCCAGCCTGCAAAGGATTTTTGTACAGCCTTCCAATTTAACTCCTGGACACTAATTATCTAATTAATTTGTGGAGCAAGTGGCAGAAAATCATCAGGTGGAGTTAAACGACTCACAATGTGACAAATTTTTAAAATTAAAATTTAATTCCAAAACCACTGCTGACTTCTACAAGAAATATGTTTTGCCAAATGGAAAATATAAAATCCAATTGAAAAATGCAACAATGAGGCTGTCATTATTTGCAAGTACATATACTTGAGAACAATGTTATTCAAAAATGAAATATACTAAAAGTCATTTAAAAACAAGATTGGGTGATGACCACCTGGATGATGTTCTTCTGTCATCGACAAATATTTTACCTGATGTGGAGAAGTTATCAAACAATGAGCAATGCCTAAAACATTACATCACCATCTTTCTTTTAATCCATTCTTAAAGAATTTAAATTATATCTATCTAATAGAAAGAATACATGCTTAAAGAGCAGCCATAGATTAGAATGACATGACACCCCACTGCACTGGCCGACTGCACAAAAGTGAAGACATTAGAACTCACACTAGACAGACACACATACACAATTTGGAATACACATTACCATCTGATGCCCACTTAGACATACATGAATCTTCATAAACTTTTTTTTTTTTTTTTAAGCGTATCACCCCAAGCAAGGCTGGAGGCCACTATCACGCAAGGGGTTATAGATGGGTTGGAGGAAGAGCAGATAGGAGTGGTAAAGGAGAGGATGTGGAGAAAGAGAAAGACAGTGGATCGATCAGGGCAAGGGGGTTACAGAAGATTTGGAGCAAGAACAGATAGGAATGAAAGGTGAAAGGATGTGGAGAAGGGAAGTGGATAGATCAAGGCAACTGGAGATGTCGATTGACGCTACACTTAAACCGTTGGAGATTGTATTTGTCAGGGAAACAGTAACAGGGAAGGGAGTTCCACAGGCGAGATGTGCGAGACATGAAGCTATTAGAGTAGAAGAGACGTCTACATCTAACAGTTTCAATGGTGAAGGGGTGGGAACGGGATGCCATTCTTGTAGGACGTTTAAATTCATGAGGCCTAGGGACAAGCGAAAGCAACTCCTCGGAGCAATTACCGTGAAAGTATTTGTAAAAAAGACAGAGCGAGGCAACGTCGCGTCTGTGAGAGAGTGACTGCAGACGAGATGACAGATCAGGGTCAATTGCATTGCATATCTGTCTCTGGATCTTATCAAGAACCCTGAGGCAAACAGCAGGGGCTCCAGACCATATATGGCAGCAATACTCCATGCAAGGGTGAATGGTCGATTTATAGACTTGGAGGATCGATTCTGGGGAGAATGCATTGAGAACTGACCCAAACAAAATTTGAAAATACCCGAGATTCTGTTTTTTGTCTATTTTCTCTTAATCTCTGATGAAGCTTTAATAAAAGTGAAACATGTTAGATTTATATACATTTCCTAATTTATTCTTTATCATGTGTGTGTGTGTGTGTTTGTGTGTGTGTTTTTAACTGAATATGACAGACAATTTGATTAATTCTTATTTAGTCTTTCCAGCATTCTAGATTCTGGTAGGAGTAATGGAATACAAAAATTGTCCATATTATCCATTGTCCCAGGGACTTTCAGACAATTCTTTAGCCATTTTCAATGGGGTTTGTTTTTAAGTGTTTTTCATGTTGGTAATTTTTTTTCATGTGTATCTTTTGAAGATGTAGTTTTTGTGCTGTTTAAATTCTATTATAAATAGAAATGTAAGAATGTTGGAAAAACTAAATAAAAAATTCATCAAATTTTGCTTGTCTGTCATATTCAGCAAAACATTTTTGAAAGAAAGGCTGCTTCCCAAATATACAATAAATATCTATATCTATATATATATATATATATATATATATATATATATATATATATATAACTAAAACACTAGAAAGTGTAGGAAAACATATACTTGAGAGACAAAAAGTGCCCAAAAATTTATAGTAGAGTACCCAATGAAGAGACCTGATTTTGAAAATTATATATATATATGTGTGTGTGTGTCTCTGTGTGTGTGTGTGTGTATACATATATATATATATTTCATTGAATAATATAGACATTATATCAATTTATTTTTATAATAATCCTTTCTAGTTCTCTAATTAGCTTCTTGATGTTTAGTTGAAATTGTACTTGGGTTAACAAAAAATATGGTGCTTTCCTTGATGGATTTCAAATTAACATCAAGAAGCTAATTAGAGAACTAGAGAGGATTATTATATGAATAAATAGACATAATATGTCTATATTATTCAATGAAACATGCTGGAATAAAGATATGATGTATATATATATATATATATATATATATATATATATATATATATATATATATATATATATAATTTTCAAAAGGCAGGTTGTGGTTTTATTGATGAAAATAATATGATGCAGTTTTATTTCATTTTTCATAGTTAAGTGCTTACTGTTTGTCAAAATAGAAGCAAATACACTGTAGTTAGTGAAATTTTACCTTTTACTTTAAAAAATACAAAAAATATTTCATTTATGTTAATTTTTAAAAATAGTGTTGTCCCAAATTTTTTTGTCTGTAGTATAGACAGTGATAAAAGTCTTCTTGCTGAATTCCAAAATTATTTTTTAGTTCAATTCAAATTTGATCAAATATTTTTTATTCATATTTACTATTTTAGTCCCCATCAATCCTTTTTATAGTCACAAGTTCTGCAGTCAAACTTCATTTATATCTAATCAATATTTATTAAAAGTTTTTACTTAAATTTACTATTGTTAGTGTTTTTAGCAATCCATTTTACAAGGCCAAGTCAAATAAAGATGATCAAAGAGTTTTATTCATGTCTTTACTCATTGACAAATGGTACAGGTTCTAGTTATGTTGCAACATCATTTTTAACACAACCATAATTTGAATAAAATGTTTGATTCACATTAAATAATTGTCTGGATCTCTATGAATTTATAGTATTTGAAAGATGGCAATACAGGAAGCATTTGGCATTTATTGATCAATCAGTAAGCATTACTGTCAATGGAAATTTATAAAAATATTTTTCTTAAAACAGTTTATTCAGGAAAATGGACTAAGTCCACTAACTTTTATTGCTCTTTCTAGTATTGATGAGGATTTCCTTCCTAGCTTTTTGTATATAGGAGGTGTATAATAAGTGGGTTTGAAATGTCTTACTGCATAATGGAGTCTTTTAATCAATGTCCCTTTTGGCATATTTTAATACACTCACTCAATGGCTAAACTGACCTGACCTGACACTAGAACCCTGAAACAGAGACTATAAAACTTGGATTTGAACTTATATATATATATATATATATATATATATATATATATATATATATATATCATGTATGGATGATGAACATTGCTTCATAGAAAATCCATGCTTAGGCAACATTGTAAAATCTGGGAAAAAAGTATATAAATATTTATTGGAATTTTTCTTCCAGATTTTCTTTTCACTGAAAAAGCAGCAGATAGGATAATATTTCTTAAGAGAGAAAAGACAATTTATGGTTTTTCTCATAAGAGAGTTATTCAAAAGGCAGAAACACAATATTTATGGTACTGGAGGAAGTAAGAAAGGGAATGGCCAGGGAAACAACAGCAATAGATGACAAAGAGTTCATTTTTCAAATGTGTCCCAAATCAGTTTGATAGCTTTCTATTGAGATTGTATTCAGCAAAACTGGCCAAGCAAGTCAGCTATCTCACAAAATCAAACATGGCGTCCCGGCATCACAAAGCCATTGATTAACTCATAACTTTATGTGTCATCTGTGTAGTGTATGTTGCAAAGGTCATGTCTGATGGTAATAAATCCTAGTACGTTTTCTAATTCTCTTAGAATCATCTCACTGTAGAGATTAAATAAATCCAAGAATAAAAAAAAAACCTTGTTGCACTCCTTTTTCTATTTTGGTGTACTTAATTTGTTGTCTATTCACATACAAGTTGTTTGTTACCAAAAGAGATTACAGATTATTTTATATCCTTTTCACGTAGATCAAGCTTTGCCAACATGTCAAAATGTTCTTCATACTGTACTTCAACAAATACTTTTTTGTAGTAAATAATAATAATAATAATAATAATAATAATAATAATAATAATAATGGATATTTCTGCAAATCAAGATTGACTAATTTCACAAAATCTTCTTTGTATATTTTTCACTATTTAACTGTGATATTCCTTTCTTGTGGAAGAAAGATGCTGTGGACCATGACATAACTTGATATTATTTACTGATTCTTAAAATTATAAAAGCTTAGCGAACCAGTTGTTGGGTTATCCGAAAATAATTTTATATGTTACTAGCCAATATATAATAGCTAAAAATATAATTAATACTAGTGTTGTAAGTTCTGCAGAGGCTGAAAGAGGGTTTTCAGTGATGAACATAATTTATTCTGCGAAAAGAAATTGTCATGAAGTTAAAAATGTGGCAAATCTTCTAGTGATAATTTTGACAGGTCTTCCATTAGATCTTTGGGACTGCAGCAATTAAGTTTGTATGTGGCTAAGAAACCAGAACACTAGATTCAAAAAGTATCATACTTCTGAACAGAAATTATGATGAGAACATAATTTTAATCTGGACATATGTCAATAAATAAATGTTTTCTATTAAATTCTATTAATCACAGTAAAAGTCACACAACAGATATGATGCCAAATGTGTGTAAAAAAAGTGTAAAAATTCCTTAACCGGTGATGGTAGAGATTGTCTCTATCACCAGTGTTGCAAAGACCTGTTTTTTGAAAAGGTGTGAGCATGTGATTAAAGTTTAATAGTATCTGACAGAAGAAGAATTTTTTTTAATCATTTCAATCCAGGCAAGGTGGGAATGTCACTAGTACACAGGGGGTTACAGAGAGTGAAGGTGAGAGAAAAGACTGGGTATAAGGGGACCAAGGAAAAGATAAAAGCTGAGTAGTGTTCAAGGAGACAATGAAGATGACAATTGATGTTGCATTTAAATTTTTGAAGATTGTAGTTATCAAGGAAGCAAGGAAACAAAAGGGAGTTCCACAGGTGAGAAGTGCAAGAAAAGAAACCGTTGGAATAAAAGTGGCAATTACAGTTACCTAATTTAACAGTAAAAGGGTAGGACCTAGATGCCTATCTAGTAGCACGATTAAACACACATAGTCCAGGCACCAGGTAAAAAAGCTTGTCAGTGCTGTAGCCATTAAAATATTTATAGAAACAAGAGAGGGAAGCCAAGTCATGTTGGTGAGAAAGTGACTAAAGACAAGATGCCAGGTCAGTATAAATTACATTGCAGATTCTTCTTTGGATTTTGTCAAGAACCTTGAGATGAGTAGCAGGAGCATCAGACCAGATATGGCAACAGTATTCAATGCACAAACGAATGATAGAGTTGTAAATGTGCAAGATGGACACTAACAAGAAAAACCTTCTGGCATGACACAATGAACTGACTTTCCTTGCAGTAGATGCAGCTATTGGTTCAATGTAGGTGTTCCACTTCAAGTCAGTTGAAAATGTGAAGCCAAGAAGGCACAGTGTGTTACTCTCCATTAGTCTAGTAGCAGCCACAGAAGAGACATTTTGATATGTACCATGATGTTTTCTTTTTTGATTTTGTCGACTGCACAGTATAGTCGGGCCAGTTGGGCACCGTCTGTGCAAAAAAGAGCACCATGACACAGTCCACTCCACCAGAAATTTGGAAACAGCATGCTTTACTGCATGACATTTGTGCTGGAAACTCTAATACAAACATTTCAGAGTGTTTGGGTGTCAATCTGAGGACAGTACAGAGGATTAAAAAGAATTGGATGAGTCTAATGGTGATTACGAAGGTGATTAGAGTGATCACTAGTGATGGCAATGTTGAGCAAGAGACCAACAAAACTTCTTGTAACACCAAAGATGAAGTGAAGGTAAGGATTATGGCAAAATTCACCAACTTAAGAGCCAATCCAGAAGAGTTTCAAGAATTTCAAAAGTTGTCTGGAAGCTGTAAGTGAAGCCAATGATGATTTTATTGAATAAATTTACTTTTTAGTATTTCAAGATATTTTTGTGTAACTTTGGTAAATATAACTGTTAAAATAAGATGTCAGTGTTATTTTAATTTTTGTGTAATTTAGACAACAATTTATCGATCACACCCTGTATACTACCAACAATGTTGGTGTGACCAATATACAACTTGCCAGATGACCTACCACCTTAGATAAAGAAAATCCTGAACAAGGAAAGAATAACAAAAGAAAGCCCAAAAGGCAAAAACCTACCTATGTTGTAAAGTGCTCAACACCCAGATTACCCAGAATGATTCACAATGTCAAAACTTAACAAAAGACAGCTCAAGTCATAAGTCAAGTTTCATGCTTTATGAGAGCATGATACTTGAGTAACAACTCAAGTTGTCCTTTGTTAAGTATGTGTGTGTGTGTGTATATATATATATATATATATATGTGTGTGTGTGTGTGTGTGTGTGTGTGTGTGTGTGTAGAAAATTCTCAGAATTAATCTGTAGAAAAAGACAAAATCAATAAAGGAAAAAAAGACAATATTTATCTTATCCAAATATTAATCTACATCCCAGTTTTCCCCAATCACAACTTTCTGAACAGAATCACTACCCTCCCAAGCCAAAATACTCAACAAATATATCAAGAAATCAGAGAAAAACTGTTGAATTTATCTTCACAA
>OZ038499.1:62141305-62143805 GCA_964036315.1 Acanthosepion esculentum | reverse complement strand
ATTTATAACACCTGAAGATGAAATATTTTTATACATAGGTGCATGTATATGTGCATGTATGTAGATTTTTTTAAACATAATGTCGAACAGACTCAAGCATATGTTTCAACATACAACAAGAACAATCCAGAACTTTTTACAGAAATTACAAAAATCTAGACCAACTTAGCAAGAATGACAAACTGAAAAATATACTAAAAACAACCAAAATAATTAAAAGCAAATGCCAATCTAAAAACCTGAAAAACATATTAACCTCATCCAAATTTAACCAACACACAATACAGTGGGTAACAAAATGCAACAAAAAAAAGATGTGGGGTTTGTGACATCATTATAGAAGGAAACTCCTACACTTTTGAAAACCCCACAATGACATTCATAATAAATAAAAATTTAAACTGCAACTCCAAATATCTGATTTATGCACTCAAATGCACAAAATGCAAGCAGTCATATATCGTTATCATATAACTAAACAACAGAGTTTCCCTCCACAAAAGCAACATAAAATTACCAGACAACAGAAAAATCTTTGTTTCACAATACATCTATAAATTTAACCAGGGTGAATTTAAAATTATGCCAATATATCAAATAGACAAATACAAGAAAAAAACTTCATAAACAAATTTAAACCTGCACTAAATAGATCATAACCCCACACACAAAAACACACAACATGCACACATAATGACCAAATACAGTGGTTGAACCACTCGCATACACACACACTCCCATGCAGGTATCTGTGGAGCATGAATATGTATACACATATTGGCAAAAACAATAGACTACTCACAAGCACACACACAAACCCTACACAACATAGGAAGTGTGTGTGTATGTATATATATATGTATATATGTATGTATATATATGTGTGTGTGTATGTATGTTTGTGTGTATATGCATGTATACTAATTCCTTATAATCAGATAATATGTATGGATGGAGAGGGAATATGCATATACATACGCATACTAATATATATATACAAGACTGCTTAGAGGTACACGCATGAACCCTACACAACATAGGAAGTGTGTGTATGTGTGTATGTATGTATATATATATGCGTGTGTGTGTGTGTGTGTGTGTGTGTATGTATGTGTGTATATATGTGTATACTAATTCCTTATAATAAGACAGTATGTGTGTATGGAAAGGGAATATACATATACATATGCATGCTAGTAAAAACACAAGCAATACAAAAAATGGAAATAGATCTAAGAATACCCAGGGGTCATTAAAAGATAAGAATACAAATATCTTTCCTCACCCTTTCTCGAACCAAACTTAATTGTTTTATTACCCTTCATGCAGAAGAACTTTCACACTGACAGTTCAAGAAAGACATTTTTATCATTACCACACAAAAAAAAGAATGTTTAACATCAAGAATGTTTAACACCGAAAAACATAAGGAAAATTAATTAATTTTAATAAAATTAATTAATTTTAATAAAATTAATTCATTTTAATAATATGTGGAAATATACACTCTTTGTCTGAAGAAGGTTGCGAGACCTGAAATGTGTGTTGCAAAATTATGGAAAATAAAGGATAATATATATTTTTTTAAAAGTACACATTACAACCAAAAATGTTTGCGGTTTCTCTCTTCTTTCTAATATATATACTTTTCTCTTGCTGGAAAAGCAATAACCTCTTCCCTTTATATATATATATATTTTTGAATTGGACAAAGTCCGACAATTTAGTTAAAGACATTTTATGATATGTTTAACGTTCTTTTTATAGATAAAATTTTTGCTTAAATACTTGTATCTATAAAAAGAACATTAAACATATCATAAAATGTCTTTAAATATATATATATATATATATATATATATATCTTTTACACAATTAATGGATTTTTTTATCTGTCATTATTTTTTATTACTATAAACATTATAGTTAGTAGATATATATGATTGAGTAAACATCTCTGATGTCTAAAATATATCTATCAGTGTCAACCAGCACAGGGATTGAAAGTCTTAGTAATGAAAATGTGCCTTCCAAAGAGAAATGAACTTGCAACCACTTCCAGCTGAAAGGCACATTTTCTTTGGTTTGATTTTTTAGGCAGATAGACATTGATTTCACCATTTAAAAAGTAAAACTGCGATGTCTACTCAAACACATGCACCCACTAAATAAAATGTTTTCTGTTCCCTAAAATTTGGGAGAATTTAAGATACAAAACGGTTTCTTTCAAAAAGAAAAATATTAAAAATAAATTTGATTCTTGATTTCTTTCTATAGCTCCCCCATTGCCACTAGAAAATCAATGTAGCCCCCCCCCCCCATTCGAAACACTCTGGCAACAGGCCTGGCTGTAGTGAACTTAAGTGACATGTGAAATATCCCGGCAAGTTATGTGAAATACTGCATAACTTAACAGATGGCCATTTTAATCATGTGTGTGTATGTGTGTGTTTGTATATGGAGGACTCTCCCCTACACCATTGTTTTTCAATGCATGAGG
>OZ038499.1:62093805-62136305 GCA_964036315.1 Acanthosepion esculentum | reverse complement strand
ATATATATATAGTTTGTAGATGATCTATTGTAGGTGTTATATGTTTTAGTATAAACCTATTTCTTTAAGGTAGGACATTATGTTGACAGTTTCAGTATTTTCAAATAGTTTTCTCATGTTGCTTTCTCTGCAGTATTTATGCCTTACAGAGTACATTCAGTTAAAATGTGTTTCACCATCCATCCTGAAGGGATATGGCATTAAAAAAATCTTAGGTCTCCTGCACCTCTTATCATAAAGAAACAGTCTGTAAAATATCATACATACAGAGACAAATCGATGTTGATAGCCTGATCCAGTCATGAGTTGAAATTTGATCTGAAATGTTCCTTGAATAATGTTTAGTATATAAGATGGACCAAGAAGAATTAAATCTATTGAAAAAGAAGCAAATTATTATGAAAAATTAATGCCTTTTTCATTATTAAGCTACTGACTTATCGATGCAATCCATCATCCCAACAACTCTTGGAATGATAGAGACTCGTCTTAAATTTTGTCTTGTCATCATCCTTAAATCTTTTTCTGCCATCCATTTAGACAAGCTCACTAGATAAGTTATACGTTGTTTTTCTCCCTCTTACTATCAATATCTCCTGTGAGTATCAAATTTTCCAAGCCCTCTTTCCCCATTATATGCTCTAGAAATTTCAATGTTCACTTTCTGATGTTAATTATAAGTGTCCTTTTTGTTCCCATTTTCTCTAAAACTTCATTATTGCTCACATCTTCAATCTATGGTTTTCTCAGGATACTTCTATAGAACTACATTTCTGTTGCTTCAAGTCTCTTCTTCATCTTTAAGGATATTATTCAGTATTCACAGACATATTCTTTTTTTTTTTTTAAGTGTATCACCCCAAGCAAGGCTGGAGGCCACTATCACGCAAAGGGTTATCGAAGGGTTGGAGGAAGAGCAGATAGGAGTGGTAAAGGAGAGGATGTGGAGAAAGAGAAAGACAGTGGGTCGATCAAGGCAAGGGGGTTACAGAAGATTTAGAGCGAGAGCAGATAGGAATGAAAGGTGAAAGGATGTGGAGAAAGGAAGTGGATAGATCAGGGCAACTGGAGATGTCGATTGACGCTACACTTAAACCGTTGGAGATTGTATTTGTCAGGGAAACAGTAATAGGGAAGGGAGTTCCATAGGCGAGATGTGCGAGACATGAAGCTATTGGAGTAGAAGAGACGTCTACATCTAACAGTTTCAACGGTGTAGGGGTGGGAACAGGATGCCAAAGACTGATATTATATAACAGTTCAGTACTCTTTTCTTTGTTTCTAATTAAGTTTTTCTAATTCTTAATACCTTGCTTAGCATTTATAAGGCATATTTTATTATTGCCTTCAGATTTCAGTGACACACTTTCTGTCCTGCAGTAAAACACTTCCCAGATATTTAAAAACTTGTACTTGTTTGATTTTGTTATCTCTAATTTGTAATTTGCATGTTAGGCTGTTCCTTTTGCTAACAACCATGCATTTCATCTTCTTGAAATTGAGGCTCAGTCCTTTCTTCTCTCTTTCCTTTACTACCTTCCATAGAAGTTCTCATAGTTTCCTTTCTATGTCTGCTAACCACACTGTGTTATTTGCACATCTTATGTTGCTAATAATAGGTCCTGGTAGGACTTTTAATTCTCTCAGAATGGCCTGTATGTTCACTTAGGTTTCTTATTTAGCAGCAAATAAACTAAAAACAGATAAAATAAAATTTTTAAAAAAAGTTTTTTTGTTTAAGGATGTGAGATGATGTAAATGGTTATGGCTACAGGAATTGAAATTAGCAAGCAAAATTCAAATTCATCTCTTACACCCACTTCTAGCCATTAATAGATAAAATAGCAAGCTAGAGGTGAGGTCTCTATCCTTGGGTAGCAACCAGTCTAAGAGAAGGAAACTTCTGAATTTCAAACATTGTAAAAGGGAACAAGAAAACCATTCCACTATCATTCCCAAGAAAGCATGGCAATTCCCAGATAATAAAGAAAAGGAATATGTCGGAAACCATGATCCCCTACATTCTGAAGGGAGATGATGTAACATACATGACAATTCACAGAGAATAAAGAAACAGAATGTGGGGAGAGCCATGAGCTCTTACATCCTGAAGGGACTTGATTTAACATACTTATCTTACCCTGTCTTTCTCATGAAGTCATGGAAATTCACAGAAAATTAAAAAAAAACAGAAAGTATAGAGAGCCATGATTCCCTTCATCCTTAAGGGGTGTGATCTAAGATCCACAGTTTACTCTCTTTCCCAAAAAATCATGGCATTCACAGAGAATAAAAAAACAGAATGTGTGGAGAGTCATGATCCGCTACATCCTGAAGAGACATGATTTAACATACATAGCTTACTCTGTCTTTCTCAAGAATTCATGGCAATTCACAGATAACAACAGAATATGGGGAGAGCCATGATCACTTACATCCTGAAAGGACTTGATTTAACATACATATCTTACCCTGTCTTTCCCAGGAAGTCATGGAAATTCACAGAGAATAAAAAAACGAAAAGTATAGCGAGCCATGATTCCCTACATCCTGAACGAACATGATTTAACATACATAGCTTACTCTGTCTTTCCCAACAAGTCATGGCAATTTAGAGATATAAAAGAAACAGCACACATGGAGGGCCATGATCACCTGAAGGGAGATTTACAAAAAGGAAAAGTGAAGTAATTGTTTAGTCAGAGTATTTACTAATGTTTGACATGTTTGCTTATTATATATCATTTCTCAGTGTGTAAAATATATAATGTAGACTTTATACTGAACAGTTAGTAGATGTCTGCTCGAGATAAGTATATATACTTTGGAGAATCTGTTTCAGTTTATTTTCTTACCTATGAACCTGTTTCCATCTTAAGACTACTTCTATCTACACCTGTTCACCTGTTAATCTATTTCTGTGCCTATCTAGCGTTGTATAATCAAGTAGCCGCTCTTGTCTACCTGACACTTTCAAGAGATTCTTAAATCTGATGTTCTTTCATGCAATTTGCAAGAAAATCCGTGAAAAATCTCAGAGCCAATTGCCAAAGGTAAGTGGGCACCCTATTTGGAGTGTGCAACGATGAGGACATGATAAGAAAGACAGCGAACAAAAAAGAGAAAGAAATGAAGAAATATCAAGAAAATGAAGGAAATTAAATATGAAGGAAATTTAGAAAACGCTAAAATAATGAGAACTAACCATAATCCCAACCACTTGGTATTTATTCACACCACATTTTGCCATCTTTAATCATCTCAAAATGAACTTGAGAAAGTACTAATTTAGCCAGAGCTGCAGATGAACTAATGGTTCTGTGTGTGGAAGACAATGTATGGTCACTAGCAAATTGGGCAGCCCAAGATGTGAGCTACAAATTGGAGATGTCAAAATCAAAGTTCAGGACTTTAACTATCTGGAAAGTGCCTTAACAGGAGTCAGGAAATGTGACACAGAAATCCAAAGATTCATTTGAATAGCAAAAGGTGAATCCCAAAAGTTAAAGAAAGCATTAAATGGAAAATTTTGTTTGAAGCAAAGGGTGCTGAACTCCTATGAAATATCAGTCCCCCTATATGGCAGTGAATGCTGGACAGTTTTATCACAGATAAAGATGAGACTAGGTAACAAAGATGTGCTTCTACATGGATATAACATCTGAGCAATAAGGAAGTTTTAAGGAAAATGGAAACAAAAAAAGAATGCCTGTACTTATAATCAGAAAGAAATAGTTGAAAATATTTGTTATGGGTGAGCACAATCTTAGTAACATAAAATAGGTAGAAACAGAAAGAAAACTACAAGACCTCCTAGACAAGGTACTAAAAGAAAGTGTGAAGAAAGGACTATCAACCAAGTATAAGAAGACAGAATGTATGGTTGTTAGCAAAAGGGACAGTACAAAATGTGAGCTACAAAATGGAGAATCCAAAATTTAGCAAGTACAATAATTTAACAAATTTTAATTTATCTGGAAAGCGTTTTAACAAACAATGGAAAATGTGACATGGAAACTTGAAAGTGTATTGGAATAGCAAAAGTTGCCTTCCAGAAACAAAGCAAAGTATTAAGAAATAAGAAAGTTTTATTAGAAACAAAGAAAAGAGTATGTAATTGTTGTTATATAATATTGGTCCTCCTATATGGAAATAAATGCTGGACAATCTCATCACTTGGAGAATAGACTTGAGGCAACAGAAATGTTGTTCTACAGAAGGATGCTGAGAAAGCCATGGACTGAACATGTGAGAAATGATGAAGTTTTAGGGAAAATGAAAACAGTAAAAGACACTTATACATAGAACCAGGAAGAGATAGTTGAAATTTCTAGGGCACATAATGAGGAAAGTGGGCTTGGAACATTTGACACTCATAGGACATACTGAAGGAAAGAGGAAAGAGAAATGCAGCATATCAACTACCTAATGAGCTTGTGCAAATTGTTGGCAGAACAGATGTTAGCAAAGATAGCAAAAGAACAAATTTTACTAAGGACAGGAAATTGCAGCAAGCCATGACTGCCCATGTTTTTAAGCAACACAGCGCAGAGAAAAAGAAGAATGAAATTTTCTGAGTTTTCTGTAAATCAAAGGCTAAAGATTATTTTGATTATTCTGGTAAATAAACATCAGAAAAAGAATGCAGATGAAGAATTTGACTAAAAAAAAGTCTGCTTTATTTAGTCACATGGTTACAGCGTCTGTTTCAATATCCATAAGTCTTATATCAATTGACAATCACTTACAATCCTTACTAAGAAATCCTAATAAAAAGCTTTGTTTATTTCTTGTTCCCATAATAAAGATCGGTCTTTGTAAAAATGTAACATGCAAAGCAATAATTTTGCTTTTTGCACTTTACATTATCAAAACCAAATATCAGTTTATGATCTAGTTTTAGCACCTTTTGGGTTTTCACCAAAAATATATTTATATATTGCTGTAACCGAGGCAAGATTACTGAATAGAATAATCACACGAAGGTTGGTAATGAACAATAATACTTAGGACAAGAACAATACATGAGATTTGCCAGTGGCACATAGAAGTAGTCAACTACTAGAAGTGAGTCAAGTGAATTCCACAATGAATCTCCAACTGCAGACCAACATACAGTATTTACTATTGTATTTTATTGTCCATAGGTATGCTACAATATATATATATATATATATATATATATATATATATATATATATATATTAATAAATATACATATACCTACATTTAAAGTGCAACTTAAAGTTATGTTGTTCTACCAACTCAGGCACAAATTATTACTTTTGATTAAAAAAAATTTTGTGTCTCAGGGGAAGAATCCTAAATTACATGCAGATTTAAAGCTCAAATTTAATATAAACCTAATATAATAGTGGGGTGTAAATACAGATTGTAGAGTGTAGGTAGGGGACTATTGTAAAAGGAAAAAAAGGCAAGCCTAAATTTTTCAAGTTTAAGCTTGCCTTTTTCTTTTTTCCTTCTTTCTTCTACTCCTGTCGGGTAGATTGTTCTAGTTCCACTTGCCATACCTCTTCTCAGTTATCACTATTTTTTTCTTCAAATATATCCATAAATTTTCAATGGGGTTTTTTATGTCAGAACTTTGTGTGGGGTATACCAATATCTTAATTTTGCTGTCATCTAAGAATTTTGTAACAATTTGTGTTATGTGTTTCAGCTCATTGTCATGTTGGAATATTCAGTAATACTCCAAAGACAGCTTTTATGCACTTTGTTTTATATTATTTTTAATAACAGCCAAATACTTTCATTAATTTTCCTGGTCGTTGAAGCAGCAAAATATCCCCAGAGCAGAATGCTCCGACCACCATGCTTAATTGTAGGGAGGATATTTTTATTGTGAGCTTTTATTCACTTTCCTTCATACATAACAGGAGTTTATGTGACCAAATAATTCCAGTTTGGTTTCATCTGACCATAAAACAGAGTTCTAATATTTACTCCCAGGTTCTATAAGGTCAGCCCATAAGTTCTGTCTGAATTTTAACTTTTTTATTTTATAATGTCTAATGGAGCTGAACATTATTTTTATGTTTAGATGCATTTAAACTGATCAAATTTTATTTCAGAGAACAATAAAATTAAATTTTGTTTGATTAAAACCCTGCTAACATGGAAGTACCCAAGAATCATTGGAAGCACTGGCGACGAAAAATGGATCTTTTATCGAAATGTTAAGCATCGTAGACAGTGGCTTGGTAAAGGGGAAGGACCCCAGCCACAGCCGAGAAGGGAACTTCATGGGCAAAAGGTTCTTCTTTCAATCTGGTGGGATTGCCAAGGAATAATCCACTTTGAATTCTTACCACCTAATGCAACAATTAATGCTCAAATATACTGTCAGTGATTAGAGCGTTTGAACCAAGCTTTGAGGAAAAAAAGACCTGCTCTAGTGAATCGAAAACAGGTGATGTTTCATCAGGACAATGCGCGACCACACACAGCAAGAATCACGTCACAAAAGATCGAAGAACTTGGTTGGGAGAAAATTCCTCATCCACCTTATTCTCCCGACCTTGCTCCTTCAGACTACCATTTGTTTCGTAGCTTACAGAATCATTTGGAAGAAACAGCTTTTGTAACATAGGAAGAGGTTAAAACTGACATTTGTGAGTTCTTCGAATCAAGGGCCAAAAGAATTTTATAGTAATGGAATTAGTAAGCTTGTTAATAGATGGAAGGAAGTCATAGATAATCAGGGAAAATACATTGTTGAATGAATCTGTAATTAAATGTAACATTTGGTCACTTGTTTTCTTTATTCAAAATTTGGACAGAACTTATGGGATGACCTGATAGATGGCTTCTAGCATAAGCTAATCTGCAGTTTAGGTGTTTAGCCTTAAGCAAGAGTTTTCCTTTGGTGACAAGCTCAAAGTCCTGATTGATCAAAGCATCTAGTGACTGTCATCATCGATACATTCAACCCTAATGTCTTTGCATCATTGACAATGTCGTTTATAATATAGTGAGGAGGCATCTCTAACAATTTTGCTTTCCATTCTCTCAGAAATAAACCATTTTCTGCCAGTCTTTAATTTGTTCTCAGCAGAAGGAGTCTTGTTGAACTTCTTGATAATGCCATGAATTGTTGATCTAGGAACATTTATATGCTTGGAAAGTGTTGTATATTTCTCACCTTGTTTGTATGCATCATTCGAGGTTTCTTGTCAAGTTCAGCCGTCTTCGTCATGATTGAACACAAAGTGTGTCAAAACCGTCCAAATGTTCTATATATCTGAGCCCTTTCAGCCATTCTATCAGCAATTATCAAAATTTTATTTTTATTATTTTTAACTGAATGTCTTGATTTATATGTATGTGTGTGTGTGTGTGTGTGTGTGTGTGTGTGTGTGTGTGTGTGTGCTTTGAACAATAAAAAATATTAAAAAATTAAAATTTTCAGGCACACTGGGTTGTATATTAATATTTTTTGTTTTACTATTTCAGTTAGGTTTCTTGACTAGTTTTGGCCATCATCAGGAGGAAAAAATTTATAGAGGAAAAAAAAATTTCTGCTTGTTAGTAGCAGTGAACTACAGGAGTAAATGACTGCTTATGAAGAAATTAAACTTTATATGTAGTTTTCATTTGTTTTTATCCTTAATTTTGGTCAGACTTTGTGTTGGTCAAACGACCTCTTTCAAGTTATTTTTAAGATAGAGACTGGGGAGATTCATGAGTCGCAGATTTCCCTTTTTGGTCATTTTCACAGTTTTATTGGTTGCTGGGAGGGGGATGTGTGTCAAGTGTATGTTATCTTTTAATTCTTTGGGAGTGTGTATGATGTGTATAAGTCTATATATTGGTATGAGTGTGTGTATAAGTATGAGACTGCAACACCCCTGAAAGCATGTCTGTCTTGTGTGGGTGAGAAATGTGGTTAAGGCTTATATATATATATATATATATATATATATATATATATATATAGAGAGAGAGAGAGAGAGAGAGAGAGAGAGAGAGAGAGAGAAAGAATGAGTGAGATATATGTTTCCAATATATATATCACAAAAAACAGTTTATTGTATAATTTATCTATAAATATAATATTTACCTCAGAATTCCTTAGCATATATTTTTCATCTTTACAATAGCAAATATGAGTAAAAATTTCAACAAATACATTTATATAAAATTAGAATACATATATTTAAAAACAATGGAGTAAAAAAATTATTCAATACCGAACAAAACAGAGCCTAATACTTTTTGGAATAGTCTTTGTTCACAGTGCCGGCGTCCATTTGCTTCCTAAAATAAACTATTAGTTTAGAACACCATTCTGCAATTATTTCCCACCACTCTCCATGACCAATCTTCAGCTTGTTCAAATTCCTAAGCTGAAGGACATGGACACACATTTTTAATCGGGTTCAGGTCAGGGGATTGTCTGGGTCACTAAACAGATTGATTTTATTATTTTCAAATCACTGTTCCGTTGAACTGGCAAGTTGTTTAGGATTGTTGTCCCAACTGCATTTCATTTTTAAAACCTTGACTGATATAAGGAGGACCTTGTTCAATGTATCTCAGTACATGGCTGCATTCATTCTTCCTTCGACTATGTAAAATCAATGGCAGTACTATGTGATTCAAACAGCTGTATAACATTTCCTTACTGCACCCCCATACTTCACAGTGGGGGGCAGTGTGCTCTGGCTTGATTTCTTTGTTCTTCTTCTTGCAAACTTCATGATATGAATTCAGGCCAAGTAACTCTATCTTGTTCTCATCAAACCAAAGTATATTATTCTAGCAGGTAGCTAGTTTACGTAAATTTCAGACGTGCCTCTACATGTGATTTCTTCAAAAGCAATTCTTTTCATGCTCTACAAAATCGCCAGCTATGTTCATGGGGTATGTTGTTAACAGCTTGAGGTGTAATTGTCGTCTCTGATACTCCGAGATCTTTTACCAATTCTTTGCAAATAGTCATTGGCACTTTCTTTATCATTCTTTATCATTCAAACAGAATTCTGTTTGGAGAATAGCTAGAAATCTTTCAAAGAGCACTAAACCAGGAAAAGTTCACTGCCAAGCAACATATGTGTATATAAGTCTGTTTAATTTTTTATTGTATTATTATTGCTTGTCAGGAACAAAATTGGAGATAAACTGTCCAAAGTCATATTTATTCAGCTTTGTTCAAGTACTTTGGATACATAAAGAGAAGCAAAAATGTTGTTAGTTTCTCAAAATATTTAAATTTAAGAAGTCTCATAAATATACTTCAGGCTAACTGAAAAGTCTAAGTAAATTATGGAGGAAGTTAAGTGACATAATTTAATGTCTACAGGGCGCCCCAGAAAAAACCAGGAAATTTGATTTAATTGTTGGAATTTTTGTTACAAACTTTACAAAGCAAAAGCAAAGGACAGAAACTTAGTAACTTAAAACAGAGCAAAAATACAAATGTTATATGTGATGTTTTAACTAAAGAAATCAGTCCCCAAGTTGGATGTCCTTTCTTAAAGAGAAAATTTAGTAACTTAAAACAGAACAAAAATACAAATGTTATATGTGATGTTTTAACTAAAGAAATCAGTCTCCAAGTTAGTCTCCTTTTCTTAAAGAGAAAATTACCTTGCTTTGAATATTTGATAACTGTGACATCTTGGCACAACAAATGGTAAAAAAATTTATATGTTAATTAATTTTTTTAGTTCATTCAATATATAGTTATTTTTTATTTTTTTAAGCTTTTCACCCCAAGCAAGGCGGGAGTACCACTACCACACAAAGGGTTACAGAGAGTGTTAGCAAGAGTAAAGAGGTGCGATAGAGGAAAGGATGAAGAGAAGGATGGGGAATAGATCAAGGCATCTGAAGATGTTGATTGACATTGTATTTGAATAGTTGGAGATTATAGCTATCAGGGAAGCAAGTAAGAGAAAGGGAGTTCTACAGACGGAAAGTGCGAGACATGAAGCTATTGGAGTAGAAGAGACGGCTACATTTAACTGTTTTGACAGTGAAAGGGTGGGACTGAGATGCCAACATGGTAACACATTTAAATTCATGCAGTTTGGGAACTAGCAAAAGTAGCTCGTTGGAGCAGTTACTGTAAAAGTATTTGTAGAAAAGACAGAGGGTGGTGATGGCAGGTCTGTGAGAGAGCAACTGTAAACAAGATGCCAGCTCAGGGCCAACCACATTGTATATCTATCTCTGGATTTTATGGTAGTTAATTTTTTTATCACATAGTAAATCTAAAATTTCCTGGGTTTTTTGTAGGGCATGCTGTAATAAACAAAAGGGAGTAAATGTCAGTTTTTTTATTGTTTGTTTTAAATTATGTAATTAATATTTATTATCATTTTAGTTTGGGATTAATTTATGTATTATATATTTAAAATAATATTTAAAGACATTTTTATGTTTAACATTCTTTTTATAGATACAAGTATTTAATTAAATGCTCTGTTTATAATAAACAATATTAAATAACATTTACCGGCCTGAATGTCCGAGAAATTTTCATAGAAAATATTCATCCTCCCACAGGATTCGAATCTGTATCCTATACGTAACCGTCATATAGCCTGACAGGCCTTAACCACTCAACCACAAAGGATCATTTAGTTGGCAAGGTCGAATTTACTGCTTATAAACTTCAATCTTCTATGAATCTCTCACGTACATTCATAACTGTTCATGGCGTATCAAATGTAAACAAATGACGTCACACATTTTGAAATGGACAAAGTCCGACAATTATTTAAAGACATTTTTATGTTTAACATTCTTTTTATAGATACAAGTATATAAGTAAATGCTCTGTTTATAATAAACAGTATTAAATAACATTTATCGGCCTGAAATTCCGAGAAATTTTCATTGTCAAAATAAGATAAGCCACCCATGTTCACTGAGGAGATTTAGTGAGAGGTAATAATATAAGAGAGTGGAAGACAGGAATTCCCCAGAATTATCGAATTCTCTTACTTCACCAGTTTGGGCAAATGTCAATGAATACAAATGCATGAAGCGAATTCAGAAAATGAGTCGCAGAAGAGAGAAGAGAGGTAAAAGAGATGGAGACGAGACCAGAGACAAGAGAAAGGCCCCACGTGATTATCTGCCGACAAAAGCCTCAAACTTCAGCCTTGTGCAAACTTTACCAAGAACAGCAAACCGGATTTTACCAGGTCAACAATAATATCACTTCCAATTTAGATGCAGGTTGGGCTGATAATTAATTGCAAGTGAACTCTGATATAAACCAATTATTGTATGGAGGACTGATATAAAAACAGTATTTACTTTTGTTCAATTTATTTGAGTGTTATTTTTTTTTCTGTACAACATGGCCCTGCATGGACCAGCCCAACATGAAAATACCTGCAATGATTCAATCTTGGCTGCCTTATGATCAACCTTAAATCACAGTGGGGGATAAGGTTAGCTCTGGATTGAAGCATTTACTTCAGCGACCAGCCACAGTGTTGGAAGTCTTGGACGACTGGGGAGGGTGTTTCACAATTACATTAACACTAATCAGCTAACTGACAAATTTTATATTTGTATTAATTCTGTCTATCTATCTATCTATCTATCTATCTATATATATATATATATATATATATATATATATATATATAAATAGGATGTATCAAAATTATTTTTACAAACTTCTGGGGTGGGTTCCGCACACTAAGACAAGGACAAAAATCCATATAAACATATATCCGCAAATCCTTCATTTTTGAGTTATTAAGTTTAAAGAAAGTTTATGGTAGATGGCATTGTGTTGCCATTTAGACTAGGTTACATTTGTCATTCATGTATATTTGTAGCTAATCTGTCTTCAACATTTAATGTCTAGTACTGAGTTAACTGAAAAGTGTTCCATTTAACAATGGCTGGATATTCATATCGTGAACAGGCAGATAAGATTTTTAAATATGGCCGTGCCAATGGTAATGGATGCAAGGCTGCACAGCTGTGTCAGATTGCGTTTCCAGTTTGAAGGCAGCTGAGTCATCCAACCTTTGCTGCTGTTTATCATTGCATTGCTGAAACTGGATTTGTGGCTCCACAAAGTATGGATCAGGGAAGGAGATCCACTCATATGCCTGACCACAAGGAAACATTCTAAAAGCTGCTAGAGACAATCCAGCTATTAGTACATGTCAAGTGGCCCTAGAATATTGTACATCTCATATTAACTCATGGAGGGTACTTCAAGAGTAGCTCCTTGTATCATTAGCAACATGTGCAGGGTCTTTTGCCCTCTGATCACTCACCATGGGAGAACTTTTGCCAATTTCTTGTTTGTCTCTTCAGTCTTGTTTACCTTTGAGGCAACATTTAGAAGGGATGGAATAACAAATTTACATAACCAACATTTGTGGGCAAATTGGAATCTCCATGGTACAATACAGACTAGACACCAGCATCAGGTCATGATTAATATGAGGGCAGGGATTGTAGGTGACTGTCTGGTAGGTCCATATGTTCTCCCAGCATATCTTACAGGAGCTGTTTACAGGTACTTTATTTCAAACACACTTCCAGACCTGCTATAGAATGTACCCCTACTAATACGAAGATGCATACAATTTATGCATGATGGGGCTCCAGCATATTTTAGTCTCACTGTTCATGAAGCACTGTCTGACAGCTACCTTGAAAGATGGATAGGTAGGGGAGAGCTGGTTCCATGGCCTGTTTGTTTGCCCTCACTTCAATCCTTTGGATTTTTGCCTGTGGGGCCACCTAAAACATTTGGTTTATGCAGCAGACATTAATAAAGCAGAGACTCTTCATCAATGTGTCATGGGGGACTGCAAAACAATTCAACACCGTGTGGGAGTATTTGAAAGGGTACACCACATTTTTCATGAGTTGCTCTTTTGGACATATGTTTATGTGGACAATTTAACTGGACTTTAATATATATATATATATATATATATATATATATATATATGATATACCCTGTATGTGTATTTATATATATATATATATATATATATATATATATATATCTAAAGACATATCTCATTGACTTTTGTCTACTTATTTTCAATAGGATTCTCTCATATTCACAGACAAGCTTCTTAGTATCCTTATTAAAGGAAGAAAGAAAATTACCTTCTTGATACATATTCAGTTATTCCAAGTACTTTTGACATTAGCACAATGTCATCATCAGGGTGTTGCTTTTACCAGGACAAAATTATTGTGTTCATCTGAAAGAAAAAAATTTTCACCTGTGATGTGAAAAATGCTATGGTTATGTACTGTACAATTTAAATTTCATGATGTAAATATCAAGGGAGGTAACTAAGTTATGAAATGCCCAAATGTTTTTTTTAAAAAACAAAAAACTATTAGTTAAAACCTAGATATTTAAAACTATCTACTGTAAACATTTTAATACATTTGTGCAGTATTCATAATTAATTTCAATTCATTTTTAATTTTTATTATGGTTGGTTCCAATTTTTTAATATAGATAGCTTCAAGAATTTTTAGTTTATGCTTATTACTTTCATGAAAAAGTATAGATGTATTTTTAATAAAAACTTTCCTAAATTGCAAATGTGGACAGGCATACTGTTGTAAATTTTGTGATTTGTTTGATACATCATTCAAATGAAGACTCAACCATCAAGACAACATAGTAGTAGTATGATCAACACATATTTTTTCTTTTAGAAATACAATCGCCCAAGGGACATTTAAATTTATATGCAATGTTGGTTTTCTGCAACACATTAGTTGGTGGTGATGCATCATTATGAATGATTAAATTGGATATATTGAATTTAGTATAGTATATAACTAATTTTATTTTCTTACTAGGATCTGTGGTGGATATATTAGTATTTTATAGTTTTTTATCATATTTTATATCCTGTTTATAATTAGAATGTATTTGTTTGTAATATAAAAGATTAATATTTTTAGGGTTAATTGAAGAAGTATTATATTCTATTTGTTTTGTATTCAAATTTCTAATACAGTCTTTTTTGTCCATCAACAATATAATTAGGGAAGTTATTATTAATAAGAGATTTTTTTATATTTTTTAGTTTGCTTCAGAAAATCTGTTTTGTGGTTGAATTAATTTTCGCACGGTTTATTAGTTTTTTTATAATTGCTATTTTATAGTAATTAGGACATTCTCTCTGATAGTTAAGAGTACACTAATTTATGCTAGTAGGTTTATTATATGGGTAGATAGTGAATTTATTATTATTAGTGTTTATCAATACATCTAGAAAAGGAATTTTATTAATATTATTAAGTTCATATGTAAATTTAAGAACAGAATTATTTTTGAATTATTTTTGGGGTTGATATATTTCATCCATATTCTTGACTAATATAAGAATATCATCAACATATCTTAGGTAGATGAAGGGTTTTTAAATTTGTTAAATATATTATTTTCATGACTAGACATATAGAAATTGCTAAAAGTTGGGTCCAGAACTGAGCACACAGGAACGCCATCTTGTATGTATATATTACTTTTGGGATCATAGAATGGGACTTTAGTAGTGCAAGTTAACACTAGTTTCCACAATATTCTAGGTCTAATTTTAAGTGGAGGTAGAGATGTATTATTGTATATGTTTCTTATAATAATATCAATAGTTTCACTAACTGGGACATTAGTGAATAAATTTTCAACATCAAGTGAGACTATAATTTCATTATTAGGTTTTTCATTTTTTAGAATTTGAATGACTTCAAGAGTTGATTTTATACTATATTTGCTAGGAATGTATGGTGTGATAAGTTGGTTTATGAATTTTGATAATTGATATGCAGGAGTTGGTATTTGAGATATAATAGGACAGAGAGGATAGTTTTGTTTGTGCGTTTTTATAGTACCATATATCTCACCAGACCGACAACCGCCCACTATTTTAGGAATTTTAAACTATCTTGTTCAGCATTATCAGCTTTGATAAGTTTGCTAATTTTTAATTTCAGTTGGTTAGTTGGGTTTCTGCTGATTTTCTAAAATTTTGTATGGTTATTAAGTATTTGTTCTGGTTTTATATTATAATCCAATTTGTTTAAAACAACAAAGATGTTTGTTTTGTCTGCTTTTTTAACAATTATATCCAGATGATTTTGTAGTTCCTTAGCAGAAATTAGTAATGATCTTGTCAATATTTTTGAAAAGTTTTTAATTTTATTATGTCTATCCTTAACTGCTTCAGTCTTGAGTAAATCCCAAAATTCTGGTGTTGTGGTCAGTTGTTCATCCTGAAGCTTTTTGATACTTTTATATGACATCTCAATTTCAGTTATTTTTTTATTATTAGACTATTATATTTATGGTACATATGGCAGCTGGGTTGAGTTCGATTCTCAATGGGTGCCCCCGACTTTCAGCCTTGTGCCACATCTAAGTTATGCTTGGAAAATCAATATATGGCAGCTGGATCCCAGGTTCTTTTTGGGTTTTTTTAAAATTTGGACTTTTCATAACTTAGTTACTTCCCCTGATGTTGATGTCAAAATATATGCAATACATATATATATATATATATATATATATATATATATATATATTTGTCATCCGCAGACAGACTGTTTCGCTGTTTCACAGCTCATCAGTGTGGCTAGACGTCCGGTTGCCTCTAGCTAGGATTGAAACCCGACTGAATTTGCGTCAGACTTCTCCCACTAAGCCATCAGCGTACGGTACGGGATGAAGGTGAATTTTAGCGTGTTTATTTTTAGATTCAGATAAACACACAGTGACTGAGAGTGACTCAATTCTGTCGAAGAGTCGTGCAGTATTAGCTTAAATAGTCACTGTTTACAAATTCACACCTCAAACCAGAGGGCTCAACCGAAATTAATTTTTCAAGAGCTAATATATATATATATATATATATATATATATATATATATATATATATATCTGGCCTCAGCAAAATGTTTTTGAGCTGATCCTTGAATTGACAATGCAGAGCTCAATGTGGTCTCTTGCCAGATGCAATCTCTGAGAAGAGGATTTGTTTGGGTAGGCAGATGTCTGGCAAATTGTTAATGTATTTCTATAATAAAATCACTAGCAGTACATTGACATTATACATATAATAGCCCTATTCTGTAGTATATGGTTTAATATTTGACAATCACTTTCTTCCTGATTTACAATGCATTTTTAAAAATCATTAGTAATGCCTTGATATTAGTCACAATGCTTTTTTAATTCCTGAGAATTGATAATTATGTTCTTCTTGGATTTCAATGTACATCTAGAGTAAGAAATGACAATAATTTTTATTTCAATCTGCGTCAAGTAATAAAGCCACTAAGATTTGGGTTACTGAGTGTGAAAGAATCTGAGAAAAACATTATTAAGGAGTGAAAATTTTTAAAAATTCATATATATATATATATATATATATATATATATATATATATATATATATATATATATATATATATATATATATATATATATATATATATATGTTATGGGCACATGGCTGAGTGGTTAGAATGTTCACATTCTGATCATGAGACCCACAGGTTCGAATCTCACCATGGTCGATTTGTTAGGAAGGAGACTTCCTGATGTTATCGGACTGGAGAGGATGATCCCAGCAAGCGGCAACTTTGGAAAGTACCTGAAAACCACGCCATGGGTTGACCCAAGCCCTGTGAGTGAAATTGGGTAATCGGAACTCTTGTGTGCTGTCAATAGCTGTGCTAGGACGAAGTAACAAGTCATCATGGCTGAGGGCTTGAGTGTGCTGGCCTTGTTCAAATTGTTAATCACACTAGATAACACGCTCTTTCCCAGAAACTGTAACTAAGGTCTGCTCAGCATAGTTGCAGTATAAATCACAGGGGGTGGGCTCTGTGGGTGTTGAATAAACACAAATGCGCTTGAGCAAGTGTCTGCAAAAGGGATTGGCTAGCAGCCCTAGTAAACGGGTATCCTCGAATACGAGTGGCCAGCTATACATATATATATATATATATATATATATATATATATATATATATATATATATTGGACACATGTTTTATAAATGATTTTACTATAGCAATGTATTGAAAATAATGAACAAAGGAGTTGTTACTAGTTAGAGATATTACTAGAAGCCTGATTCAGACTGATGTGGGTGTGTGCCCTGTGTATGTGTGCGTGTGTATTGTGTGTGTGTGTTTACATGAATTTGTATATATATTGATATATTTAGAGATATATAGTATTTGTCTTTGTGAGGCTGGCAACATGTTTCACTTATTCCTTCCATCTCTGCAAATGTATATCTAAACCTCTACACATTATCGCACGAGACAAATAGATCATCTGCAGACAGTTTGCTGTCTCTCCTTTGTCACTTTTTCCCCTCATCCCAGATATTCCCTTCAACTAAATGGTCTTCACTCAAAAGCAATGGAATCAGGGTATAAAAAAATGACCAGAAACAGTAGTCAACTTTTAATTGAAAATGTTTACTCTTAATGGAAAAATAAGGTTGAAGCCGAAGGGGAATAAATCTGCATTGTATCAATTCTGTCCTGTATTTTGATTGGTCTGTTTATCTTTCTCTCTTATTTTCGTATTTTCTCATCTTCTTCCATCCAGGGATGATTCTGTCTTTCTTTCTTTCTCTCCTCCCTCTCCCTTTCTCTCCCCCTCTCTCTCTCTCATTTCTATTTTATTCTCCCTACTTTCAATTCACCATTGTTATTTCCCACACTCTTTTTCTTACTTACTGTCCTTTCCCTTCCTCTCACTTTTTTCTCTCTTCTCTCTTGTATTTTTGTTTCTATCTCTCTCTTAAAATTTCTCATTTCCAACTTCTCTGATTCTCTATCTGTCGCTCTGTCTCTCTCTCTTTACACACACACACACACACACACACACACACACAAATATATATATATATATATATATTCAAAAATTAACATAAACATGTTATAACATCACTAAAAAAATAGCCATTTTGTTTCAACACTTCTGGTGTCTTATCTACATTCAATACCATCACTTGATAAGACACCAGAAGTGTTGAACAAAATGGCTATTTTTGTAGTGATGTTATAATATGTTTATGTTATAATTTTTGAATAAATAATATTTGCTCTACTCTGTATTGAGCACTCTTTTAAGAATAGAATTTTTGGTTATTGGAATTTATTCCATCTACACCAATCCTATACTTGGGTATATATATATATATATATATATATATATATATATATATATATATATATATATATATATATATATATATGTGAAAGGATATATATATATATATATATATATACATATATATATATATATATATATATCTATATATATATATATATATATATATGAAAGGATATATATATATATATATATATATATATATATATATATATATATGAAAGGATATATATATATATATATATATATATGAAAGGGTATATATATATATATATATATATATGAAAGGATATATATATATATATATATATATATATGAAAGGATATATATATATATATATATATATGAAAGGATATATATATATATATATATATATATATATATATATATATATATGAAGGGATACATTTTCTTTTCTGAAATTGAAACTAAACTACCCACAAAAAATAACCACACATTGACAAACACACACACTGAAAAGGCTTGGAAAAAGGAGAATATTTTACTGACATATTGAGAAATGATTTGATTTCTTCTTAAAAGACCTCAAGGAATATATCTTCTTTCTTCTTTGAGGAAGACATCCACTTTGGAAATTTTCTCATAGCTTTATGGTTTTTAGCGCCCACTCAAAAGAACTGTTTCCTGCTATAGCAATATAATGAGTAGCTTTTATTAGGTTGATAAAAACTTCTTAATGTCATCTCTTGCACAATGTTGAGGAAATCTTAGGATTGTCTTTCAAGTTTATTCAGCTCTTTATTCCTTGAGGAATATCATGACTGAATCTAAAAATTTCTGTCTGAATTTCTTGGGTGAGGAGTTATTATTTGCATAATTTACATTCAATATTTATATAAGGTCCCTCCAAAAGGGCTACTGTTACCATGTAACACAATAGTACAATGTCTGACCATCACCAGCTAAACCGGTTCCTATACTAGATTATTATGGTAAGAAAGGAGGCTAGACACACAGCAGGAATAAAGACAAGATCTGTAAAAAGGTGAATGAACAACAGCCATCTATCAAAATTGGGTAGACTGGGTTCCATACCTATGTATGAAGCCAGTGAGATGATGACAGTATTACTGGGCAGAGGGCTTCCTTGACTGAAGTCAACAGCCAAGGCAGAGGTTCTCTCAACAGAATCAATGGCCATGTGTTTGTGACCAAAGGCAACATTGGCTGGAGCTTGGCCTGAAAAGAGATGAAGTCTGCCCGGTCATCTTGCCCAAAACAAGTCGACTTGGCAGTCTATCATCTCATTATTACAAAAAAAATGAAATTTACAATTAATATTTCCCGTAATTCTCCATATATAATACGCATTTTTTCTATAAAATAATAAGCAAAATCAGGGGTGCATATTATACACAGCTTCAAAAAAAATCTTTAAAAAATTGTTGTAAAATACAATAATTATCATAAAACTAAATTAAAATAATATTATTCTCTGTTTAAAACCATTTTTTTTAAAATAAGAGTAGGAAACACTGGCTGTAATGAAATTGGTGAGGTACAATTTATAGGGTTTGATTACCAAACAAGGGGTGCGTATTATGCATGAGTAGAAAGAAGCATTTTCCCATACTTTCTTGCACAATTTTAGGGGTACGTATTATGGATGAATGTGTATTATATATTCAGGAATTACAGTATCTATGCCCTTTTATGTTTTATGGTCCCATTAAATTAAGGCTTGAAATTTCTTCCCTTTTGGGAATCACTTTAAGTAACAGAAAATGTATGCTTGTTCTCATTTAGAAAGTTTAGCCAGGATTGTGATGAATTGAGATTTTGTTATCTCTTTCCAGTGACCAAAGGAATTAGGTATACACAATAATGCCCAAATTTTTATAGAATTGCAATCTTGGACCGTCATGCCCGCAAAAAAGAGAGTTTCAAAACTTTGTTTTTTTTCACTGACACTAATAAAAAAAAATCGATGATTATAATTTAATAAAACATAACATATGAAATGAATTCATACATTTTTTTTCTTGAGAAAAGAAAAATATTAAACACTATTTATGTATTAGATTATTGGAACGATTGGTAAAACATTGTCTAATTGCCAATCAATTCAAACTTTATAAACTGGTAAATAATAAGGAAATCCTTACAGTCGGTGCAATATAGTAATTCCTCTAAGTAGAGGCTTTTTGAAACTTTATTTGACTCATTCTGCTTTAGTGCATTTATTTTATTGTGATGGGTGGTTACAATCAAGAGGGGAGTTGGGATATGTGCTCATTTTATAACCATATTATACCCCAGAATTTATTTTCTTCATGTGAAAGAAAATCCTTCAAATGACCAGGCATCTTGTGGGTCCTTTGAGATTGTTACTATGGCTTGACATTATCAGCTCTTTCTTGTGTTTCTTGCCTACTTTGATGATTGGATTGTAGAAGAGTCAGTATTAGGGTGAGCCCATTTCTGATGTACCGACCATTCATCAGAGCTAGGTTCATACCATGAGGATCCTGAACTTGAAGACTCTAGGTAGTCCTTGTGAGGGGACCAGGGAGCACTATCAGTGAAATCATCACTCAATATATTGGGAGTGGACATTGCAGGCACCTCTTGTACTTCCTTTCCTACTAGGGACAAATCTCTTAGAGAGACAGTATCTTGTCCTCCGTCTGGATAAGCATAGTCAAGTGTACTGAGGGTTTGCTTCTGTTAACTCGACTTTATCTCTAAACAGTTTGTGCTTGTTCTGGAGAGCATGATATCCCAGTAGCATAGTATCCCAGTAGCATGATATCCCAGTTGCATGATATCCCAGTTGCATGGTATCCCAGTAGCATGATATCCCAGTAGCATGGTATCCCAGTAGCATGGTATCCCAGTAGCATGATATCCCAGTAGCATGTGAAAGCCACAGTGAGAGGGAAGCACTCATAGAGCTTCATCATGGGAAAGAGAAGAACCTTTCATGTGGAGTGGCATTAGTTGCCATACACAGCAACATTCTAAAAATATATAGAGCATCATAGAAGAGACTTTCTCAGCGGTCTATCAAGAACACAGGGCTAGCATCAGCAAACTGTATTGATTTCCATATTATGATATTGTACCTTTCACATTAACCATTACCCTGAGGGTTGTAAAGTCTTGCCCTACTTATGGCTACTCCTTGTTCTGACAAGAATTCCTTGAAGCTATGTACGGAGATAGCTTCAAGGAATTCTTGTCAGAACAAGGAGTAGCCATAAGTAGCTACATAAGGGTGGTCCCATGGTCAGAATGAATGCAAGCAGGTAATCTGAAGATGGCAAAAAGAGAGCAGAGGGCTTGAATCACAGTTGTCACTGTTATATTTGAGCAGGGAATAGTGAACAGAAAATGAGAGTACTTGTTGATAATTGTCAGTAGGTACTTATTACATGTTTTGGACAGAAGTGGAGCCTTAAAATCCAGAGCCAGTCTTTCAAAAGTTTGAGTGGCTTTTAATAACCATTTCAGTTCTAGGCTTGAGTTCCGCACATATTTGGCAGGTCTTCACGGCCGCCTTCACATCTTCAACTAAGTTGGACAAGTTTCTAATTTGAAGCATGTGGGGCATTCTCATTACAACCAAATGGCACAGTTCTATGTAGTTTAAGATCATCTCTACAGGTAGTTGAGTTGCACACCCTTGATAGTGCACTGACTACAGTATTCTCTTTGCTGGGGTGATAAGTTATGCGAAATCAGAAGCAAGAAATCTCTATCTATTGCTATTTTCACATTTTTTTTATTTTACTCACTGTTTTAGAGTTGAACATAAATGCCACCGATTTCTGGTGCATGATTACCTTGAAATGGCAACTTTCTAAGTGGCTCGACAATAGCCTGTGCCTTTTTTCCAACTGCCGAGTGCCACCACTCAGACCACAAGAGAATTCTTGAAAAGAATGTTATGGGTCATCCAGATTGTCTTAACGAGGCAGTCCGACGCATCAGTCTCAGATACCAGGGGTGCAGAAGGGTCGATCATTGTGACCTCAGCTTCTACATTGTTCTTTTTTAGATTTTTGAATGCTCTAACTGTGTGAGGAGGCAAGGGGAATTTGGAAATCGCTGTTAATGGATGAACTTTTTCAGAGAATGAAGCTATCCAGTGTGCATAATGCGCAAACTTCCCCAGCGCTCATCGAAGGGAGGGTAAATTACTCGGAATTGGCAAATTAAGAAGTGATCTAGTTGTCCTGGATCTGGCTTCATGTTACCTTTACTAACAACATATTTTTTTAACCTAGGGAAAGTTACTGAATAGAATAATCAAACAAAGGTTGGTAATGAACGATAATACTTAGGACAAGAACAACACATATAAGATTTGCCAGCAGCGTGTAGAAGTAGTCAACTGCTAGAAGTGAGTCAAATGAATTCCACAATGAATCTCCAACTGCAGACCAACATACAGTATTTACTATTGTATTTATGTGAATGGGGACATGCCCATTATCATCCATCGGTATGCTACAACAATATCTGACCAAGTAATTTAATAGCATTTCCCTAAAAACATTTATTATAGTTTAGCATTAAGTTATATTTTTGTACTGCTACCATAAACTGCTTACGATTCTTAACATGGTCAAGCTGGCCATGGCTGCATGCAGTTACATTATCTATATAGGCAAAGGTACCTTTTAATTTTTCTTTTAAGATTATTTCATCTATAATTCTTTGAAAGCTGGCCACACCATTCATTATAGCAAAGGGAATTCTGCAAAATTGGTACAGTCAATCTCCAACCTCGAATAGAGTATAGGTTTTGTCATTTGGTTTTATTACGACCTGGTAGTAAGCACTTCAAAGATCTAGTGTACTATATACGCCATATTTAGCAATCTCTCTGATCATGTCGTCAATATGCAGTAATGGATATGCATCCAGCCGGGTGAATTTATTAATGGACTGTGAATAGTTGATAACCATTCTATTTTTGTGGTTTTCTGAAGATGCTACCAGGCCTTACGCTCTCCATCGAGAGTGGCTTGGTTCTGTTATCCCTTCTGTAAGCATTCTTTTAATCTCAGTATTAATGAAATGTTTGCCTGTGCAGAGTATATGTTCCATCATTGTGAAAAAGAATGCATTAAGTAAATTGTAATATAGCTCTAAGTAGAAGCTTATGAAGCTTTATTTGACTTATTCTACTTTAGTGCTGAAAAACATTTATTATATTGTGATGGATTGTTACAAGTGAGAAGGTAAATGAGATGTGCTTATTTCATTACCACAGCTGGTTCACATACAGTCCCCTCCAAAAGTACTGTCTCATATTCATCTTTTGATCGTAAACATAAATGTCTTCAGTGAACAACAAAAACAATGGAATTGGCCTTGCTGTTCCAATACTTTTGGAGGGGACTATATTTTAATAATTTAGTAAATGTTTAGGAATAAAAAAATTGTTTTCACAGTTATTTCTTTATAAATTGGTCAATGATAAATATTGCATCGCATTAGTTTTTTTTAATACAAATGCATTACTTTTAGAATGTTGTAAATATAAAATTATTCTTGAAAATAAACAAAAATATTAAACACTATTTATTAATTAATAAATAGTGTTTAATATTTTTGTTGTCAATTCTAAAAAACAAAATATGTATAAGTTCACTTTCATGACATGTTTAGGTTTTATCAAAATTCTAATTTTTAGAAGAATAAACATGGCTGAGGAGTGAAGGTAGTTAAAATTATTATTATTATTATGTCAAGGGAAAAACGATCCTTTTGACATCCTGTTTTTTGGGGGGGTTGGCTGGAACAAGGTTCAAGATTGCCACTTAGTAGTGGAGACATGTTAAAAATATCTATCAAAATGAAAAGGAAAGGATGGTGTAAGTATTCCTATGCAACCAGTGTTTCAATCAATTCTCATCAAAGAAGATTACTGATAAATTTAAAAGATGCAACTATAAACAAAATTACCAATAAAAATGACATAAATTATTTCTTTCTGAGATGACAAGTAAGGATTACTATTAGAATGTGTTTGTTTTTTTATTGATAACACTATATAACAAAAAATTTGGCTTTTTATTTTTGATCAATAAGTGTTATTTCTTAATTATTTCTGTCTAGAAAGCAAAAAAAAAAATGACTAGTATTCCCTTCAAATTTTGATTTTGCGACCTGGACATCAATGTTTTAAAACTAACCTATTTTCCACTACATTCCTGACAGATTCAGTGATTAGTAGCTGAAGGAGAATTTTATAAAACTTTCTAGGTGTTTCAAGAATTTTCGAGAAGTTTCTAAAAGAAGAACATCCTAGCTACCAAGGATCATATATCAAAAATATGATTGGAGACTATATCTGGAGACTGATTCATGAAAGTAATTTACAGTGTAGGTGTAAATCTCAAAAAACCAACTCACTTCTAAATTTTTGTGGTCTCTCTTGTGTAATCCTAAATTGAATCATATGTCATTTTGTTCCTACTTTGCATGACCGAGAATGTTTTTATTCATCAGTTTCCCCAATGAGAATAGGTAAATTTCAGAAATATCATTATAATGGACACATGATCAAAATTTAAAGGAAATATTAGCCATTTTTCATACTTTCTATCTAATAACAAAAAATCGTGTTACACAGTATAATTACCTTTTGTTTAGGACAATAAACAATCCTCTTTGATAATGGTTGTATAGTAACATAGATTTGCCCTATTTTGCATAGAGTCAAGTGACTACTAATAAGTCAGGTGTCACTCAATACAGAGGTAGAATTTCTACGTCACAGACTAGAAGACATCACAATAGGTTGATTGAAAAGTTGGTCTCTTAAGAAAACTTTAAATTGTATCTTTTGATAAAAATTGTCAGCACATCTCTGCTTCTTTATGTTAGACCAACAAGAAATTCTTTAAACTAGAAATTAATGGCAAATTGATCTGTTGTGGGATTCAATGATGCATTAGCTTTGTCTGAATGTTATTTTTATATTTTTAAAGTTGAAAAGGGCATCACTCAACCATAACAGGATTGTAATATTATAAGGAAAATTATACGAATTGCTGCAATCCAGCTGCATGAAAAGACATGGACAATGTCATGTGCTACCTATTAAAGTTGGGTACCAGTCAGACAGTCAATCATTTCCCTCCTTTTGAAGGTGGGAATCACTGGCTGGAGCCTGAAGCATGCTTTACATCATCTTCAGACCACAGCTCAACAGGCAGGGACTTGGAGTTGGTCTAGATCCAAAATAAACAAAGTTAATTAAAACCATCCTGACAACACAATGCTACTTTCAACGTGAAAAACACCTGTTTACCTTCCATTCTACATAATTGATAACAGCCACCATGAACATGTTGTGTATTGGTTAACGAGCGAAAGCAAATACTTTTAACAAAACGTTGAAAATCTAACTTGTAGTTGCAAAAAGAAAATCACAAGACACTGACACTTCTACACAAAAATGATACCCTGTTGGTGCCAGGGGTGGCAGTACTGCCTTAGACACTGTGTTACCTCCCCTGGTTGGCATCTGACAAGGGCAGGATATCATATGTGCTTTCACACATTGTATGTAGAAAATAGTGGGTAGAGATTTTTTATTAATTACTGAAAAAACGCAGCAATATTAGTGGTTAGTATATGGTTAAAAGATGTTTCCATGCCTACAAAAAAAAAACAAGACTATTGTGCCAGGTTCAAATCTTCATGATGTCAAAACTAGTTTTTAATTGACTAATCTGACAGATCACTTTATTCAAAAAAATTTTCTTGCTATCCTCGGCCAGCTGCAATGATAGCGAGAGACATACTGCAAGAGCCACTCCATCTTGCAAGGTTCGTCCCTTTATCATAGAAATCATTAAGCACAATTATAAATGAGATACAATGAAATACAATTCAGAAACAGTTTGTGTTTTATAAGCATCGGAAAAGATGATAAATTGATATATTATACATTTCAGCACGTCAAGTAATACATAATAAGTAACATTGAAGACATAGTTAATTTGTTATAATTTAGAAACATTTTGAAGTATTTAAGTTTTTTTTACAATGATGATGCAATTAGTAATTTCTTCATTTTTTAATGTATATTCAGTGAGTCTTTCTTTTATATCTTAGTAATA
This sequence comes from Acanthosepion esculentum, assembly GCA_964036315.1. Taxonomy (NCBI): domain Eukaryota; kingdom Metazoa; phylum Mollusca; class Cephalopoda; order Sepiida; family Sepiidae; genus Acanthosepion; species Acanthosepion esculentum. The sequence goes on along the minus strand of OZ038499.1, from coordinate 62,110,030 downwards.
CATTTCAAAGATATTATTGTATTAGAACATATATGTATATAATTTTGATAAGCACAGAAATAAAGAAATGTTTGCTTATCTGTAGCTGGCAACATATTTTATCAGAGATTGTCTTCAACATCTGCTTTCTTAGGCAGTCAAAATGAAAACAGAGAGTTTAAATTTTTAAAAATTTGTTCTAATGCATCATGGTAATATTCTATATTTTATTTAACTTTTTTTTATAGACATTTTTTTTCTTTATTGTTAACTGCAATTATCTTGTATTTTAAAGTAATTTTTAATGCTTAACTTTTTATTATTAACTAGTGTACCCGAGCCAGCAAAATTGATGGCAAGAAGGAATATATTATAAGTAATATGTATTATATTGTAAGTAATTTTCGTTTAATCCAAGTACAATTTTGTAATTTAAAATAATTATATTGTTAACATTAATAATTGAATGGTGTACAATTTCTAAACAACTCAGGAAAGATATCCATATTTTATCTTCATTGTGTATGTGTGTGTATAGTTTTTGTATGCGTGCATTTATGACACACCTTGAGGTTCTTGAGTGTCAAATTTGCTGAGAAATTGTTAGTGTTAGTCGATCCCACAATACAAGACACCGCGAAGAAAAATAACTTTATGTGAAGTTTAATTCAAGCTGAAATAAAATATAAAACTCGGTCAAGTTTTGTCTGACATATATTTATCTCTTCTCCCTCTCTCTCTCTATCCCTTTCTATTCCCCCTCTCTCTCTTTCTTTAATTCTTTCTTTCTTTTCACATGTGTATCTGTTTCTTTTCGTAGCTACTTTCCATCACTACTTTCACTTTGATCGTAGTTCGCAGAGAGAGGGAAAGAAGGGAACTGCCTTGTAGTTTGTCAGTGTAGTAGATTTTTTACATGTGGATGTGAATGGGGTCATGACTTCTGTGCATCTCATGTCATGTGTGTAACAATTGAGGGGGAGTGTGCAAAATTTTATATAATTTTTATATATATATATATATATATATATATATATATATATATATATATATATATATATATACATATATATGTGTGTGTGTGTGTATGTGTGTGTGTATATATATATATATAGATATAGATATGTTATATTATATTTAAGGATTATTTGGGATCCAAACTGCTACATATTCTGCTAATAAGGGTTAGGATTATTGAGTAATTTATTTATTGCTAACAATACAAAACAATTATAGAAAATTCTCAAAGCTACAAAATTGATTATCACATGAATCTGTCATGAGTTTTCCTGGTAATGCGTTGGCCTTATCTGAATGTACTTATTTTTTTATGTATTTAAATTTATTTTATGTATTGGGGGTTAAAAAAAAGACACCATCAGCCCACAACAGAATTATATAAATTACAAACAAATCATATACAAGATGCAACACAGTAAGGATCAACAAAAATGATTAAATGCTCTAGTAAACATTTCAGAGAAATGATTGTATATTTCAAAGAATATACACATATACAGAGATAAAAAGTCAGTGCTTATCTTTTGGGTAGCAACATGTTCTATTAGGGAACTGACCTGGAGGTCTGTCCCCTTTGGCCATCAAAAAGAGTGAGAAAATTTTGATTTTTGTTTTAATTAGCAGTAAAACACTTGTTCTGATGCATCATGGTAGTATTCTAAATTTATTTAACTATATTTTCATAATATAACTTTTTTATTGTTATTTACCATTCTTATCTCTATTTTAAAGTATTTTTTATTAATTAATGTTAATTTTTTTTTTTATTATTTATTTTGGTTCCAAAATACTACATAGTATAGTAATAAGGGTTGGGATTTATTTAGTAATTTATTTGTTCCTATTACTACAAGTCTCTTGGTTATAGCAATCACCAAACTTGAGCCTGTTGGAATTATTTTTATGAGAGCAGGTATTAACTACTGTTTATTCAAGAAAACTTTGCTTTCAAGATTATTTGCAAATCAAAGCAAAATGGAATTAATGGATTGCATAAAACTGATTGGTATGATAAGTGGAATTGGCTGAGTCCAATTTCTTGCCTAGTCTGTTGCAATCCCTTTCACACTATTACTGTTCGATAGAGCATGAATCCATCTCTTCTCTCCACAGCTATGGGTTAAATAACTGGGTAGACTGGGCTCTCTATTCATGAGTAGCTGCCAGTTTAGCAGAAGAACTGATCTAAATTTCAGACTGAAGAGAAAACAACATAAAAACAAACCATTAGTTTTCCCAAAAGGACATGGCAATTCCCAGATAATAAAAAAGGAGTTCATAGAGATCTATTATTATTATAGTGCAGTACTAGATTGGCAGCTAGATCAAATCATTTTCACTGTTGAAACTGCTAGATGCATCCATAAGTTCTATTCTAATAGTTTCTTCTCTCGTAGTTCCCATTTCTGGAACTCTTTTCTGGTTTCTTGCTCTTCTATCCGCTATGATCTTTAAAAATTTAAATGCAACATCAATTGTCATCTTCTGTCTCCTTGAATCTGACTGTTTTTATTGCCCTCTCTCCTCAATAATGTTTTCTCAATTTCTTTCACACTTAGTAACCGCTTGCATCTTAGTGGCTTTATCACCTTGCTTGGGGTGAAATGTTGTTCAACATAGAAAAGGTCATTTTTGGACAAGATGGCAACTGGCTTGTGGGAAGAGCTTGTTATCCAAGAAGAGAACCTGCCAGGATTATTTATTGGTGGACATGATCTAAACAAAATATGCTACACAGAGAAAATTATATTGGTGACTGATTCAGTAGGAAAACAGAATTAACTATTCGACAATGTAAACAAAAACATTAATTGTAAGAAAACAGAATAGATAATTGTGAGCAAAAGGGACAGCTCAAAATATCACTTACACATCGGGATGTCAAAATTAAATAAGTGCAGAAATTCAACTCTTCTGAGCGGTGTTATAGCAGATGAAAGAAACTGTGACATAGAAAGACCAAATCACATAGATATAGTGAGAAATACTTTTCAAGAATTGAGTAAGATAGTAATGGATCAAAAATTAACACTAAAAGTAGCGAAAAGAGTGCTAGATTGCTATGCAATGTCTACCCAACTTTATGGTTGTGAAAAATTAACAGTTTCATCGGAAATGAAAAAAAAAGATTTCAGGCAAAACAAAGTTTTGATACTACCAATAAAATTTGAGAATACTGTAGAAAATAAGAACAAGGGAGTTTAAAAATGAATAGGTGACTATCAGAGACAGCTGAAATTTTTTTAACATGTAATGAGAAAGGAAGGCTTAGAAAATTTAACACCCACAAAGTACATTGTAGGCAAGAGAAATACAGAAAAGCAAACTACTAGACAATTTTCTTTTTATCCATGCAGTGAATATTGCTGTCATATCTCGTCTAATGTTCCAGCTATATATCTCAAGATTCTCAACAAAATCCAAAGAAGCACCTGCAATCTTATCACACCTGACCTGGAATCTCGACTTCAGTCACTTCCCCATCACTGTGATGTGGCTTCCCTCTGTCTTTTCTACAAATATTTTCATACTCACTGTTCTCATGAGCTCTCCTTAGTATCTCAACCACATGAATTTAATGATTCAAAGAGCTTTTCTTACTATAAGTAGAAAGGTCAAGAATAACATGGACAGGGCATATGAAAAATGAGGAAGTCTTATTTTCCACCAGGTGATCTTAAACATTTGACCAAGAATATATACGAGGATGAGCTGAAAAGTTCCTAGGCTGACTATGAAGGAGTGATGCTAGAGCTGTGAAATCTTGCAGGCATTAACTTGAACTCTTCTTATTAATAATTGATAACTCACTGTTCAAAGAAAACTTCAAAAGTAACTAATAGCAACTTCTCTTGAAAATGGGCAAAATTTGACATTGTGGTGTTATCAAGTACCTGCAGAAAAAACAACATTCATGCTGACATGGTTGTTACATTAGGGGATGATACTTAAGCCTTATCAACAGAGCAAAAGTGGGCAGCTGAATCTAGGAGGGAAAGGAAGAGCCTTAAAGTTGACACACAGTCTGAATTTTCTGTGGCTGCCACAATCAAGGAAATGTTGATCATATTAACCACATGGGGATTGACTATAAATCAAATAGCCAATGAAAGAGTTGAGAATATTCTGTACCATGAACTTGGCATGTTGAAGGTTTCTGGTCGGTGTGTGCCAAGTCTTCATATGCCTGATCAAAAAGAATATCAGGCTGATCACATCACAAGAAAATCTGACATTGTTTGAGGTAAATCCAGCTGGTTTCCTTGAACATTTTTCAGGATGATTACTGGGATCACCACTTTGAACCAGGGTCAATACATGCAGTGGAAAAACCCTACTCCACTGCTTCAAAGAAGGCCATGGTCACTTTATCTGCAGGGAAGATTTTGGCTTTAGATTTTTGGGCTGAAAAAGGCAATGTGTTTATTGACACCATCAATACTGTGCCAACTTATTATTATTAGGGGATAATGCTCCAGTTTTATCATCAGTGCAAAAGTGGGTAGCTGAATCTAGGAGGAGAAGGAAGAGCCTTGAAGTTGACCAAGGTCTGAACATCCAGCAGTTGCCACTACTGAAGAAAACATTGATTGTGTTCCCCATATGGATGACAGGCAATTGACTATAAATCAAATAGCCAATGGCATTAGCATACCTCATGAGAGAGTTGAGAATATTCTACACAATGAACTTGGAATGAAAAAGGTTTCTGCTTAGTGTGTGCCATGTCTTCTGATATTTGATCAAAAGTGCATCAGGCTGATCACATCATGGGAAAATCTGACATGGTTTGAGGCAGATCCAGATAGTTTCTTTAAATGTTTCTTAACCCAAGATGAGTGTTCATCACTTTGAAACAGAGACAAGGAGATATTACATGCAGTAGAAATACTCCTCTTCACCTGCTCCAAAGGCCAAGGTTGTTTGATCTGCAGAGAAGGCGATAGCCTCAGTTTTTGGGGGATGCAAAAAGCATTGTGTTTATTGACTGTTTTCAAATAGCCACACCATCAATGGAGAGTACTATGCCATCTTGCTTAAGCAGTTAGAAAAGGCTATCAAGACCAAATGTCCAGGAAAATTGATGGAAGGGGTTTTGTTTCATCAAGACAATGCTCCAGCACACAAGTCTGTTGTGGACCCGATAGCGTTGCAGCACTGGTTTACGAAAAGATGACCTTGTGCCAGACACTACACACTACTACCGAATCCACAAACAAAGTAAAAATAAATAGGCAGGAGGAATGACAAAGATAAGCCTGGTCAAGAGAACAAATGTAAAATTTTATTAGGGTTTAACAAGTAAATTGTCTTCTGTGAAGACCTTCAGTAAATGTACTGGAAATATAGTTGAAAAAAAGGTAGATAAAGTTCTGCACCAAAATTTAAATTCAAGATGGCCAAGGCGGGAAAAGTTCCTCAGGAAGAAAGTCAGTTGTAATGCATAATAAACATATTGCAAGGAAAAAATACTCACTGCGAGAGTTTATAATTGTGAGTGTATGTAATTCTTTTTTAGGTAACAGGTTCTGAAAGTACAGAGTTCGAAGAATGTGAAAAATGCTTTGTTCTTCAAGTTGGAAATTTCACCAATCTCTGATCTAGGATGTTCGCCGTTTCGAACAAGATGTTCGTATCAAGACGAGAAATAAATCATCGAAGAGGTGACGAAGTTCGTCAGAAAATTCACAGCATGACGAGAAATAAGTCATCAAAGGATAATGGAATGACAGTGTCTTAGGTGCTAAAGTTGCACGCGTCAAGCTAGGTGGGACAAAGCAATATTTGCTGGTAAGAAGGGACAAAGCAATATTTGCTAGAAGGCATCTCTGTCGAAATATATGGTTGAACGACGAGAGATGGATGAGTCGTCTTATCTCTTCCACGTACTGGCGGCGACTGAATTCAAGGAAAAAGTTTGTCCGTGACGTCAGAGCGAAATGGCACGAAAAATGAACAGCCTCCTCCTTTCGGCTAAAAACAACGGTTTACTGCTATTACTAGACAAAAGTGAAAGGAAGGGGGTGAAAACTTGCGCGCACATCAGATGAAAGTGTAAACACTGTGTCCTGTTCGACAAGTCCTTGGTTTCATTGGCTGCTGTACATGACTGCAGCTTTGAGCTGGTTAATCACCCTTCCTATTCTGCGGAATTGGCCCCATTTGGCTATCATCTGTTTCCAAACATGGAAAAAACAACAACACTTGGCTGGGAACCAGTATCACAGTGATGATGTCATGGCTACTGTTGATGACTTTTTTGACTAACAGGATGAAAGCGTCTTCACCAATGACATCCATGCACTACAACACCGATGGAAGAGGTGTGTGAACCACGAGAGGGAAAATATTGAAAAATAAATCTCATTTGGTCACATTCCATGAGAGCTTCATGTTCAGCCAACCCTAATATAACAAGAATAAATACACATTTGTTCCTTACTGCTGAATGCAACTGTCTGCTATTTTATATATGGATTAAAAGAAGTATTACATTTATTATTAATGGATAGTTAATTTGCATTGAGAAAAAAGAAAAAACATGTTAATAAAAAGTAAAGATTCTACTGATCAAAACTGTTAAAATCAAAGAATTAAGAAAGAGTTAAAGAAAAAAGTGTTAAGTAAACCCAGAGTATATGAACAGACTAACGTTTTTTGATTAACAGAATGGGTGGGTGGGGATAACCTGAGGAGAATATAAGTTTAAGAAAGGCCTGATGCACCAAAATCAATTTTGCTCTTCCAGACTAAGAATTGTGTAGCCCGACACCCCCATCAAATTCCCAAGAAATCTGATGAAAGAGGTCTTGTTTCATCAGGACAATGCTCACAAGCATACAAGTCCTTGATTTCAATGGCTGCTCTTTAATCATCCTCCCTATTCTTCATCTTTTTTTTTTTTAAGCGTATCACCCCAAGCAAGGCCGGTGGCCACTATCACGCATGGGGTTACAGAAGGGTTGGAGGAAGAGCAGATAGGAGTGGTAAAGGAAGGGATGTGGAGAAAGAGAAGGACGGAGAGTCGATCGAGGCAGGGGGGGGGGGTTACGGAAGATATAGAGCGAGAGCAGATAGGAATGAAAGATGTCAGGAAGTGGATAGATCAAGGTAATTGGAGATGACGATTGATGCTACACTTAAACCGTTGGAGATTGTATTTGTCAGGGAAACAGTAGTAGGGAAGGGAGTTCCATAGGCGAGATGTGCGAGACATGAAGCTATTGGAGTAGAAAAGACGTCTACATCTAACAGTTTCAACGGTGAAGGGGTGGGAACGGGATGCCAGCCTCGTAGGACGCTTAAATCCACGAGGCTTAGGGACAAGCGAAAGCAACTCCTCAGAGCAATTACCGTGGAAGTACTTGTAGAAAAGGCAGAGCGATGCAACATCGCGTCTGTGAGAGAGCGACTGCAGACGAGATGACAGATCAGGGCCAATCTGATTATCATCTGTTCCCCAAAATGAAAAAATACTTGACTGGGAGCCAGTATTGCAGTGAGGGTGATGTCATATCTGCTGTTGATGACCTTTTGACCAACAGACTGAAAGCTTTGTCACCAATGCGATCAAAGCACTGTAACACCAAGTGAAGAAATGCGTGCACTATGGATGAAGCATGTAAGCAACAAGGAAGGTTTAAGGAAAATGGAAATAAAAATGATGCTTCTACTTACAATCAGAGAGAGAGAGACAGTTAAAATTCCTGGAACACATAATGAGAAAAAGGGGTCTAGAGAATTTGACACTCACAGGGTATACTGAAGATAAGTTTTAAGGAAAATGGAAATAAAAATGATGCTTCTACTTACAATCAGAGAGAGAGACAGTTAAAATTCCTGGAAGACATAATGAGAAAAGGGGGTCTAGAGAATTTGACACTCACAGGGTATACTGAAGATAAGAGGAGCAGGGAGAAACAGCAAGTAACTTATCGAACAAGCTTGTGTAAATGTATAGAAGAACAAGGATTGGGAGAGATAATAAGGAGATAAACATTACTGCAAAGGATAGGAAGTTGTGGAGAGCCATGATTGCCAATGTTCTAAAGAGACAAGGCACAGAAAAGAACAAGTAAAGATTTTTTTAAATGCTGGAAATTTTTGCATCAACTTGATGTGCATGTTCGTGTGTGTTCTGCTCAGCAGACGGTTATGTAAATTTGATCTGTCATCGTTTCCTGTACTGATTCCTGATTCTTGAATAAAAAGATGAAGGTGATGGCAAGTTAGAAGTTAGTCTTTCAAACAAGGAGTTAAACAGCTTCAAAATAAAATGCTAAGTTTTAGACACTGACAAACTCAATCATTGATCTCAAAAGAAAATTAACTTAGAAAAAAAAGAAGATTAATCTTAAAATGTTCTTTCTCATTAAACAACAGGCATATCTAAGCATTCATTTAAAGTAACTTGTACCATTCGCTCAGACAACGAACGTGTAATGTAATGTTACCTGCTTTTTTTAAAAAGATTTTCACATCATTGTCTTCACCATTTTTAACTAATTTCCACCAAGGCAACCATTTCTTCAGTCTCTTTCCTCTCCCCCTGAAATCCTAATATTATATGATCTATCGGAGTAATCACTATAATCTTTAGTAATTACGGGGTACACGTCTATTGTTGCCATTGGGGGATAGGATTCTCTCTAATGTTAGTGAGTGTAAAGGAAGATCATTCTTCACCTTCAGACATAAATCTTTTCTTTCTTTTCCTTTTCCTATAATTCCCTCCCTCACTCTCTCTCTCTCTCTATCTTTATTTCTCGTTCTTGACTTTTCTTGCTTTTTTTTGTTCATGCTTAAATTGTTCTCATTTCCTCCAACTCTTTTTTGCTACAACTTGCACCTCTCTCTCTCTCTTTCTCTCTCTCTCTCTCTCATTCTCTTTACTTTTACTTGCTTTATTTTGTTAATTCTTAAATTGTTTTATACCCACAACCTTTTCTTTGCTATTACATTGCATCTCTCTCTCTCTCTCTCTCTCTTTCTCTCTGTTTCTGTCTGTCTGTCTCTCTCTCTCTTTGAGACTGTGCATTTCTTGCATGTCTTATTCTTAATTAATCCTGGCTTTCTTTTTTCATGCCTTTTCTTTCTTTCTTTCTTTCTTTCTTTCTTTCTTTCTTTCTTTCTTTCTTTCCCATTATTTTATTATTTCTTTTATTTCCTTTACTTTCTTTTTCCTTATTTCTCTTTTGTCTTTTTCCTTTTTCTTTTTTCTTTCTTTCTTTCTTTCTTTCTTTCCCATTATTTTATTATTTCTTTTATTTCCTTTACTTTCTTTTTCCTTATTTCTCTTTTGTCTTTTTCCTTTTTCTTTTTTCTTTCTTTCTTTCTTTCTTTTTTCTTTCTTTCTTTCTTTCCCATTATTTTATTATTTCTTTTATTTCCTTTACTTTCTTTTTCCTTATTTCTCTTTTGTCTTTTTTCCTTTTTCTTTTTCTTTCTTTCTTTCTTTCTTTTTTCTTTCTTTCTTTCTTTCTTTCTTTCTTTCCCATTATTTTATTATTTCTTTTATTTCCTTTACTTTCTTTTTCCTTATTTCTCTTTTGTCTTTTTTCCTTTTTCTTTTTCTTTCTTTCTTTCTTTCTTTCTTTCTTTCTTTTTTCTTTCTTTCTTTCTTTCTTTCTTTCCCATTATTTTATTATTTCTTTTATTTCCTTTACTTTCTTTTTCCTTATTTCTCTTTTGTCGTTTTTCCTTTTTCTTTCTTTCTTACTTTCTTTCTTTCTTTCTTTCTTTTGCTGTCATTATCTTATTCATTTATTTCCTTTTTTCTTTTTTATCTATTTTTTTTATCTTTCTTTGTTTTATTTTTCCTTTTCTATTTTCTCTTTCTTTTCATTCTTCCAAATCTTTTTTCTTTCAGTTCCTTTGTTTCCTTTTCTTTTCTATCGCTTTTTACCTTCTTACTTTAGGTTTTTCTAATACATTTTTTTTTGCTTACATCTTTATATTTTTCTTCCTTTCTTCCTTTGTCTCCTTTCTTTAATCTTTCTCCTTTTTCAGTTTTTCCTGTTATATTATCTTCATTTTAATTCTTTCTTTATTTTCAGCTTCTTTTTCTCTTTCCTATTCTTATTGCCCTTTCTTTTTCCTCACCTCTTTTCTTTTTTCATTTTCTGTTCATCTTTCCTTTTATTTAGTTCCAGTTTGTTATTTTGACTTTGGGATCTGTCATATTTTTATCTTTTTTTCACCACTTTCATCCAAATTGTTTCTTCCTTTCTATCTTTTTCATTTTCTCTCTCACTTTTTCTTCCTCTTTTTTCTTTCTCTTATTCTTATTTCTTCCATGCTTTTTCTTATTATTTTCCTTTTCTCATTTTTCTGTTCTCTCACTTTTCTTTCTCTCTCCTTCTTTCTCTCTGTTTCCATTCCCTCATTCTTCTTTCTTTCACTCTTTCTTTGTCCCATTTTACTTTCTCTCTTTCTTATTTCTCCAATTCTTTCTTTCTCTCTTTTTACTTTCTCTCATTCTCCTTTCTCTCATACTTACTTTCTCTTTTGGCTTTCTTTCATTCTCCATTCTCTCACTCTTCCTTTTTCTTTTCTCTCATTCTTTTTCAGTTTATTCATCCTTTCTCTCTTTTTTCTCTCTTTTTCCTTTTTTCTCATTATTCTTTCTCTCGTTATTTCTTTCTCTCTATTTCTTTTCTCTGATTCTTCTTCTTCTCACTCTTTCTTTGCCCCATTTTTATTTCTTATTTCTCTGTTTCTTTCTTTCTCTCTTTCTTGCTTTCTCATTTGCTTTTCTTTCATTCTCCATTCCTTCACTCTTGCTTTTTCTCTTCTCTCATTCTTTGTCATTTCACTGTTTTTTCTCTCTGTTTCCTTTTTCTTATTATTCTTTCCCTATTTCTTTCTCCCACTTTCCTTCCTTTCAATCTTCCTCTAATTCTTCCTTTTATTCTTTTTCTTTTTCTCATCTCTCCTTTCTCTTATTCTTTTTCTCTTTTTCTGCATTCTTTTCTTTTTCTCTCCATCATTTTTCCCTTCTTGTTGGCTCTCTCATTAATATTCTACACTTTTCTGTATTTTCCGTTTTGTAATCTCAAAATCATTTTAAATTGCCATTAAATCTCATAAGCAAAAAAAAAAAAAAAAAAGTAATTACATTTTTTTTGCCTTTTCTGCAGATCAAGGAATGTTGCAATTAATACATTACTTATCTTCCTTCCAGCATGACAAAATTTAAATTTTAAATCCTGTCACTACGGAATGTGAGTTTGATAAACAGAGAATCTTGGAAAATATTCACAGGAAAATTTTTTTTTTCATTTTTTCATCAGAACTTATTTTTTTATTCCTGTTCTCAAAATTCTCTGTAAATCTTCACTAATTTTTTTATGGATATAAACAAATAAAAAGAAAAGACACAATAAAAACTACTTTGGTAGTTTTATTTATTCATTTTAATTTTGATTTTCTTTTAATTTTTTTTTTTTTTTTCATCAAGATATCTTACAAAAAATTCAAGTATAATTATTTTGTAATAACGTAAGTATTATCCAACATTATGTCATGATCTTAACAGATTGATTATGAATGCTAGAAATAGGATTTACAATAAAATGATCATATGACTAATTACTTTTCTCTTATGTATAGTGTAATGGTGAAATCATTTTGCATTCTTTTTTGAAGATGGTAATGGGTCCTTATATATGGTGGTAAAAGATGAACAATCTCCTCACAGATGAAGAAGAGACATTAGGCAATAGAAATGTGCTTCTACAGAAGCATGGTGAGAATACATGGACTGAAAGTTTTAAGGAAAATGGAAACAAAAAGGATACATATACTTAGAATCAGAAAGAGGGTGTTGAAATTTCTAGGACATAATGAGGAAAGAGGGCTTGGAGAAATTGACACTCACAAGACATATTGAAAGCAAGAGGAACAGAGGAAAGTAAAGAATATCTCCAGTTGCCTTGATCTATCCACTTCCCTTCTCCACATCCTTTCATCTTTCATTTCTATCTGCTCTTGCTCCAAATCTTCTGTAACCACCTTGCCTTGATCGACCCACTGTCTTTCTCTTTCTCCACATCCTCTCCTTTACCACTCCTATCTGCTCTTCCTCCAACCCTTCTATAACCCCATGCGTGATAGTGACCTCCAGCCTTGCTTGGGGTGATACGCTTAAAAAAAAAAAAAAAAAAACCTAACAAGCTTGCATAAATGGTTAGCAGAACAAAGCAAAAAGACAAACATTGCTAAAAACTACAAATTACAACAGGAAATTGTGGAGAGCTATGATTGCCTACAACCTGAAGGGACACAGCATATAGAAGAAGAAGAAGAAGAAGAAGAAGAAGAAGAAGAAGAAGAAGAAGAAGAAGAAGAAGAAGAAGGTGATGCACACAGAGTGATTTGAAAGCAATATGACTGAATATTTTTATAATGCAAAATAGGTAATAAATATAACCTATGATTTCAACTGACAATATTGAAAACGTAACTATGGAAACTAAAGCAACAACCAGAAATTAACTGCCTCAGATTGGACCACTACCAATTTTCAACAGTGGGTTTATCTTAAGGAAGGAGTCTGCTTAAATGAGCCCCAAACACTTCTGGAATTGAAAAGTAATTTAACCATTTAAAGAAATTAATTCATTGAAGCCAGATACATTATGAGCTACTATAGAACTGCCAAGAAAGGTTCAAATACAGTAATCTGAAATTGGAAGCCATTTGCAAAAAAAAATTATGTCTGAAATTAGAAAGTGACTTCTGCACCACCCTATATAAGTAATGAACTTTATTTAAGAAACTATATGAAATAAACACAACAAATTAGAAAAATCTTATTTCAATTAATCATATTACTTAGAAGGAATTACTTCACTACTTACATAAATGTAAAAACACTTTTCACTTGGCAATATTATAAGTGACAGATGGCTATAAAAAGGCACAGGTAAAAATTTAAATTTAAATAATGCACTGACTATTGTTTGTATCATGTGGCAATAATTGTAAATAAAATGATGCTCTAAAATAAGTAACCAAGTAATCATTTTAAGTTCTTTAAATATCAATATTGAAAACGTAACAAAAGAAATAGATTGTAAGTCATGGAGTCAGCAATCTGAGTTCAAATTCTGGCCTAGACTATTAGGTTCATTTTCACACAAATGGTAAAGATATGAATCAGTCTCCTCTCCCCTGAGCTATGGGTTAAATAGCATGACAGATTGGGCTCTCTAGCATTATATTGGAACTAATCTAAGACAGGAAATTCTCTGAATTCAAATCTATGGAGAAGGCAATGGAAAACTATCTATCAAAGAATAAGTGATTAAACCTTACTTTACAAATTTTAGTCCAAAAAGGCCAAAAACCTTTTACACTGCATTTATTCAACCAGTACTCAGAATATGGGGCTGTTATCTGGAGCCCAAACTGCAAAATATATATATACTTATTACAACCTGCCTATGATAGGTGCCTCAGCCTAGATACAGGTGAAATCAAGCTACCATCCTTTCCAAAAGATAACGAAAGCATTACAGAAGAGAAAAATTTCATTAGAAACAAAAGAAAGAGTAACTGAAATGTTTTGTAATAGTAGGCCTTCTATATGGCAGTGAATGCTGGTCAATCTCCTCATAAATGAAGAAGAGACTTGAAGAAACAGAAATGTGGTTCTACAGAAGGATGCTGAGGATATCATGGACTGAACATGTGAGCAACAACAAAGTTTTAAAAAAAATGGAAACAAATGAAACTTATACTAAACATGAGGAAGGGATATTTTAAATTTCTAGGGCGCATAATGAGGAAAGAAGGCTTAGAACATGATACTCACAGGACAGATTGAAGACAAGAGAGGAAACAATGAGCAACCTATCTAGCAAGCTTAAATAAATGGATAGTGGAACAAGGTTTATGAGCAATAACAAAAAGACAAAATTTATTAAGAGCTACAAAAGATACAAAATTGTAGAGAGCCATGATCGGCAACACCCTGAAGGAATCTAGCGCAGAGAATAAAAAGAAGAGAAGCGAAGATGGCGAATGATTCATTTATAGCAATTCAAATGTATACATTGGTTTCACTATAACATTGTCCCACTGTTTAACATGGCACATATCTCACAATAATCTCTATTAAAATGCAGTGCATCAAACAATACAAAGTAAAACCACAGCACAAAATTAGAAACATGCTTAAAGGCAACACGGCAAAAAGTGACTGCAAATGCTCGAGGTATTGAGCATAAAATCAAACAGCTAAAAATAAAAAAAATTACATCAAATCTCAGATACAACATTTTATATATATATATATATATATATATATATATATATATATATATATATATATATATAATTATTTATTTAAATATTATAACATAAATATGTTATAAAATCACTACAAAAATAGCCATTTTGCCTCAACACCGCCGGCGCCCTAATAAGTGATGATGCTGAATGTAGGTTCTAAATTCAGCATCATCACTTTGTAGGGCGCTGGAGGTGTTGAGGCAAAATGGCTATTTTTGTAGTGATTTTATAACATATTTATGTTATAATATTTAAATAAATGATTATATCTGCTCTACTCTGTATTGAGCACTCTTTTAAGAATAATAATTGTTGGTTATTGGAATTTATTCCGTATATACGAATCCTATACTTGGGTATATATATATATATATATATATATATATATATATATATATATATATATATATATATATATAAGGGAGAGGTTACAGTTGTTTCAGTGAGATTTTAAAGAGAAAAAAGGAGCCACAAATGTTTTTGGTTATAATGTGGATATTTTAAAATAAAAATTATGGTTTCCATATTTTTTGCTACACGTATTTCAGTCTTGTGACCTTCATAAGGTGAAGAATGGTGATTTCTACATATTGTTTAAAGGAATTACGTTTATCCTTATGTTTTCTTATGTTTAAACATTGTCTTTTGGGTGTAGTAGTAATCAAAATTCTTCTTGGACTACTTGACCACAAAGAATGTCACAGTCAAGTAAGGCTCTATTTTCCCTTTTTACGGAAAGCAGATTCTCCTTAGATTTTTTTTTCTCAAAATCCCATATCTTCTCAGTTTCATATCCAAAATGTAAACAAAGTAATTTTTTAAGAATTAATGAATCAATTTTCAATCCAACACTTTCAAAACTGCTCCTAGGGGACGTTTTCTGGCACTATAAATACTCTGTTGTAATTATTCGCACACTCTCTCTTCTTACTTTTCTGATTATACAACAACATGTAAATCTCTTGCGGAAGATCGTGTTTTCCCTTTTTGGAAAATGCATGAACAATACATACACACACATGTACGTACACACATTCACTCACTTCACATACTTTGGACCAAAAAGTTTCCACATTCATTTCTTTCACACATTATTGTTTTTGTCACTTGTAACCCTTTTGTTGTTAATATATTATCATATGTTTGTACATATTAATTAAGAAATCTTCATTTATTGGTATCTGACCTTCACTTCCTTCCTATAGAAAACTACAGATGATACTGTCCATGATAAATAAGACAAATTGGATATCATAGTTAATAGCATTTCCCTGGATGTCTGCGACCATATTGCCGAGCATGCATCTGCTGTAAATTTCCTCGAAGAATTATAACATGTTTTAGCACCACACGGACAAAGACAAGAAGATGAATATATTGATGACTATTTTCCGGGCTTACAATTACTAGCTAAAGAATGCAGTTAATGCTGCTCAAAACCAAAGACAACTGCGTTAGAGACACGTTCATTACCGGCTTGTGCTTTAATTCCATTCGACAATGAGTTTTAGGAAACAAAGTCCTTAATCTACACATGGCGATTAATCAAACAAGAGCTCTATACCTAGCACAGAAAAACTCTGTATCGTATTCACATCCGCTCTCACCAACTGTGGAAGCCATAGCATCAGAAAACAAAGATTCATTTGTCGGCGATGCTTTGTGCCTTAACAAGCGCTAAATATTATTTTTCTGGTCACGTCACACTCATAAAGTGTGCCCAGTCAAAGAGGCCACGTGCCACAAATGACAGTTACTTAGCTGATGTTACTTTCAGTATCCCATCTCCAGACTTTGACGGCTTATACTTTTTTTTATATGTACTTTTCATTGGTGCAGGGTTTTTTTTTTATAATGTGTGTGTGCGTTTGTATGTGTATATTCATGTGCATGCACCCTGTATATTTATGTATCTCTCTCTCTCTCTCTC
>OZ038499.1:61886305-62091305 GCA_964036315.1 Acanthosepion esculentum | reverse complement strand
GAGAGAGAGAGAGAGGCACGGTTGAGTAATGGATAACGGCTTGGACTGAGGAATTGGAAAGCCGAGTTCAAATTTCAGTCGAATCCATTACATTCACTTACGTGCTAATACCCTTGGGAAAGGTGTGAATCCTCTTCTCCCTCCAACTATGGGTAAATAGCAGGACAGACTGGGTTCTCTAACCTTGGATGGCGACTGGTCTAGGAGAAGGACAACTCTGAATTCAAAACCTGCAGAGGGTCGTTTGGGGACCTTGTGGCATTCGCTGCACCAGGTCCCTGTATTCGTCACTCCAAAAAGTGTGGATGGCCCTGCACAAAGCCTTCACCATTATAATCAAATCTCATGTGTCGTGTCAGGCTTTCAGTTTCTAGGAACTGATCTGCCTGACCCTCATACGTCAAATTCGATGGGAGAGTCGATCATATATATATATATATATATATATATATATATACAGGATATGCATGACTGTGAGGTTAGTATTCTGACCATATACCCAGGTTCAAATCACACCATTGTTAATTTTTCAAGAGGGCATGATCCCTGCCAATAGTAATCAATTTTGGAAAAGATGTGAAAACCATACCATAGTTGACCAAATCATTGTTAGTGAAACTGGGTAGATAGAACTGTTCCTATGGATGTCATGCATGATTTTATAGACTGGCACTACATAATCCCAAATGAAGAGCTTTAGCAAATCACAAAAATCATATTGCTTAAATATCTAACAGCAACAAAAACAAAAATGAGTAGCACATTATGGGAAAATAATTATATTATGAAGATGTTAACTTTCCACTTTGCTAAAGACAAAAGTTTGGGGAGGAAAATCCCATTAGAGAGTGCAATAACAATTAGTCGGCATTAGAAGTCTATTATCCTGAAAAAATGTTTTATGAAAAAGGTTTTGTGAAATTCAGCTAACTGTTCAATCAATGAATCTGAATGTTTTCTGTGTAGAAACAGCTAATTTTATCATTACCATTACAAGAGGACTGCATTATAAATGATTTTCTATTAAAAAAAATCCATGAAAATGGTTTACAATAATAATGCATTGTAAATTTTAGTATAGGAATGCATTAGAAATTATTTCAGTATAAGAATGCATTGTAAACAGTTTTACTATGAGAATGCATTTTAAATAGTTTTAGCATAAGAATGCATTGTAAAATGCATTTTAGTATAGGAATACATTAGAATTATTTCAGTATAAGAATGCATTGTAAATGATTTTACTATAAGAATGCATTGTAAATGGTTTTACTATAAGAATGCATTTTAATTGATTTTACTATAAGAATGCATTGTAAATGTTTTTAATATAAGAATGCATTGGAAATGGATTTAGTATAAGAATGCATTGGAAATGGTTTTTAGTATAAGAATGCATTGGAAATGGTTTTACTACAAGAATGCATTGTAATTGATTTTACTATAAGAATGCATTGTGAATGATTTTACTATAAGAATGCAATGTAAATAGTTTTAGTATAAGAATGCATTACTACAGTTACATGATTTTACTACAGGAATTTGAAATAGCTATAACATTTGACTTGATAAGTTTAGTTAACTGTTCAGTCAATGAATGCTCAATGTTTCAGGAATGAAATTCACCATTGTCATTACTATTATTTAGCCTCAACATCACTAAAAATCTCACAGACCCCTTCATGGCATCTATCCTGTCCAATAGAAGTCACATCATTCTTCAGGTCAATGCATACTGCTGCTGTGCAAGTAGTTCAATAATGATCTCAGCAACATGAAAAATAATTCACTGTATTGCCTTGAACACCAAACTACAGATCTCAAACCTATTGAGCACTTCCTAGACTATGTTCTGCACATATACATGCACAGATGTGACAAGATAGGGCTCTGATCATTTCATCATTCCATACCACATCCCAAATTAATCTAGTAATAGAAAACAGTGCTCCAGTTTCCCTCTTGAGAGCAGTGTATCGATGATGAGGTGGTATATACTGATCACGTAGGTAAAGCAACTTCCTCTACCAAATGTTCCAAGAAATAGGACACAAGATAAACCTTTCCAAGAGAAACTATGATCTGGAATTGGAATGAAAGCAGTGATGGCACCTACCCTGACTCCATTATAAACCTTCAGGATGTGGAATTAGTAAATATTTCAAACACATGCATGGATCAGTTATAACAAATTTAGTATAGGAAATAAGGAAATTGAACTTATAATAGGTTGTGCTAAGGATAATTTTGCCCAACACCAAAACCAAAACTTGAAACTAAAAACTTGAATTATGTTCTTCAATAGTCTCATCAGATCAATACTTTCATATGAATATCATGAATGACACCAAACTCATTCAGAAATATCTAAACTGTCAGTTGCATACAACTGTTTTCGAAAATCAGTGGTTAAAAATTGCTTTGACTGAATGAAGTCTGTAGGCCTTAGTGAGGACTATACTTCTTCAAAGCTTGTGGACTAGTGCTACAGAATCACAGAATTGCAAGCAAAGATCTGCAACATGTTTAGTGCATGATATTCTCAACATCATTCTGTAGGAAAATTTGAATTAAAAATAAATAACACAAATGAAATATGATGGACATGACAATGCTGGAACTCCTGAGAGCCACCGCCAACCGATCAACCTGGAAGAGTTTGTCTGTTACTTCTGCAACTAGGTGAATCCGACGATTCACATAAGTGAAGGGACTGATGATTATGATGATGATGAAGGTTATGATGATGATGATGATGATGATGATGATGATGATGATGATGATGATGATGATGATGATGATCATCATCATCATCATCATCATCATCATCATCATCATCATCATCATCATCATCATCATCATCATCATCGTGACTGTTGGTGATATTTTTATATTGAAGCAAACAAGTTTGTACCAAATTGTTTAGTTATTCTTAATTTCTTGTCTTTACAGGCGGTAACCTTCCCAAATTTCTATCTGAATGTAAGCCTTCTCAGCTTATCTGTAGCATGTAGACTGAGAAACAACTCAAGCTCTTCCCTTTTCCGATAGCTGTTCCGAGCCTTTCCATGATCATCTTCTATTTTTTCTTCTCTCATTCTTTTGTTGAACGGTTTTGCGTAATTCTGCATTTTCATCTCCAAGGTTTCACATTTCTCTTCTTTTTAATCCTTTTGTAATTAATGCACCCACATTCACACTCATATACATATGGAGGACTCTCTCATAGTTTTTTGATATATGAGGGTTCAGGAGCACAGGTTTTAGGGCCGAACAGACTACCCACACATATTATTTGATTATAGTGTTGATGGCTTGTACAGAACCAAGCTCACTTTTTGGAAGAACTGAATACAGAGAAATGATCCACAACATGCCACAAGATGAGAAAATGAGCCACCTCAGGTTTTTTAATTCAGAGTTGTCCTTCTCTTAGGGTGGTTGCAACCGAAGGCTATATTTTATATCAAGCTCTATTTTATTACTACCACGTGCACACATATATATTTTTTTCATGAATTACATCA
The DNA here is from genome assembly GCA_964036315.1 of Acanthosepion esculentum. Lineage (NCBI taxonomy): Eukaryota > Metazoa > Mollusca > Cephalopoda > Sepiida > Sepiidae > Acanthosepion > Acanthosepion esculentum. Next base: position 62,087,778 of record OZ038499.1, on the reverse strand, counting down.
GTTTAATGCTCTGGCATATATTGTCAGTGATGTTTTTAATCAGGGATCATTATGGGTTTACGTTCTTTCAACATCATACCGCCTCTCTATGGTGACCCAGTCAATACTGAACAGATATAGACTTGTGTGCCATCCATCAGCTACAATTGTTCTCATAATAAACCTAACACTCTACGACTCCTCTGGCCTTTTATAAACCAATCACAAACCATTTCCGTCTCACCAGATTGTACCCTATTCGATAAAAAAGGAAACAAACACAGTATCCTTTTTGCTCTTATAGAAGATATGGCGACACTCGATTTGAAATGGTAAATGATGATCTTTCGTTTCACTCACTGCGATATACATGCACATATAAATATAAAATAGACTCCAACCAATGATAATTTCTCTTGTCCTGTTTTCATTTATGCTAATCATTCATTCAATCAACACTAAAAAAGACACCTTTCCCATGTGTCTCTGGTGTGAAAAAAACAAACCTTGGGGAGAAGGAAAACAAGAGCTAGATCTTAGCAAAAGATTACCAGTAGGTATCACTAATAGCAATAATATTTCTGAAGCAGGCATTTATAAAATAAATTGCCAAGACTGTTCCTCCCAATATATTAGAGAAACAAGTAGAAATTTAAAAATCGCATCTATGAGCACAAAAGAGACCTCACAAAAAACAACTTAACTAATGCACTAGTCATACACAGAAATAAATTCCACCACAATTTTGATTTTAAAAATGCTACACTCATAAAAAAGAAAATAACTCACTCAGAAGGAAAATCCTTGAAATTGCCGCCATTGAATATTATCCAAATATTAATCTACGCCCAGGCTTTTTCCCTATTTCACCTTTGCTAACAGAATTACTACTCTCACAAGCAAACGTACACAACTGTATCAAGAATTCAAAAGAAAATGGTTGAATCCATCAACACAACAATAAAAACAATATTTCCACATGTGACAGTACTTGACATAATTTTCAGTTGACAATATGAATATAATAGTGTTTTCTAAATTCTTCCAGTTGCTAAGGACATTTTGTTTTGTTATTATTAGTTACTTTGTTTTAATAAATTCATTTCATTGTAAAAAAGGTTAAGAATCACTGGTCCAGATAATTGGAAATCTTATTTTAAAAATTTACTTTTCAAATACAGATTCTTGATTCCTGTCAAAAGGTATATTTTCTTTAATAAGACTTTTGATAATCTAGATGTTAAATTCACCTTTTGTAAATCAACAGAGATGTCTAATCAAACACATACACTTAGTAAAATAATCTTTATAGCAGTAAGATATATAAATATATTCTTTAAATTTTGCTATATTTACTGGGGAAGAGTGCTTAATATCAAAGAAGAGCATCTATTGTTATAAATATTATTTTAGTGGGTATATATGTTTGAGGAGACATCTCCATATTGTTTTGAATTGGGAAAATAGAATTAACCAGCTTAGCTCAGCAGAAATCTCATTGAAGAAAATGTGCCTCTTGGCAGGGATCAAACCTGCATTCCTTTCATCTGTAAAACCACTGGCTGTCTTTACGATTCAGCCATGGAGGTTCTTACAGCAAAGAGATAATTCCCAGAGGCACATTTGGATAGCAAAAGTTGCCTTCCAAAAGTTAAGCAAAGTATTAAGAAAGAGCAAAATCTTGTTAGAAACAAAGAAAAGAGTACTGAACGGTTTTGTAATATCCATCCCCCTATATGGCAGTGAATGCTGGACAGAAGAAGAAAAGATGGTAACAGAAAAGAAGGATGCTGAGAATACCATGGACTGAACATGAGAGCAACGAGGAAGTTTTAGAGAAAATGGAAACAAAAAGGGTTACTTATAATTAACATTAGAAAGAGAGAGTTGAAATTTCTTGAACACATAATGAGGAAAGAGGAATGTCTCCAAAATTAAACTGCTCTCTATTAATCATCTGAGAGAAACCTTTCTGCTTTCCATCAGCATGGCTGATGCTATTCTCCAGGAGAGTGACTCATTACACCATCTCCTACTAATGTTCTCAGCTGACATGAAGTGGAAAGACTATATTGAATCTATTGCTAAGTCTGCTGCTAAGAAAGTTGGTTCACTGTGTTGTGCTAGACATATTTTCTCTCCAGAATCTTTCTTATATATCTATAAGTCTATCATTCATCCATGCTTAGAATGTTGCTGCCACATATGATCAAGTGCTCCTACTATATATCTAGAGATTCTTGATAATATCCAAAGAAGAAAAGGCAATATTATTGGTCTTGATCTGTCATCTCTACTTCAGACCGTTTCCAACTGCTATAATGTAGCTTCCCTTTGCTTTTCTATAAATACTTTCATGGTAATCGTTTGGATGAGCTCTTCACTTTGATTGTTGTTTTATTCTAAAGACAATGAATTGTATATATGGGGCCCAGTTAGGACTTCATTGAAACATTGAGGTATTATGGTGGGTGTTGTAAGAATGGTAAGTAAGAATATGTTGTTTTGGTGTAAGGAATATTGTGGTATGTTTGGGTCAGTGATCATGGCTAACTAAGTTTAATGTTAAGCCAGAAAAAGACCATCATTTTCCTTATTTTGGCATTGTGCCACATCTTCGTACATAATGCTAAATAAGTACTGCTCTTCACTTTGAATTTAAGTGCAGTACTAGACCGTCAACAAGGTTGCAACAATTTACAGTTGAGCTGGCTAGACGTAACCATAAATTCTATGCTAACAGTTTCTTTTCTCGCACTTCTCACTTGTGGAACTCCCTTTCAGCTCCATGCTTTCCAGCCAACTTTAATCTGCAGAGATTTAAATGCAATGTCAATCGCTATCTACTGTCCTCCTGATTGCTTTTCTTTTTTTTTTTCTCACTGATTAATGTTTCTCTTTTCTAATTCTTCCTCACCCAGTAACACTTTGCTGTTTTAGTGGCTTTTCTGCTTTGCTTGGGGGTGAACTCGATTAAAAAAAAACAACCCCTAGAAAGGGCTCAGATACATAACCAGTGCCAAGAACTTGAAGCATGACTCTGCCAGTCTGCACATGCTGAGTGATCTCCCTTTCAAATAATTGCATCAAGTATTTTTCATGCCTCCTATGGAGCAATTTGTTTGCTGCCATAGGCAGCCATAAATATTTTAGTTAGTTTTGATATGTTCCTTTATTCATGAGTCTTTGTGTTCAATGGTATATGGCTGCAACTTCTTTAAATGCTATTCATAAAAAGGTCTACATAATAGATCACAAGACTGGTGATTGTGTAAACATAAAATCAACTTTTGACCACATGTCAGCCTGTCACTACCTCTGAAATCCCACATGCTTAGAATAATCTTTTTGTGACCTTTCATTGCAAGTAGTCCTCAAATCTTTCACTTATTCACAGAGGATAGAGGAAGAAAGATCATGCTCATGTTTTTGTTTTTTTTTCCTTCATTTGTTGGTGTTTACTTCCAATCTGCATTTTTTACATTAAATTTCTTCCTTTTTTACTTCATTCTTTGTTTTTATTAAATTAATTCCTTTGTATTTCTTTTCTTTTTTGTGTTGCTTTTTCCTCACTTTATTTCTTTTTTATTGTTTTTTTTTTAATTTTCACCTTCATTCTAATGTGTTTTCATTCCATTCTATACTTAATTTTTCATCCACATTATTTTCTCCTGTACAATAATTCAAATTCCTCTTTTTATCATTCTTTTTCATTTTTTCTTTCTTGACACTTCTTTATTTTTTTATTTTCTTGTTTTTGACTTTCATTCCTCAATATTTCTCCTGCTTTTCTTCACTGTACATTTTTCATTGTTTCCTTTTTATTTTTATTCCCTTCAAATTATACCTTGTTATTCTGGTCTTTATTCTCATTCTTTTTATATTTCATTTTCTTATTCTTTCTTTTATTATTCTCCTCTTGATAGCTTTCCATTTCATTCATCTTTTCCTTCTTTTTTTTTTTTGCCTCATTTTCTCTCCTTTTCTCTTCATTGTTTTATATTTTTTTGTTTCCTCCTCTTTTTCTTTCTTTCCAATTATCTCCTTAGGAATGTTCCTTCACTCTCTTGTACATTCTTCACACTTCTTCTTTCTACTTTGATTTTTTTTTTATATATATTTTCTTTGTAATTCTTTACATTTCCTTCCTGAAACTTCTTTCCTGACAGTCTTCATTTGTTCATTCATTCACTCATGACCTCCAACCATCAATATTGACATCAGTGCTTCTTGCTAAGCATTCAATGGCGTTTGGTGTGCTTTAGTTAATGGAGTAGAAATAAAGCAATGTGGATATGACATGGAAACGGTGACTTTAGGGACAGAGAGTGGTCACAGAGATGGGTGGAAAAGATTGTATATGGATAGGTACAGCAACTTCAGAGATGTTGGGCACATCGTGGTCACCATAACGAAAATGTCAATGCACACTTGGAGCCTCCATTGATATCTCAGCTGGATACTCAGGTCGAAGATAAATTCCCTTTTCAATACAAGAACACTGAAGAGGAAGAAATAAGAGAGGAAAAGTGAGAGAAAAAGATTTTTTTAAAATAGAGTGCAATAAAGAGAAAAGGAAACCGATTAACAGAATGGTAGTGACAGAGAGAGTGAAAGTGAGAGACTAGAGAAAAAAGATGAAAGAGAGTAATAAAGAGAATAGAAGAGAGAATCGCAAAGAGGGGGTGGTAGAATAAATAGTAAAGATTAGTAAGAGAGAGACGGAAATGAGGAGGAAGATGGAACAAGATGACAGTGAGAGACCAGAAGAGAAACATCATAATAGAGAGACGAGAAGAACATAACAGGGAGAATAGAAAAGAGAAGAGAAAATGACAGAGACATTAAAAGATAGAGATAACAGTGTGTGATAGGGAGAATTGGAGAGAGAGAGAGAGAGAGATAAAAGAGAATGATAGAGAGATTAGAAGAGAGAGATGATATAGAAAATAACACAGGAGATGAGAGAAAGAATAAAAGAGAAAGATAAGAGAGGGTGATAGGAAGAAAGGAAGAGATACGTAACAGAGAGACCAACAGAGAAAGGAGAACAGAGAGGGAGATAAGAGAAATAATAGAAAAGAGAGGGTGACAGAATAAAAAAGGTCAGTTAGCAGAGAATAGAGAGAGATGAGAGAATAAAAGAGAAAGATAAGAGAGGGTGATAGGAAGAAAAGAAAAGATACATAAGAGAGAGACTGATAGAGAAAAGAGGAGAAATAAGAGAAAGAATAGAAGAGAAAGATAAGAGAGGGTGACAGAATAAAAAAGATCAGTTAGCAGAGAGAAATGAGAGAATAAAAGAGAAAGATAAGAGTGAGTGATAGGTAGAATCAAAGATATAAAAAAGAGCGAGTCTGATAGAAAGAGATAAGGAAAGATAAGAGAGGGTGATAGAGATAATAAGAGATAGTTTAATAGAGCGAAAAGATTTAACAACAAGAAGAAAGACTGCCATGAATCTAGTAGTATGAGTAAATTCATAAAGTTTAGGTATATAAAATCTGGGTACCCATGAAGTCTGGGTACTAATCATAACAATTACCATGAAAATTTTTAGAAAAAAACACAAGGAAGTCATGTTATAGAAAAGTAACTGAAGCCTATGTGCCAAGTCAGGATCAGTAACATTGCTGATTCTTCTTTGTATTTTATCAAGAATCTCTAATTGCATAGCAAAAGTACCAGCCCAGATTTGAAAACAATATTCAATTCATTGATGAATGATAAACTTACAAATATGTAAGATAGATTCTGGCAGGAAAAATTGTCTATCATGTCATAGTGATATAACTTTCTTAGCAGTGGACCTAGCATTTGTTTCAATATAACTTTTGTTTATTTGTTACTGATATTTTCATTAGCCATATAGTTAATTTATGACTTTTATGATCTGTATTTTAATCAAGAGGCATGTTGGAGTAATGAATAGCGGCTCAGATTGAGTAATGAAGAGCCAAGTTCGAATTTCAGTTGAATCCATTACATTCACTTACGTGCTAATACCCTTGGGAAAGGTATGAATCCTCTTCTTCTCCCCCCAGATATGGGTAAATAGCAGAACAGACCGGGTTCTATAGCCTTGGATGGCAACTGGTCTACCGCAGAAAGAAATGGCAACCTAGTGCATGAAAAATATCTGCCTCATCAGTCATGTATCGAAAGATACATGATCGCCTAAGCGTTAATCACACATGGAACATAACAGACTGATTATAATCAAACAAAATAATTATTTGGCAGAAAAAATGATAGGATAGGTGTTAGAGAAGGCTAGATTTACAGGAGATCACCAAAGGTCAATTTAGGATTAAATTAACTTTTTCAGCAAATAAAAACAAAAACCAAAAAGAAGTTCAAAGGTTAAAAATTTGATTTCTTTCTGCTTATAAAACAGTGCAAAACTCTGAAAAATACAAAAAGACAAAAGTTTGGAAAATTTCAAGATTAAATTTGATCTTTTTCAGTAGTGCTTCAATGTAAAAAAATTGTGGAAAACTATAAAAACTGCCAGTGGGTTCGTGAGCAAAGTGTCTTTGTTCCAAAGAACACTCCAATCAAACAAATAAACTCAAAGTTGTTGCAGCTGATTTCTGGGTAAAGTTTAGCTGTACAAGTCTCCCAAGAGGTTGTTTTCCTAATCCCTACAATCCTAACCTATTCAAGTCTAGGTTAACTGTTATCTTCTCCACCTATCCACATAAACTGTGCCCCTTGTATAAGGTGAACCACACTGTAAAAAAAAAAAAAAATATCAATGGTTCTACAAGCAAAGCATTTTTGCTCCAAAGAACAATCCAGTCAAAGAAATAAACTCAAACCTGTTGCAACTGATTTCTGGAGATGGTTTAGCTGTACAAGTCAATTGAAACAGTTCCAGACACTTCTAATGTTGTTCAGAACCCAAATGAGTTCTTCAACTCTTGAGGTGCTTGTGTTCCTCCCAACAAATGGTAAGTAAAAATTGCTCTTCATGTTTTTAGAAATCTTGACCTGCCAAAGTTGTTCAGTGGAATTCCCCTAGATGTCAAGCAGCTTATCTCACATGGCATCAAAGTAATTATCTTAAGTGGGGTAGGTAAAAGCTTGCCCTTTGAATTCAAGTAACTTCAGTTCCAATGAGGCTCAGATTATGCCATGACCATCAACAGAGGACAAGGACAAAGGTTGCTAGCCCTCAACTTGATTTCTTTCATGGTATACTCTATGTTGGAAATACAACATTTTTTATGCTAGAACCCAAGGGAAAAACACAGTAGCATATGTGTTACATCTCCAAAAAGGGGTAAACAATTATCCAGAGTAAAAGAGGAATGAACAGCAACAAACATAGATGTTTTAAGCTTCAGGATATGTATTTTTTTTATAACAGCTGCTTTTTCAGGTGTAACTGCAAATTCTTTCTTTTATCTGTTAGGCTGTGCAAGAAGTTAAAAAACATATTTTCCCTATGTTGTTATATTTGAAGTAATTTTTCCCAGGCAACGTGGGAATATATAGTAATGGATTTTTAATTTTAATCCAACATATGGGTTCCCACTAAAAATAACATTTAATGTGATAAAAATATATTGGATCAATAAATAAAAATCCCATACTTCTTCAGAAATTGCTTTGTTTATGTTTAGGATATGAAACTGAGCAGATACGAACATTTGAGAATCTAAATGAGAAGGGTGTGCTTAAAGGCAGTACAACCTTGCGTATTCGATGATGCTCTTCACGACTGAGTCATTTAAATGCACACTGGATTTAATGACAGTTTCTCCTGCAAAGAGGGATGCAGGTTCAAATCCTGATGGAGAGTGCATTTAATTTAATGAGATTTTTCAATTATTCAGACCAATAGATGAAAATAAAATAGTGTTAAAAAAATAAATAGATATCCACTAAAAATAAAGTTTGAAGTGATATATATATATATATATATATATATATATATATATATATATGAACATAGAATGACAACAGTCTTTTTCACCATTTTCAGGCCATCTAGTCATCAGGCCTGAAGATTACATGTTGACTTCAGTGTTCACTTTTATATTTACATATGCTCTACATTTATCTATAAATATAGCATACCCTAAAACTATATTTTATCATTATATATATATATATATATATATATATATATATGAACATAGAATGACAACAGTCTTTTTCACCATTTTCAAGCCATCTAGTCATCAGGCCTGAAGATTACATGTTGACTTCAGTGTTCACTTTTATATTTACATATGCTCTACATTTATCTATAAATATAGCATACCCTAAAACTATATTTTATCATTATATATATATATATATATATATATATATATATATATATATATATATATATATATATATATGAACATAGAATGACAACAGTCTTTTTCACCATTTTCAAGCCATCTAGTCATCAGGCCTGAAGATTACATGTTGACTTCAGTGTTCACTTTTATATTTACATATGCTCTACATTTATCTATAAATATAGCATACCCTAAAACTATATTTTATCATTATATATATATATATATATATATAGATAGATAGATAGATAGATAGATAGATAATATCAAATCTGTAGGTGGAAAGACGAATTCAAGTAATATATATATTAATAAATATACATATTATCCCTCACTTCTGGCACAACTCTGAGTTTTAATAACACTAGCATTATATATTTGATATATTATAATAATATATATATATATTTGTGTATTTAGGCAGCAATCCTTCTTTCATGCACATTTCATAGAATACAACAGACAAGGTGCTCTGAATTAGCTTTTTATACAATTTCTCATGTGATCTCATAATTTTTTTTCTTTTCGGATGCTAAATTATATAAAAAGTGTCCTATTGTTCTTTTTATCTGAGTGCTTTCAGCTATTCATTTAGCCATTTTCAAGGTTGAAATATATTAACCGTTAACAAGAAATAGATTGTTGTATGCAATAATAATATAATAATTGGACAGTTTTTATATAATTTAGCATCTGAAAAGAAAAAAATGATTAGATCACATGAGAAATTGTATAAAAAACTAAATCAAAGCACCTTATCTGTCATATTCAATGAAATGTGCATATATATATATATATATATATATATATATATATATATCTGAATATAAAAAATTGTATATTGAGTGCACATGTTAATTAAATATTGCTTGATATCTACAGATAGCATACAGAGCTAAAATTTATATTGCGTGGTGCTAATACTGAGAAAAAATGAATATTTATTATTTTATTTTTGCTTAAATCCATTCAACCTAAACATGGCAATAAAGCCACTAAGATGCAAGAGGCTACTGAAAGTGAAAGAGAAAGAAAAGACTTTAGAATGAACGGAAAACCCAATCATAAACAGGAAAAAAGGGCTAAATCTCTACTCCTGTTCAAAAAAACAGGGAGGAGTGTGACCCAGGCAATAGATCAATGTATCTACTCCTATTGAGGAAAAAAATAAATCAATAGTATACATTTCAGAGATTAGGCAGAGACATTAGAAGTATAGATTTGAAGTAGACTTTGGAAGGAAACGGAAAGCCAATCCTAAACAGGAAACAAGAAATAGAGATAAACCTCTACTCCTCTTTAAAAGACCTTGGAGGAATGTGTGGCTATATATATATAGATATGATGTCCATTTAACTAAATATATATATATATATATATATATATATATATATATATATATATATAGTCAAACCTAATGAGCCAGACAAACCTACCAAGGTTTCACTTAGGAAGATCGTCAGGGTCGGGGTTATATATATATATAGTTGAATGGATATCATATCATATGATATCATATCCATTGAATGGATATGATATTATACTCATTCGGTTAAATGTGTTAACTCTGATATTGCACACTTTCCAATATGCACCACACATATATAAAATATATATAGAATTCATATATATATATATATATATATATATATATAATACACACACACACACACACACAAAACACACACACACACACACACACACACACACACACACACACACACACATATATATATATATATATAGGTATATATATTGTGGAATACATTGGTTTGATGCTTTGGCATACATCATCAATGATGTTTTTAGCGGTTTCAGGTATTACAACATCATAAACCTTCTCCGCAGTGACCCAGCCAATATTGATCAGATATCGACTTGCATGCCATACATCAACAACAGCTGTTCTCATCATGCATGCAATCCATCAGAACTCACCTGTACTCGTACTCACCTGGCATCTTATAAAAAACTTCCTGTTCACCAGCTTCTGCTCTCTTCTATAGAGAAGGAAGTAGATGCAAAATCAAAACATCAACCACAATTCCCCCATTCTATCTTGTTGACTGCCAATCACTTGACCATTTTAGAGATAACCACCTAGAGCCATAGATATTGAGTGAATGGTCTTGTTTTTTTTTCCAATCCCATCACTCTCCTAATTTGGACTGCATCTTGCAAAGTGACAATAAGCAAAGCCTCTACATCCTATTTCAATTGGTTTGGACTGAACTTGACAACCTCAACTCCTGCATTCCTTTACAATATGTAAATATTACCCAAACTTCCTTTCATGGGCTTTACCCATATTATTTTCCGAAGGTTCTGTTAATTCTAACATGATAATGTCAATATTAGATATCCACATATGTTTCTTATATTATATAAAAATTAGATGGCAAAAACGATTTTTGTATATTTTTTATTCAGTTGACAATAAAGTTTTTGAAAGAATCACAAAACCTTTGTTTGTTTCTGCAATCTTCATCAGTGCTTGATATTGTATTTTATTTTTTAAATTTTTGCAGCAGAAATGGGGTATGTCATTAATGCAAATTGTTATAATTGGATATAACTAAAAAAATTAAGAATTAAAAAATAAAAATAAAACAGAATTAAATAAAAATAAATGGATAAAGAACAATGCAAGAGAATCTCAGACTGGAGATGATTGCCTAATCACATGAATCTGCAAGATGCAAAACTATAGGGTTACGTTTCAGAAGGGTGTTAAATTTATAGGGGAACATTTCTGAAGGGGCAAATTTCAGGTGTGTGTCTAATTTATAGGCATACTTTAGTGAAGACTGTTAAATATATAGGGGGTACAGTTCTGACAGGTGTTGAATTTTAGGCATTGGATTATGTAGCTTTTTTTACATATTTTTAAATTGAGCTCTATAAGTTTTACGATACTGTTTTTGTCACATATTTTATATTTAATATTATATTTGATATTAAATTTATATTTCAGCATTGAAGCACATATTTTATATCTAATATATATATATATATATATATATATATATATATAAAAACACACACACACACGCACACTTGACCTTTTCTTCATTGCGTTGCCCCACTCCCTTCAATTTAATACAGCAAGTTCATTTAGATTCATAATAAACCTAATGTCTTTTTAGTTGTTTCAGTATTACAAATTGTGAGCATTTTTATACCTTTTATACTTTGTAGCAACTCTGAATATATTTTCTTTAAATATTAAGTAGATATGCAGGACTAGTTAATGTTTATACCCCCTTATCATATAACTTGGCAACTTCTCACTGTACTAGGAAGGAGGATGAGGAGGAGAAAATGCAGGCCTCTGTCCATTGTGGCCAGAGTGCTTGGATGGGTTATGTATTTGGTTATGAGACCTTTTATTTTTGTCTGCGACCTGGATGCTAGTTGGGCTTTCCTATCTATTCTTACTTCCAGCACTTTTGCCCTTTTGCTACCGTGACCCATACTTCTGGCATTCCTAGCCTTTATTATGTCTGGATACCATGGACCCTTATCTTTTACCTGATTGATCAGCATTAATGCACCTGCTTACGACAGCCCCGAACTTCCAGCTACACCATGGTCCCTACTTCTGGCATCTCTATCTCAACCTAACTCACTTTAATCAGTGTTAATGACTAGCTTAGAACAGCCCTGAACTTCTGGCTAATTTAGATCCCTGCTTCCGGCTTTCCTGTCAACCTAACTCACCTTGTTTAGGAAATTGCTACATGCATATTGTCCAGTGTCCAAATAAGCTACTTTAATATAGGCCATATTATATTGTGCCCACCCCCTCCAGGAGGTACACTACACTATATATATTCTGAAACTACATTACCAATGATACTTGGATAAGAATATTTCATTTTGATCAAAGGGAATCCCTAAGGGACACAAACTCCCCACTGAAATTTTTTTTCCTTTTAATCTAAAATTGAACAAGCGAATGACTGCTATCCAAAATATAGAAGGAGAAAGCCAGAAAATGGAGGTCACATCAACAAGATCAAAATGAGACAATATGGACATCAAGTTGAGCAAGAAATCACCAATCAGTGGATAGTGCCGTACGATACATATTTGTTCTGATAATTCAACTGTCATATCAATGTTGAATTCTGCTCATTAATTCATTCAATCAAGTATTGCATCAAATACATATCAAGGGGTTAGATCGAGCTGTTTTTGCATACCCCCCCACTGAAATTTGTTTCCCTTTGATTTAATTTAAATTTGAACAAGAGAATGACTGCTATCCAAAATATAGGAGAAAGCCAGAAGATGGAGGTTACATCAGCAAGATCATTGAATAATATTGAAATGCATCATTTTTCTCCACAAATTATAACAATGATTTAAAATCAATCATCATTTTTTTACAAAAACAATGTGTGACATGCAGCAAGGCATGGGTAATTCAGCTAGTATATATATATATATATATATATATATATATATATATATATATATATATATATATGTATATATATATGTATGTATATATATATATATATATATATACATATATATATATACATATATATATATATATATACATATATATATATACATATATATATATATATATACATATATATATATATATATATATATATATATATATATATATATATGTATATATATATGTATGTATATATATATATATATATATATATACATATATATATATATACATATATATATATACATATATATATATATACATATATATATATACATATATATATATATATATATACATTATATATATATATATACATATATATATATATACATATATATATATATATATATACATATATATATATATATATACATATATATATATATATATATATATGTATATATATATATATATATATATATATATATATATAATAGATTGATATGCCTTGGAAGTCTTGTTCAGTCCCACTCAGATAAACCTGTTTGAAATCGAAGTTACCATCTAATTAAATAGTAATTAAAATATCTTACCTTGTTAATCAATAATGACTTGTTCTTAAAGAGATTGCTGCAATTAATTCCAATCAGCAGAACTGCTAAAAATTTATATTCCAACATGTATTAAAGAGAAATTTATTATTCCACAAAAAATTTGCAAAATGTTTCATCACCATTTTTGTTTCTATGATGCTTTTTCATAATAATCATATTCATTGCCTTCCTAAGATAAATATGGTATCTGGTGAGCCTGAGAATTCACTTAATATTTAAATATAATAGATTATATTAGTCCTAATTTCTTAGGTGAAGCAACAGTTATTATTATTAATTTTTGACTACAAATATTATTTTTCATCTGATTTTTCATTACTTGTTTAGACTTTGTAACAATCAACATAATAGTCTTAATTTCTTGGATGAAGTACTGACAATTTCCATTAGTATTTCTTTCATCTTATTTTTAGTGTGTGTTTATTTTTTTCTAGATTTTGTGCATTAGCCAAATACTCATTCTATAAACTGAGAAAAGTTGTCAGAGAAGTTATTCTACCTTGCTAAAATTTATTGATAAACAATATTTTCAGCAAGACATTTATTTTATAAATTTCTTTTTTCATTATACTAAGTCCTCTTGAATTTCTTACTCTGTACACAGATACATAGAACTGCCCATAAGATTAAATAATAATTAGTAATAATAATAATACTAATAAAATAAAAGAATAAAAATAATGTTTGCTGAATCAAAACTTATTATTTTTTTAACTTTAAGAAAATCTAATTAAACAGATTATATTGACTTATTGAGATTATTCTATAAAATTTTAGGCTCTCTTTGACTAATTTGTAGTACAGTGTAACCCGGATATAAGAGAGTTGTCGGGACTGGAGAATAAGTCTCTTATATCCGGGTTTATCCTATATCCGGGTTTGGTCTATTATATATATATTAACACAGGCTCTAATTTGAGACCAGATAAAATCTCTCTTATATCCAGGTTTCTCTTATATCCGGGGCTTTTATATCCCGGTTACACTGTAATGTTGAATATCAGATGACAACAATATTTATAATGAAGGTTGTTGTAGTCAGATATCATTTTTTTGTATGCAGACATGATGAATTTGAAAATAAAACTTTATAAACAGAAACATTACTTATATATGACAATTTTTTTTTTTAAATTAAAAATAGATAATACTGAAGAAATATTTATTAAAATATGCTTTTAAAAACTGCCATGGAAATGAAATATTTCTGCTAACGTGGTAAACACTATTTTTGAGTAATATAAACGAAAAACTGGTAAACATTTATGTGTTCACAGTGATGACTGTTTTATTTTAATGATGTAAGATAGGAGCATACAGACAAAATTATCATGTTGTAAGGCATGAGACAAAAGAGATGATATACAGATAAAATCCTTCACTTTATTGAATGCATATCATCATCATCATCATCATCATCATCATCATCATCATCATCATCAGTCCCATCACTGGGTGTGGTTATAGTGTCACTGTGCAACTGAACACCTGACCAGTTCCCTCTACATGTCTCAGTAGGTATTCATTCATGTGTAATATGTCATGGGCAAAATAGACCTCTTGAGGTCAGATCACAGCCAGAACCACTATCCATGGAGGTGCTCACATAGCTCAGTGCTAGAGGTGATGAAATAAATGATTTTTTTTTTTTACCCTGGGACATCAGAGTAAATGGTCCATCATCAAATGTAACAACTATTATTATTATATTTCCTCTGATTTCTGGTGTATACACATTTCATTCCGGGTCCCGCACAGAGACCCAAGGTTAGAAATGGTATCATGACATTTTCCACTGACAAAAAAAAAATATATATATATATTTTACATAGATAAAGCCCTTCGTAGGGTGTGGGCTGTACTCGTGAGAACAATATTTTGTATTTCTTTAAGGCATGGACTTCCAGGAATCCCTTCAATTAGTCTACTGGAATCTTTTCCAACCAATCCGAGGGTTCCGACTACAACAGGGATAATTGATGTTTCCATGTACCACATTTTTGAGATTTTGATTTCAAATTATCATTATTATTATTATTATTATTATTATTATTATTTGTGTATGTTATGTTTCCTGATTTGTATCCTCTAGAGCCAGGTCCAAACTATGGTCCTTAGGCCCTATAGAAGAATTGTCATTTAATTGATAGCACTTTTCTTAATATATTGGATGTTACTAGTAGGGCCCTTTTCTTTTTTTTCTTTTTCTGGGCAACTTGTGTACTGATGTCACCTGGGAAACTGTTAGTAAAACTGTTCATTCCTTTTCTCACGAGGTCCAGGGCTATGATTACTATTGGTACAGTCTCAGTCTTCATTCCCTACATCCTGTTAATCTCAATCTCCAGATCCTTGTATTTGGACAATTTCACAACAATTTTCATGGAGGTTTTTCTCTACTGCTATGTCAATAAGCATATACTTCCTGAATTTCTTGGCTTTTATGATAATATCAGGTCTGTTGGCCTTTATTTCCCTGTCAGTTTGAATTTGCATGCCCCAGAGGATAGTTACATCATTATTTTGGGTAACTGTGTTTGGTTGGTGCTCATACCATCTCTCAGTGGTTTCGATTTTGTGCTTCTTGCATATCTTGCAGTGCACATATGTCACTACCTTGTTATGTATGTAGGTATATTCATTTTTTAGCCAGTTCTGGACATCTTGAGATAATATGGTCAACAGTTTCATCATATTTTCTGCAGATGTTGCATTTTGGGTTAGTTCCATCCTTGAATATATGACAGGATCTGGTTGTGAGGCTTTGGTCCTTTATTATTATCATTATTTTTATTGTTTTTATTTCCTTTGATATCTGGCATTTACACATTTCTTTCCGGGTCCCGCCCAGGGACCTAAGGTTAGAAATGGCATCATGACACTTTCCACTGCAAAAAAAAAAAAAAATAATTACATAGATAAAGCCCTTCGTAAAGTGTGGACTGTACTTGTCAGAACAATTTTTTGTATCTCTTTGAGGCATGGACTTCCAGGGATCCCTTCAATCAGCCTACTGGAATCTTTTCCAACCAGTCCAAGGGCTCCAACTACAACAGGAATTGTTGATGTTCCCATGTGCCACATTTTTGAGATTTCTATTTCAAGGTCCTTGTATTTTGACAGTTTTTCGAATATCTTAAAAGATACATTGCAGTCTGCAGGGACTGTCATATCAATAAGGAGGCACTTATTTTGTTTGTGGTCTTTAATAACAATGTCTGGGCGGTTGGCTTTGATTATTCTGTCAGTGTGTATTGTGTAGTCCCATAGAATTGTAACAGGTCCTATCTCCGTAACTGGGTCAGGGTGGTGTTTATTATTATTATTATTATTATTATTATTATTATTATTATTATAAATGTTTAAATGATAAATAATAGAAAGTGATAAAAAATAAATAATATATATTATAACTAATATAAAATAATTGTCAAATATTTAAAAGACTAATTATGATCATCGTTGTTGTTGTCAAAAAAATTTTTTAAATGTTAAATAATAGGAAATAATTGATGATGCATAATTCGTTGTAAAAATAGATGTTAAAAAATAAACATTAGAATTCAACAACTCTCCCCTACAAAATTTAAAAATACATCCTCCTCCTTAAAAACAAAATGTTAAAACATAAATTAACAGATCGCAACAGCTATGTAATTAAATATACTTTAATGTTTAAAAAAATTATTCAGTATTATTATTGTTTAGGTAATAAGCATTATAACATAACACATTGTAGAAAAAGGAATTTTCCACAATATACGCATTTTTTACGTATTTATGCATTTTTTAAACTTTTATCAAAAGTGACATTCTTGTACATGTAGTTATGGATAATATTATATATTAATTCCTAATTTTTTTAATTAATAATTATTTGTGCTCAGTTGTTGACATTAATATCTGTCTGCTGATGTGCTAAAATTTTGGAATAATGCAATAATAAAAATTTAAATTTCATCTCTTTGATTGATGTCACAATCTGTGATTGAATAAAACTAGGTTATTCAGGCCAAACCTAAGTTAGCAAACTTCTATGTGCCATGTCCCTTCAGGACGTTGGCAATCATGGCTCTACACAAACTTTGTTCCACCATACTCAAGCACACTAAGTAGGTTATGCATTGTTTCCATCTGTCTCTCTTGCCTTAAGTCTGTTCTGTGAGTATCAAATTTTCTAAATCCTCTTTCCTCATTATGTGCCCTAGTAATTTCAACTGTCTCCTCCTGATTTTATGTGTAAGTGCAATTCTTGTGGTTTTGTTCTAGATCTACTTTGTTGCGCATATGGTATTCTAAGATTTCTCTTCTGCAAAACCAAATTTCTGTTGCTTAAAGTCTCTTCTTCATAAAAGTCAATATACTCTTCAGTATAATTGCTATTTTGTTACTACTTTTATTCCATCTTATTACTACTTTTATTCCATCTTATTACTACTTTTATTCCAACTTATTACTACTTTTATTCCAACTTATTATCACTTTTATTTTATATTATTACTACTTTTATTCCAACTTATTACTACTTTTATTCCATCTTCTTACTACTTTTATTCCATCTTATTACTACTTTTATTCCAACTTATTACTACTTTTATTCTATATTATTACTACTTTTATTCCAACTTATTACTACGTTTATTCCATCTTATTACTACTTTTATTCCAACTTATTACTACTTTTATTCCATCTTCTTACTACTTTTAATCCAACTTATTACTACTTTTATTCCAACTTATTACTACTTTTATTCCAACTTATTACTACTTTTATTCCATCTTATTACTACTTTTATTCCAACTTATTACTACTTTTAATCCAACTTATTACTACTTTTATTCCAACTTATTATCACTTTTATTCTATATTATTACTACTTTTATTCCAACTTATTACTACTTTTATTCCATCTTCTTACTACTTTTATTCCAACTTATTACTACTTTTATTCCAACTTATTACTACTTTTATTCCATCTTATTACTACTTTTATTCCAACTTATTACTACTTTTATTCCATCTTATTACTACTTTTATTCCAACTTATTACTACTTTTATTCCATCTTCTTACTACTTTTATTCCATCTTATTACTACTTTTATTCCAACTTATTACTACTTTTATTCTATATTATTACTACTTTTATTCCAACTTATTACTACTTTTATTCCATCTTCTTACTACTTTTAATCCAACTTATTACTACTTTTATTCCAACTTATTACTACTTTTATTCCAACTTATTATCACTTTTATTCTATATTATTACTACTTTTATTCCAACTTATTACTACTTTTATTACATCTTATTACTACTTTTATTCCAACTTATTACTACTTTTATTCCAACTTATTACTACTTTTATTCCATCTTATTACTACTTTTATTCCAACTTATTACTACTTTTATTCCATCTTCTTACTACTTTTATTCCATTTTCTTACTACTTTTATTCCATCATCTTACTACTTTTATTCCATCGTATTACTACTTTTATTCCAACTTATTACTACTTTTAATCCAACTTATTACTACTTTTATTCCAACTTATTACTACTTTTATTCCATCTTATTACTACTTTTATTCCATCTTCTTACTACTTTTATTCCATCTTATGACTACTTTTATTCCAACTTATTACTACTTTTATTCCATCTTATTACTACTTTTATTCCAACTTATTACTACTTTTATTCCATCTTATTACTACTTTTATTCCATCTTATTACTACTTTTATTCCAACTTATTACTACTTTTATTCTATATTATTACTACTTTTATTCCAACTTATTACTACTTTTATTCTATATTATTACTACTTTTATTCCAACTTATTACTACTTTTATTCCATCTTCTTACTAATTTTAATCCAACTTATTACTACTTTTATTCCAACTTATTACTACTTTTATTCCAACTTATTATCACTTTTATTCTATATTATTACTACTTTTATTCCAACTTATTACTACTTTTATTACATCTTATTACTACTTTTATTCCAACTTATTACTACTTTTATTCCAACTTATTACTACTTTTATTCCATCTTATTACTACTTTTATTCCAACTTATTACTACTTTTATTCCATCTTCTTACTACTTTTATTCCATTTTCTTACTACTTTTATTCCATCATCTTACTACTTTTATTCCATCGTATTACTACTTTTATTCCAACTTATTACTACTTTTAATCCAACTTATTACTACTTTTATTCCAACTTATTACTACTTTTATTCCATCTTATTACTACTTTTATTCCATCTTCTTACTACTTTTATTCCATCTTATGACTACTTTTATTCCAACTTATTACTACTTTTATTCCATCTTATTACTACTTTTATTCCAACTTATTACTACTTTTATTCCATCTTATTACTACTTTTATTCCATCTTATTACTACTTTTATTCCAACTTATTACTACTTTTATTCTATATTATTACTACTTTTATTCCAACTTATTACTACTTTTATTCTATATTATTACTACTTTTATTCCAACTTATTACTACTTTTATTCCATCTTCTTACTAATTTTAATCCAACTTATTACTACTTTTATTCCAACTTATTACTACTTTTATTCCATCTTCTTACTACTTTTATTCCAACTTATTACTACTTTTATTCCAACTTATTACTACTTTTATTCCATCTTATTACTACTTTTATTCCATCTTATTACTACTTTTAATCCAACTTATTACTACTTTTATTCCAACTTATTACTACTTTTATTCCATCTTATTACTACTTTTATTCCAACTTATTACTACTTTTAATCCAACTTATTACTACTTTTATTCCATCTTATTACTACTTTTATTCCAACTTATTACTACTTTTATTCCATCTTATTACTACTTTTATTCCATCTTATTACTACATTTATTCCAACTTATCACTACTTTTATTCCATCTTATTACTACTTTTATTCCAACTTATTACTACTTTTATTCCAACTTATTACTACTTTTATTCTATATTATTACTACTTTTATTCCAACTTATTACTACTTTTATTCTATATTATTACTACTTTTATTCCAACTTATTACTACTTTTAATCCATCTTCTTACTAATTTTAATCCAACTTATTACTACTTTTATTCCAACTTATTACTACTTTTATTCCATCTTCTTACTACTTTTATTCCAACTTATTACTACTTTTATTCCAACTTATTACTACTTTTATTCCATCTTATTACTACTTTTATTCCATCTTATTACTACTTTTAATCCAACTTATTACTACTTTTATTCCAACTTATTACTACTTTTATTCCATCTTATTACTACTTTTATTCCAACTTATTACTACTTTTATTCCATCTTATTACTACTTTTAATCCAACTTATTACTACTTTTATTCCATCTTATTACTACTTTTATTCCAACTTATTACTACTTTTATTCCATCTTATTACTACTTTTAATCCAACTTATTACTACTTTTAATCAAACTTATTACTACTTTTATTCCATCTTATTACTACTTTTATTCCAACTTATTACTACTTTTATTCCATCTTATTACTACTTTTATTCCAACTTATTACTACTTTTAATCCAACTTATTACTACTTTTATTCCAACTTATTACTACTTTTATTCCAACTTATTACTACTTTTAATCCAACTTATTACTACTTTTAATCAAACTTATTACTACTTTTATTCCATCTTATTACTACTTTTATTCCAACTTATTACTACTTTTATTCCATCTTATTACTACTTTTATTCCAACTTATTACTACTTTTATTCCAACTTATTACTACTTTTATACCAACTTATTACTACTTTTATTCCAACTTATTACTACTTTTAATCCAACTTATTACTACTTTTAATCCAACTTATTACTACTTTTATTCCAACTTATTACTACTTTTATTCCATCTTATTACTACTTTTATTCCAACTTATTACTACTTTTAATCAAACTTATTACTACTTTTATTCCATCTTATTACTACTTTTAATCCAACTTATTACTACTTTTAATCAAACTTATTACTACTTTTATTCCATCTTATTACTACTTTTATTCCAACTTATTACTACTTTTATTCCATCTTATTACTACTTTTATTCCATCTTATTACTACTTTTAATCCAACTTATTACTACTTTTATTCCATCTTATTACTACTTTTATTCCAACTTATTACTACTTTTAATCCAACTTATTACTACTTTTATTCCAACTTATTACTAATTTTATTCCAACTTATTACTACTTTTATTCCATCTTATTACTACTTTTATTCCATCTTATTACTACTTTTAATCCAACTTATTACTACTTTTATTCCATCTTATTACTACTTTTATTCCAACTTATTACTACTTTTATTCCATCTTATTACTACTTTTAATCCAACTTATTACTACTTTTATTCCATCTTATTACTACTTTTAATCAAACTTATTACTACTTTTAATCAAACTTATTACTACTTTTATTCCAACTTATTACTACTTTTAATCCAACTTATTACTACTTTTATTCCAACTTATTACTACTTTTATTCCATCTTATTACTACTTTTATTCCATCTTCTTACTACTTTTATTCCATCTTATGACTACTTTTATTCCAACTTATTACTACTTTTATTCCATCTTATTACTACTTTTATTCCAACTTATTACTACTTTTATTCCATCTTATTACTACTTTTATTCCATCTTATTACTACTTTTATTCCAACTTATTACTACTTTTATTCTATATTATTACTACTTTTATTCCAACTTATTACTACTTTTATTCTATATTATTACTACTTTTATTCCAACTTATTACTACTTTTATTCCATCTTCTTACTAATTTTAATCCAACTTATTACTACTTTTATTCCAACTTATTACTACTTTTATTCCATCTTCTTACTACTTTTATTCCAACTTATTACTACTTTTATTCCAACTTATTACTACTTTTATTCCATCTTATTACTACTTTTATTCCATCTTATTACTACTTTTAATCCAACTTATTACTACTTTTATTCCAACTTATTGCTACTTTTATTCCATCTTATTACTACTTTTATTCCAACTTATTACTACTTTTAATCCAACTTATTACTACTTTTATTCCATCTTATTACTACTTTTATTCCAACTTATTACTACTTTTATTCCATCTTATTATTTCTTTTATTCCATCTTATTACTACATTTATTCCAACTTATTACTACTTTTATTCCATCTTATTACTACTTTTATTCCAACTTATTACTACTTTTATTCCAACTTATTACTACTTTTATTCTATATTATTACTACTTTTATTCCAACTTATTACTACTTTTATTCTATATTATTACTACTTTTATTCCAACTTATTACTACTTTTAATCCATCTTCTTACTAATTTTAATCCAACTTATTACTACTTTTATTCCAACTTATTACTACTTTTATTCCATCTTATTACTACTTTTATTCCATCTTATTACTACTTTTAATCCAACTTATTACTACTTTTAATCCAACTTATTACTACTTTTATTCCAACTTATTACTACTTTTATTCCAACTTATTACTACTTTTAATCCAACTTATTACTACTTTTAATCAAACTTATTACTACTTTTATTCCATCTTATTACTACTTTTATTCCAACTTATTACTACTTTTATTCCATCTTATTACTACTTTTATTCCAACTTATTACTACTTTTATTCCAACTTATTACTACTTTTATACCAACTTATTACTACTTTTATTCCAACTTATTACTACTTTTAATCCACCTTATTACTACTTTTAATCCAACTTATTACTACTTTTATTCCAACTTATTACTACTTTTATTCCATCTTATTACTACTTTTATTCCAACTTATTACTACTTTTAATCAAACTTATTACTACTTTTATTCCATCTTATTACTACTTTTATTCCATCTTATTACTACTTTTAATCCAACTTATTACTACTTTTAATCAAACTTATTACTACTTTTATTCCATCTTATTACTACTTTTATTCCAACTTATTACTACTTTTATTCCATCTTATTACTACTTTTATTCCATCTTATTACTACTTTTAATCCAACTTATTACTACTTTTATTCCATCTTATTACTACTTTTATTCCAACTTATTACTACTTTTAATCCAACTTATTACTACTTTTATTCCAACTTATTACTAATTTTATTCCAACTTATTACTACTTTTATTCCATCTTATTACTACTTTTATTCCATCTTATTACTACTTTTAATCCAACTTATTACTACTTTTATTCCATCTTATTACTACTTTTATTCCAACTTATTACTACTTTTATTCCATCTTATTACTACTTTTAATCCAAGTTATTACTACTTTTATTCCATCTTATTACTACTTTTAATCAAACTTATTACTACTTTTAATCAAACTTATTACTACTTTTATTCCAACTTATTACTACTTTTATTCCATCTTATTACTACTTTTATTCCATCTTATTACTACTTTTAATCCAACTTATTACTACTTTTATTCCATCTTATTACTACATTTAATCAAACTTATTACTACTTTTAATCAAACTTATTACTACTTTTATTCCATCTTATTACTACTTTTATTCCATCTTATTACTACTTTTATTCCATCTTATTACTACTTTTATTCCATCTTATTACTACTTTTATTCCATCTTATTACTACTTTTAATCCAACTTATTACTACTTTTATTCCATCTTATTACTACTTTTATTCCAACTTATTACTACTTTTAATCAGACTTATTACTACTTTTAATCCAACTTATTACTACTTTTATTCCAACTTATTACTACTTTTAATCCAACTTATTACTACTTTTATTCCAACTTATTACTACTTTTAATCCAACTTATTACTACTTTTATTCCAACTTATTATCACTTTTATTCTATATTATTACTACTTTTATTCCATCTTATTACTACTTTTAATCAAACTTATTACTACTTTTATTCCATCTTATTACTACTTTTATTCCAACTTATTATCACTTTTATTCTATATTATTACTACTTTTATTCCATCTTATTACTACTTTTAATCCAACTTATTACTACTTTTATTCTATATTATTACTACTTTTATTCCAACTTATTACTACTTTTATTCTATATTATTACTACTTTTATTCCAACTTATTACTACTTTTATTCCAACTTATTACTACTTTTATTCCATCTTATTACTACTTTTATTCCATCTTATTACTACTTTAATCCAACTTATTACTACTTTTATTCCAACTTATTACTACTTTTATTCCATCTTATTACTACTTTTAATCCAACTTATTACTACTTTTAATCAAACTTATTACTACTTTTATTCCATCTTATTACTACTTTTATTCCAACTTATTACTACTTTTATTCCATCTTATTACTACTTTTATTCCAACTTATTACTACTTTTAATCCAACTTATTACTACTTTTATTCCAACTTATTACTACTTTTATTCCAACTTATTACTACTTTTAATCCAACTTATTACTACTTTTAATCAAACTTATTACTACTTTTATTCCATCTTATTACTACTTTTATTCCAACTTATTACTACTTTTATTCCATCTTATTACTACTTTTATTCCAACTTATTACTACTTTTATTCCAACTTATTACTACTTTTATACCAACTTATTACTACTTTTATTCCAACTTATTACTACTTTTAATCCAACTTATTACTACTTTTAATCCAACTTATTACTACTTTTATTCCAACTTATTACTACTTTTATTCCATCTTATTACTACTTTTATTCCAACTTATTACTACTTTTAATCAAACTTATTACTACTTTTATTCCATCTTATTACTACTTTTATTCCATCTTATTACTACTTTTAATCCAACTTATTACTACTTTTAATCAAACTTATTACTACTTTTATTCCATCTTATTACTACTTTTATTCCAACTTATTACTACTTTTATTCCATCTTATTACTACTTTTATTCCAACTTATTACTACTTTTATTCCATCTTATTACTACTTTTATTCCATCTTATTACTACTTTTAATCCAACTTATTACTACTTTTATTCCATCTTATTACTACTTTTATTCCAACTTATTACTACTTTTAATCCAACTTATTACTACTTTTATTCCAACTTATTACTAATTTTATTCCAACTTATTACTACTTTTATTCCATCTTATTACTACTTTTATTCCATCTTATTACTACTTTTAATCCAACTTATTACTACTTTTATTCCATCTTATTACTACTTTTATTCCAACTTATTACTACTTTTATTCCATCTTATTACTACTTTTAATCCAACTTATTACTACTTTTATTCCATCTTATTACTACTTTTAATCAAACTTATTACTACTTTTAATCAAACTTATTACTACTTTTATTCCAACTTATTACTACTTTTATTCCATCTTATTACTACTTTTATTCCATCTTATTACTACTTTTAATCCAACTTATTACTACTTTTATTCCATCTTATTACTACTTTTAATCCAACTTATTACTACTTTTAATCAAACTTATTACTACTTTTATTCCATCTTATTACTACTTTTATTCCATCTTATTACTACTTTTATTCCATCTTATTACTACTTTTATTCCATCTTATTACTACTTTTATTCCATCTTATTACTACTTTTAATCCAACTTATTACTACTTTTATTCCAACTTATTACTACTTTTAATCCAACTTATTACTACTTTTAATCCAACTTATTACTACTTTTATTCCAACTTATTACTACTTTTAATCCAACTTATTACTACTTTTATTCCAACTTATTATCACTTTTATTCTATATTATTACTACTTTTATTCCATCTTATTACTACTTTTAATCAAACTTATTACTACTTTTATTCCATCTTATTACTACTTTTATTCCAACTTATTATCACTTTTATTCTATATTATTACTACTTTTATTCCATCTTATTACTACTTTTAATCCAACTTATTACTACTTTTATTCCATCTTATTACTACTTTTATTCCAACTTATTATTACTTTTATTCTATATTATTACTACTTTTATTCCATCTTATTACTACTTTTATTCCATCTTATTACTACTTTTATTCCAACTTATTACTACTTTTATTCCAACTTATTACTACTTTTATTCCATCTTATTACTACTTTTATTCCAACTTATTACTACTTTTATTCCAACTTATTACTACTTTTATTCTATATTATTACTACTTTTATTCCAACTTATTACTACTTTTATTCTATATTATTACTACTTTTATTCCAACTTATTACTACTTTTAATCCATCTTCTTACTAATTTTACTCCAACTTATTACTACTTTTATTCCATCTTCTTACTACTTTTATTCCAACTTATTACTACTTTTATTCCAACTTATTACTACTTTTATTCCATCTTATTACTACTTTTATTCCATCTTATTACTACTTTTAATCCAACTTATTACTACTTTTATTCCATCTTATTACTACTTTTATTCCAACTTATTACTACTTTTATTCCATCTTATTACTACTTTTAATCCAACTTATTACTACTTTTAATCAAACTTATTACTACTTTTATTCCATCTTATTACTACTTTTATTCCAACTTATTACTACTTTTATTCCATCTTATTACTACTTTTATTCCAACTTATTACTACTTTTAATCCAACTTATTACTACTTTTATTCCAACTTATTACTACTTTTATTCCAACTTATTACTACTTTTAATACAACTTATTACTACTTTTAATCAAACTTATTACTACTTTTATTCCATCTTATTACTACTTTTATTCCAACTTATTACTACTTTTATTCCATCTTATTACTACTTTTATTCCAACTTATTACTACTTTTATTCCAACTTATTACTACTTTTAATCCAACTTATTACTACTTTTAATCCAACTTATTACTACTTTTATTCCAACTTATTACTACTTTTATTCCATCTTATTACTACTTTTATTCCAACTTATTACTACTTTTAATCAAACTTATTACTACTTTTATTCCATCTTATTACTACTTTTATTCCATCTTATTACTACTTTTAATCCAACTTATTACTACTTTTAAACAAACTTATTACTACTTTTATTCCATCTTATTACTACTTTTATTCCAACTTATTACTACTTTTATTCCATCTTATTACTACTTTTATTCCAACTTATTACTACTTTTATTCCATCTTATTACTACTTTTATTCCATCTTATTACTACTTTTAATCCAACTTATTACTACTTTTATTCCATCTTATTACTACTTTTATTCCAACTTATTACTACTTTTAATCAAACTTATTACTACTTTTATTCCAACTTATTACTACTTTTATTCCAACTTATTACTACTTTTAATCCAACTTATTACTACTTTTATTCCAACTTATTACTACTTTTATTCCAACTTATTACTACTTTTAATACAACTTATTACTACTTTTAATCAAACTTATTACTACTTTTATTCCATCTTATTACTACTTTTATTCCAACTTATTACTACTTTTATTCCATCTTATTACTACTTTTATTCCAACTTATTACTACTTTTATTCCAACTTATTACTACTTTTAATCCAACTTATTACTACTTTTAATCCAACTTATTACTACTTTTATTCCAACTTATTACTACTTTTATTCCATCTTATTACTACTTTTATTCCAACTTATTACTACTTTTAATCAAACTTATTACTACTTTTATTCCATCTTATTACTACTTTTATTCCATCTTATTACTACTTTTAATCCAACTTATTACTACTTTTAAACAAACTTATTACTACTTTTATTCCATCTTATTACTACTTTTATTCCAACTTATTACTACTTTTATTCCATCTTATTACTACTTTTATTCCAACTTATTACTACTTTTATTCCATCTTATTACTACTTTTATTCCATCTTATTACTACTTTTAATCCAACTTATTACTACTTTTATTCCATCTTATTACTACTTTTATTCCAACTTATTACTACTTTTAATCAAACTTATTACTACTTTTATTCCAACTTATTACTACTTTTATTCCAACTTATTACTACTTTTAATCCAACTTATTACTACTTTTATTCCAACTTATTACTACTTTTATTCCAACTTATTACTACTTTTATTCCATCTTATTACTACTTTTAATCCAACTTATTACTACTTTTATTCCATCTTATTACTACTTTTAATCAAACTTATTACTACTTTTAATGAAACTTATTACTACTTTTATTCCAACTTATTACTACTTTTATTCCATCTTATTACTACTTTTATTCCATCTTATTACTACTTTTAATCCAACTTATTACTACTTTTATTCCATCTTATTACTACTTTTAATCCAACTTATTACTACTTTTAATCAAACTTATTACTACTTTTATTCCAACTTATTACTACTTTTATTCCATCTTATTACTACTTTTATTCCATCTTATTACTACTTTTATTCCATCTTATTACTACTTTTATTCCATCTTATTACTACTTTTATTCCATCTTATTACTACTTTTAATCCAACTTATTACTACTTTTATTCCATCTTATTACTACTTTTATTCCAACTTATTACTACTTTTAATCAGACTTATTACTACTTTTATTCCAACTTATTACTACTTTTATTCCAACTTATTACTACTTTTAATCCAACTTATTACTACTTTTATTCCAACTTATTACTACTTTTAATCCAACTTATTACTACTTTTATTCCAACTTATTATCACTTTTATTCTATATTATTACTACTTTTATTCCATCTTATTACTACTTTTAATCAAACTTATTACTACTTTTATTCCATCTTATTACTACTTTTATTCCAACTTATTATCACTTTTATTCTATATTATTACTACTTTTATTCCATCTTATTACTACTTTTAATCCAACTTATTACTACTTTTATTCCATCTTA
The DNA here is from genome assembly GCA_964036315.1 of Acanthosepion esculentum. Lineage (NCBI taxonomy): Eukaryota > Metazoa > Mollusca > Cephalopoda > Sepiida > Sepiidae > Acanthosepion > Acanthosepion esculentum. Next base: position 62,058,491 of record OZ038499.1, on the reverse strand, counting down.
TTACTACTTTTATTCCAACTTATTATCACTTTTATTCTATATTATTACTACTTTTATTCCATCTTATTACTACTTTTATTCCATCTTATTACTACTTTTATTCCAACTTATTACTACTTTTATTCCAACTTATTACTACTTTTATTCCAACTTATTATCACTTTTATTCTATATTATTACTACTTTTATTCCATCTTATTACTACTTCTATTCCAACTGATTACTACTTTTATTCTATATTATTACTACTTTTATTCCAACTTATTACTACTTTTAATCAAACTTATTACTACTTTTATTCCATCTTATTACTACTTTTATTCCATCTTATTACTACTTTTAATCTAACTTATTACTACTTTTAATCAAACTTATTACTACTTTTATTCCATCTTATTACTACTTTTATTCCAACTTATTACTACTTTTATTCCAACTTATTACTACTTTTAATCCAACTTATTACTACTTTTATTCCAACTTATTACTACTTTTAATCCAACTTATTACTACTTTTATTCCAACTTATTATCACTTTTATTGTATATTATTACTACTTTTATTCCATCTTATTACTACTTTTAATCAAACTTATTACTACTTTTATTCCATCTTATTACTACTTTTATTCCAACTTATTATCACTTTTATTCTATATTATTACTACTTTTATTCCATCTTATTACTACTTTTATTCCATCTTATTACTACTTTTAATCCAACTTATTACTACTTTTATTCCATCTTATTACAACTTTTATTCCAACTTATTATCACTTTTATTCTATATTATTACTACTTTTATTCCATCTTATTACTACTTTTATTCCATCTTATTACTACTTTTATTCCAACTTATTACTACTTTTATTCCATCTTATTACTACTTTTATTCCATCTTATTACTACTTTTAATCCAACTTATTACTACTTTTATTCCATCTTATTACTACTTTTATTCCAACTTATTACTACTTTTAATCAGACTGATTACTACTTTTATTCCAACTTATTACTACTTTTAATCCAACTTATTACTACTTTTATTCCAACTTATTACTACTTTTATTCCATCTTATTACTACTTTTATTCCATCTTATTACTACTTTTATTCCATCTTATTACTACTTTTATTCCAACTTATTACTACTTTTATTCCATCTTATTACTACTTTTAATCCAACTTATTACTACTTTTATTCCATCTTATTACTACTTTTAATCCAACTTATTACTACTTTTAATCAAACTTATTACTACTTTTATTCCAACTTATTACTACTTTTATTCCATCTTATTACTACTTTTATTCCATCTTATTACTACTTTTAATCCAACTTATTACTACTTTTATTCCATCTTATTACTACTTTTAATCCAACTTATTACTACTTTTAATCAAACTTATTACTACTTTTATTCCAACTTATTACTACTTTTATTCCATCTTATTACTACTTTTATTCCAACTTATTACTACTTTTAATCAAACTTATTACTACTTTTATTCCAACTTATTACTACTTTTATTCCAACTTATTACTACTTTTAATCCAACTTATTACTACTTTTATTCCAACTTATTACTACTTTTAATCCAACTTATTACTACTTTTATTCCAACTTATTATCACTTTAATTCTATATTATTACTACTTTTATTCCATCTTATTACTACTTTTAATCAAACTTATTACTACTTTTATTCCATCTTATTACTACTTTTATTCCAACTTATTATCACTTTTATTCTATATTATTACTACTTTTATTCCATCTTATTACTACTTTTATTCCATCTTATTACTACTTTTAATCCAACTTATTACTACTTTTATTCCATCTTATTACTACTTTTATTCCAACTTATTATCACTTTTATTCTATATTATTACTACTTTTATTCCATCTTATTACTACTTTTATTCCATCTTATTACTACTTTTATTCCAACTTATTACTACTTTTATTCCAACTTATTACTACTTTTATTCCAACTTATTATCACTTTTATTCTATATTATTACTACTTTTATTCCATCTTATTACTACTTTTATTCCATCTTATTACTACTTTTATTCCAACTGATTACTACTTTTATTCTATATTATTACTACTTTTATTCCAACTTATTATTGCTCTTTCTGATGTTATGTATAAGTTTCCTTTTTACTTCTGTTTTCTCTAAAACTTTGTCGTTGGTCACATGTTTTGTCCATGTCATTCTCAGCATCCTTCTGTAGAACCATATTTTTGTTGATTCAAGTTCTCTTCTTCATCTGTAAGGAGATTGTCCAGCATTCAATGCCATATAGGAAGAATGACATTACATAACAGTTCAGTACTTTTTTCTTTGTTTCTAATGAACTTTTTCTGTTTCTTAATATTTTACTTAGCTTTTGGAGGTGGGCAAACAATGGAAATTTCATCAGTGATACACACAGGATCATATATGCAGGCAGAGAGAAAAATGAAAGAGGAGTAGGACTGATATTAGACCAAGACATGAAGAAATGTGTTCTCATATACTGTCAAATAGTTTACAAGCACAATGTAGAAAATATTCATAAGCACACCAAATGGCGCATTTTTAAAACAAACAATGAATACCAATTAACTAGAATGAAGAAATAGAGACCATTGCTGTGGAATAGAAATTTTACAACTCCTGATATAATTTGTCCCATAAAACAATATTTGGCAGACCCATGTGAAATTGGGTAAAAAAATAAATTGGATTTAAACAAATAATAATTAATAAATGTATTAACAAATTATGTCTACAGAAGTAAGGAAAAAAATTAACTTCATAGTTACAGTTATTGATAGTTCAACACCAATGTCTCTGATGTAATTACATGGTGCATGAAAGAGAAAGAATGCTTTGTCACTCCCAAAGACAAAAAGATAAAAGGAAAAACCTTTAAAAAATTGCACTGCCTGTAATTATCATCAGGGACATTAATCATGTACCATCATAAATAAAATATGCATTTTAAAAAATAAAATAATAAATATGCAATATAATAATATAATAAAAAGATTAAATGAAGAGAAAAATAAATAATTATCATTTCCCTTATTTTAAAAAAAAAACCCATTGCTTTCTTGGAGAAACAGATATAATTGCCAGCATTCCAATCTATGGGATGAGGCAGAGAGGAATGGATGTTTTTGATAAATCCACATGCTTAATTTTTGCTTCAAAAAGATTTTATTGACATTAATGCGTTCGTATTGAATAAGCATTTGACAAAATCAAGTGAGGAAAACAACATTCCTCATGTGGTGTCCGTTTTCATTGATGCATTTCTTTTCCAACAGTACACCAAACCATCACTTTTGGGCTGTGCAATGGTCTTTTGTTCAGTTCTCTCAGAATTTCAAGATCCCAATAATGACAATTCTGTTGATTCACCATGCTACCGAGATGAAAATGAGCTTCATCACTCATTAACAAAATGAGGTTGTCATTTTTCCTTAAAAATTGCTTCCATCTGACATGCAAAGTTAAGCCACTGTGCATAGTCCCCCAGATCTCAACTGTTACCCAATGGTCAATTTGTCATGGTGGAAATGCTGTTCTTCATGCAAAATATGCGTTACTGAATGATTTTAATGCCAAGTTCAGTAGCATGCCTCTGAGCAGAGTGATTCAGACAGCACAACAAAGATTGTCTGGCATGTTCCACATTTTCTGGTGTACATACTGTTTGAGGTGGTGGTGTGGAGGGGAGAGGGTCACCAGTCTGCTATTCATTAGTGTACCTTGTGTATGAAGTGCATAAACTCTATATAAAATTGTTATGAGTGGGAACAGCCTGATTTTGGTGAATGTTGAATCTGCATTATTCTTCATGAAACTGTCGTAGGTGAATACACGGTGTGGTCATCCAGAGCCCCATGGCTTCCACTAAAAATAATGCTAAGACACCATGGGCTGAATGGTACCTGTTGGATATATGTCCCTCCCCATGGGCCTGAGTAATAGCCATTTCAAAAATGTCCATCCTCTCTACCTCACTGTACTCATGCATGTGTGTATGCATGCACTTTGCAGTTCTCTTTTCTGTCAGTCTCTATTATAAACAATCAGTATATCTTTGTTGGAAATATTTCCTTAAGTCTCTTAAAGAAGAGAATCTTATTTTTTATTTTTATTTTTTTTCTTCATGCAAAATACGCCTTACTGAATGATTATTGATGCCAAGTTTAATAGCATAACACCAAGCAGAGCGATTTGGACTGCTCAGAAAAGCTTGTCTGACACATTCCATATTTTTGTGGGGCCCCTGCCAGTCTGTTATTCATTAGTGTACCTCATGTATGAAGTGCAACGTAAGATTGTGTTATGAGTGGGAACAGCCTGATTTCAGTGAATGTTGAATCAACGAAGAAGCTCACACTGAACTGCTGTGACAGCCTCGTTATACTTCATAAAATTGTTGTAGGTAAACATGTGGTGCTCCATTTTCTACAGTGCCATGGCTTCAACTGAAAATAAAAAAAATGCTAAGACACCACGGACCAAATGGTACCTGTCGTACATATTTCCCTCCCCCTGGGGCTGAGTAATAGCCATTTCAATAACGTCCATTCTCTGCCCCACCCTGCCTATCAGTCGTTAAATAAATGTAAAATCAGAGTCCCCAAACTGAAAATGATATTTAATTTTGAGATTCTTCATTTTATGATAACTACTTCAAGAATCAGAAGCATTTATCTAACAATTAATATTGTTTTGTACAAGCTTATTGCTTTACAAGTATTTTCCATGCATTGTTGGTAATATCAGATTCAAGTAGTTTTCATTCATTAATATAAATATGCATGGCACTTTAACCACACAAATAGCAAGTTAGCCTACATGACAGAGTGATAGTTTTATGCCCAACATACAAATTTGATCTTTATGCAGTACAAAGAAAACAATTCCCAAAAAGGCAAAAAAATTCACAGATGGTATTAGAATTGGTTAAGGAAGGTTTTACAAAATCTTTAGTTTATTATTGGTGATAACATATTTTCAGTTATTTGAACCCCCCCACACACACACACACACATATATATATATATATATATATATATATATATATATATATATATATTGTGTATTTGGGCAGCAATCCCTCTTAAACAACTGACAAATTATTATTTACAAATTTACATGTCCCTTAAAGAACCGTGTTCCTGACCAATCAAAATTTGTAAATAATTATATTGGATATACTACAACATGTTTAACAAGAAGATTCAGGTTGCATTTGTCTGATCATAGCTCAATTAGGTCTCACTTAAATAAACATGGAGACCTAACAAACTCTATCCATAACATTCTCGTTGATAATACATACATACAATTCCTCCAATGAATCTATATTTAACAAAGCTAAGAAAGACTACGAAACAGCCCTAAAAGATAGCGGATTCCCAGCAACACTCACATACTCACCACAGAGCACAAAAAAGGTCAACAGGAAAAGAAATATCATATGGTTCAACCCACTATACAGCAAAAACATAAAAACAAACTTAGGAAAAATATTCTCCAAACTCTTACAGAAACACTTCCTGGAATCAAGCACCCTACACAAAATATTCAACAAAAACACAGTAAAATCAGCTACAGTTGCACCGAGAACATGGCACGAATAATAAAAGACACAACAGGAAAATTATGAACAAACCACACGAACAAATTAAACCCATGTGTAACTTCAGAATAAAGAACAAATGTCACTTAAATGGTAATTGCTTACAAAACAACGTAATATACCAACCCACAATAAAATCACCAGATAATGAAGAAAAAGTATACATGGGAGTAACTGAAGAACCCTGGAAACAAAGAAATTATACACACAAAACATCTTTCACAAATAGTAAATATGCAAACAGCACAATGCTTTCTAAGTATATCAGGGAAATTAAAAACAAAATGCACATCACACCAAAAATATCTTGGAAAATAAGGAAAAGATCATCATCCTACAACAACCAATCCAAAACTTGCAAACTTTGCTTGGAGGAAAACATAGCTATCATTACCTTCCCAGACCAAAATAAATTATTAAATAAAGGATCCGAGCTCATCTCAAAATGCAGACATGAAAACAAACTTTTACTACGTTACTTAAAAATCGAAAACTGAAAAAATAAAATAAAACAAATAAACAAATAAACAAAATGACAATAAAATAAGTAAAATAAATTAAACCAAACAAATTACCAAATCACACCTGTTAGAATGGACGAAATAGAATAAATAAATAAAAAATAAAAAAACAAATCAATGAACCCAAATAAATAAAGCAAATAATAAACAAATTAACAAACCATTATGACCAAAATATTAGTTAGACTATAAAGCTCAAACCAAAAATCAGACAAAAAACATAGCTTTAACTGTTATATAATAATAAAAAAAATACTACTTTACTTAAAAATCGAAAACCGAAAAGAGTATATAAAAATATACAGTATGATAAATAAATAAAAAAAACAAGTAAAATATATTAATCTAAATTAAACCAAATAAATAAATAAACAAACTAACAAACCGATCCCAATAAATTAACTGTTAGAAAAAACAAATAAAGATAATCAATCCAAATAAATACATGAAGTAATAAACAAATTAAAAACTGCTCCCACCAAAATAGTAGTTAAACTACAACAATCAACCCCAAAATTGAATAAATAGCTTTAATTATCTTCCCAAACCAAAACAAAACTATTAAATGAGCGATATAAACAAATTTTTACTACGTTAATAAAACACCAATTAAAATAAAAAAATAAATAAATATATAAGATAAGAAATAAAAATAAAAAATAAAAATAAAAAATAAAAACAAGCAAAATAATTTAACCCAAATAAATAAATAAACAAATAAATGACTTCCAGCAAAATAACCGCCAAAATAGACTACCCAAAATGCACCACTGACCCGTATATATAAATAGCTGAGAAAAAATAAACAGCACTCGTGCCCTGATGATTGCATCTAGCATAAAACAGACTGTTGCCTCTAAGTGTTGACTTCAATGTTCACTTTTATATTCATATATATATAGTGATAAGCTAATTCTATAAACAACAGCCACCTGCACTAATGCAAAGCTCTTCAGTAAAATGAATGGAGCACTTTGGCTGATTGGCATTTGTTTACATTTGTAAAAACAATACGCTAGATTTAGTTGTGTAACACTACCGAGTGAAGATAGCTCTGGCTGACACCAAATTAGTTGTGTTTCAATCCTGGCTTGAGGCATTCGGAAGTCTAGTCACAATGAGGAGCTGTGATACAGCGAAACAGTACTGTCTGTGAATGACATATATATATTATAATAATCAGCCTCAGACAAAAAGTGATATTTGTCAAAAAGAATGGTTTAATTAAAAAGTGCTCAATACAATTTAAAAAAATAAAAATGTAGGGAAAATTTAAGACATAAAATATTTAATGCCTAATGATACTGCTCTCATAAGGCCAATGTTTTAAATATTTATGTCTTTTACTTATATAATTGCTTGCCACTCATATCCGAGGATGCCTGTTTTGCCAATCCCTGTTGCAGGCGCCTGCTCAGGCACATTTGTGATTGTTCAACACCCGCAGAGCCCACCTGTATTTTATACTGCAACTATGCTGAGCAGGCCTTAGTTAAAGTTTCTGAGAGAGAGCACGTTAACTAGCCTGATCAACAGTCTGTACAAGGACAGCACGCTCAAATCCTCGGTCATAATGACTTGTGACTTCATGTTAGCACAATTGCCAAGAGCTCCCAAAGAGTTCTGTCTACCCATTTGCATTCACAAGGCTCGGCTCAATCCATGGTATGTTTTTTCAGGCACTTTCCAAAGGTGCCACATGGAGGGATCAACTCCCCCCCAGACTGATAACATCAGGAAGTCGCCTTCCTGACAAATCAACCATGGTAAGATTCAAACCCAGATCTTATGGTCAGAATGCAAATATTCTAACCACTCGCCATGTATATACATATGTACACACACACACACACACACACACACACACACACACACACACAAGCGATAATACTGAAAAGTTCTTAGTATAATCCACTTTAGAAAACCATAACAAATCCTCAAGCATCACAATTTATTGTATAATCACATCTTGATTGGGCTGATAACTTTTCAGCACCCTAACAAATATCATGAATACTCACACATATACATGTGTGTGCAAGCATGTGTGTGTGTGTGTGTGTGTGTGTGTGTGTGTGTCATTCAGAATTCATCTGGCAGGATGTTATTATGTAAAAGCATTTATCAAATTCTGAAATTATTCAAGCATTATATCTGTATTATGCATGACTAATATTACTGAGTGCAGAGGAAACACTTTCCCATCAATGGCTTTTGGGAAAAATCCTGAAGTAAATTTGATAATTTAACCATCATCAACATAACCTGAAAGGGGGGGAAGCAGACGTCTCCATCCTTGGCACTAGTTTACCCGTGCACATGTTTCCTGTTCACTGGATATCAAAGCCAACCTCCTCGTTAAGATTTCCAGCTTTCTTCTTTCTTTTTTTTAAAATTCTTTTTCATCGTGAAAGGAACTGAGTCATTAAAATCTCAATGGAAGTGCCGAAAATTATCTAGAAGAAATTACAAGCAATTAATAGTCACTTGAATAATTTTGTATCTAATTCAAAAAGAAAAAATGGGACATGATGCAAGGGGATTCAGAAAAGGGACATGGTATGAGAGGATTCAAAGATGGGGCAAGATGTAAAGAGGATTCAAAGAATGTATTAAGATATAATTTTGTGTCAAAAATTCCTCATTAAATCTTTTTAACATTTTCCTCTACTTTAATTTTAAAAAGTTTTTCCTTATTTCATCTTTCAATAATTGTATCTTCATGTTTAAAAATTTCGTTTTATTTTAAAATGTTTGATATTTTTTCTTTCCCTGTTGATTTACACATATTGGAGATAAAATTATTATAATAATTAAATATATATATTTATTATGAATATAGCGACGACATATTAAAGTGCATATAACATTTAATGCTATTTTAACATTCCTTCCAATTTCTGGCCAGCTCCCTTATATTGAAATGCTTGTTTTGCAAAAAAAAACTTCCAGTTGAGTTCATTGCATTCATTCAAATATGTACCCTTGCGAATGGTATGGACCCATCTCTTCACCCCACACCCAACTAGCTATGGGTAAATAGCAAGATAGACTGTGTCCTACAGCTTTAGGTGGCAACCGGTCTAGAAGGACAATTATGAATTCAAAACATAAGTGGTCGAGTAGTCAGGGACTAAACCAGTTCCCCCAACCAGTGCCTGTTCTGATGAGAAACGTAAATGGAACCCCCAGCAGCACTAAAAACAAAAGCTGTTGAATGGCGAATGAACATCTCAGTGTTAATGGCCATCCATCCCAACTATATGTCATAAATACCCTCATCAACCCACAACTGTGGATAGTATGGCTGCATTTTTTTTTTACATTACAATTCACCATTTAAAAGGCCTGGGGGTAGCCACTTGAGGGTTAATTTAGGGGCCAATTTGTGCATATAGGAATGGAAGATAATGGTTAACTCTAGCCTTAAACAGGTTAAGATTGTAGTGATTGGGGAAACATTCTCTTGGGAGTTGGTTTGTGGGAAGAAGCTATTCGAGTGGAACTTACTTCTCACTGATGGTATATGGCTACATCACTGAAAACATGATCAGTCAGGGGAGGGGCTCCTACAACATAAGTTACAAGGTCCTGATTTAGATGTGTGTGTGTGTGTGTGTGTGTGTGTGTGTGTGTGTGTGTGTGTGTGTGTGTAAAATTTAGGATGCTATAATGGTTACCGACACAGAAAACGGAATTGACTAACCAAGTTCAAATCCTAATTCAGGCAGTTTGTATTTATTTTACACTAACACTCTAAGTTAAATAGGAATCCATTACCTTCTGCATTCTGTCCTCTCAATACATGTTTTAACAAAATGCCTTGTCTGTCTATATTTCTGAGATGAGGTATTATGTACAGTATTTACATTAGTTGGACTATTGTCCTCATCTTTGTCGCCATATTTGTCACAACGTTTCGGCCGTTGTACGCTCCGGCCTTCTTCAGGTGGTTGGAATTTCGAACCGAACCCTTTATTTCAATCACTGGGGTAGACTGTTCTAGTTCCACGAGCCATGTTTGATGGATGTCAGTTATCAGTTATCTCCTGCTAATTTTCCCTCTGAAAGTTCTCCACTGCCTTAACCGGGTATTGAACTCACACTCTTTGAGTCTGTCACTGGATCTAACCAACGCCTTTATCCACTGTGCCATGTGTCCTTGTCTCTGACTTGTCACGATGACTGACAGAAAGTGGGCAAGATGAGTAAGAACTTTGTCAAACCACTCATTTAAATATCTTACCTTCCCAGGCAGCACCAGCAAAAAAATAGTTACCAGTTGAATGTTTAAATTATTTTATCCTGTCACCAGTGTTTAGTTTAATCAAAGTTGCCATAGCAATGAACGTTAATGTTTTCAGTTGTTCTGATGATGTTCTTATTGAATGAAATAAAACAAGGGAATGAAAAACATTTAGACATCCGACTGGTTTTCATATATTCAATCTTACATATTTTTTTAATCTGTATCACCCCACCCCCCACTCCAGGAAGGCAGTACAGCCACTAAGACGTAAGGGGTTTACAGGGTGTGGAGAAATTAGGAACAGAAACATTAGTAATGAGGAGAAAGAGAAATGAGCAATCACGGGGACAGTAGATAGTGATTGACATTGCACTTAAAGTTTTACAGATTAAAGTTGGTTGGAAAGCAAGGAACCAGAAGGGAGTTCCACAAGTGAGAAGTGTGAGATAAGAAACTGTTAGCATAGAAGTTACAGCTTCATCATCTTGCTAGTTCAACTGTAAATTGTTGAGAGGTTGCTGCCAGTCTAGTATTGCACTTAAATTCATGCAGTCTAGTTACCATAGCAAATAGCTCATCTGAACAATTACCATCAATTACCATCAAAGTATTTATAAAAAAAAAAAAGGCACAGAGAGGCAACCTTATAGTGGTGGGCAAGTAATTGAAGCTGAGCTTGGCAGATCAAGACCAATAATATTGCTGATTATTCTTTGGACCTTATCAAGGAGCTCCAGGAAAATAACAGGGGCACCTGATCATATATGGCAGCAATAGTCTAAGCATGGATGAATGGTAGACTTATAGATATGCAAGATAGATTCCAGAGATAAAAATTGTCTCACCCAACACAGTGAACCAACTTTGTTACCAGCTGATCTAGCAATGGATTCAATGTCATCTTTCCACCTCATGTCAGCTGAGAACATTAACCCAAGAAGGTACAATGAGTCACTTTCCTGGAGGTTAGCATCAGTCATACTGATTGAAGACAGAGAACGGTCTCTCAGATGATTAATGAAGAAAAGTTTAGTTTTGGAGGTGATCTTTTGCCCCAGTTAATGACAGAATTGAGGTCATTTTGTATATCAGTTGCCATTTTGACCTTGTCTGGCTGATCAGCCTTACTATCAATACCAGGAGTAAGTAGTAGTGTTGTCAGCGTAGATGCCAAGTTGAGAGCTGATGTCATAGGGAAGGTCACTAATAAAAATTAAAAACAGTGTAGGACCAAGGGTAGAGCCCTGGGGGACACCTGCATTAGTACAAAAGGATATAGATCAGTGGCCATTCAGGGCAACTTTAGTTTCACAATTTGACAGGAACGACTGGATCAGCTCAAAAATGTGCCCGGAGATGCCATAGTTTTTTAACTTGTGAAGAAGACCTGAATGTCAGACCCTGTCAAAGGTTTTTGAAATGCCTAGTGCTACAGCCCAGGCTTCACTGTTTTTTATCCAAAGCATGATAGACTCTTTCCGCAATTACCATTAGTTGATCTGGAAAAATGAAAGCCGTATTGCTTATCTAGAAAAGGCCCTGTGATGAAAGATGACAAACCAATTCAGCATTGATTAGGGCCTCTTGGAGTTTCCCCAAAAAAGACAGAAAGCTAATGGGCTGATAGTTAAATGGGTAAGATGGTTCACCAGAGTTCTTAAAAAATGGAACACTAGATGATGACTTCCAGCAAGCAGGAAAGCAAGAGGCAGTGAGGCATTTATTATGCAGTTTAGAGAGAACAGGAGCCAGTTTGGGAGCACACATCTAAATTACTAACAGGGATGCCATTGGATCCATATGGAGAATTTGCAAGCGAAGCATTCAGCTTTATCAGCAGAAGATTATAACACCACAAATCAATTGAAGAGGTGGGAATAGAGATATTGCATTTAGTACTCTATTACAAAGATACCAGTAGTCATGAGAGTCATAAATTTTAGAGGCTATACAGTGATTCATTCTCTCAGCAAACAGGGATTTTTACAATAATTACATTGTTTGGACAGTTGTCATCATCTTTATTGTCACATTATCCCCAAGGACATGGCCCAGTGGATAAAAGCATTGGTTGAAGTAAACCAATGACTTGACCCAAAGAGTTTTTAGTTCAATACCTGCTCATAGCAGAGTTGAACAAAAACTTAGAGAGTTGAGTTACTAAAGGGAAATAACTGAAACTGAGATATCCAGAAAAGGCATGGCACGTGGAACTAGAATAATCTACCCCAGTGGACTAAATAAAACGTTCAGTTCAAAATTCCAACATATATCACTTGAAGAAGGCCAGAGCGTACAACTGCTGAAAAGTCATGAATGTGACGATAAAGATGACAACAACAGTATGTAAAAAGTGTTTATAGTTAAAATTCCTCATATCAGAAATATAGACAGATATCAATCCATAAGAATAAACATTAGTTATAATTATACACATATTTACCATGGAAGACTCAGAAATTAGTGCACTTTCTATACCTTTTCAACTTAGTAAATCATTTCGTCTTTTAATTAAAGCAGCACTTTTTAAATTGAAACGATGATCAGATTCATTATGATGAGTGACTTATACAGTGAGTGTGTTGTTTTGTTCTGATATATAAAAAATTATATATTATATTCTCTCTCTCTCTCTCTCTCTCTCTCTCTCTCTCACACACACACACACACACACACACACACATATATATTCAACTCTCCCGTCGTATTCGGCGTATGAGGGTCAAGCAACTCAGTTCCTAGAAACCGACAACCCAGACACCAGCACATATGATTTGATTATAGTGGTGAAGGCTGTGTGCAGAACCAACCACGCTTTTTGAAGCACCGAATACAGAGACCTGATGCACTATGTGCCACAAGGTCCCCAAATGACCCACAGTTTTTGAGTTTCGATTTGTCCTTCTCCTAGACCAGTTGCCATCCAAGTCTATAGAACCCAGTCTGTCCTGCTATTTACCCATAGCTGGAGAGAGAAGAAAGTGATTCATACCTTTCTCAAGGGTATTAGCACGTAAGTGAATGTAATGGATTCGACTCTAATTCAAACTCGGCTCTCCGATTCCTCAATTCAAGCCGCTATCCATTACTCCACCGTGCATGAGTTTAGGATCAAATATAGATCAATTATGGATTGGAATCCGAGAGAATGATAAGTTAAAGAAGAAATAGGAAACGTTTATCAATCTAACATTTGTTCCACTTTTATTAAAGCTTCGTCAGAAACTGAGATATGGATGAAAAGGAGAAAGAAATTCTGGTATTTTTACTTTTGTGTTGTTTGATTTTCATTGGTCAATCATGTATGATGTGCATTCGACTCTTTTAAACCAACATTAGTACATTTGATGACGAACTGTTCACTCCGACATCCAGTGTAAAATATATATGTGTGCTTATGCGTGTATGGTTGCTCCTTGTGGTGGGGCTTGCGTGGTCCAACGGCTCTGAGAGTGATGCCGTCGGGACTTCTAAACTCCTGGTAGGGCCACTCGTGGCGGCAAGGTCGAAGACGATAACCCAGACTAAACGCGATAACCCAAAAGACCCCAACGGGGAAACAAGTAGATGATGATAACACAGATCTGAACTGTTTAACCAGCGGATGAAGAGGACTACGCATGATGGACATGCTACAGAAGGCGCCACTCAAAAATACAACAGACTCAGCGGCAGTCCGTTGCAGTTTCATAACTGGATTCTGCATGTTACATTTCATATGTGGCACAGAGAAAGAAAGATTAAGAAATAAAGAGTGTGCGTCACTTCCGAGTAAGTTTAGGTCCACCTTAAACAAATTGACGCTATGGGCACTTACTTTTACTCTGATTTTCCTTCACCTCCAACCAGCACTTGCAAAGCCAAATGGGCGAGAGGGAATAGATGACGGGAGTAGGTTTTGGTGAAGCTGGAACCTTCTAGTCTTGAATGTGCACGTTGGCGACGAATTTCGTCACCATCAGCAAAGAAGAAATTCAATTCTCGGATACGAGATAATGCCGACGGCGACTGAATATAATTTGTAGCGTTCTGAATTCATGGAGAGATGACGCGTCCATCCGAGGTTTCAAGAAATTGACGGATGCTAAGTCTACCTGAAAAACCATAAATACAGACAAACCTCTCATCTACGGACCCCCATCAACGGACTTCGAATGCAATGGGCACAATCTGCAGGCAAAATACAAAAAAAAAAAAAAATCTGCAGGAAAAAAAAACTTACAAATTGTCAGCGATGTATTTCAACAGTTGCTGACTTAGCGGAACGAGTTGCATTAGTTCTCAAAATGACCGGTGGCGGGGTTTTCAATTGTAAACGAAGACGGGTGAGAAAGTAGCTGTGAGAGACCTATTATTTTTGTTATTTTGATTAATATATCTATATTTATGCCATATATATATATGTTTATTTACATTATGATCATAACTAATGGCAGTTACTATAGTGGTTTTATAATTACATGTCTCGCACATCTCGCCTGTGGAACTCCCTTCCCTATTACTGTTTCCCTGACAAATACAATCGCCAACGGTTTAAGTGAAGCGTCAATCGACATCTCAGCGTGACATACCTGGCGAGCAGATTGATGACAGACCGTGGTCTGGGAGAGGAAGCAGAGGTAAGGAACTTATTGAGAGCTGCAAGAGATAGAGGGAGGAGGTGGAGAGCCATGATCGCCTACATCCTGAAAGAACATGGCACATAAAAAGAAAAAAGAAGTTCTGTATATAAATATATACAAAATCCATGTATGTGTTGAATCCATTTATTTCCTTGATTGTTCATTTTTTTTTTAATGAGTTTTGTTAGGATACCCACCCTTTAATGGTTCCACATGTCTCGCACATCTCGCCTGTGGAACTCCCTTCCTTATTCCTGTTTCCCTGACAAATACAATCTCCAACTATTTAAGTGTAACGTCAATCGACATCTCCAGTTGCCTTGATCTATCCAATTCCCTTCTCCACATCCTTTCACCATTCATTCCTATCTGCTCTCGCTCCAAATCTTCTGTAACCCCCTTGCCTTGATTGATCCACTGTCTTTCTCCACATCCTCTCCTTTACCACTCCTATCTGCTCTTCCTCCAACCCTTCTATAACCCCTTGCGTGATAGTGGCCTCCAGCCTTGCTTGGGGTGATATGCTTAAAAAATAAAAATAAAAAAATTAAAAAATCCCTTCCCATCTACGGACAATCGGCTTTAACGGATCCCTATTAGTCTGCTGATAAGAGATTTGTCTGTATTTCTATATATCTATGTAAGTGTATAAAAATCTAGTTTGTCGCAGTTAGCTCCTCCTCGTTTCCTTAACCCTTCAACAGGGGTCTCTCTCTCCCGGGAGTATAAATACTGGCTGACCTTTCGCTTTTTCCTCTTTTCTCTGCTTACGCGCACGTGCGAGCAACTATAACGACTTAGGCCGCGGACCGCAACCTCGCACGTGAGGCGAGGTATATAAAACTTTCTCTTAAAATTTCCAATATGTGAACTCTTATACACAACCAGCGTTTCCCATATTCTGGGAACACGCTAAAACAAAATTCACCCCGTACGGACATTCAACTCAACACACACACAACTTTCCCTACAGACTGTAACATTTTATTCATGTCTTCAATGTATTTGTAATTCGTATTTTAATCTATTTGTCATTAATATATAATTGTTTTGTACATATATATCGGTCTTGTTTGTTTTCTTTTGCTTTCTTTGGACTCCATTACAGTCCAACATTCCTATGTAGCTGGACCGGTCAGCGGAAGCCATAACCTAGAGATAACTCATCTTCTCTTCTCACATTCACACACCGCATGGTCCACTACAAGTTTGTCTATGTGGGCATCAGATAATAATATATATTCGTAATTGTGTGTGTGTGTGTGTGTGTGTGTGTGTGTGTGTAGTAGTAGTAGTAGTAGTAGTAGTAGTAGTAGTAGTAGTAGTAGAAGACATAATGTTTGCTGCACTGGCATTGACATCCGATACAGATTCGACGACGGACTCTTCAATCACGCCCGACTTTGATCTCGCGTGCGAGAATTCTAGTATGCTGACAACAATGCAACTTCAAACCAGACTGTCATTAACCTTCAGAGATCGTTAAATCTGTACAACGACGCCTCCCTCATCAAGCCCCCACCCCACGGATAAGCAACATCAGACGTTAGCATCAACATCGACGGACAGCTGGTAGAAGTCGTCGATGAATTTCCCTACCCTGGCAGCATCATCTCGAATAATGCCACATGCAGGAGAGACCTTAACAACAGGATCAAAACGGCTCACACTATGTTCGAAATGATCATGGCTTCACCAGAAGAACCAAAATCTTGGTCTTCCTGTCCTTGGTCCTCTCTCCATCTCAGTTCGCTTTCGAGATATGGACTTTGTATTGTCGAGGCATCAAACATCTGGAGCGGTTCCAGCAAACGAAACTTCGTAGAATCCTTCGCATCAGTTCGGAAGACCCTGTAGTGGACCGTGGGTTGAAGATGTGAAGAGATATCAGAAGGTTAAAATTTCCTGCTAGCCGGTCCAGCTACATGAGAATGTTGGACTTTAATTAAGTCCAAACAAGACAAAGAAAACAAACAAGACCGATATATACATGTAAACAAATAACAAGTTACACAAAGACATGGACAGATACATAATGCTTGTGTGGGAGAAATAATGTGTGTGTGTGTGTTGTGAGTGTTTGTACGTACGTGTATTGTTCTTAGCGTGTTCCCAGAATTTGGGAAACGCTGTATCTGTGATAGGTCACATACTGGTGTTAGTTGAAAAGAGAGGTCTAAGTCGAAAAAAGAGAGATCGAGACGAAGGGTCAGCCAGTATTTATAGCCAGGGCAGAGAGACCCCTGCTGAAGGATTAAGGAACTGAGGAGGAGCTAACTCCGACAACCCCATCACCAACAATGGGGTCCTTCCTCGGACATCTCTTCCCAGCTAGCATCCTTTGACATCGCCCCCGCTAGGCGGGCCACGTGTCCAGAATGCGTCCCGTTTCTTTTCTGTTAATTCACCCTAAATAATGTGAAGTTACTTATCGTGGATATTAATTCACCCCAAGAAATTATAAATTTTAAATCAAAGTCTTTGTTTTTTTTATTAAATTTTTGGCACTCTTTCGAGATTATAAATTTTAAATCAAAATTTCGCAACAACTCCTACCCTCAGAATGAAAAATTGCAAAAATCAGGAAATTGTTTAAATTTTGTAAGTGCGGATGATACTTACAAGGAATTTTTTACAATTAAAAAAAAAAAAGTCAGTTTTTGTCTCGGGACGAGCGTAAGTTCAGAGCCCACACTTAGAAAAAGCGCACCGGGGTCGCCCACATTTGGGGTGATCGCAAAGGTCAATCGAACCGGAGTGCAATGGAAGGACCTCACTATG
The DNA here is from genome assembly GCA_964036315.1 of Acanthosepion esculentum. Lineage (NCBI taxonomy): Eukaryota > Metazoa > Mollusca > Cephalopoda > Sepiida > Sepiidae > Acanthosepion > Acanthosepion esculentum. The sequence continues at coordinate 62,040,662 of OZ038499.1, read as the reverse complement.
GGAGAATTTGGTGTGAATTTTAGTAAATATAAAAAAAATTTTATTCTTGGGTGAATTAATATTTGGGAATGAATTAACAGAAAAGATCGCGCGTCCCACTCGTCTCCCACGTATCACCCTGTTTAGAGAACTCGCCAGCAGCAAGAAGCTACGCGGAGATCCAAAATGATGCTTCAAGAATCAGTTAAAGGTATCCCTGACACAGGCCAACATCGACCCTGTGACCCGGAAAACCGTTGCTGAAAATCGGCCTTCCTGGATTAGAAACGTTCGGTGTGTCGTGGGGGGGAGGAGACTTTCGAGCCCAACTGTCAAGAGGAAGAGGATCTGCAGGGTGCTGTCAGGAGCGGCGTCCATCACCTACACTATTCTGTAACTGTTTCTCGCGACTCTACAGAAGTAACCAGCAGTGGCGATTCATTCTAGAACGCTGAAAGTGATTGGGGGGGGGGGCACTTGGGGGCCGAATTGTTTCTGTGGAAGAGGGAGGGGGCAAATTCAAGCAGCGTCTTTATTTTCATACTACACCACTCTTGTAAACACAACTTAGGAATGAATGTGTTACTTCATCAAATTAAACGAAATAACTTTTCATTCATAGTAGTGGAGTTCTGATCTATTCTTGCCCTCTTTTCCACTCTCAAGCCTTTGGACCACAAGAGAGGTTAACTTCAAAACTAAATCAAACGTCAATACTAGCAGAACAGTGTAATTTGTCTGTTCTGATTTTTTCCTCTACAAAATTTAGAAAAGTGGGGAGGGGGGCAACCGAGGGACCAACCAAAATTCTGGTGGGAGCATTGGCCCCTTCTGCCTCTCCGCAGAATCGCCACTAATAGCCAGGTTGAGTGGGTGGAGAAAGAGAATAATGAGAGAGGATGACAATTTCGATGCTCGGATGCGAGCGGAATGTTTGTTGGTTTTTCGCATGTTGATTTGGGAACGTTTTTACTCACCGACCGTTTGTTTTAGATAAATATACGTTAGATTCTTTAAAAATGGCTTCAGCAAAGGTTGGCGATGTAATATAATTTCCAAAAGCACTTATAAAGTACTGAAGGCCACAACAGATATCTTCCCCAAACACATACATGACTACATACGCAAAAGGACTCAAATGAAAAACTCACTAATGACAAAAGGCTGCATCAATTGGCAAAATGCTACGCAATGACAACATCTTTTCTGACTCCAAAACAGAGAGCTTGCCACAAACGACATCATATATAAACAACAGAGAATTCGTTTAAAAAAAACACAAGCTTAACAACTTATGCATCCACAGTAGATAGAAAGAGATTAGAAAATTTCCATGATATGGTTGTACAAATCATCACAGACAAATTCCATGCTTCAACGGTTAAGATTGAAGACTTCTTTGAATGTTGTCAAATGTGAAATCGTTCAAAAGCAGAAAAAGAGTGAATGGTGATTTAGGAGAGATGACATACAGTTATTGTCATTGACCACTTCTGGTCATCTTGAAAACACTTCTTTCTTCCACTTATTAAGGTTGACAACCTATGCAGATGGAAAGGAATCGGTAACCTGAATCTTATCTACATTTCTAACATGAAACTTTCTGTCACTGAAATGGGGGATTTAAGTCTTGGCTTAAAATTTGTCACGGGATTAAGAAAATTACAGCATTAACTAAAAATCATAAATTCGACAACACTGAATTTGAAAAAGGTTTCATCTTAGCAGCCACCTTTACAAATACGGATGAAACTACTTCACTCAGGAGATATTTACTGGCATTAAAAAAAAATTATGCAGGAATAAAAACATTATTATAACCCAATCCGATAAAAGCGGTGGAACAGTTATAATGGATACCAACGATTACACTGAAAAATTAGAATCGCTTTTAAATAAAGACAGCACTTATATATAGGCCAACGAAAAAATAGTAAATATAGACACACAAAAATTCAACAAAACAGTTAAGAAACTATTAAAAAATGAAAACAAATCCTGGACTAGATTAATATAATATCACCCTACTACACCCACACTATACAGCTTACCCTAAAAACACAAATGTAACATACCTATCAGATCCCATTGTATTCCAAATCAGCAAGTTAGCTAAAGTTATTGCAAAAATCCTAACTCCGTTCTCAGGCACCGTCAACCCAACACGTTAAACACTCTGTTGAGTTAATCCAGAGGATGCGGTCTATAAAGATGGAAAACATTTTTATGGTTAGATTAGATATCAAATCACTCTGCCCAAATATACCGGTCACAAAATGCTTTAACATATTAATAAATCACCTCAAAAATTCCCAAGAAAAGTTTCCACTACCTGTTCATCTTATTACTATATAAAACTCTGTGAACTTTGTATCTTGTGTGTTTGCCAGAAGTCATATATAGATGGTTATCTATGGTTATGGTTATCATCTTTGTTCCTCACCCGTCGAGATGCTCCCGCATCGAAACAAAAATGCCTCTTTGTCGTGAGTGATTCTTTTGTCCGTATGTAACAATTTATAATAAATAATTATTGCTCTACTCGTGGTACTGAGCCCTCTTTTAAATTAATGCTGTAGACGTTTGAATTTATATTTATATTCTTTTCGTTCTCATTACATTTGTATATATATATATATATATATATATATATATATATATATATATATATATTGTCATCCACAGACAGACTGTTTCGCTGTTTCACAGCTCATCAGTGTGGCTAGACGTCCGGTTGCCTCTAGCTAGGATCGAAACCCGACTGAATTTGCGTCGGTCGGAACTTCTCCCACTAAGCCGTCGGCGCACGGCAGGGATGCAGGTGAATTTTAGCGTGTTTATTTTTAGATTCAGATAAACACACAGTGACTGACAGTGACTCAATTCTGCCGAAGAGTCGTGCAATATTAGCTCAAATAGTCACTGTTTACAAATTCACACCTCAAACCATAGAGCTCAACCGAAATTAATTTTTCAGGAGCCAAATATTTTTGTCATCCACGGACAGACTGTTTCGCTGTTTCACAGCTCATCAGTGTGGCTAGACGTCCGGTTGCCTCTAGCTAGGATCGAAACCCGACTGAATTTGCGTCAGTCGGAACTTCTCCCACTAAGCAGGGATGAAGGTGAATTTTAGCGTGTTTATTTTTAGATTTAGATAAACACACAGTGACTGACTGATATATATATATATATATATATATATATATATATATATATATATATATATATATATATATATATATATTCAAACATGTTCCATTAAATAATATGGACATATTATATCGACGTATGAGACATATTATATCTATTTATTTTTATAATGATCCTTTCCACTTGTCTAATCAGTTTCTTGATGTCAAGGAAAGTGGTGTAGTTTTTTCCTACCCACGTAATTTCGATCTCCTCCAAGATCATCCTCAGGAGTGAATTACAAAGACAAACTTATCTGCATTTCGTGGTGATGGGGATTTTTAAAACAAACACGCGTGAACGCGCTTTGTTATAATTATTTTAAAAAATTTTTAATTTATCCGTTGTAGCTATGAAATTTTTTACAAAACAAGCGTCCAGATATAAGGGGCTGGCCGAAAATTGGCAAAATTGCAAAATGGCGTTAAATGTTTGCAACACCAATATGCTACAGCACGAAAATAATAAACAAAAACTTCAAATTCTCGACGCCCTCTATATCAAAGGCAAAACAGCCAACACTCAACAAAATTTATAATGAGTGTAGCAGCAACGTGTTGAAGTGCCTATAAAAAACATTATAAAATAATATTTATTTATAAAAATAGATCCATTAATTCTTTAGAAAAAGATTTGTTTACGTTTCATATTCAAAACTGAGCAGATATGGACTAAATGGCTAATATATAATAAATATCATCAATCGTATGGCCAATGTTGTTATCATTGTTTTGGCTTTTATTCCTCAAATTTTATTAATCAACCAATGAAATCTACACACAGAGACAAACACGCACCCCCCATATATATATATATATATATATATATATATATATATATAGAGAGAGAGAGAGAGAGAGAGAGAGAGAGAGAGAGAGATGAAATGCCGATCAAAAATGGATCGGAATCCAACAGGCTGATTAAATAAAGAACAAATAGCAAACGTATATGAATCTAACCTGTTTTAATTTTATTAAAGCTTCGTCAGAGAATAAGAGAAAACAGACATAAACTCTGGTATTTTCAATTTTGTTTGTGTCAGTTCTCATCGGTCAGTTATGTGTCACGTGCATTAAAACTATAGATAATTCTATATGTATGTAAGTTTGTGAAAATTCTTGTATGTCTAAGCGGGCATCGGATGGTAATGTGTGTTTGTGATTGTGTAGGTGTGTCTCTCTAGCGGGAGTTCTAATATCTTCAACTTTGTGCGTTCGGCCAGTGGAGCGGGGTGTCACTTCATTCTATCTATGGCTGATCTTTTGAAGCGTGGGTTAGATAGATATAAGTTAGATTCTTTAAGAATGGATTCAAAGAAAGATGGCGATGTAATGTAATGTTTTAGGCGTGTCTTCATAGTCGGTAATAATGCTATTATTAAATTTTCAATGTATTTTCTCCTTAAAGTATTATGTTCTTTTTTAATTAGGGTGGCATTAATGAAATCAAAGTTATGCCCAGCATCGTTTCGATGCAATACGAGAGAGTTAAATCGTTTGTCTTAATGCAAGTCTCTCTTGTGTTCGGAGATGTGGGCTTTTAGATCACATGATGTCTACCCAACATAATAATTTTTGCATTGTAAACAATTTATTCGGTAATTCCTGGAATTTGAATTGGTGTTGGGTTTATTTTTCTTCCTAATTATATCTCCGGTTGTCCTGGAAGTGATGGTAACGATTCTAGTATTAGGGATGACTAATTTGGTTGCGAGTTTAGTAGAAAGATTGTTGGAGGGCAGGATTACGAATTCTGTGTACTTCTTGTTATACAGTGGGGAAAATAACACCATTAAGCATGGTGGTGGGAACATTATGCTTTGGGGCTGTTTCTCTGCTAAGGGGACAGGACGACTACACTGGGTCAAGGGACAGATGGAAGCGGCCAAGTACAGAGAAATTTTGAGTGAAAACCTCCTTGCCTCAGCTAAGACACTGAAGATGGGTCATGGATGTGTGTTCCAGCATGACAATGACCCAAAGCATACGGCTATGGCAACAAAGGAGTGGCTCAAGAAGAAGCACATTAAAGTAATGGAGTGGCCGAGTCAGTCTCTGGACCTTAATCCTTTAGAAAATCTGTGGAGGGAGCTGAAGCTTTGAGTTGCCCAACGACAACCTACAAACCTTAAAGATTTGGAGATGATCTGCAAAGAGGAGTGGGTCAAAATCCACCTCCCTTGGGATCTGTTAAAACTTTGTAACAAACTACAGGAAACGTCTGGCTGCTGTGCTTGCCAACAAGGTTTCTTCACTAAATACTGAGTTATGTTTTGCTGTGGGGTGAAATACTTATTTTTTCAAGAGAAAAAGAAAGAAATTTTCAAAAATTAATGTAATGTGATTTTCTCGATTTTTTTATATTCAATCTCTCACTTTCAAGACGAACATACCCTGAAAATTATAGACTATTTTTATAAGGTGGCAAACTCAGAAAATCAGCCGGAGATGAAATACTTATTTTCCCCACTCTATCTATCTATCTATCTATCTATCTATATATATATATATATATTTATATATATATATATATATATATGTGTGTGTGTGTGCGTGTGTGTGTGTGTGTGTGTGTGCATATATAAGTATCGATGTTGGTGGTGTCTGTTTTGTGCATTTTGTAATTTCGATTTTTACTGACTGACCAATGAGAACTGACCCAAACAAAATTGAAAATACCCGTTTCTGTCATTTTGTTTGTTTTCTATCAATCTCTGGCAAAGCTTTAAAAGTGAAACATGTTAAATTAATATGTTTCCTATTTGTTCTTTATTTTATTACACACACACACACACACACACATATATATATATATAATGTGTTTGCTTTGTGAATACTTTATTATAAAGAATTTCAAGCTCGCTATATATATTTGGTACCTCCAAGTATACTTAAGATTTATTTAAGTCAAAACTAATATTATCTTTTTAAAAATACTCTACGATATATGTTCCAAATCATGCGAATTAGATGTGATGTTTTATTGACATATGTCATGATGTTGAAGCCAGCCTTTCTACTGGTAAATGATTGATCTTCCACTTCAGTGTTCTAAAAATGAAAAACGTCTGATCAACTGTCAGATATTAGCACATATCAATAACAATCAATTTCCTTTTCTCAGCACACCTACTCAGGTTTGCTCTTCTAGTCTTTCCACTATTTATAAAATGAAATAAAATAAAAACTATTTGGACAATTGATCTTTTTCTGAGTGACTTTTCTGTCTCTTTTGTTTCTCTCTCTATCGCCCCTCTTTCTCTCTCTCTCTCTCTCTCTCTCTCTCTCTCTCTCTCTCTTCCCTTTTCATTTCTTTTCTCTATCTCTCCATTTCTTTCCTCCTCTTTGTTTCTGTCTCTTTCCTTTTCTCTCCTCCTTCCCTCTGTTTTTCCCTTTCTCTCACCACCTATATCTTTCTCTCCTTTCTCTCCCACTTTCTCATATGATAAAAACTATTTGGACAATTGATCTTTTCTGGGTGTTTTTCTCTCTCGCGCTCCCTCCCCCCTCTCTCTCTCTCTCGTTTTCTGTTTCTCTTTCCCTTCCCCTCTCATTTCCTTTATCTCTCGTCCTCTTTCTCTCCTCCCCTTTGTTTCTGGCTTTTTCCCTTTATCTCTCTCCCTCTCTCTTAGTTTATTCTTTCTTTTTCCCTTTCTCTCTCCTCTTATCGCTTTCTCTCCCCTCTCATTTTTTCTCATATAATAAAAATTATTTGGACACTGCATCTTTTATGAGTGTTCTCTCTCTCTCTCTCTCACTTTATCTCCTCTTCTCTTTTGTCCACCCCTCTCTCGCTCGCTCGTTCCCTCTCTCTCTTACCCTTCCCTTCTCATTTATTTTCTCTCTCCCTCTATTTCTCTCCTCCCCTTTGTTTCTGTCTTTTCCTTTTCTGTCTCTCTATCTCCTTTTCTCTCTTTACCCTTCCCCTCTCCACCTATCTCTTTCTCTCCTCTCTTTCCCTCTTTCTCATATAATAAAAACTATTTGCACAATGGATCTTTTCTGAGTGTTTCTTTCTCTCTCGCTCGCTTTCTCCCTCTCTTTCTTTCCCTTCCCCTCTCATTTTCTTTCTCTCTTTCTTCTTTTCTCTCTTTTTCCCTTTCTCTCTCTCCTCCTATCTCTTTCTCGCCACTCTCTCCCTCTTTAGCATATAATACAAAATAAAAACATTTTGGGCAATGACTCTTTTCTGAATGTCTCTCTCTCTCTCTCTCTCTCTCTCTCTCTCTCTCTCTCTCTCTCTCTCTTTCCCTTTATCTCCACCTCTGTCTCTTTCTTTCGTCCTGCTACCCTCTCACTCTCCCTCTCTTTCACATATCTTATCAATTTGTATTTTAAAGAATCAATATTTCTCTGTTTGGGTGACTGATCACATGTTGTAACTTCATTTATGATCATGGGGGATTATCAATCATTTGACATATACAAATATTTTAAAGCTTCATCATCAGTACTTGATCTTCTGGGGTTAATTAAGTCAGAAGTGGGGCCTTTGTTTAACTATGAGACGTACTTGTCACGTTTTGTCAGTGTTGATTTACCGAGATACGAGATTAATCAAGTCAAGTTTCTTTCTCTCCCCCACAGAAAAGCTATCATCGTTTTCTTTTTCTTACTATTTTGTTCATTTCTTACTTAATGGATAGCTCTGTTCACTGAAATATTAGACTATTTTTCATCTCCCCCTCCCGGACAGCAGATCTCTTACCAACATTTTCAACACGGTTTCTGACTTTCGACTTACGTAAAACTTGTGTAGATGTATGTGTGTGGTGTGATGATAACAGCTCAGAATTAAAAATTTGAGAGCCGAGTTCAAATTTCAGTTAAGTTCCTTACATTCATTTAGTCGCAAATACCTTTTGGAAAAGTAAGAATCCATCTCTTCTCTCTCCAGCTACGAGTTAAATAGCAGGACAAACTGGATCCTATAGCCTTGGTTTGAAACCGGTCGAGTGCAGAAAGTAACGGCAGCCTACTGCGGGAATTCCTCTGCCGTGTCAATCATGAATCGTAAATAGACATGATTGCCTAAGTATACAGCATGCATAACACCTAAGGAAGGAAAACTTGTTCTATGTATCCTGTAACTTCAGGACGTGGAAGATCATGGCTCTCCACAACTTTCCTATCTTTTGTAGCTCTTAGCAGTGTCTGTCTTTTTACTATCCTTCACACGACCTGTGGTGGTATACATTTACACAAGCCCGTTAGGTAGCTTACATGCTGTTTCCCTCTGTCCATCTTGCCTTCAATATGTCCTGTGAGTGTCAAATTTCCAAGCCTTCTCTCCTCATTATGTATCGTGGAAATTGCAACAGATTCTTTCTGATTCTAAGTATGAGTCTCCTTTTTGTCTCCATTTCCCTTAAAACTTCCTTGTTAGTCACATGTTCAGTCCATGGTACTCTTAGCATATGTTAGCATATGTTAGTAGAAGTACGTCTCAGGTTTTCTCTTCATCTGACCAGTATTTACTGCCATATAAGAGGATTGATATTATCTTGAAATCCAGCACTCTTTTCTTTGTTTCTAACAAAGTTTTCCAGTACACACTTCTTCTATGTGTCATGTCCATTCACGACATAATGGCTCTCCACAACTTCCTGTGGCTCTGAGTAAAGTTTGTCTTTTTGCTATATCTGCTAATCCCTGTTCTGCCAACCATTTACACAAGCTTGTTAGGTAGGTTATGCACTGTTTTCCTCTGTCTCTTTTGTCTTCAATAGGACTTGTGAGTGTTAAATCTTCTAAGCCCTCTTTCCTCATTATATGCCCTAGAAACTTCAACCATTTTTGATTCTAAGAATACGTGTACTTTTTATTTCCATTTTTCTTAAAACTTTGTTGTTACTGACATCTTAATTCCATGTATCCTCGCATCATTCTGTAGATGCAAATTTCTGTTGCTGCAAGTCTCTACTTCATCTTTGAGGAGATTGTCCAGCTCTATCCTATAGAAAGTCAGGTATTACATAACAGTTCAGTACTCTTTTTTTTTGTTTCTAACAAGATTTTCCTGTTTCTTAATACTTTACTTAGCTTTTGGAAGATATCATTCGCTATGCACCTTCAGATTTCAGTATCACATTTTCCATCCTCTGAATAGTAACATTATGTTATTTCTTATTTAGTAGAATTACTGAAATGAAGTATTGTCACTTACTTTTTATTACTTTTGACTAGTATTTTTTTTTGTCTTAATTTCACTTATTTTTATAACAATTCACAGATTATCATCCGATTGCCATTTGTAAACAGCATACATTGGAAAAGCAGAGTTGGAACTCAAAGGAGATTCATGTTTTATTTCTGATCTATACTTATATAGTCTTTATTATTATTATTATCATTATTATTATTATTATTATTGTATGTTTCCTGCTTTGTATCCTGTAGAGCCTGGCCCAAACTATGGTCTTTAGGCAAATTGTCATTTAATTGATAGTACTTTTCTTAGTATATGGGATGTTCCTAGTTGGGCAATCTTCTGGGCAACTTTTATATTGATGTTACCTAGGACACTCTTAGTAAAATTGTCCATTCCTTTTCTCACAAAGCCCAGAGTTCTGATTACTATTGATACAGTCTCAATCTGCATTTCCCACATCCTGTTAATCTTCATCTTCAGGTCCTTGAATTTGGACATTTTTTTAATAATTTTTATGAAGGTGTTTCTCTCAGATGGTACTGCTATGTTAATAAGATTACACTTCCTGAATTTTTTGTTAGTTCCGGACATCTTGAGATAATATGGTTGACAGTTTCATCATATTTTCCACAGATCCTGCATTTTGGGTTAGTTCCATCCTTGATTATGTGACAGTGATAGGATCTGGTTGTGAGGTTTTGGTCCTGAGATGCAATAATATGGTATTTTGTCTCATTTTTCAGCCCGGTTCTTCTCAGCCACTGATGTGTTTTCTGTTGATCCACATCTGCTTCTTTCATTATTATTATTATTATTATTACTATTATTATTATTAGTATACTAGTTTTACTCTATCGTATTGCTTTCATTAAACACTCTGGGTTGATATATTCTTCATTACTTTTTATTATTTTACTTTATTTTATTATTGTATCTTTTTATCAAAACACTCACAGTCAGTAACCACTTCATTATTATGCTTATTTTGCAACTAATTTTCTTGACTTTTATTATTCCTCTTCTTCTATATGCCATGTCCCTTCAGGACGTTGGCAATCATGGCTCTCCACAGTTTCCTGCCTTTTGTAACTCTTAATAAATTTTGTCTTTTTGTTATCTTTCCTAAACTTTACTGAAGCTTGCTAGCTAGGTTATGCTTCGTTTTCCTCTGTCCCTCTTTCCTTTAATTTGTTCTGTGAGTATCACATTTTCTAAGCCCTCTTTCCTCACTATCATGCCCCAAGAATTTCAACTGTCTCTTCCTGATGTTAGGTATAAGTATGCTTTTTGTTGCCATTGTCTCTAGGTCTTTGTCATTGTCCACATGGTATTCTCAGCATCCTTCTGTAGAACAACATTTCTGTTGATTTGAGTCACTTCTTTATAAGTCAATTTACTCTTCATTATAATTGCTATTTTGTAACTAGATTTGTTCCATCTTATTACTGTTTTTACTGCAGCAGTCAATATACTTTTCATTATTATTTTATTAGTAGTTTTACTCCATCATTTTACTGTTGCATTTTATGGTTCAATACACCTTTCATTATTACTATTAGTTTATTACTACACCTTTCATTAGTTTATTACTACACCTTACATTAGTTTATTACTACACCTTTCATTAGTTTATTACTACACCTTTTATTACTACTAGTTTATTACTACACCTTTCATTATTAGTATTATTTTATTACCAGCTTTATTCTATCTTATTGCTGACTTTTATCCCAAAACTCTGGCTCAATACACTCTTCATTATTACTATTATTTTACCACTACTTATCACCATTATTACTATTATTTTACCACTACTTATCACCATTATTACTATTATTTTACCACTACTTATCACCTCATCATTACTTCATCTCATATATTATTGGTTTTTATTGCAACATACTGTGTCAGTATAATCTTTGTTATTGCTATTATTTTATTACCATTTTCATCATAGAAGCATCAGAACAAATGGCATAGTCATTCAGTCACCGACTTCCTCTTTGGTTCTCGACACTCTGTGAATTATTTTATATTGGCTTTGTGAAAAAGACCTGAGATACCTCACTTTACATGCAAACATGAAGGCGTGTTTGTGACCCTTTGACTTTTAGTCATTGCTGTTTAAAGGAAAGGTCTCTAACATCTTGGCTCAATGTCAGGGCTTTTGAGACAAGAAGCAACAGTCTCTGTGTTTGATGTTATTCATAGGAAGCAATTTATTAGTGGTTTTATACACAAAAGCATAAAAAACCTATCCTTCTTTTCTTATAGCAAAAACAAAAATGTAAAAATATTTACCTCAGTAATAAATCAATAAATTCACACTGGCACATAAACTATATATTACTCATTTTTTTGTTACTAATGTTGCACTTAATACAAGGCTCAAGAGTCATCTAAGGTAGAGCTTATTTTGTTTTGTTAATCATTTCCCCCAAAACAAGGCAATAAAGACACTAAGATGCAAGAGGTTACTGAGTGTTAGAGAATATGAGAAAAATAAACACTATTAAAGAAAGGACAAGAATTAAGAAAATAGTAGATAAAGGATATCGCTGAATTTAAAACTGGTTGAGCATGAGGCTATCCTATAAAAGGTCTGCTTGTTATGGAAGCCACAGCAACAACATGAAGTGAAGCTGTGGCCCTATACTCCACATCAAAGAGAAACATCTACATCCACTCTTTCTAGTAAAACAGACTTGAGTATTAAATATTTTTTTTTTAAATTGATAATATATATATTTATAGTACAATCCTGAGAGTGAATGAAAGTTTTGGTGCATTTGTTCCATAAATCCTACCTGTGATATCATAGGATACAACTGCATAATATAAATTATTCCAAAACGATGCTAAGCTCATTAGAACTAGAATCAATATAGAAAAATATTAAATGTAATTTAACACTGGTTTTACTGGAATTTTTCATAAACAACCATGCAAAAGCAAAACTCCTTACAGCATCACCAAAACTCACCAAAAGTGGGCTATTACAAATTCTTCTGTGAGAAATGTTAAACTGTACAATTTATACTCTTTAGTCATGTTTCTGAAGTCAATTAAGTTTTCTAGTAAAAGGATGTGCATGGTTATCTGTGCAGAAAGGGGGAATCTAGTTTCCAGGTCCAAACTACAGCCAAGGTTCACTTTTACACAAATACACTTGGGAAAGTTATGAATTCATTTCTGTTTCCTCTGGTTATGGATTAAATGGTAGGAGAGACTGATGTCTCTAGCTATCATTGGCAACTTAAACTAGACAAAGGATAACTGAATTCAAAACTAGTTTGGTATGGGGCTGACAACTTTATCCTGTAAAAGGCTTGCTTGTTATGGAAACCACAGCAGCAATGTGAACATATTGAAGCTAAGGCCCTATACTCCATATCAGAGAGAAAAAAAAACTTCATTGCCCTAGTTAACAACATAAAGTAAGTCATTTTTTAGATCAGCAGATAATTTTACCTTATTGAACAACTCAGACTTGCTATTAAAGCAGCAATGAATGGTCGTGTCATAAGTGTAGAACTGATGCCATCAGGAAAGTTATTGATGAAAATGGGAACACTCTATATCCAAGGATAGAAACCTGGGGGATGTCTGCAAAAAGATCTAGAAGAGTGACCATTCAGGACCACTTTCATTTTGCAATTCAATAAAAAAGATTGAATAATTTCAAAAGTTTGTCCAGAAATACCATAACTTTCCAACTTGTGAAGAAGACCATTATGCCAAACCCTGTTGAATGCTTTTGAGATGTCTAAAGCAACAGCCCAGGCTTCACCATTCTCATCTAAAGCTTGATAGAGCCTTACAAAAATAACTGTTAATAATCAGCAGTTAACCTAAACAAGTGAAAGCCATATTGCTTATCTGAAAGAAGAATCTACAATGTGAGATGCTTAACAAATTCAGAGTTGATTAGAACATGTAGAAGTTTGCCAAAAAAAAAAGTAGAATGCTAATAGGCTGATAGAAAGATCAAATTGTACGCCTGAGTTCTTAAAGATAGGAATAACAGAAGAGGATTTCCAACAAGCAGGAAAGCAATAAGCAGTAAGGCACTTATTGTAGAGTTTAGAGAGAACAGGAGCCAGTTCAGGAGCACATATCTTTTTGCAGGTATTATACAGAGGGAATGATGGTGATTCAACTCTGTGGAAGTTGCATGTCTTAGCTATAAAGGTCTAAACTGGTGAAATTAAAGAATAGAGCTCATCTGAACATTTGCCATAGACATGGTAATAGAGTAGCGATTGAATCTGTAGGAATGAGGTTGCAGGTTAGAAAATATATCAAGGCTTCATAAATGACTTTGGTCTATCAAGACTGCAAAGTGAGGATTGTGCAGCTACATCCCATATATGGGCACAATACTCCATTTTTAGTTTAATTTAACTCTTGTAAAGATAAATCATGGTAGATGGAGACAAGTTCTTTCTGGAGTATTACAATGAGCCAACCATTTTTCCAGAATCTTCAGCGGTGGATCAGACAGATGAGTTCTACTATAGGTCTGGGGTGAACTTGAGTCCCAATTTTTAATCAATTATTAATTAGCTATCTTCATAGATATGCTCATACCTTTTATAAGGGCATTAATGCAAAGATATCTTAAGATGGAATAGAGAACAGGAGGAAAATAGACTCATGCCTTTCCTAGAACTTAAATTCAGTTTGTTGATTCCATTATTATTATTGACTGCCTCCAATCTGTTACTAATACCTGAGCAGTAACGATGAGAGAATGGCTGATCCAAGTTCTCATTCATCCACTTTTGTCTACATCATTGCATGCTCTCATGGAGTCATTTATTGTGAAGATAACTGGTGTGGGAAGAGAACACTGGAAAAAATAGATTGAACATGTCTCAGCTAAAATTTTGAGGATTTCAACTTTTATGCTCTTTAACCATTACGTTGACCTCATGTTTCCATTTCTCAAAATCATTATTATTACTATTGATTGTCTTTTGTCATGTTTGACAATAGATGTAACAGCTTTATACTTTTTCTTTTTTTTTAGTAAATTATTATGGGAGTGGTTGGGCTTAGTATTCACACACCCACTCTCTTATCAAGATATACGCTGATGCAACGGAGCACAGCGAGAAATCGGTTTGTGCCTTTTTAAAGGGTACTAACACTAAGTGATTATAAGCAACTTTAGCCAAAATTTGAACTTAGTTTATTGATTCCATTTTCTAGAATGTTAACTATTATGCCATCTTGCATCTCTTTTTAATTAATTATTCATTAATTATTAATTAACACAGTGACTGTCAGCGGTCAATTATGAAATCTGACTTCAACCGGGAAGTTTATAATAGCCAAGTTATTCAATAAAATAGTTTTAAGAGGTGATTTATAGCTTTAGCTGAAGTCTTAACATTGTTTTCACACTAAATGTATTACTGCAAACAAACTCATTGTTGGTGACCACAGATGAAAATGTATCAGAAAATGCCAAGCACAAGACAATTCATAATTGGCACAAGATAACTTGTAGGTGACATCATAATAAAAACTGCCAACCACAAGTTGGTTTGGTAATCAATGTGTTAATGATTTACTAACTGTAGCTTAGATATGGCACAAGGCCGAAAGTATGGAGTACCCAGTGAAGTCTGAACTCACTATTTAGTTGTAATTGATCGAGTCAGACAAGCTTACTAACCAGTGCACCATGCCAAAGTGTCTAAGTGATTTTCTAAGCATAGATTAAATGTGGTACAAGGCCGAAAGTATGGCACACCCAGTGAAGATTGAACTCACTATTTAGTCATAATTGATCAAGCAAGACAAGCTTACTAACCAATACACCATGTCAAAGTGCCTAAATGATTTTCTAAGTATAGCTTAGATGTGGAACAAGGCTAAAAGTGTGGAGCAGTGAGAATCAAACTCACTACTCAGTCGTAATTCATCTAGTGAGACAAGCTTACTAACCATTTCACTACACTGAAGTACTCAATTTATAGCTTTAACTGAAGTTTTAATGTTGTTTTCACACTAAATGCATCACTGCAAATAAACTCATTGGCATGGGATAACTCATAGTTGGCATCGTAATAAAAACTGACAAACACAAGTTATCTCGTGGTTGGCAGTCAATGTGTTAATAATTGATTAGTAATTTTTATTAGGAATTTTATGCATATTAACATTTTTCTCTGCTTGAGATTCATCAGATTCCCTCCTGGTTAACAACACACCTTCACGCCTTCACACATCAAAAAGTTATGGCTACAGGCTTGACAGGATGAACTAGCTTAGATGCTTATTTATTTTACATGCATACATATATATATATACAAGGCCGGCTCAAGATACTGACAACTTGGGCAGTCACCTGAGGCACCATCAAGGCTGATAGCACCATTATGCTACCATTTCATGTGTTTGGGATCTTCCAAACAAAAAGGAAAAATGTGAAAATAATAAATGAAATAAAAAATTTCTTGAGTGGAGTAAAATTTTTGAGAATTTGATTATTAATTCTTTTTTTTAGGGTGTCATCATCAAAGACCATAACAAAAAAAGTAATGAACAGACAACATGGGCATAATGATAATTTTCATCTATAAGAATTTGCATATCTGTTAAGTTTATTTGTCATGATTAATGATATTTTAGTGACCTTTCAAATATATAAAATATTTACTAATGCAATTTAATTGAATTAATTTTGTATATTAGCCAGTGTTTATGTAGTAGGGCTGAGCAGCCAGCTTGGCTTGTTTAAATAACCTAAAAGATCTTGCAGATAAAAATGAACTAAAAGTAGCATGTCAAGGTTTGGAGGATAAGTTAAAGTAACAAGAAAATAGTGATATTGATAGAAGATATAAAGCTTTCAATAGATATTGTTAGGTTCATAAACACTAATAAGTTACAGGATGCCATGCCAAATCTGTGTGTCATGCCATATTTTGAGAATAATGCTTGTTATACCCATTACTGTGGAGAGAAGAAGCATTACCGGAGAGAGAAGCTTTAGTAAACTAAAATTTATAAAAACATACTTGCAGTCATACATGACTCAAGACGGATTGACAATTTTGTCAATAGAAAATGATCTTGTAAAAATGGTAGGTGTAGAAAGTGCCATGAAAAGATTTTCTGATCTAAAGGCAAGAAAAAAATATTTTAAGCAGGATAATGAGTGTTTTTCTTTAGCCTCTATTAAGTTGTATATTGTTATAAACTCATTATTCTTCATTTTCAGTTTTTCTCTTTGTGAAAATTGAAAAGAATTATACTTGTAAGGTCAACAAAATTATGCTTGTCTAGGGTGGCAACAAGCCTACAGCTGGCCTTATATATATATATATATATATATATATATATATATTTATATACTCATATATATTTATCGCTCTCTCTCTTTCTCTCTCTCTCTCTCTCTCTCTCTCTCTCTCTCTCTCTATATATATATATATATATATATATATATATATATATATATATATATCCACATATTTGCTTACATATATATATATATATATACATATATATATATACACATATATACATCGGCCTGGAATCAGAAGGGCATAAAAAAGCAAACACAAACTAAAATATATCATGCCTGCTATATCATCTCTGCTTTATTTATGTGAGACATTGGTAGTCTATTGCAGACACCAGAAGATACTGGAACATTTTTATCAACACTGCCTTCAGTCTGTGCTTGAAATACACTAGATGTCTCACACCCCTGATACTATTGTTCTACAAAAGGACAGTTCACTCTCTGTGGAAGCACTTATACACAAGCACAGATTGCAATGGATGGGCTATGTTGTCCATATGGTGGATGGCAAAATTCTGAAACAATTAATGTATGGAGAATTGGAAATGAGAAAAAGACCCCAGAACAAGCCAAAATTTCCTTACAGAGATTGTCTTAAAGAGTCGATATTGGTCTGGATAACATGAAGACTTGAGCTGAAGACTGGGTTTCTTGGAGGGCTGGTATTGCTGATGTCATCAATATTTTCCACGAGGCATCACAAAAATATGCAGAACTGAAAAAAAGGGTTCGGAAAGGATCCCTGAATTGCCATGAGGTGCCAACCTGGCCGTATGCCCAATGCAATCAGATATGTCTGTCCAGGGCAGATCTGCTCAGTTACCAGAAATCACACCAACACAAACAGTCTGACTATTTTGTAATCGCATGCTTTGAATATCTGACTGCACTTGCGTGTGCAAGTCCAGGTTGGGCCTGACAAGGCATATGAAAAGGTACATTGGAAGTGAGGATGATCAAAATCAACTTCCAACATCCGGAAATGATTTGAAATGCCACATATGTGACAAGAAATGCAGATTGATGGCTGTCTTTATGAGCCACTGTCATTTACACAACTGATGAATACAGTTTTGTGGTGAGGGAAGTTTAACTGAAGGGCTGGACATGTCAATGATCGTCATACTCACTTTGTAAGTTGACAGTCACCATACATATAAATATATATATATATATATATATATATATATATATATTAATGCATGTTTCATTAAATAATATAGACAAGTTTTGTCTATTAATTCTAAGTAAGTTCCTTTCATATTGTCTGATAAGCTTAATCACATTATTATTGAAAGACGAAAGGAAAAAGAGTTCAAGAATCATTAAACCATTGATGTTGATTTTCCTGACACCATATTTCTCCAAACTACTCCAGGCCCCCCAATCTGCACCAACACAGGCATTCAAGTCACCAAGGAGGACAATCTTGTCAACTTTTGGAATCATGTTGAGTATACTTCTCAAAGATTCATAGCATTGAGTCTTAAAAATATCGGTACTGTCCATTGTTGGAGCGTAGGCACTAATGGTTGTAGCATATCATGATCTATTCAGATATAGGCAAAGGGTCATTAAACACTCACTGACACCTTTAGGAAGTTCAGCAAGTTTTGGTACAAGTGTGCTACATACAGCAAAACCCACACCACTACCCTATCCTCCTCAGCACACTTTCCCTTTCAGGAGAAAGTGCAGCCACTTCCAACTTCTTGAAGTTGACCATCACCAGCTAAACCAGTTTCCGAGTGAGTAGCTACATCTACAGAATATCTCTCTAGCTCCCTAGAAACCAGAACTGTTCTGCATTGTGGAACAAATCCTACAGGATCGAGAGACCGTGTGTTCCAATTTCAGTTTCATCATTAGTTTTTTAACTTTTGCTCAAGTGCCAAATAGACATCCACCAGCCACACTATACTGGCCAGATGAATGAGACAGACAATTTTTGGTCACCTTTTCTAGACCATTCCAGCAAACTGCTGGTGAGCAGTGCTCACCCTTAAAAGGGCTGCTCAGATCCCCCTGGAAGAACCGAAAGTCACCCCTATCTCAATGAAGGTGAGCTAGTGACTTTACATCTACCCAGAGGCCACCAAATGTGCAGGTCAGCAGCTACACACATCCAGCACATCAGACCTGTACATGTCACTGCATCACCATCTTCATCGGACTTGGATTGGAAAAAAACAATAAATAAACAAACTATAAGCTGGCAAGTTGTCAGTATTGCCCGTGTGGTTTTTAAAGTCAGATGCAGCTTGCACAGCACTACATCAAACCTCACCACAAATCCACATTTCCCAGAGACAAGCAATTGCAAGATATCTAGTGTGGCCATGAGGCTGGTTTTCTATCAGTTTCCTTCTCCTAGGAGACTGCCAGAAGGCTTGGTAGTCAAACCAGTCTCAATGTTTTGCTGGCATTTTACCTAGAACTTCCTCAGCTGTTTCATATATATTCTTCTTCAAAGAGTCCCATGAAGACGTATCATTGATTTCAGCAAGTCATAATTTTAGTGATTCCTGTGTTTCCAGGGATTGCAGTTTCATGACATTCAAACATGCAGGAGGATTTCCAGTGTTTTGTCGAGGTTACTAGTTTAAGAACAAAGTTCATCTTGGCCCTCACAACGGCAAGATCTGTCCAACAATCCACACCATGCTTAGATCTAACAATATGGATATCCTGCATATGTCTTTTGCAGATGATGACATAATCAATGAGAGGAGAACAATTTTTCATTTTTTGGAATCATGTATAGCATACCTCTCAAGGACTCATAGAACTGAGCCTTTAAAATGTTGGTACTGTCCATTGTTGGAACATAGGCACTAATGACTGTAGCGTATCGTGATCCATTGAGATGAAGGCAAAGGGTCATTAAATGTTCATTGACTCATTTAGGCAGTTCAGAAAACCTAGGCACAAGTGTGCTATGTACAGCAAAACCCACACCAGCTACTCTATCCTTCCTCAGTGAACATTCCTGTAGCTGTCGTCCCCCCCTTTTTAGATGCGCCAATAGTTTAGTTATGGATTCTTTATCCATTTTTAATTTTAATAATTAGACTTTTAATATGGACAGTGTAGGGGAAACAATTAGGTAAGGGCCCATTTCCATTAGAAACTCCCACAATTCACTGCAACTTCCGCCCAAGCAAGGACCAGTGGAAAGAATTGGAGGGAGTTTTGTTTTGTCAAGAATTAGAACTTAGTAGCCCTTATTACTGGTTACAGCGCACAGGTAAATATGTTCTCTTTAACTTTCCCGCGAAATTACTGGACTTATTAAGACCCCTTTTTGTAAAAATAATTTATGCCATGTTTTAAAACCCTTTTTGTATTTCAGTATTTCACAGTGATTTGAAGCTATAAATAAAATTCAAGCTCAAACATCAGTCGAGACTCGTGTTTTAATTTACGACCAGAAAAAACCAATAAGGAGCCGCTACAATTCCCTTCCAGAAGAAAGTGTAGCCACCTCCAACTTCTTGAAGTTGACCATCACCAGCTAAATTTTCAAAAAGAACAGCTAGATCTATAGAATATCTCTTTAGCTCCCTAGACACCAGAGCTGTTCTGCATTTAGAAGCAGATACCAAAGGATTTTCTATGAGAGTCCATACATTCCAACAAGATGGTTTCAGTTTCATCCTTAGTTTCATTTTTACATTTGTTCAAGCGCCAAACAGATATCCACCAGCCACGCTATACTGGCAAGATGAACAAGACAGACAATTTTTAGTTACCTTTTCTAGACCCTTCCAGCAATCATCTGGTGAACAGTGCTCTCCTTAAAAGGGCTGCTCAGACACCTCTGGAAGAAACGAAAGTCACCTCTGTCTCAATAAAGGTGAGCTAGTGACTTTACATCTACTCAGAGGTCGCCAAATGTGCATGTTAGCAGCTATGCACTTCCAGCTCGTCAGACCTGTATGTCACTGCATCACTATCAAAGGATTATGACAGCATTCACCAACTTAAACAAGGAGACTATCCAGAAGAGATGCAGGTGATTCCGACGACATCTGCAAGCTGTGGTTGAAGCCAATGGCAATTTTATTGAATAAATATAGCTTTTCACATTTCAAGATATTTTTGTGCAATTTTGGTAAATATATCTGTTAAAATGAGATATCAGTGTTATTTTCATTTTTGCATAATTTAGACAATAATTTATCTATCACACCCTATATATATATATATATATATATATATATATATATATATATATATATATATATGCATATATATATATATATGCATATATATATATATATATATATGCATATATATATATATATATATATATGCATATATATATATATATGCATATATATATATATATATATATATATATATATATATATATATATATATATAGTGGACACTAAAGACAACACTGAGTGACATTTTTAATATAACTCAATCATTGAAATTGCTTTGAACAATTTTTTATCAAATTTTAAATGATAAATTTAGACGTCAAAACAAAGCTTGAGTTAAGATTTTAGTTAGTTTCAACATGTTTATTACAGTTTTTGGTTTTATTATTAAAACTGCAATCTACAGATAAACCAATATTAGTTTAAGGCCTCTGAAATTTAATAAAAACCTTTTTTTTCTTTTTTCCATGATATATGTTGAATCATGGGTAATGGAAAGGATCTAACAAATGCTGAAAAACAAAAAGCAACAAAGAGTAAAGGAATGTGCACATTGGAAATATCACAGAGATCATCAAGCAATGAAGAGGACTGTTGAATATCTAAGTTGAGAACTTGAAGCAAAAACAAAAGTCTTTAAGAACTTCAAGGATTAAACTAAAGCCAATTATGGCAAAACAACCACTTTTGACCCGTGCTCAAATCTTTGAACAGGTTGGAAATGAGGGAGTCAAGAAAGACAAAAGGTATAAAATACTTGGGATCTGTCAAGAAAACTCTGAGTCAAACTACTCTCAATAAAGCAAATATTTTAAAGTGTCAAAATTGAGCAAAGAAGTATGTGAAAATTGATTTTTCTAAAGTAATTTTCACAAACAAATTTTGGGTGACACTCAAACGTGATGAGCCACGTGGCTAAAAGAAGGTAGTAGCAAGGAGGGGTGGTAGTATGATGATATAGGCTGGAATTGTCGACCAAAGCATTATTGAACCACTCAAAATCAATGAAGGAAATAAACTGAACAGTGCTAACTATTGTGACTTCATGAATCCTGCTGAAGTAAAAAAAATGAATGATTCTCAAATATAATGTCAATCGACATCTCCAGTTGCCTTGATCTATCCACTACCCGTCTCCTCATCTTTTCCTCTATCACTCCTATCTGCTCTCGCTCCAAATCCTCTGTAACCCCTTGCGTGCTTGCTAGTGGCTCCCCGCCTTGCTTGGGGTGAAATGCTTAAAAAAAAAAAAATCAATTGATAATGTATTTCTGGCTGTGAAAAGAAGGGGTTGCTAAATTAAAGTGTAAATACTTGAAATACTTATATGTATTTGGTATTTGTTCTTGTTTCCTTAACAAGAAGGTGACAAACAGACAAAGGTGGTACTCAAGTGAAAGGAACAGCAACACATAAATGAAAGAAAGAGGGGTTTATTGTAAAAGAGAATACACTACTGAAAGACAGGGAATCTGTTAGCAAGCTTGTAATTCCCGAAGCAAGTCCCAGGTATATCCTGTGCACACTATATATATCTACTGATATAGTCAGTACACATATGCGATAGGGAGTGTGGAACATTTGATTACAACAGTTCTATTATAGGTGTTGATCAGTAGATGATGAATTTATTTCCTTGTTATTGAAGTAAAAAGTGATTTTCTGCTTTTGCATAATAACTTCAGACTGCAATTTTTATGATAAATCCAATCACTTTAATAAAACATGTTGAAATTATTTAAAATTTAACTCAAACTTTATTTTGCCATCTAGATTAATGGTTTAAAATTTGACTTAAAGATCAAATGTAGATCAAATATGGATCAGAATCTGACAGGATGATAAAATAAAAGAATAAATAGGAAATGTATCACCCAAGAAATTCATCCAAATCTGGTCAAAATAGTGAGAATAAAAAAAAAGCTACCATATGAAGAAATAGTTTTCTTCTGCAAAGAAGTGACAATCATCATATATATGTTTGTGTAAAATAAATGTATATTGTATACATATATAGAGAGAGTAAGAAAATGAAATAAAATTTCAAAAACTTATCATTACAACTTCCAATTTTGAAGATGTCCTCCACTCATCAGGAGGTCAAATAATTCAACTGAATTTATTAATAGATATACAATTCTGCTTTCTTTAAATGTTATCTTCCAATAATACATTAGCAAACTTTTCTTCTTTTTTTGTTGTCAAAACACAAGCTTTGTTTTTAATGAGTTTGACTATATTTTCAATTTAAAAAATGTCACTTTAATTAAAAGAGAAAGCAATTTACTAAGACAAACATATATAGAAAGTGCATTAATTGCTAGATCATCAACAGTAAAATTAACGTTCAGATTCTTACATTTTGCCTTTCTTGGCAAATCTTCTATTATAACAATATGAGATATTTACAAACAAAACTGATAGAAACATAAACATGAAGAAAAAGAAAGTAAATGAAATCGGTTATACTATATGCCCAAAAAACATTTTTTAGAAAAAATAATTTAAAGTGTGTGTGTGTATATATGTGCCTGTGTATATATATATGTGTGTATATGTCTGTGTGTGTGTGTGTGTGTGTATATATATATATATATATATATATGTATATATATTAAAAGAATTATTGTTTTTATTTTTAATCAAACATTTTCATTTTTAGATGTGAGTAACCACTATAATAATGTTCGAAGTAATATATATATATATATATATATATATATATATATATATCACATCCCACTCTCTCTTACTCACCCATCTTGTTCTATGCTAATGACATACTGGAAACCTCAATGTGATTTTTCCTATTTTTCTAAAAAAAACACAATTAATGATTGCTGCTTTCAAAGTAGAACAGTGGACTTTAATGTTTCAGATAGAAACCTATAATTAATGCGAGATTTTTATAAAAGTGTAATTAATAGAAGTTTTTTATAGACTTACAGATAATATAAGATTTTTTTAAATCTATAATAAATGTCAGTTTTTTTCATTAATCTATAATTAATGCTATATTGTTTTTAGAAATATATAATTTCTTTTTTTAATAATTTCACCTCATGCAAGGTGGGAATGCCACTGGTATGCAGAGGGTTACAGAGAGTGAAGGTGTGAGAAAAAGACCAGGTATAAAGTGGGTCAAGGAATGAATAAAAGCAGAATGTGGTTCAAGAAGATAGAAGATGGCAATTAACATTGCATTTAAATTTTTGAAGATTGCAGTTATCAGGGAAGCAAGTAAGTGGAAGAAAGTTCCACAGGCAGGAAGTGTGAAAAAAGAAACTGTGGGAGTAAAAGTGGCAGTTACATTTGATAATTCAACAGTAAAACAGTGGGACCTAGATGCCAATCTAGTAACATGCTTAAATTCACATAGTTGGTGCACCAGGAAAACAAAAAGCTTGTCAGAGCAGTTGTTATGAAAATATTTGTAGAAAAGACAGAGGGAAGCCACATCATGTCGGTGAGAAAGTGACTGAAGTCGAGTTGCCAAGTCAGGATTGATTACATTGCAGATCCGTCTTTGGATTTTGTCAAGAACCTCAAGATGAATAGCAGGAGCACCAGACAAGATTTGGCAACAGTATTCAATGCACAAGTGAATGGTAGATTTGTAAATATTCAAGATGGACTCTGATGAGAAAAAACCTTTTGGCATGACACAATGACCCAACTTTCCTTGCAGTAGATGCAGCTATTGATTTGATGTAGTTGTTCCACTTCAAGTCAGTTGAAAATGTGAGGCCAAGAAGCCACTGTGTGTTGCTCTCCATGAATCTAGCATCAGCCATGTTGATGGCAGACAGGAAAAATTCTTGATGGTGGTTAAGAGAGATCAGTTTCATTTTGGAAGCATTAAAATTTATGAACCATTTCCTGCTCCAGTTAACAACAGATTGGAGGTCCTTTTCAAGAGCAGCAACCAGATTAACTTTGTCAGCTCTGGCAGATTTGCTATTAAGACAGGAGCAAATGGTTGTATCATAAGTATAAATGACTATTTGGAATTGATGACATCAGGAAGATCATTGATGAAGATCAGAAAAGGCGTAGGACCCAGGATAGAGCCTGGGGGGACACCTGTGTTTGTGTGAAAGAATCTGGAAGCATGCCCATTCAAAACGTCCTTGATTTCATGATTTGATAGGAATGATTGGATTAAATCAAACAATCATCCAGCAATACTGTAGCCCTGGAGCTTATGTAAAAGACCAGCATGCCAAACCCTCTCAAACACCTTCGAGATATCCAGAGTCACAGCTCAAACTTCACCGTTATTATCAAGAGCTTGATATAAATATTCAGTGATGGTCATTAGTACATCAGCAGTAGACCTGGAGAAACGGAAGCCATATTATTTGTCAGAGAGTAGGTTATTAGAGGCAAGGTGCTAAACCAATTCAGCATTGATTAAAGCCTTAAAGACACTACTTACATTATTCGGACTATTGTCTTTATCTTTGTTGCCATATTTATCACAACGTTTCAGCTGTTGTACTTCTTCAGATGGTTGGAATGTCGAACTGAACCTTTTATTTCACTCGCTGGGGTAGAGTGTTCTAGTTCCACATGCCATGTTTAATGGATGTCAGTTATCAGTTATCTCCTGTTAATTCCTCTCTACAAGTTCCTCACTGCCTTAAGGGTTCCGTTCAACATTCTAACTACCTGAAGAAGGCCGGAGCATACAACAGCCAAATGTTGTGATAAATATGGCAACAAAGATGAGGACAATAGTCCAAATAATGTAAATAGTGTACATAATACATCATCTCAGAAATATAGACAGCCTTGAAGACTTTGCCAAAAAGCAGATGAAGACTAATAGGGTGATAGTTAGAGGGGTCAGAAGGTTCTCCAGAATTAATGACAGATTTGTTTATAAATCTATAATTAATCCCAGATATTTTTTTAGAAATCTATAATACATTTAGATTTTTATTTTAATGTTTGTAATTAATATTGGATTTTAAAGTTGAAATTAATGGGCTCAAATATAAGATTTATTAGGCATCCTTCTTCATTAAATCAAACTGAAGATAAAGAGTGAAAGAAAAGAGACAACTCAACAAGTCTGGTGCTCCCATCAGCTGCCAGACCTTCTCCTGCAAATATTGTAAAAAAAAACCGAAAGGGACATAGAAATGCATGTTCACAAAGCCAGACCATAATATCTTATCATTAGCTAAATATTCAAATATTAACAAAACTAGCTTCAAATTTTGCTTGCTAATGGAATATTGATTGACTATAAAACATGTTTTTCATGGCAGCTTTTATCCCTCATTTGTTAAAATTATCTGAGGGCCATCTATTTCGATTTTTCTATTTATACACATATATATTAACTAAAAAAAACCTAGTCTTTTTTTTTCTTATGACAAGTCATAAGCTGTAGAAATAAATATTTATGTAAGCAATAAATAAATAAACTCCCACAAAACCGGTAGACATTGCAAGTATGTGTGAGGTGAATTTGGAATGGAAACATCTCTATTTATTGATTCTCAAAGAAGGTAACCCCTTGAGGTGATTTATTGGAAATGACAGAAGCATTGCAGACCATTGATTTCACTGACAGCTTCAGATGAACTGAATTGAGTGGGCAGCAAGATGAGAAAAGAGAAAAAAGAGTAAAAGAAAAGCCAGAAGAAAGAAAAAAAGAGAGTAGAGAAAAGAGAGCAAAAAGAAGAGTAGGAGAAAGAAAAAGATGAGACTAGGGAAAAGAGAGCAAAAGAAAAGTTGGAGAAAGAAAAAGAAGAAAGAAGAGAAAAGAGAGCAAAAATAAAAAAAAGAGGAGAAGGCAAAAGAGAGCAAAAGAAAAGCCAGAAGAAAGAAAGAGAAAAGAGAGGAAAAAGAAGACTAGGAGAAAGAAAAAGAGTAGGGAAAAGAGAACAAAAGAAAAGCTGGAAGAAAGAAAAAGAGTAGAAAAGAGAGCAAAAGGAAAGCTAGAAGAAAGAAAAAGAGGAGAGAAGGGAAAAGAGAGCAAAAGAAAGAAAGAGATGGGAGAAGGGAAAAGAGAACAAAAGAAAAGCTGGAAGAACAAAAAAAAACAGAAGAAATAAGAGAGCAAAAGAAAAGCTGGAAGAAAGAAAAAGAAGAGAGAAAAGAAAGAGAGCAAAGGAAAAAGAGGATAGAAGGGAAAAGAGATCAAATAAAACACTAGGAGAAAGAAAAAGAAGAGAGATGGGAAAAGAGCACAAAAAAGACTAGTAGACAGAACAAGAGGAGAGAAGGGAAAAGAAAGCAAAAGAAAAGCTGGAAGAAAGAAAAAGAAGAGAGAAGGGAAAAGAGAGCACAAAAAAAAGACTAGGAGAAATAAAAAAAAAGAAAAAAGGGAAGAGAGAGCAAAAAAGTGACTAGGAGAAAAAGAAGGAAACCAAGGGAAAGCTATGGGTAGGAAAAAGAAGAGAGAAGGGAAACAGAGCAAAAGAAAAACTAAAAGAAAGAAAAAGAGATGTGCATAAGTAGAGAAAAACTGAGGAAAGGCGGACAGGAATCACATTAGTTTGAATCTATCATCCCTCACATCAGATTGTAATCATTCGAAGTGTATTTTTGAGTGTTTTACACTGTCACAATTCTGTTGGTTTGTTTCAAAAGGTCAAAGGTAGATGGTGTGACTGATTTATTGATTTTTCAAATCATCAATTGGTCTCCTTAAATAGGAACATAAGTATTTGTTTTATGCAATACTATTAGGCTGAATCATTTTTGTTTATTTACATGTGAATTATGTATAAAGTGCACTATCGGATCACCATCAGCTGCCTTGTCCTATTCTCCTGAATCTTGAACCTCAAACACTTATCCCAGCATCTCTTCCACTTTTCGAAATAGTCTTCAAAGTTCTCTTTTGGGATCATCATCAGGTGTCTATTCTCCTTAATCTCACTCACCCAGAGTGTCTTCTAGTTTTCAAAACAGTTTGAAAAGTCTTCTTTCAGGATTGCCATCAGCTGTTTCATCCTGAATCTCCACCACAGATTTTTAACAGCAGTTTTGACTTTTCCCAAACCCAAAAGGCATAGTGAGTGAAAGGTGGACTATAATAACTCCAGAAGAGTGTGTTTTTTCATGTATATACAGTAAAGTCTATTCAGATTTGGTGTGTTTTGATCACATCAAGTCTGTGCAACCAGCTTTGAAGATATACAAAATGGTTGGGTATTACCTCATATAAATGTGTAAAATTTCACGCTCTCTGATATTTAATTATCTTAATGGTTGACTGATTTTCCAGCCTTTGTTCCCATCTCTGCATTCATTTAGTGACAGTTCTTTATAGCGTCTGAAACGCACTTCATATTTTACTCTATTTTCTGGGTCATGATTGAATTTGCCTGTGGAGTTCACTTTAGCATCTGATGTATTGGTTAAAGGCTGTTTTGTTTTCTCTCTCTCTCTCTCTCTCTCTCTCTCTCTCTCTCTCTCTCTCTCTCTCTCTCTCTCATTTGTTTGAATGTTAAGTCAATACCTATTGTTGCAGTTTTATTTTACACTCTGACATTTTATTTTTGTATAAGGTCAAATCCTTGTCACCAATCTTGTATCATATATTCCGAGTTGCAAGTATTTTTCATTGTAGAATTTTTCATCATTGTTAGGCTGTAATTTTTCAAGTCTAGACTTCTTATCTTATCTTATGTTCAACTTGGTTCAGCTAGACGTGCTTCGCTGTAACAGACAACAGTAACCAGAATAGTGATTCTTTGTAACCCCAACTACAATAATCAGAAATTAGTTTTTCCATTTATTTGCCATGGACTATGAAGACCTAATCTAACACACATTCTTTCTTTAGTGTGATGTAATGCCCATAACTACAACCGTACAACATGATGGTTTCGGATAATAAAGATCATACTGATGTTATCCTTTTATTTAGGAAAGTGTTATATTCTGTGCTAACAGGAATATATACTTGAAAAACAAGGTGGATAAAATAAGTAAAGGTTTATTGTAAAAACCAGTACAATAAGAATAAAGGTAACAGTTATGCACAAGGTCGTCGCAAGTCAAACCAGTAGTGAGTGCTAATATTGGAAGGTTGGTAGTTCTTGCGTAAGTCTGTCGTACTCAACAGATCCCAACTAGTAATATTTACCAACCACCCCATGAGGTAGGATGTGGCCGAATTTAATGTGGGTCAATCTGAGCCCATAGTCTTAGCCAAAAATTCCCCATAGACCCTGCATAAACGGGTTTCAGTCTGTCTACCTCCCCGGATGAGACTCTGCCCTTCGGCATAGCCTCGTCAGGGTTCCTCTCTAACCAAAGGCAGAGAGTTCGACAACATCTAAGAGCTGAGTAACAGATCCCAGCTAGTGTATCTAGCAACTGCCCCAAACAGTCACATATGGCACTAGGCCAAATTTAATGTGGGGTTTCACAAGCCCATAGCCTTGGCCAAAAAATCCCTGTAGACCCTGCATAAATGGGATCAGCTCAGTCTACCTCCCCCAATGAGACTCTGCCCTTTGGCATAGCCACGTCCGGATTCCTCTCTGCCCGAAGGCAGAGAGTTTGACAACAGCTAAGAGCTGAGTAACAGATCCCAGCTAGTCTCTGTAGTCCGTTGACATTACAGATACTTATAGGTAGTTACTACCTATAGTGCAGTCACTCATGGGGGTGACATTGCATCAGAAAGACACCATGAAAACTAGAAACCAATAATCAATATAATATAAAGAACATAAAAAAACATTTGTTTCAAGGAAATGTATATAAATGATGACAACAAATAATATTTCAAAGGAAATGGAAACATGGTATATTCAGGGGCAGACTTTCAGGAGATGTAAGACTAATAAATGCCATACTGCCTTGTATGAACCAGCAGTAGCAAAAAAGGGAGAAACACCTGCTTCCTTACCCCTAAAGGGTCAAATGGTAGCAGACATGTAAAAAAATATTTAAACTATGTAAAGAATAAATTTCTAGTTTTATAGTTTATGGGACATTAAAAATTATCGCATAATTTTAACATTTTTACTACTTCTACTAAGTAAAAAGGCCCCTAAGCCTGGTGATGTATATACCAAGCCCTACAGCAAGAGTTACACAAGGTTACAAATCATGGTGGTTCATTCAAAATTAGCCCTGTTCTCCTGACAAATGCTGTAGAAGTTAGAGTGTATCCCTTATCATACTCTGCAATAAGGATGCAATCTGTGTAGAACAACTCCCATTTTATATCAGTGAAATATATTAGTTGCAGTAATATATGAAGGACAAAATGAACACAAGGTGTGAATTTCAAAAGGGGGATATTATGTAATTATCATCATTTTATGGTTAACACACAAAATTGTTAATTCATATCATTTGGCACCAATTATGTTAAGCTTTGAAGTAACATTTTAAAATAACATTTTTAAAATAACAAAAAAAATGTATTTTATTGAGAGAGGAAATTGATTGGAGTTAAAACTTTATACTAAATTAGCCAGTCATATTCACTCATCCAGTCATGTAACATTCTATTCACTGCTGCATCGCCACCATATAAGATACAGAGACTGGAACCCATACCAATTATAGAAAGAGGAACTCAGACCAATTATAGAGAGAGGAACTCATACAAAAATGCAATGACTTGATCTGCTACCAGAATACAGAGACTGGAACTTATGCCAATTATAGAAATAGGAACTCATGCCAAAATGCAATGACTGGATCTCCTATCACATTACTGAGCTTGGAACTCATACTTTTTATATGTACAGGAACACATACCAAATACAGAAATTGGAACTCATACCAATTATAGAGACAAAAACTCATACCAATTATAGAGACAAAAACTCATACCAATTATAGAGACAGGAACTGGTACCAAATATAGAAAGGGGAACTCATACCAGTTATAAAAACAGGAACACATATCAATTATAGAGACTAAAACAGATACCAGTTATAGAGACAGGAACTCTTACTAATTATAGAGATAGGAACTAAAAGACAATGACTTGAACTCCTACCACAATACACTGAAACTCTTAACAATTACAGGGACAGGAACTCATACCAATTACAGAAACAGGAATTCATAGCAATCATAGAGACAGGAACTCATGACAAAATTCAGTGACTGGAACTGTACCATATTCACCATAATATCACATCTGAGCATAATTAGAAATAATTCCCATGATGTATATATTGTATTTAAGTAAGGTTACTGATAAAATTCTGTTTAAATATATATTTTAAAATGTGATAAAATTATTATAATCTTTTTAGCAAAGACCCTCCAACAGTGTTTAATATGGTAAAAAAAATTACATAAACATTATCAGAAATTTGCTTTTTGTTACATGTTTGAATCAACCAATTTGTAGTAATTACATCAAGGTAACTATTTTATGAATTCAGACTGAAGTTACCAGGTTCCCATGAAATTTTCTGCGTGACGGATTGCTTGAAATGTATCAGCAGCAAAACAGAAGATGTATCTACTTAAAAAATGTTACCAAACACAATGAATAGAAATAAATACCAAATAACAGTAAAGAAAAGTTTATTAGTAGTTATTGCACAGTGTGCTGAATAGAAGATTGTGGTAATGAATATGTCACAAATAGCTAAGGTCAAATTTTCACTAAAGGTGATTTCATGATTACATTTTTGTTGTGCTATTAAAATTGAATTGTGTAGTGTTTACTGTTTAAGCAAAAATAATTGTTTGTTTAAACTAAAATGTGCCAATGATGACTAACTCAATAACAATAATGAATATCAATAATAATAATAATCAATAACAAACCAATTCTGCTTCATTATTTTGTTTTGGTCAATTAAATGTCTGGGCAGATTTTCAGCTTTCAAGATTCTTGAGGTTAATCCCAGCTTCCAAATGCAGAATCATGTGATTTGCACAGCTGCATGATTATTTGCAAGCATGGGAACACAGAAAAAGATATATGAAGAACTATTACAAATGTGTTGGGCAGTCTCTCAGGCATCACATATGAGAATGTGAGGTCTATGTTTCAGACCAGCTTTTATACACACTGACTGAGAGCAATTGACGAAATTAATAATAGTTGGTAATACACTTTCCTTTCTATTTAACCCAAAGCTAGTGGAGAGAAGAGATAGCCTCGTACATTTCTCAAGGGTGCTTGTGCAAAAGGGAACATAACAAATTTGACTGGAATTCAGACTTGGGTGCAGATTTCTATTACACTGCATGCACATCCAATAAGCTTCCACAATAGATTTTGTAGCTTTTTTTAATCAAATTTAAATCAAGCAAGGCAGTAAATCCACTAAAATACAAGGGGTTAGTGGGTGTGAAAGAATTAGAAACTAGAAAACATTATGAAGAGCAAAAACAATAGAAGAGTAATCAATAAAACTGTAGATAACGATAGACAATGCATTTAAATTTTGTGTCTTAGTGGCTTTATTGCCTTGCTTCGGGTGAAATGATTAAAAAAAAATTAATATCTTTCAGATGAGTCCATGCAAGGCAAAAATGCCACTAATTCACAAAGGGTTACTGGGTTTGGAAGAATTAGGAACAGAAACATTAATAATGAGCAGGAAGAAAAAAGAGCAATCAGGAGGGCAGCAGATAGCAATTGACATTGCATTTAAGTTTTTGCAAATTAAAGTTGACTGGAAAGCATGGAGCCAGGAGGGTATTCTGCAAGCGAGAAATTCGAGAAAAGAAACTGTTAGCATAGAACTTATGGTTACATCTAAACAATTCAACCGTAAACTGATGGTTAACTGTTGTTAATCTAATACTGCACTTAAATTCATAAAGTGATGAGGTTGGGAACCTTCAAAGGAATTGAATTCAATATTTTACAAAAAGAATAAATTCCAAGATGTTCAAAGAAATTCAACACATGAATGAATTTTGTACATGCATTTATATTGAACAATATAACTCACAAAAGAAGAAAAAGAAAATCGTTTTTACATATATAGAGATAATTCAAAAGAAGGAAAAAAAAACATTTACATCATAGTGCGTGTACGTGTGTGATGTTCACATGGTGTATGTGTGTGTGATGTCACATGATTTATACTTCTGCTTCCCAGATAGTGTCTCCCTGGCAGGAAAAGTTACTGTTGTTATTGGTACAAAATGCTGAAGGGAAAGAGGAAGGGGACTTATTCAGCTTTCCTTTTATAGTCCTAAAACAACAAGTGTCTTAGCAGATAAAGTAATGTGGAGTAAATAACACAACTCTGGTAACACAAATGAACTAGACAAGATGCCCTAAATAAAGAACTCCAAGTAAGTCAGGAGAAATCAGTTGGAATCAAAAGGAGGGAAATTTCTAATGACGTTACAGCAAGTAGTCTAAGCAAGACATAACCACTAAAAGTGAGTTATAACAGTGGCGACAAGAATTCAAAATTCATACAGAGTAAGAAAAAGTATGTTTTTTGCTTTGGTACACATGATAACAATGATAATGAAAAATTAGAACTATGTTGGTTTAATTTTTTTTTCTTTGGTGCGTGTTAAAAAGAGAAAAAGGGAAAGAAGGAAAAAAACAGATATTCTTCAAATATGGAAGAATTATTAGCCCAAGAGGTAAAAATACAACAGCAGCAACAGCTACAGCAACAATAGCAGTTGTTAGAACTCCAGAAACAACTGCAAAATTTAATTGAAATACTATGGAAGAAAACAGAAATTTCCCCAAGTTCTTTCATTCCTGATGCAATGGCAAATACCATAACTGAATTCACATAAAATTCAGATGATGGAATTACCTTTTCTGCTTATTTTAGAAGATACAAACAAATTTCCAAAGAAGAATGCAGCAACTGGGAAAATGAGAAAAAAACAAGACTTTTGTTGAGATAGTTAGCACCAGTAGAAATAGGAGAAATTAGCTTTGAAGAAACAGTAAATATTCTCATTCAAATTTTTAGTGAGAAAAGCTAGTTATTCAGAACTTATTGGAAGTGCATCTGATGAAAAAAGAAGACGAAGATTTTGTCACATATGCTGGAATTGTAAACAAAGAGTGTGAAAGATTGAAATTAAACAAAACGAACTGACTCTGGATATGTTTAAAGGGTTGTCATTCAAGGGTTAACGGTGAAAAAAGGTCAAGAAAGAATAAGAACGGGTAACAAAAAGGACATCAAATTTTTCAAAATTGACTAAAAAGTGTTTTTCAGAGCATATAAAAATGGACAGCATAATAAGGTCACAAATTGGAAAAATGATATATAGGGAGAGGAAAAAATGGGAATACAAAAGGCATTGGAAACAGTTAAAGAAAAGGTTTACTGAAGAAAGACCTGCAAGAAAGGAAGAACCTATGCAAATAATGTATGATATTTTTTTATGTGCCAACATCCCAAGAATTCATTGAACATACAAGTATGATTACCAGAAAAAAAGGAAACATATGGAAAAACTAGATGTTGACCCAAAACGAAAGAAATACAAAGTTCAGCATATAGCAAACTCACCAGAAAGAGGAGGGGTAAATACTAAGAAATAAAATAAAATATTTACTAATAAAAAAAATCTCAAAAGTGGGGATGTTGTGAAGTAAATAACACACCCCCAGTAACACAAATGAACTAGGCAAGACGACTTAAATAAAGAACTTCAAGTGAGTCAGAAGTTTGTCGTAGTCAATCAGTCCACTGTCTGGCTGACAATTGTCAAGCTGGGTAAATTTTGATCTTTGGGCCAAGTGTACACACTCAGGTTCCCCACGCTAAAGTCAGTCTTGCATCATTTTTCATCTCAGTGGAGATACTGGGTAAATAGCAGTCCCCTGGAATGAAAAGGAGGGAAATTTCTAATAACATTGCAGCGAGTAGTCTAAGCAAGACATAATATTATAAACTCTAGGAATTAATTTTTAACACAAACTAAGGGTAATCCCCACAAATTAAGATCGTTTTTTATACTATCATTCACCCAATTCAGTACCCAACAGAAGCTCAAGGCAGAGGTTTACTGAATGAAGTTGTTATAAGGACATAATGGAAGGATATAAGAAGAAAGAATATATTATGAGGATATGTAAGTTTTGTTCCTGGTCACTTTCAAATTCATAAAGCAAGTGAATTTTGGTCAATTTGCTAATCCTGCCATTTTGTTGGTACATCAGGTGAGTGAAAACTTGAGGTATTCCATCCTCGGTGTCCAACACCCCAAGAAACAGTATTCATCATTCATCAGATTTGTTGGATCAAGTTATTTCAAGTTATTCTTGATATCATGCCATCCTTTTTTAATGAGAGATCACTTGCAAACTGGAATTTCACTCCTAAGTGTATGTTGTCTCTTGCTATAGAAAAGGCACTCATTTCACAGTTCTTACCTGGGCTCACTTCCAGTCAAATACACACTTTTAAAACCTAATAATGACATGCTTGGAAAGAGAGAAATGTTTTGGTCTTCAAGGTACATTATAGGCATTAGTATATACGTGATGTACTAACACCATAACAAAGTGGAAAGAAGGACTAAACTAACCCAAAGAAATGAGTTAAGCATGAAAATCTTTTATATACAAGACATTAGTATATAAATATAAGTAATATTAACTATTCAGAACACATTTTATTTTTAATCCAACATTTTTATTGCTTTAAATGTGATTTTTGGTGGATACCCATGTTTGAAATAGAGGCCTTGTTTTTATTTTAAACAGTGTGTATTATGGTTATCAGCCTGCACACTGAAAAATCTTAATAAAAGAAAATGTGTATTTGAACCTGCACCACACTTTGTATGAGAAACACCATTAGATTCAGCAGATTTTAGACAACACGGCTACAGAGAAGATCACAGTCTGGCAAGGTCCCCTCTTAAGGAAAGCATATTCAGTCATTCATTGGAAGCCTATATCCACTTGGTTTTGTATAAAAAAACATAAATAATGTAATTTTCTACTGAATTTTGCTCGGTGACTCACACTTAATGAAATATTAGCTTTGGGTTCCCTTTGGCTGACTCTATGGTAAAAGATTTTTTTTAAATTATCATTTTAATTTT
This sequence comes from Acanthosepion esculentum, assembly GCA_964036315.1. Lineage (NCBI taxonomy): Eukaryota > Metazoa > Mollusca > Cephalopoda > Sepiida > Sepiidae > Acanthosepion > Acanthosepion esculentum. The sequence continues at coordinate 62,004,850 of OZ038499.1, read as the reverse complement.
ATTTTTTTTATAAATGTTTAGCTGATTTAAGAGTTCATTTTTGTTGTTATATTTCAGTTATCAATCTTTTTTATATTTAAATATATATCTATCTATATGTTCTAGCATACCTATGGACAATAATGGGTATGTCCCCATTCACATAAATATAATAGTAAATACTGTAGGTTGGTCTGCAGTTAGAGATTCATTGTGGAATTCACTTGACTCACTTCTAGCAGTTGACTACTTCTTCTACGTGCCGCTGGTGAATCTTATATGTGTTGTTCTTGTCCTAAGTATTATCGTTCATTACCAACCTTTGTGTGATTTTTCTCTTCAGTAACCTTTCCTAGGTAATAACACTATATATATATATATATATATATATATATATATATATATATATATATATATATATATATATGGATTAAGTCTGACAACTATTTAATATATTTTCTGTTTATATGTTATTTTTATAGATACACATTATTTAAATAAATGCTCCGTTTTTTTAATTAAACAGTATTAATTATATTTACCAGCCTAAATCTTCAAGAAATTTTTGTAGAAAATATGCATTCTCTGACAGGAATTGAACCTGTATTTTTATATGAAAACCATCATTTGATCTGATGTGCTATATCATTTAACTACAGAGAAGTGTCTGGTTAGCAAAGTCCAAATTATATATATATATATATATATATATTAATCATTTCACCACAAGCAAGGCAATAAATAAAGCCACTAAGACACAAAAGGTACTCAGTGTGAAAGAATAGAACAAGAAAACATTATTACGGAGAGAGAACAATAAAAGATCAAGAATTAAGAAGACACGGTAACAGTTGACATCACATTTAAATTTTTGCAGATCAAAGTGAATGGAAAGTAAAAAGCTGGTAGAGAGTTCCAAAAGTGAGAACTGTGAGAGAAGAAACTGCTTAGAATTTATGCTTACAGCTAGCCATTCCAACTGTAAAATGATGAGACTTGCTAACAATTTCACAGTACACTTATATTCTGAAAGTCTAGGTACCAAAGAGAAAAGCTCATCAGAACAATTACATTGAAAGTATTTAGAGAAAAGCAAAAGGAAGCTATGTTATGGCAGTAGGAAAGTGACTGAAACCAAGATGCCAGGTCAGAACCAATAACATTGCAGATTTTTCTTTGTATTTTATCAAGAATCTCTAAATATATAGCAGAATTACCAGACTAGATGTGGCAGCAATATTCAATGCATGAATAAATGGTTGACTTGTAAATATTTAAGATAGATTTTGGAGAGACAAATTATCTAGCACAGCATAGTGAACCAACTTTTCCAGGAACAAATCTAGCAACTGATTCCATATAATCTTTCCACTTCCTGTCGGTAGAAAACATTAGTCCAAGAAGTTACAAGGAGTCACTCAACTGGATGTTAGCATTAACCATGCAAAAAAAAAAAAATATATATATATATATTTTAAAATATGTTGCTTAATAAACTATCTCTACTTTAGACTTACATTGATTTTTTTTTAATGTTGGAAAGAAATCTTTATAAAAATCAAATTTAAAGTGACGATACATGATGTAAGAACCACAAAAACTTTATTGCTATTCAAATTGAAATAAAGACCAAATATAGAGCTAGTTCTGCTTGAATCATCAAATATGTTTAATGCACTTTGACTGCTTGATCCAGACACTTTTAAAGAAAATAGAAAGAAAGAAAAAGAGCTTGGAGTCACGTTGTCAGTTATGGAAAAGAAAAAGCTGCCAAGTCTTTTGTGAAAATTAATTCTCTTCAGCCAAGCCACTGAACCAAACATTGTAAATCAAACAGCTTGGAAAGTATGACAACCATTTTTCCCCACTCAAAAGATGTGGAATTTAAAAGAATAATTGAATTTATCTGATTGAAAAAAGATCTTTGCTTGTTTGTTTGATACAAATAAAGGTTCATTGAAGGCATTAGCGTAACTTTCAATCATCTCAATTCTTCTTTTCATCTTCTGTGAACTAATTTGACCCATGGGGTTTCAGCTAAGAACATGCCGTAAAACTGTTGCTATCTTAGCTTAGATTAACATAGGAATTATGTTACTCAGTAAGGAAAGGTGGAGTTAAAAAGGAAATGAAAATGTATGAAATTAATTGTAACTTGTCAGGTAGAACCCATTCTGCCTTCCATCAGTATGACGAATTCTAACCTCCAGAAGAGTGACTCATTGCACCTTCTTAGGATAACATTTTTTGCTGATATGAAGTGGAAAGATTATATTGAATCAGTTTCTAGGTCTGCTGCTAGGAAAGTTGGTTCACTGTGTTGAGATTTTTCTCCTCAGAATCTATCTTATTTATAAGTCTACCATCTGGCCTTGCTTTGAATATTACTGCCACTTCTGGTCTGGTGCTCCTGCTATATAATTAGAGATTCTTGAGAAAATACTAAGAAGAATCTGCAATGTTATTAGTCCTGACCTGGCATCTTGGCTTTAGTCACTTTCACACTTCCCTGTGCCTTTTTTTTATAAATACTTTTCATGGTAATTGTTCTGATGAACTTTCCTCTATGGTACCTAGACTTTATGAATCTAAGTGCAGTATTAGATTGACAGAGAGGTTTCATCATTTTACAATAGAAATGGCTAGATGTAACCGTAAGTTCTATGCTAATAGTTTCTTCTGTTGCATTTCTCACTTGTGGAATTCTTTTCCTGTTTCTTGCTTTCCAGTCAACATCGATCTCCAAAAATTTAAATGCATTGTCAATCGTTAATTTCTGTTTTCTTAATTCCTGTTCTTTTATTGTTCTCTCTCCTTAACAGTGTTTTATTTCTATTCTCTAATACTCATTAGCCCTTTCCATTTTAGTGACTTTATTGCCTTGCATGGGGTGAAATAATTAAAACAAAACAAAAAAATATAATGACTATGTCCATAAAATGATGCTATATTTTATCCTTGAACTTGTTTAAACCATGCCTTCAAACAATGTTAGCCATATTTAAGTAATTTTGCAGGTATGATCATATACAGGTTGGGGATCCTTTATCAGAAATTCTTGGGACTGGAAGTGCTTCAGTTTTCAGATATTTTTTTTATTTTGGAACACAAGCGATTTAATTTGCATACAGCATCAATAAAATGGGGCAGCTTGGGAATGATATCCAAGCATAAACATGATATCCTTTTGCATTTCATAACACAGCTTATACATATGCCCCATAAATAGTTTTATATAAAAATTAATAAATTTTGTATACGTACAGATACAGGTAATGACTCTAGTCACGTAAAGCTCACACTTAAGATTTCAGGTAAAAATAATGTTTTATATTTTCTGTACATGTACAAAAAAAAATGATCACTACTTACAAAAAGTATATAAATGCAAGACTTTTTGACATTTTGAATAATATCTTTTACTGAGCACAAAAAACCTGGTAAGTAATCCATGAATGAAATTTTTGCTGTGATTATCGCTAACAAAAAAACTGGTTTCAATGTAGACTACATAACTGGGCTGGGGAACCCTCACCCAGGGCAGATGAGGTTACTTACAACAGCTGCACATCCCCTATTTTCTATTTATGGCAACTTTCAGATTTTGGAGGTTTTCGGATGTTTGAATTTTGGTTAAAGGATATTCAACCTGTATGATATGGAAAACTCTGTTTCTCTGCCTTTTCTTGTTTATGTTCAATACTTCCTGAACACTAAACTCAACTAAAGGTAAAACTAATTAAAGATAACAACAGTCCTCTGCCCAGATTGGTCACAAAGAGGGTGAGATCTGCTCTCCTGATGAAAATGATTTTCAAATCAAATAATCAGTGAATAAGACTGTTAATAAAATATTCTATTCTTTAATACAAATATTGTATTTGTACAGATGCAGAAACATAGCCAAAAATAAAAATGAAGACCCTCCTTTTTCAAACCAAACCCTTTATCTGAATATGTAAACAGTTCTTATCAAATGTTATAATTCCAAGTTCTACAACAGTACTCTTATAATGTAATGGCTGGTTGCTCGTATTTGAGTATGCCTGTCCACTAGCGTGGCTAGCCAATCCCTATTGCAGACGTCTATTCAGGCACATTTGCACTTGTTTAATACCCACAGAGCCTGCCTGTAGTTTATATTTCAACTATGCTGAGTGGACCGTAGTTACAGTTTCTGGGAGAGTGCATTATCTTGCATGATCAACAGTCTCAAAAAGGCCAGTACACTCAAACCCTCAGTCACAATGACTTATGACATTGTGGCAGATGATGGTTTCTAAATAGTGCCATCTACACAATTTCCCTCATAAGTCTTGGATCCACTCAGTCGTGTTCCTATTTATACATTATAAGTGTGTATATGGTAGTACGAAAGAAAGAACAAACGAAACAATAAGTACCACTAGTGAAGTGAAGAGTAAAGAAGACAAGATTTTTGTTAATATAAAATTCCTTGTATTGCAGGTACAAATGATATGAGTGGAATGTTTCTATGTGGGCAAGAGAAGCAGCTTGGAGGAGAAAGCAATTTGGAGGAAGTGATTTGGAGGAATGGTAGAAATGCTAGGGCCTGGAGTTGATGCATGTGCTTGGTCAGTTGACTGAGGTTACAAGTGGTGACACTGAGATCTTGCTAGTTGTCAACATCTGGCCCATTCACTGCAATTCAATCTGTTGGGTAATGTCAATGTCAATGGCTATCTGCTGTCCTCCTGGTTGCTCTTTTCTCTTCCCGCTCATTATTAATGTTTCTGTTTCCTAATTCTTCCACACTCAGTAACCCTTTGTGTCAGTGGCTTTTCTGCCTTGCATAGGCTCATATGAAAGACATTTTTTTTAACCATTTCACCCAATGCAAGGCAATAAAGAGACTAAGGCACAAGGGGTTACTGAGTGTGAGAAAATGCAATTAAGGAGAGAGAAAATTAAAAGAATAGAAATTAAGAAGACAGAAGATAACATTTGACATTATGAAAAAGAGTTAGAAGGCCAATAGAATGATCAAACAATTTTCCTCTGGAGTCTGTCTATATTTCTGAGATGAGGTATTATGTACAGTATTTACATTAGTCGGACTATTGTCCTCATCTTTGTCGCCATATTTGTCACAACGTTTCGGCCGTTGTACGCTCCGGCCTTCTTCAGGTGGTTGGAATTTCGAACCGAACCCTTTATTTCGATCACTGGGGTAGACTATTCTAGTTCCACGAGCCATGTTTTCCTCTGTTCTAAATGACTGGAGAAGCAGAAATGGAAAATGAAATCAAATGTGTGTTCTGTTGACTTTTATCTTTTAATACAACAAATGGATTCATGTTTCACAATTTAGAAACAGGTTGTCAACAAGAATACATATCTAATTGATTTTACATTTTCCTATATATGACTTTGTGTTTTCAGATTGCATTAATTGATGAATCCCAATGGCAATCCTTCACTGTCATTTTTAATGAAACATATATCAATATATATACAATGATATGTCAAAAGATAGCAATATATTTTTTATATATATATCAATGTTCACTCTATACAAAACTCAAGGACTACTCACAGTAGAGTGTTAGTATTTGGTATTGTATGAGCATAAGAAAAGGCAAGAAGTAAAGTTCATGGAGTTATGCAGGAAGGATAACAGCCCATCTGAAACCTGAAGAAGCCAAGTCTGTTCCCTAAAGCAGCAGTTCTTGAAAAGAATCTGTCTGAGTGGAACTTACTTCTTACTAATGGAATACAAAGTGAATGTGAATTATTCGACCTTATGGACATAGCATGACGGGTCCCAGATATAAAGGTCCAGGGTGGTAGAACTAAGTTATGTAGCTTATCACACCGCATGCCATGTAAATAGCGATAGAATAGTGAGAGGCCCGTAAAGGTTCATCCTTGGGAAAGAGGTTGTAGAGTGAAAAATATTTCATAACCTACAGGACTGTGTAGACATTTTGGACTCTATTGTGGTGAACAATTACGTAGAAGCAAGTGAGCCAGAGTGAGTTGCATCTGGTGCAAAGGAAAATAAGTTCCTCACATCAAAACACGGTACATAACATCGGTATTTTATTCCTTGAAAATGGCATTAATTTCCACTCTTCATGTTGGACTGTTCCAACAGGATGTGCTGTAATGGTGGCTTTTGTACAGCTTAGCATGGTTCGACCAATAGCAAGTCGTGTGCTGATTGGTCGGACTGCAGAAGGCTATTTGCTTGGGCAACTGAGAATAAAGATGAAGAACGCTAATTGGTTAGTTGATCATTGTGTTGGCCTGATAAAAGAAGGCTGAAGCAGTTAGAAGGGAGAATGATTTTACATTGGTGAAGTGTGCGGAACTCAAGAAAGGTGATTTGAACAAGCGGTATTTTGTATTGTACGAATGATGTCTGAGGAATAGAAACTCATTTAACTACAAGACAGGCATGTGAGGACTGGAGTAAGAAACTCCAGCCCAGATATGACACCAATATTCCAAACATAATTGTATTGTGTAAACATAAAATATAGAAGATGTAGTTAGATACTTACTTGTGCGGTACAATCAACTGATCATGTAAAGTTATTGGTTGGTGGCAGCACCATGTATTGACATCATGAAAATGTCCATGTGGTGAGTCAACCACTAGTACTTAATGATCATAACCAGAAGAATCTGGCTAGAATTGTCTGCAGTTACACAGCAATAGCTCAGATTACATGTGCATTCAATGCAGAAGAAAAGAGGCATATCCTGCATGCATTCTTGAACTTCTATATGATATGGAAGCGGAAGACTGATGTTGATAATTGGATTCTGAAGCACTAACAAGCTGTGGTGTGCTCTGGTGAATCACTGTACTATACTATCACTACACAAGGCCCGAGAGCCACTTGAGGGTGAGGGTTACAGAGCAAGAAGCACAGGTTATGCGAACATGTGGGGAAGATAATGATTTATCCTAGAACATAACAGGCCAATATTGTAATGATCAGGAAAACACCCTCTTGGGAGTTGGTTCCACAGAGCAGCAGTTCACAGGGGCATTAGGGTGGTTCGATACAATATGCGTAGCATGGTGGGTCCTAACCATGATGGTTAGAACTGATGCAACTAAGGAATATAGTTTATTTGAGCACTTTCCATGGAAATAGCAATAAGCAGTGAGAGGCTTGCGACATCTCGTCTGTGGGTAAGGTCTTGTAGGATGGAAAGTAATTTTGTGCTAGCACAGCCATAAACAGTTTTGTCTACCCAATTTCACTCACAAGTCTTGAGTCAATCTGTGGTATGATCTTCAGGCACTACCCAAGGTGCTGCATCTTGGGATCATCTCCCCAGTTTGATATTATCAAGAAGTCACTTCCTTGACAATTTGACTAAGGTGAGATTTGAACCAGGGTCTTATAGTCAGAATGCTAATGTTCTAACCACTTGGCCACACACCCAATTTACTTGATATGAACACTAAACAATGACCACTGATTGTCTTTTTGGCCTCAGGCAAAACAAACCTATCTCTACCTTTTTTTATTCTTTTTGCAAAACAAACCTATTTTTACCTTTTTGATTCATGGAAATCAAACCTATGTTTACTTATTTGAATCTTGTGTAAATCAAAACTGTATCTGTATTTCTATTATTTATCAAAACAAACAGAATTTTGCATTAAATAACCTGGAAAAGATCTGTCTATATTTCTATTGTAACTATTTATACTATTTGCAGTGTTCAGACTGTTGTCCTCATCTTTATTGCCACATTCATCCACCGTCCGTGCCATTAGATGAGATCACTTTTCTTCACACATGCACATATATAGATGCGTACCCACAGTCCAAATATATATATATATAAGCAGACACTGAGGTCAACACAGAGTGGGGACAGTCTGTTTCATGCTTGAATGCAGTCTTCAGAGCTGAAGTTTGCATTCGAATATGAGGTCAAAGTAGGGGTTCATGGGAAGAAGCTGCTGAAGTGAAACTTACATCTCACCAATGGAATACAAATGGAATGAGGGTGTGGCATGGTGGGTCTTAGTCATGAAGGTTAGATCTGGTGGATCTAAGGAATGTAGTTCTTTTTCACACTTTCCATGGAAATAGTGATAGAGCAGCAAGAGGTTTGTCACGTTTCATCTGTGGGAAAGGGGTTGTAGGGTGGAAAATAATGTATCACCCACAAGGATGCAGAGGCACTTTTGAATTCTATCAAGATTAGAAAGTATAGACTTAGCAGCTCCTGCCCATATATGGCAGTAGTATTCCATTTTATGCCTGATATGACTCTTGCACAGCAGGAGGAGTCAAGTACTTCCTGGAGCAGTACAGGGAACTGACCATTTTTGCAACATCTTTAGTGATGGATTGTATATATGAACTCCACTTGAGAATTGGGCTGAGACAAAACTAGAAAAGCAATGATAAAAAAAATTTTAAATTTGGGGTTCAAAATAGACACAAAAACTAATCTATATGAAGTAGATTTTCTAGATTTTACCTTCAACCTAAGAAAAGATACATAGTAACCATACAGAAAACCCAATGATAGACCACTGTATATACACACTTTTTCCAATCACCTGCTATCTATAATCAAGCAGATACCAAAATCAATCAACCGCAGGCTTTGCGACAATTCTTCCAATGAAACCATATTTAACAAAGCTAAGAAAGACTGTGAAACAGCACTAAGGTAGTGGATTGCCAGCAACACTCACATACTCACCACAGAGGACAAAAACGCTAACAAGAAGAGAAACATCATATGGTTCAACTCACCATATAACAAAAACTTAAAAAGAAAACAGGAAAAATATTCACCAAACTCTTATACAAACACTTCTCCAAATTGAGCACTCTCCACAAAATATTCAACAAAACACAGTAAAAATCAGCTACAGTTGATACAAATAATAAAAAAGCACAAGAAAACTATCAACAAACCACCTGAACAACTTAAACCCCTGTGCAACTTCAGAATAAAGAACAAATGTCCATTAAATGGTAATTGCTTACAAAACACTGTAATATACCAAGCCACAGTAAAATCAGTGGATAATGAAGGAAAATTATACATAGGAGTAACTGAAGGACTCTGGAAACAAAGAAATTATGCCCACAAAACATCTTTCACAAACAGTAAATACACAAACAAGTATATCTGGGAAATTAAAAACAAAACACAAATCACACCAAAAAATATAATGGAAAATAAGGAAATCAGCTTACAACAATCAATTCAAAACTGCAAACTTTACTTGGAGGAAAAAATAGCTATAATTACATCCCCAAACTAAAACAAACTACTAAATAAACAATCAGAACTTATCTCAAAATGTACAAATTTTTATTACATTACTTAAAAAGCAAAAACTGAAAAGAATAAAATAAAAATAAATAAGGAAAAACAAGTAAAATAAATTAATCCAAGTAAATAATAAACAAATTAACAAACCTCTCCCCCAAAAAATAAACTTTAGAATAGACTACAACAATCAATCCAAAAACTGCAGACTCTGATTGGACAAAAAAAAATAGCTATAATTACCTTCCCAAACCAAAACAAACTGTAGTTAGGCAACAATCACTCTTTTATACATGTTTCATTAAAGATAATGGATAAGATTTTTATTTAATTTTCCTTGTGTTCATATAAGTGTTTTCTATTCTGGACATAAAGTATATAAAAATTATCCAAATGTTCTGCACATCCAAGCCCTTTCAGTTATTCCTTTAGTCATTATCAAGGATGGTTTTTATTTTTAACTGAATGAATGGATTTTTTATGCATGTATCTAGAATTATAGGAATGTTTGTTTTTATTTTCCAAACACGGCCAGCACATTGTGGCGATGTTCATAGTTGATGTTATCGAGTGTTGGCTTTTTCTTTTTTATTATTAGTGCTTCCATTATTGTTAGTCTTTTTTTACATGTGGATAAGGCTTTTCTACAAGTATGTCGTGAATGGTGTTTGGTAGGTTTCCCTGTCTGTATAAGTGAACACTAAGGTCAACACCAAGTAGTGATAGTTTGCTTCAGCACAGTCATCAGGCCCTGTGTGTCATGTTTTGGCTCCACTATTTATATATGCTGGTCAGTGGTATGTTATGGATAATAAAGTCTATTGTATCATCCTGAAAATCAAAGACAAATACCTTATAAAATACAACCATGATATATGCAAATATATGCAAATATATGCACTATATACAACGCAGATAAAGTAACATCCTTTATACAAAGCCAATAAGATAACCAAGCCATGTAATAAAATAAACAAAAAATCTAAATTAACAAAGTATGAATAAACACAACAATAATTAGCAAAAAATAAGTGATCAATAATAATTAACAACAAATAATTAAGTAATCAATAATAATTAACAACAAATAATTAAGTATCAATAGTAATTAACAACATATGTAATCTATAATAATTAACAACAAATAATTAAGTATCAATAATAATTAGCAACAAATAATTAAATATCAATAGTAATTAACAATAAATAAGTAATCTATAATAATTAACAACAAATAATTAAGTAATCAATAGTAATTAACAACAAATATGTAATCTATAATAATTAACAACAAATAATTAAGTAATCAATAATAATTAACAACAAATAAGTAATCTATAATAATTAACAACAAATAATTAAGTATCAATAGTAATTAACAATAAATAAGTAATCTATAATAATTAACAACAAATAATTAAGTAATCAATAGTAATTAACAACAAATATGTAATCTATAATAATTAACAACAAATAATTAAGTAATCAATAATAATTAACAACAAATAAGTAATCTATAATAATTAACAACAAATAATTAAGTAATCAATAATAATTAACAACAAATAAGTAATCTATAATAATTAACAACAAATAATTAAGTAATCAATAATAATTAACAACAAATAAGTAATCTATAATAATTAACAACAAATAATTAAGTAATCAATAATAATTAACAACAAATAAGTAATCTATAATAATTAACAACAAATAATTAAGTAATCAATAATAAATAATGGGTAAAAAGTTAACAAATAAGCACGTTCATAATCACAATTATTTCAACTCAATAGCCTCAAAACTAACTTGAAGCATAACCATTACCGCCCACACAATAATTTGTCCTTACTACTCATAATCAGGGAAATGTAAACAGCTGTCAAGAGATCATGACTCAACATCTATTCTGGTGATCTTTTTTACCAAAGTTCATTTTTATTTTTTATTTTTTCTCTCCAACCGTTAGGTTTAGGGTTAGGGTTGCAAAATTCATTTTCGAAGATACAACATTCAAAGTACTCAGGGAAAAATGAAAAGTAAAAAATCAAAAAAAATAAAAACAATAAAAAATAAAAATGAACTTTGGTAAATTCACCCATTATATAAAACAACAAATTCATAAATTTGATAATGTTAATAAAAAATTGGATAAAAGAAACTTGTCGATATTATTCAGCAAAACATGTTTCAAAGGAAAAAAATATATATGTATATGTATATGTAGGATGGTTTTATTCCTGAAGTTCTATATATGTAGATGGAAGAAAGAGATAAACAAATGCTGGCTACAATTCTTCATTGAGAAATGAAGAATATACAGAGATGCTTCTCACTTAATGTATAATGTAAAAAGCATTATTAGCCTCCTGAAGTCCTCTTGAAAGATGAAATGCATAATATAAGAGTTTTTCCATTTCATCATTCAATTCTTTTTTTTTTAAGCTTTTCACCCCAAGCAAGGCGGGAAGCCACTAACCCGCAAGGGGTTACAGAAAGTTGGAGTGAGAGCAAAGAGGAGTGATAGAGGAAAGGATAAAGAGAAGGACATGGGGATAGGTCAGGGCATCTGGAGACGTCGATTGACATTACATTTAAATAGTTGGAGATTATAGCTATCAGGGAAACAAGAAAAGGGGAGGGAGTTCCACAGGCGAGAAGTGCGAGACATGAAGCTATTGGACTAGAAGAGACGGCTACATTTAACAGTTTTGATAGTGAAAGGGTGAGAGCAAGATTCCAGCCTAGTTGAACACTTAAATTCATGAAGTCTGACAACCAGCGAAAGCAGCTCATAGGAGCAGTTACCGTGAAAGTATTTGTAAAAAAGACAGAGGGAGGCGACGGCACGTCTGTGAAAGCGCAACTGCAGATGAGATGCCAGATCAGGGCCAATTACATTCCCACTATTAGTCTAACAGGGCAAAAGAAGTCATCCAGTACCTTAAAAATCTCTGGTATAAAGAAAAAATATCCCAACAAATAATAAATTTAAATGAATAGTGATCAATACACCAAGTAGAGCAAAAGTAAGATTTCACCACATGGGATCATCAGGGTGAACCCAATGATTCTACGCAGTGAGACTTAGGTAGGTAGTGCCTGGCTCATAAGGATTTATTTATTTTATATATATATATATATATATATATATATATATATATATATATATATATATATTTGTATACAAGATTATTATAAAGTCCTTGTGCAATTTGAAATTTTCATAACTTCAGTACTATACAGGAAAAAGTCTCTCTGTAAAAAGAATTATTATATTTTTAGACAGATTTATTCTTGAGATTGTTAATCTCTAACATCTGTGCAATCATGAAATATTCAGTATACAAAATGATTGATTTTGAAGTCTGAAAAATATAGTTTAGCTTTAATTTTTCAATAATACTCAAAATAAAATTATTTTTCTTCATTCCCGAGTTATCTAAAGGGCAAGGTTTTATTAAATAAAGTTTTATTAAATAAAGTTTTATTAAATAAACAATAATTTATCTAAGTGGGAAGAGTAGTGCAAAAATAAAAAAACACACCTTCTCATTATATCAATTTGAAGATCCAGGTGTTAAAATAATATAAAAAAATCATACATACATACATACATATATATATATATATATATATATATATATATATATATAATTTGTAGGACTGATGAATTGGAGTGTGATTACGATTACGATTCAAATGTAATAAATTATAAGAATAGAATATTAGTGTTTGAGCCTCTTATATTATTATTCTTGCTCTGTCTTGTACATTGAGCTCTACCTGGATTTTTATCTCTTGGAAATATATATATATATATATATATACAGTGTAACCCGGATATAAGAGAAACCCGGATATAAGAGAGAGTTTATCTGGTCGCAAATTAGAGCCTGTGTTAATGTATATAAATTAGACCCAACCCGGATATAAGAGCAACCCGGATATAAGATACTTCTTCTCCGGTCCGACAACTCTCTTATATCCGGGTTACACTGTATATATATATTTGACCACTAATATTATCAATATACATATATATATATATATATATATATATATATATATATATACATATATATATATATAGATAGATAGATAGATAGATAGATACAACAGGGTGATTGAAAAGTAACTCCCTATTTTATGTATGTTTTGTAAAAATTATAGTTAGACAGGTGAGTCCATCATACATAAAATGGGAGTTAATTTTCAATCATCCCACCCTGTAAAATTAATTATGAATACTGCACAAATGTTTTAAAATGTTTACAGTAGATAGTTCAAAATATCAAGGTTCGTACTAATAGTTTACATACTTATTTCTTTTTTTTTCTTCTTCTAAAAGAACTCTTCACAACCTCATAACTTAGTTACCTCCCCTGTAGCATTAATTATGCTAACCGCCTTGTTCCAAAGTCTGCGTTATTCACTTATTCAGGTAAAAGTTTTAGCATGGAGCAATTTAGTCTTTGAAAATGATGAACATTACATTTTTGTCTTAAAAACAACACCCTAATAATGACATTGTGCTCATGTCTAAAGTGCTCAGAATAAAACCATGTATCAACATGGTAATTTTCTCTCTTCTTTTAATAACGACAGCAAAAGGCTTGTTCGTGAATATGAAAGGATCCTGTTAAAAATAAGTAGACAAAACTTGTCTAAATTATTCAATGAAACATGTTTCAATCGCACATTGAGTGCTGGCTAGAGTTGGTTGGTTTGGCAATTTATGTTTCGGTATCGGTTTCCGCTTTTGTTTTCCTGGATACCGCTGATTTTGATTCAGTTTTTTCAGCTTTTAATTTAGTATTTTCGCTTTCTAAGGAAGCCATTCATTTTCTTGTGTAATGATAGCATTTCCAGTCGATATCTGGTTTTGTTTGAGATTGATTAATTTGCAACTTAGTTCGTTCAACTCACAATTTCTCATGTATTTATTTCTGGTCCAATCTTAAAAATATTCACATGGCTGGAAAGAAAACGAAATAATCTTTCTAAATATGTAATTTGTATGTGCTTTTATTCATTGAATTATTTTTTTACGAGTTAAAACGGTATTGCTTCAACCAGCCGAATATGCGAAATGATTTTTTTTTTTTCGAGACTAAATTTTTTTACATGTTACTTTGTTTTACAAAATCAAAGTGACCAACCAATCTTTATCAATATTCTTGAAATCGTATACTCAATTAAGACAACTTAAACTACAGCCAGGAAGACGTTCATTTCTTCTCTGATCCGAGGAAGTGAATTCCTTCAAAAATTATAAAGTAAGCACAAAAAAAAAAAAAAAAAAAACGGCAATTATTTTCTAGTACGCCAGTCAACTATTATTGTCTTTTTTTTTTTTTTTTGGCAAATAAATTTCTTCTAAACAAGGAAAATCAATGAGTTATTTATAAATTTGTTTTTATTTAGCGAAAATTAGATATAAAAAATAATTAAAAGCTTTTAATTTCATTTTTAAATGTGTAGATTTCCAAATCTGCGAGTTATCACCTGTTCCTTTTTTAGATACACATTTTAAAACTGAAATTAAAAACAATTTTAATCATTTTATAATCTGAAGTGTATTCTCTAGATAAAACCATTAAAAAAGATATTTGTAAAAAAAAAAAAAAAAACGATTAATTTTCCATGTTTAGAAGAATTTTATCCGCAGAACAGTAACAAACACCAACTGAACACTAGTGACTAATAAAGAATAATTTTTAATTTGGGTTTTAAAAAAAAATGACTTGCAGTTTTGAAAATAAACTGACATTAAAACTTACTTTATTTTTTTAATATCTAATTTTACGTGTATTCGCTAGATAGAAACATAATTTTTTTATTTGTAGAAAACACAGCCTCGAATATCTGGAAATATACACATCTTAAAAGTGAAATTAAGAACTAAATTATTCTTAATATCTAATTTAGGTGCATACCCTTGATAAAAAACAAACAAATTTATTTATAAAAAGAATCTTCATTCGTTTTTCTTGTTTGCAACAACTTTATTTCGTGATTGGCGTAAAAGAAAACCCTTACAAAAACCCGAAAATTTAACATAAGACGAACATGGAAACTATTTTTTTTATTTTTACTCGCTATTTTGTTGTTAGTTTATTTTAATTTTACCGCAAAAAGTTTGTTTTTTTTGAAAACTGAAACAAATAGATTTCACTTGCAGACATCATGTCGTATTTTCATTTTTTTTCGTCATTTCTTTTGTAAACAAATAGATTTCACATTTATTTCCCAAAACTAGTCAATTAAATGTTTTCAACATATTTTTGTTCAATCTTTTTCTCTTACAATGGTATATAAATGTTGATAAAATTTAATTTTATTAACATCTGAAAGTCTTTTTCAATAGTGTTTCTTTGGATATGGTCACTTAGTAGTGATATAAAAACGAAACCGAAATCGTTCGGTTTCATAAAAAATTTCGATGCAGTTTCACGGTGTGAAGATGAAACTGAAAAAAAAAGTCGGTTTTTCGGTTAAACTGCACATCTCTAGTTCTGGTATTAATAAAATAGTTCTTGATGTAAAATAACAGAACTATGAATTATATATTAATAATAAATATACATTTTTTCCTCACTGGTGGCACAAATTTGAGTTTCATGCACACTGCATTTTTCAGGTGCTGTGTTAAAACTGACCATTACATAATTTCAGTTTATATATATATATATACCAGATTATCATAATATTGGAACAGTCCAATTGATAGAAGAGAAAAGTAATGATGTAATCAGGATGTTGACTTCCACACCACCTTAAACAAAAAGTTAGGAAGGAAATCCACATCAATACTTAAAAGAGCTATAAAAAACTGAAAAACTCTTTTAAGAAAAAAGTTTCAAAAGTTTCACCCGTCAGTAATGCTGTTTTATTCAGTCAATAAATGCTGTATGTTTCCTTTTTTGGAAATGTTCTTTTCTTTCAGAAAATAAAACCTACTGCAACAGTATTTTCACTATTGCCTGAATTAATAACGAAACAGAAAGAAAAAATGCGAATCAGATTCAATTACAAAGAAAAAATATTTATTTCTAACCAGCTAAATAAGGGTTCTTGCAAAAATTTGTCCCTTTTTGTTGAGAATAAGATAATTTATTCTCTGAGTAACACAATGTAAAAAACATAGCAGAAAACAAACTTAAAAATTACAATGCACCAAAAACAAAACAAAAAAAGAATAGTGCCCACCTGCTGTGTCAATGATAACAATAAAAAAAGGGGGAAGAGCCTCTTCTCTCTAAGCTTTCAGTCCTTTCAAGGTTCAAAAGTTTTTATCTTTTTTCTTTCTTGTGTAGACAAAGTTCTTTTCCTGGTGACCAAACTCCCTTTGTTCTTCTCTTATTTTCCTCCCCTCTGCCTGGAAATTACGCCTTTCTTTTACGGCCGCTAGAAGGTGGAAATTTACTTAAACACATGATAAAATACTTTTTGAAAACGCACGTGTTCGCTCCTTTGTCTTCTTCGCAAACGGCTTTGGCTCCAAACTCCACTTACAGACTTCTTTTCAACTTTCTTTTCTGGGGCTTCACAGAAGAGGAAACTTGCCCTCAGCAACTTTGTTACCCATGCATCCTTCACTTATGGGCAAACGCTGCCTGCCTTTTCAGCAGGGAGAGAGAAAACGAACATCTTCTCTCTAAGCTATCTCGTTTCCAACTGCTGCTAAAGTCCAGTTGTAGTTCCCCCTTCCCTTTCAAAGGAGGGCAATTCACCTTTGAACCGTCCAATCACAGTCCATTAAAAAAATATCGGCAGGTTCTTAGGGCCAGTAACACAGTGAGTGTCTTTTGTTCTCCCTTGACCTACAAATTTTCAAACCTTCAAGGAAAAGGTTAATACCCATAGGAAGGTATTGTAAATGGTTTATAAATAAATATAAATGATATTGCATTGTAAATAGTTTTAGTATAAGAATGCATAAAAAAATGACTTTACTATAGGAATTTGAAAACGTTAAAACAGTGGACTTAAAAATTCTAATTTTTTGAAAAAACTGTTTTAATAAAAATATTGCAACTGACAGCAATGCTAACTGTTCAATAAATGCCGAACATTTTCTGTATGGAAATGACTAATTTTACCATTACCATTATTATAGAAATGCAATAGAAGTGATTTTATTATAAGAATACATTGCAAATGTTTTTACTATAAGAATGCATTAGAAATGATTTGAGTATAAGAATGCATTGTAAATGGTTTTACTATAAGAATGCATGGCAAATGATTTTACTATTAGAATGCATTAGAAATGGTTTTACTATAAGAATGCATTGTAAATGGTTTTGTTATAAGAATGCATGGCAAATGATTTTACTATAAGAATGCATTGTAAATGGTTTTACTATAGGAATGCATTGCCAATAGTTTTACCTTAAGAATGCATTGTAAATGATTTTACTATAAGAATGCATTGTAAATGATTTGGGGGCAATCTTGAACCTTTGTGCCCACAAAGAAATGAAGTGTCAAAAGGACTGTTTTTCTCTTGACACTGATATTATTTTAACTACCTTCACTCCCCAGCAGTGTTTATTATTTTAAAAAGTGATGATTAGAATTTTAATAAAAGCTAAACATATGAAAGTGAATTTATATATTTTCTTTGTTCTTGATTTGGTTTGCTAGTTTCAGTCTAGTGTTATATCAACCTCTATGGGTTATTTAAATATTTTAAATGCAATTTTGCTGTGAATGTATCCCATTTGATATTAAATCAAATATCCTATGAAGACTGTTTCAATCAGAACACTCAAGAGTTTTAATATGCTATCTACCATACATGGTGATTGCCACATCTTACTCAGACGAGAGCCACACTCTCACCCCACACTTCATGTAATGGCTTCTGTTTTGTTTTGGCATTCATGGCCCCTCAGATCACTTAGCATTTGGTTTCATAGGTATCATGTATATATAACAGATAAACTCTGTATCCTTGATTAGATGGATTGGATCTGCATGCCCTACAACTCTCCTGCGTAACAGCATGTTTCCCCCACCAGTCCAGATGATGATCTGCAAACCAGGTCTTGTCAGCAGGATGATGAGGCAGCTTGGCATAGTTGACATGTTTCTGGTTGTTATGATGACCTTTTACGTAGTTTATATAACCTTCCCTTGACAACAGTATGCGTTCACATAAACTACGTTTCCAAGATTGCATATTAATTAGCAAATCAGAGTGAGTGCCTCTTCGAAGATCACACTTAATCAGAGCATACCAGAGACATTTATCCTCAAAGGCATTGCATCCCTCCCTAATAAAATACTTCCACTCTTACAATTATACATCAATTCTTCTCAGTGCTGCACATCTGTGAGCAATGCATTCAGACTATCCTTCAAATTATCTTTAAACCTCTTCCTAGGCTTGTGTTGTGCGCACTTTCCTGCCTTCAGTCTCCTGTAGAAAACTTGTTTGGTATCCTGTTATTCCCCATTCTTACATGTCCTGCTCATCACATCTGGGTTAGGATTATTATTGTTTCAATGCTGTTGCATTCAGATCTTTGGAGGAATCAAAGACTGCCATTTGATGTTATGGATTCATCTTGGGCATTTTTGATAGAATTACTCAAGCTATTTTATATCCTCTGGTATATTGCCCTTGTCTCAGAAGGTTACAGCAGGTACATTAAGACACAAACAATACATATGTATATACAATAAGTATTGAGAAACATAATTCATTCATTTTTTTCTCATAATCCAGCAATAAATTTATTATTTTTTATTAGTTATTTCATTATTTCATGCATAGAATTAGAATTGACCCAGGGTTTCAATAGAAGAAAAAGTCATATATATATATATATTTAAAAATTTATTTTTCTGCTTTGTGGTGGCATTTCCAAAATTTTGCAAGACACTGTAAACAGTTGCCAACATTTTCATTGTACATTTAGTTTTGTGAACAGATAAAGCAAATATGCTTATTTGCTAAACTTTATTTACTCTGGAATAAAGCCTGAAGTTATACAGGTAACAGAGGAACATCAGGTACCAGCAACATATATTAGAGATAGCTTATGAAAGAAATACAGCCAGCATACAAATATAGAGGTATTACTAGTTTTTAGTGATGATCATTAGCAACAAATAGAGAAATAGAGGTATTGCTAGTTTTCAGTGATGGTCATTAGCAACAAATACAGATATCATCATCATCATCATCATCATCATCATCATCATCATCATCATCCTTTGACATCCCTATGATTGGTCGTAACTCCTTTGACAATCCCTTTCCACACTGTTCGGTCCTGTATTGTTGTCCCCAGATCCCCAATGTCCAACCATAAGTCCTGAGCTATGGTGTCTGGAAAAGTCAATTTTCATGAGAAGACACCTCCAGAAGGATGCTATAGGAGTAAGGATGAGATGACATCCCTGTCTATTCAGTGGCAGTGGCCGACAAAATGTAATCATTTTTGTTTGAGCTTAAGAGAGATTGATCTCAGTTCTTCATATATTGTGTTAAGTGCTGCATGGGATCTCCAACTGATATTCTGGATTTTTCTAAGTAGATTTGTATATGTTCCATCCAGTCGTCTTTCAAGATGAACAAATAATGTCCAAGTTTTTGATCCATACAGTAGGACTGATTCAATCAGTATTCAAAAAGTTTGAACTTTTAAGGAGGATAGATGATTTGAGCGCCAAATCTTGTCAAGTTTGTTACACACATCCCATGCAAGAGCTTTGTGGACGTCAAAGTCTTTTTCTATATAGATATAGAGGTACTGCTAATTGTTAGTGATGGCCATTAGCAACAAATACAGATATAGAGGTATTACTAGTTTTTAATTATGGCCATTAGCAACAAATACAGAAATAGAGGTATTTGTAGTTTTTAGTGATGTCATTAGCAACGAATACAGATATAGAGGTATTGCTAGTTTTTAGTGATGGTCATTAGCAACAAATACAGAAATAGACGTATTTGTAGTTTTTAGTGATGTCATTAGGAACATATACAGAATAGTTATTGCTATATTTTATGAGGATCATTAACAACATATACAGAAATAGAGCTATTACTATTTTTTACTGATGCAAGAGGAAAAGGCTAAGATGCAAGCTATGAATTGGAGACATCAAAATCAAGCAAATACAGGAATTTCACCATCTGAGAAATGTTAGAAATCCAAAGTCACATCTGAAGAGCAAAAAATGCCTTCCAAAAGATAAGCAAAGTATTAAGAAACCGAAACATTTCATTAGAAACAAATAAAAAGGTTCTGAAATGCTATCCAATGTCAATCCTCTTATATGACAGTGGAAGCTGGACAATTTTCTCACAACTGAAGAGAAGATAAGGATACAGAGATATTATCCTTAAGAGAAATAACTGAGAATGCCATGAACAGAGCATGTGAGTAACAAGGAAATTTTAAGGATAATGGGAATGAAAAAGACACTCAATATCATAAAGAGTTGAAATTTCTAGGATGCATAATGAGGAGAGAAGGCTTGGAGAATTTGACACTCACATAGCATATTGAAACATGAGGGGCAGAGGGAAATAGTGAGTGAGTAACCTACCTGACAACCTGTTATAAATAGATGGCAGAACATGCACTAAAAGGTATAACAGGGAAAAAAACATTACTTAAACCTACAAATTGATTGATTGATATGTTTTTTTAATGAATTATCAACCTTTTATAGGTTATCCAAAGCTGAAACATATTCTTGGATTGTAGGAATAATTTATTTTGTGAGTGAATATTGTATTAACAATTTTTTGGAGATAATAAAGATTTTCAGATCAGAGTCCTACTATTTAACCCACAGATGGGAAGAGAACATGCAGATTTATACCATTCTTGAGGTAATTTATACATGTAAAAAAAATGACTGGAATTTGAAATTGGATCTACAACTTTTCATTCCAAGCCATTATTCATTACACTATTTGTACAATCAAGGTTACAGCACCAAGCGGACATTAATCAAGGTAATGACCAGGCTCAACATTGCTTAACTTTGGTGATCAGTCAAGAACTGGAGTTTTAATTAGAACTCAAAAGGATAGGAAGTTGTGAAGAATCTTGATTGCTCAAATCCTAAAGGGATACACCCCATACAAAAAATATAAAGAGGTTTAATATTATAATAAATTATTACAATGATATTATAATAATAATATTATATTATAATATTATAATAATAATATTATATTATAATAATAATAATAATATTATAATATTATGATAATAATATTATATTATAATAATAATAATATTATAATATTATGATAATAATATTATATTATAATAATAATATTATGATAATATTATAATAATAATATATAATAATAATAATAATATAATATTATAATATTAATATTATATTATAATAATAATAATATTATAATATTATATGTTACTAGGTAGAATCTATCTTACTTATTTATAAGTCTATATTTATTTATATTTACAGAATCTATCTTACATATTTATAAGTCTAACATTCATCCATGCTTTGAATATTGCTTCCACATTTGGTCGGGTGCTCCTGGTGTATATTTAGATATTCTTGACAAAATCCAAAGAATCTGCAATGTTATTCAGCCTGACCTGGCATCTTGGCTCTAGTCACTTTCCTATTACCGTAACATAGCTTCCCTGTGCCGTTTCTACATGTACTTTCATGGTAATTGTTCTGATGAATCTTCTGCTACGGTACTTAGACATTATGAATTTAAGTGCAGTACTAGATTGGTGGCAAGGTCTCATCATTTTAAAGTTGATGCAATAGTAAATGCTATGCTAATAGTTTCTTCTATCACATTTCTCATTTGTGGAACTCTCTTTTGGCTTTTGGTTTCCCATTAACTTTGATCTTCAAAAATCTAAATGCAATGTCAATCGTTATCTTCCGTCTTCTTAATTATTGTTCTTTTATTGTTCTCTCTCCTTAATAGTGTTTTTCTCATATTCACTAACACTCAGTAATTCCTTGTATCTTAGTGGCTTTATTGCCTTGCTTGGGTTGAAATGATTAAAAAAATACTAATAAATTTATGTAACTCATGATATCATAGGTTTTATGAGACAATTAGATTAAAACATTTATTCACTTTATCATTATATATCTCAAGACAAAATGATTACTCAAAGCATACATAAAAATTAAACAGACACCAACATTTCTATATTATGCTTAATGCATGACTAGATATATGAATATATATGAATATATTATTAATTTAAAAGAAAATGAATATTTAATACTTAAGTCTGTTTTACTAGAAGGAGAGGGAGAAGTTTTTTCTCTCTGATGTGGAGTATAGGGCCTTAGCTTCACTATGCTTTCATTGCTGCTGTGGTTTCCATAACAAGCAGGCCTTTTATGGGATAGAGTTTTCAGTCCCATCCCGAACTAGTTTTGAATTCAAAGTTATCCTTTGTTCAGTTTTAGTTGACAATGAAAGCTAGCAATGCCAGTCTGTTCTGCTATTTAATCTTTAACCAGAGGAAGCAGAAATGAATTCATAACTTTCCCAAGTGTATTTGTGTAAAAGTGAACCTTGGCTGTAATTTGAACCTGAAAACTAGATCTCCCTTTCTGCACAGATAACCACCATGCTATATGCACATCCTTTTACTAGAAAATTTAATTGACTTCAGAAACCTGACTAAAGAGTATAAATTGTACAGTTTAACATTTCTCACAGAAGAATTTGTAATAGCCCACTTTTGGTGAGTTTTGGTGATGCTGTAAAGAGTTTTGCTTTTGCATGGTTGTTTATGAAAAATTCCAGTAAAACCAGTGTTAAATTACATTTAATATTTTTCTATATTGATTCCAGTTCTAATGAGGTTAGCATCATTTTGGAATAATTTATATTAAGCAGTTGTATCCTATGATATCACAGGTAGGATTTATGGAACAAATGCACCAAAACTTTTGTTCACTTTCAGGATTACTTATTTAATAATGCAGCAAGTATTATAAACATATATAATAAATAAGCTAATATCTCCAGGATTTGGCCATTGTATGCTCCAGCCTTCTTCAGGTGATATACGTTGGAATTTTGAACAACATTGTGAATATGGCCATAAAGATAAGGGTAACAGTCCAAATGATGTAAATAGTGTACTGTTGCTGTATCTGGTCTGGTGCCCCTGCCATTCATCTCGAGGTTCTCAACAAAATCCAAAGAAGGATTTGTACTGTAATCGGTCCTGAGTTGGCTTCATAACTTCAGACACTCTCTCACAGACATTATGTGGCTTCCGTCTATCTTTTCTACAAACATTTTCATGGCTACTGCTCTGATGAGTTTTTTCCCCCAGTGCCACATGAATTTAAGCGTGCTACTAGATTGGCATCTAGGTCCCACCCATTTACTGTTGAAATAGTTAAATATAACCACCATTTCTACTCTCCTTGTACTTCCTGACATTGGAACTCCCTTCCTCTCACTTGCTTCCCTGATGACTACAATTTTCAAAAATTTAAATGCAATGTCAATCACCATCTTCTGTTGTTTTGATCTCTGTCCTTTTTTTCCTTTCCTCAGTCCCCCATACACTTACTCTTTTCTCTCACTTCCACTCTCCATAACCGCCTGCATGCTAGTGGCACTCCTGCCTTGCTTGGGGTGAAATGCATAAAAAAAAACAGTTACAATACCTCATCTCAGAAATATAGACAAATGATAGAGCATATAAAAAATCCCAAAATGCTTAGGAAAGTAAAGTGTAAAAGTTGCCTTCCAGAAACTAAGAAACATATTAAGTCATAGGAAAATTTAATTAGGAAAAAATAGGTTTAAACTTCTATGTAATATCTAATCTTCAATATGGTAGTGAATACTATACAATTTCTTTACAAGAGAAAAACTTGAAGCAACAGTTCTACCAACAAATGCTCTGAATGTTGTAAGACAAAAGATAAAAGAATTTGTAAGACAAAAAATAAAAGGACCAAGGAAGTCATACTGAAAATAGGAACAAGGAAATTTATATTTACAATCAGAAAGAGATATTTTAAATTTCTAGTACTCATAATTGGGAAAGAAAGAAGAGAAAATTTAACACCCACAGAAACAGTGGAAGCTAAAAGAAGAAGAAGGAAACAGCAAGTAACCTATTTTACAAGTTTGTATAGATAGATAGAAGAACAGGAACATAGAAGGATGATAAAGGGTCAAAATTAACTTAGACCAACAAAAGACAGGAAATTGTGGAGAGCCATAATTTCCCATACCACAAAAGGACTTGGTCCTTAAAAGAACAAGAATCATCTAATATCCTTGTTCTGCTAGAAACTTCATATAAATTATTCATTTCAGAGGATAAATTTGGTCTTCCCTCACAGAAAACTTTGTTATGGCCCATTTATAACAATAAAAAATGTTCTTATTGCATAATTAGGATATAAGCCATGCAAAGCTAATTATTATATTATTGAGATGGCTATGAATGAAAGAAAATCACTACAGTATTAATAACATTTAAAAGTGGAAATTGATGATTTACACTTCAGATTTTATAAAGAACAATGAATGTTTAGTTTTAATATTGCACATTGAAAAGCAGAATGAACAGAATTGTTAGCAGTTAGGAATTATTACAAGCATTACTGACAAAACAGTACTGCAGTGTTTTTTCAACCAATACCAGGCCCAAAGGCCACTCAAGGTAGAAGGTTACTTAGTGAGATGGTTGTAAAGGAGGGGTAGGAAGAAGTAAGAAATGTATATTATAAGGATATGTAGGATAGAAATCAGGTGACTATGGGTTTGAAGAGACCAAGATTGTAGTTGTCAGGAGAGCATCCTCTTGGGAGCTTATGCCACAGAGTAACAGTTCTGGGGAATAAATTGAGTGGAACTTACTCCTTATCAAAGGAAGATGAAGAGAATGGGATTGTAACTTGTCTGGGCATCTGCCATAGTAATAGTGATAGAGTAGTGAGAGGCTAACAATGTATAGTTATATCCGTGAAATAAGGGTTGCAGATTGGAGAATAATTCATCACCCACAAGGATGTGTAAGCATTTTGAATTCTGTCGAGGCTGGACAGAGTGACTGATTCATTTTCTACAGCTTTGCAGGTTATTTAAAGCCAGAAGATATTTTTAGACTTTAAGAAATTTTTTTGAGCTAGTAATGATTTAGTGATACAAGTTTTACTAATTAACCTATAGTTGGTGTGGAAGAGGTGGCTTCATACCTTTCAAAGAGTATTTGCACATAAATGAATATAAAAACTCAACTGGAATTGGAACTCAGCTCTTCAATTAACAATTCCTAGTTATCCATTACACTCCCAAGCTTACAGTATCTAGTATTCCCAAGTAATATTCCATGTAGGTATTGACCATGCTTGATGTTGCTTAACCTTGGTAATCATATCGAAACCTGTGTTTCAATGTGATATAGTGATATAGCTATAAGCACTGAGGCTGGATGGTAAAGGTTAGGCAGCACCTACTCGGATATGACAGCAATGTTCCATTCTGGTCTGATCTAACTCTGGCAAAAATAGATGTACAATGGATGTACAAAAAGTAAGGTGCAGATAGACATTAATCAAATAGAATTAAAATATTGTGAATGCTGTAAGCACTAAGGAAATAGGATATGCAATATTTTTTGTAACAGCTAGAACATCTTCTATATTGAGCATATATGATGTCACCACAAAATGACTGCCACCACAAAATGGCTGCCACCACAAAATGGCTGCCATCACAAAAGCTTGGAAAAACATAGAAGGGTGAGGTGTAATAAGATTTTTGCATCCCAAGAATAAAACCAAACACAAATTCAATGTGAATTTGTTGCTGAGCAGGAAGCAGACATCAGGCTTCCTTCACAGAAAGGTATATGAATCTGCAAGGTAAGCTTCATATAGAGTGTCCATATTTATTTTTAACAGAAGGCACATGTTAAAGCTTTAATTCAAGATGATCGATGATGCAAATTTTGTGATGTGATTGTGGAATTTAATCTCACAAAACCAGTGTTCCATGAAATCATCTCTGAAAAGCTGAGATATCAGAAAATGTCATCCTGTTGGGTCTTAAGGGAACTGTGTGAAGAACACAAATTTCATTGTATGGATGGTTGTCAGCAAGACTGATTGATTCATTTTCTATCACCTCTTTACAGGTTACTAAAACCAGAAAATATTTTTAGATTGTAAGTATTTGGGGCGAGAGGTTTTTTTTTACTGCAAGATTCACCCTTTACAAGGCCCAGGGGCTACCAGGTAGAGGGTTACGTCTGGAGGACATTTGTGTGTATAGGAGTGGAAGATAACGGCTAACCCTAGCCTTGAACAGGTTAAGATTGTAATGATCATGGGAACATCCTGTTGGGAGTTGGTTCCACAGGGAAGTGGTTTGCAGGAAGTAGCTGCCTAAGTGGAACTTACTTCTCACTGATGGAATACGGAGGGAATGTGGGTGGTTCGAAGTGGAACCAGGGAATGTAGTTCATCTGAGCACTTTCCATGGAAGTAGGACTAGAGCAGTGAGAGGTTTTCTACATCCCACCTGTGGGGGAGTGGTTGAAGGGTGGAGAATAGTTCATTACTCACAAGAGCTTGGAGATGCTTTTGGACTCAAGGCTGGAGAGTGAGTTGTTGGCAGCTCCTGCCCAAATATGACAGCAGTACTCCATTTTTGGCCTAATAGGCAGAGGATAGCAGGAGGAGTCAGGTACTACTGGAGCAGTACAGAGAGCCAACCATTTTACCTACATCCTTAGCAATCGATCATATGTACAAATTCCACTTGCGATCAGGTGTGAGTCTGAGTGCTTCTCTGAAAGGATCTCCATTCATTCTGATTGGTTGTAGCTCGGGATTGGATCAGCAGTGATGGAATGTAACTAGCTTGGTCTTCAAAGCATTGAATGTAACTAGCCAGTTTTTACCCCATTGGATAGTTTGTATAAGATCGGAAGAAAGATCAGTTACCAATCACTGACTAGGAAAAGTTTCAGAGGTGCGCCTGTATATATTCATATCATCGGCATAGATGTTTACAAATGATCTGAGTATATTCTTAGGCAGATCATTTATGTAGATCAGAAAGAGGGTTAGTCTGAGGAGTGACCACTGCATTGACTGCTAGGACTTCGGAGGACTGACCATTGATAACTACCTTCAGGGACCTACTTATTTGGGAGGATTTATGATCGAGAATCCAGTGATTCCATAATAATGATTTAGTGATACAAGTCTTACTAATTAACCCATAGCTGGAGGGAGAAGTGGTGGACTCATAACTTTCCCAAGGGTATTTGTATGTAAGATAATATAATAAACCCAACAGGAATTGGAACTTGGCTCTCTGATTAACAATTCCAAACCATTATCCATTACACCAACTGCACATCCAAGCTTAGAGCACCTGCTATTATCAAGCAGCCACCCATCTAGGTACTGACCAGGCTCAATATTGCTTAACTTCAGTGATATCATGGGAACCAATGTTTCAATGTGATGTGGTCATAAACTTGTAAGTAAGAGAAAAAGCTAAAGTTGTGAGCTACGAATTGAAGTACATAAATTTAAATATCAGTGAAATGTTTTAACAGACAACAGAAAAAGTAATATAGAAATCTGAAAGTGTATTGGAATTGCAAAAGATGTCTTGCAAATGCTAAGCAAAGTATTAAGAAACAGGAAAACAAAGAAAAGAGTACTTAAATGCTATATAATATCAATCTTCCTATATGGCAGTGAATGCTGGACAATTTCCTCACTGATGAAGAGGAGACTTGAGACAATAGAGATGTGGTTTTACAGAGAGATAATAAAGAATATCATGGTTGCAGCATAAACAGTGTAAAAATATAGGTTATTGCTTAAATATTTGTGACATGTTATCGGTTATTTAGTGGCTCAAATTGGGAAATCGGAGAGCTGAGTTCTAATTTCACTCGAATCCATTACATTTGCTTACATGCTTGGGAAAGGTATGAATTCTCTTCTTCTCCCCCAGCTATGGGTAAATAGCAGAACAGATCGGGTTCTATAGCCTTGGATGGCAATTGGTCTATTGCAGAAAGAAATGGCAACCTACCGCGGGGAAAAAATCTGCTTCATCATGTCATGTATTGAAAGATACATGATCGCCTAAGCATGTATCATGCATGGTACATAACTAAACTGAAGAAGCAAAAATTTGGAGTGGAAAAATCTAGTTATTAAAAATGTTTGTCATCAAGAGCGACTGCCCAAGATAGGAGCTATGAATTGGAGATGTCCAAATCAAGCAAATGCTGCAATTTAAATATCTGCTAAGTGTTTTAACAGATGATACATTTGAATAGGGAAAAAGGCATTCCCTATTCTAAACAAAGTACCAAGACATAAAAAAGTTTGTTAGAAGCAAAGAGAAGAATGCTTAACAGCGATATATCAATCTTCTTATATGACAGTGTGTTATGATGTTGATTTGGGGTTTGTAGAGACAAACGCCAAATAACACGTAACAATAAAAAGGGTTTTAATAGGTTGGTAAAAAGGTACAGAAATCACCTGAGTAGTCAATAACTAGCTCAGCCAAGAACTTCTCTGTCTCCCTCGCGCTCTCATGTCAACTGACATGCCACTATTTAAAGTCAGTGTTCACAGACGCAGACAAGTTCATCTTCAAGAGGGGTGGTAGGTTTCCGACACAACACAGTGAATGCAGGACAATTTCCTCAAAGAGGAAGTAGAGACTTGAGGCTAGAGAGATGTGGTTTTACAGAAGGATGATGAGAATACTCATGGATAGGGTATGCCAGCAACAAGGAATTTTCAAATTTTTTAAATTGCTGCGATATAATGAGAAAAGAAAGCCTGGAAAATTGGTGTATATTACTGCTGGAATCAAATAAGATACCAAACACTTATATTTAAAAAATATATAAATATCTTTATTTTTGAGTTGCGGCAAATGGGGAAGTGAAGTAGAATCACAGAGGTTAAGATTGCATACACAGGAAATGACGGAGACAAATCTTTGGTGAAACTCTAGCCAGCCTCTCTGCCAGACCAAGAATTAGACCAGTTTTATAACATTTGGATTCCCACACAACTATATGTGGCTACACCTTCTTCCAGTATGTTGCCTCTACAACTTCTTGTGGCCACACCTCTTCTGGCCATGTCTGCACACAACTTTGTGTGACCACACTTCTTCCGGCATGTGCCCACACAAGCAAGCATTTCCTTCCACTCAGGACAACTGTGCGCCTTGGGTAATAATATTATGTCAAAAAAAGCCTTGTAAATAATTGAAAAATGGAAATGATTGAAAATCAGCAAAAGCTATTGACCCTGATCTGGAATTAAGGCAAGCATTACTGGCAAAATAGGTTAATATATGTAGATGAAAAAGCATTGCCAGTCATTAACTATATAGAAATGAATTGCAAATAATATTTATAAATACATTCTAAATTAATTTAACTATAGGAATGCATTGAAAATCAGGAAAAATTAATGTCATTAGACAAGAATTAATGCAAGTATTACTGACAAAACAGAATTATTATATATAAAAGTAAATGTATGATTAATAATTTTACTATAGAAATGCATTGTAAATAATATTTAGAAATATATTCTAAATTAATTGAACTAAAGAAATGTATGGAAAATCCAAAAAAAATATTGTCATTTGTCAGGAATTAATGCAAGCATTACTAACAAAACAGAATTATTCTATGAAAATATAAATATATGATTAATAATTTTAATATAGATTTGCATTGCAAATAACATAATGACAGGAAAGCATTAAAAACAATTTTTACTACAGAAATATAGATTAGGAAAGGAATGACTGTTAGCAATCAGGAATAAAATCTTACTGGCAGAATAAGGCTATTATATGGATAATATAATACTATTATTGTTAAGTGGCTGAAGCACGAACGTGTGAAACAGTGAGGAGTGCCTGCAGTGAAAGAGAAAGATAGCATATTTATACCGTATATAATGTTTATACAAAACTATTTGTAAGATTCTTTGCCCTTTAAGCATGTCAAGTATAAAATAGAGGCATAAATATAGCATCTTTTTTTTCCTTCTTTTATGGAATCTCTACAATTATTTTCTCACCCATATTTATACAAATATTTTATACAACATAAATAGACTGTTTACTCCATTCCCACCAGCATTGCACACTGCTTCCTGCCTGTTCATGACCACCTATGTTATCCATCCACTTAAAAAAGTGATGTCATCCACTTAGGAACCTCAGGATTAAAGTATCTCAGGAAACCATATAAAGAATTTGCCACTGCCTATTTCAATATAAATCATCATTCTTTTGCCGAGGGCCATGGTGAGTTTGCTACTTACAACTACTCTGTTTGTCTTTAGACCAATTTTTAGAATTCATGCCATTCTTGGACACTTTCTGCTCCCAGCAACACCTAGACAATATGTGTCACTACCATCTTGAACAACCTTTAATAAACCTTCACTACTTGCCAATATACAGAATTTCTGTCCTCCAGTCCAATATATTTTTTCTTTCTCTTTATTTTTTAAGGGTTTGTTTCTTATTATTCAATAATTACAAGGTTGTTTCTGATTTCTCAGTGATATATAAGTAGATGTGAAATAACTGATGTAGGTAAATAAGAGACAGCTACATCTATATGAAGAGACTGATGTAAAGCGACAAGTATGAACAAAGAGATAGATAGATAGATAGATAGATAGATAGATAATGGCCAGTTACTTGTTTCCAAGCAAACCCAGTTAGTTATGTCAACCCAATTTCACTTTTTCACTCGTGCTTAGATAGATAGATAGATAGATAGATTTGAACAGCCTGAGGATAGATAGATAGATAGATAGATAGATAATGGCTAGTTACTTGTTTCCAAGCAAACCCATCTGATCTTCAGTCAGTTCTGTCTACCCAATTCCACTCGTAGAGCTTAGGTGAAAACTGTGTTGTTTTTTTTTTGCATTGCTTTTCAGCAGTATTCCCCAATCCCATGACATCAAAAATTCACCTCCTTAACAAATCGACCATGGTGAGATTTGAATTCAGGTGTCACAGTTGGAAATAAGACACTCTAACCAGTCAGCCACATGCCTACGGATACATAATGACTACAACTGAAAAGAATTTATCTAAACTTAATATAAAGTTTGTTGCAAATACTTCAAAAAAAATTATTGTTCTTATTATTTTATTTCCATTGGTTTCTGCTGTAAACTCATTTCTTTCCAGGTCCTGACCAGAGGCTTAAGTTCAAAAATGGCATCATGACATTTTTCACTGAGCAGTTTTGAAAAGAAAAAAAAAACACATATATTTTGCATAGATAAAAAGCCCTTCGTAAGGTGTGGCCTGTACTTGTGAGTAGAATTTTTTTGTATTTCTTAAAGGCATTGGGATTTCTTCAATGAGTCTGTTGGAATCTTTTTCAATCAATCCAAGTGCTCCAACCACAACTGGAATTGTTGATGTCCTCATGTGCCACATTTTTGAAATTTCGATTTCAAGGTCCCTGTATTTTGATAGTTTTTTGAAGATCTTCAAAGATATATAGCAGTCTGCAGGGACTGCCATATTAATAAGGAGGGATATTTTGCCTTTGCGGTTTCTAATCATGATGTCAGGACGATTAGCTTTGATTGCTCTGTCTATGTGCATTGTAATTCTTCTGTCTGCATGTATTGTAATAATTATTATTATTATTATCATCATCATCTTTTTTTTTCTTCTTCTTCTTGCTGCTGCCCCTTCAGGACATGGGCGATCATGGCTATCCACATTTTCCTGTCCTTGGTAGCTCAGTAAACTTAGTCTTTTTGCTATCTCTCTTAATCCCTGCTATGAAAACCATTTGCACAAACTCACTAGGTAGGTTATGCACTGCTTTCCTCTGTCCCTCTTGCCATAAATATCTACTGTGAGTATCAAAATTTCTGAGCCCTCTTTCCTCATTATGTGTCCTAGAATTTTCAATTGTCTCTTTCCTATGCTAACTATATGTGTCCTTTTTGTTTTTATTTAAAACTCTGTCATTGCTCTCATGTTTAGTCCATTGTATTTTCAGTATTCTTCAGCAGAACTGCACTTCTATTGCTTCTGGTCTCTTCTTCATCTATGAGAAGTTTCTTCAGCATTTACTGTCATATAGGAGGACTGATATTACGTAACAGTTAAGTACTCTTTTTTTTGTTTCTAAAAAAATTTTTCTGCTTCTTAATACTTTGATTAGCTCTTGAAAGTCATCATTTGCTATAGATTCAGATTTTGGTGTCGCATTTTCTGTCCTCTGTTAAAACATTTCCTAGATATTTAAATTATTGTAATTGCTTGATTTTGGCATTTCCAATTTGTAATTCGCATGATGGGCTGCCCCTTTTGCTGATAACCATAAATTATATCTTCTTACAATTAATGTATATTCCTTTACAAAACAATATACTCAATGTAATAGTTATTAATCATAATAATTTTGTGTGATTGTTGTGAGCAAGATACACGACATCATGCCCCAAAACACCCACGCATTGCATGTGTATGGTGTCGCATAGCAGTTGAAGGAAGGGAGAATTGGTGGATTGCGCCTATGCATATGTAAATCTCTCCCACTCAACCAATTGGCTGCTTTGTCATGGTCTATAAAATGAGTGTCTGAAGGCTTTGGCAGTCGGGATCGAGGGAGCAGATGAGGACAACGTCGCTGCACAAGAGACGACTGCCTTGCACAAGAGACGACGTCCCTGCACAAGAGACGACGTCCCTGCACAAGAGACGACTGCTCTGCATGAGAGACGACGTCCCTGCACAAGAGACGACTGCCCTGCACGAGAGACGACTGCCATGTTCCAGTGGGTCCTTTTTGGCATGACGGCTACAAGCTATTTCGGCTATTATGGCTTTTGATCCTAAACTGATACCGCTATTTGATGGAAGTGATTCTGGACAGTCAGTTATCGAGTGGATAGAGAAGGCAGAATTGATTTGCCAGCTTAGCAGCGTAAAGCGTATTGAATGTGTGGTTCCTATGCATCTGTCGGGTGGTGCATATGCAGTGTACCAGCAGCTGAGCGAAGAAAAGACTTTACCTGCATCAAAAATGCTTTGTATACGGCATTTGCTCTGGACTCTGTTACAGCTTGGAAGCAATTTGTAGCACGTCACTTGTACCCGGGTGAGACTGTCAATGTCTTTTTGGTCGAATTGCGTAAACTTTCAGTTCTGGTCAGTGGAATGACGGATAGAAGTCTGATGTGTGCATTTACCATCGGGTTGCCAGAGCATGCCGAGGAATTGCTCCAAGCCTCCTCCCAGTTAGACGATATGGACATTTCACAAGTGATAGCTCGAGCGTGCGCCATACTGAAGAAAAGTCCTGCAGATATTGAGTAAGCGGCAGTAGCTGCACGATCATCGCGTTGTCAGGCGAAGGAAGTTGATGCACCGACAAAATGCTATGTATGCAGCAAGCTCAATCACTTGGCACATGACTGTCTCTCGTGACGTGAAACATCAAGGAAAGAGAATACCTGTCTCGTGTTATCGGTGTAAGCGGCGGGGACATATGGCCCAAAACTGTCCAGGAAATGGGCAGGGGGACAAGGCTTCGGCACCAGCCAAATCCCCAGATCCTATTTAAATAGAGCGCTATCTACAATGACTGTACAGATCAATGGAATGAGGTGCATGGCTCTTGTGGACCCTGGTTGCACCCAAACACTCATACGCAAAGCATGCTGCCAGGTGTGGGAGAGAAAGGAGCTACACGTCCTGACTGTAGGTGGGAATACCCTTAGGTGCTATGGAGTCGGTGGGGGGTCCGGCTTGGTATAAGCAATAGACCCTCTATTGACATAGAAACTCTGGTCGTGGACGAATTACTTGGATTTGACTTGTTGCTTCGGCTGGACACGATCAAACAGCTGGGTGGGATGTCCATGTCTAGCACCGGTGAGGTAAAATTTGCCCAATGTCACAAGCTAATCTGCACTGCCATCACCGTCAATGAGCCCGATTTCCAAGCAGAGTTTGACGCTAATAGACGGATATGGATCGCATCGTGGAAGTGGTCCGGCACTCAGCCGCCAGTTACATTGAAAAACAACACTGCTTCAACAGCGCTAGAAAACTTAATTTATACCTACCGTACTCGTATGAAGGGCATTGATACCACACCACCACCTGCTGATGTCACAGGTTCTGGAACATACACTACAGGAGATGTTGTTTGGGTGAAGAGACCGCATGGGCGGTGTACAACAAGGTTCGAGAAGGGGAAAGTGGCGAAAATCTATAGCCCTTATTCAGTCCTTGTAGACGGAGTACCACGCCATGTAAAAGATGTTTG
This sequence comes from Acanthosepion esculentum, assembly GCA_964036315.1. Classification (NCBI taxonomy): domain Eukaryota; kingdom Metazoa; phylum Mollusca; class Cephalopoda; order Sepiida; family Sepiidae; genus Acanthosepion; species Acanthosepion esculentum. The sequence goes on along the minus strand of OZ038499.1, from coordinate 61,970,234 downwards.
CGCAGTGCGTGGGGTGGAGACTACCAGCAGCCATGATAACACCTCAGATGAAGAAACCTCTATGGTGTATGAGGGGCAGATGCATGAAGACACAACTTCAGCGAAAAGTGCAAGTGGCATCCTCGAACGAGATCAACTCAGCGATATGGCAGAGGCAATAGCTGAGCCCGCACCACTGAGATGAAGTTACAGGATAAAATGACCTGCACAGCGCTGCCATTTTTGTGATCCTCACATCAGGGAGGAGTGTGATTGTCGTGAGCAAGATATGCGACATCATGCCCGAAAACGCCCACGCATTGCATGCGTATGGTGTCGCAGAGCAGTTGGAGGAAGGGAGAATTGGTGGATTGTGCCTACGAATATGTAAATCACTCCCACTCAACCAATCGGTTGCTTCGTCATGGTCTATAAAATGAGTGTGTCTGAAGGCTTTGGCAGTCGGGATCAAGGGAGCAGACGAGGATGACGTCCCTGCACGAGAGATGACGTCCCTGCACGAGAGACGACTGCCCTGTTCCAGAGGGTCTTTTTTGGCATTACAGATACATTCTGCCCATAAATTTGACATAGGAATGCAGTTTTAATTAAAAGGGAATGTAATTTATTAAGGCAATAATGTATAGAATGTGCACCAATCATACAGCATATCACCTCCCTTAGTAAAAACTACTGCGATTACAATGTGGATATTTTTATAAACAACAGTGATAAAAATAAAGACAAAAGCACTAGAAAGCTGAATGCTGTTGAAAAGGTTGTACTTCTAGACACATCGGATGTCAGAAATATAACATTAAAATTTTAAGCTAAGCATCCAGGCATTTTCAGTGTTTCCCTCAATGTATAAATATAATCGACATTTATTTGATTTCATTTTCTATTTCCTCTACACATATATGATTTCTTTCAATAAAAACGAAGTCCTTATAAAGGATGAAATGTGTCACATAAAATTTTTTTACATTTTTTCTCAGAATTAGTCTGTTATATAGAGATTATATATCATATTCTCAAATAGATAGATAGATAGATAGATAGATAGATAGATATGAATAAACTGACATAGATAGATAGATAGATAGATAGAGAGAGAGAGAGAGAGAGAGAGAGAGAGAGAAAGAGAGGGAGATAGATATGAATAGATAGATAGATAGATAGATAGATAGGATAGGATACAGATAACACAAAAAAGTGAAATGTCCAAAATAAAATAAAGATCCCAACTGACCAAAAAAATTAAAATATTTTTCTGCAAATCAGTGATCAGATTTCAAACCGTTGTTCTCTGAATTCTATTTGCAACTATAAATGATGCTTAAGAGTCATGACACATCTGTATGGATTTGGCAACTAAATATGGCAATTCTGCTAAAAACAGCGTAAAACTGGAATTGAGCAATGTTAGTAACATTTTTGGTATATACTTGTATTTATAGGATCAACATATCATGTGAGTTTCAGTTTAAAGTTCTATTTCTGCTTGGAATATTTACAATATTTTATCATGCTACTATCAGGGCCATGATTGAAAAAGAACCAATGGACTTTGCCAATGAAAAGGTCAGGCAACTATTGCAGGAAATGTTGAAACTTGAAACTGAACTTTTCACTGTTCCAAAGCATTTAATTCTTCATAAGCAGAATAAATGTACTCATGTCTGTTTAAGAGTTGACAAAATAAGACACAATTTGGAGACTTCGTATACTGAATATTTTAAAGTGCTAAAATAAACTGTAAAGTATTTTACTATTGATCACCACTCTGAGGACAAGACAAATGTGTCTTTGAACAGATCAAAGCCTGTAACACAACTATGGCAGTCTTCATCTGAATCAAAACCTGAGCAAGCACCACCGTCTTATAGTGACACTACCTAGGAAAATAAAACTGTTTAGAAAGATGCTTCAGACAATGACTCTTTGAGTTTGCAGTAATCTCAAACTTAACTTTCTTCTAGAACTACATACCCAAGAAGACGTGTGGAGTTTTTACAAACTGAATGGCTTCTACTATTTTGCTTAGAAACACCATTTCTGTATAGATATGAGTTGTGGTAGTTAAAAAACAAAAAAAATAAAATAAAAACAATCCCTTTTTCCATCATGCAAAATAAAAAAAAGGAAGCATAATGCCTTTAACCAGCTGACCCCTGATCTCAGAACTCTAAAACTAGGCTCTTGTTTTTACTTTGCTGGGGTTGAACAATAGTTGATAGCTCCATAAGCTTGAATCCAGATATAAGATCAAGATGCTAAAAATGACTACAGACTCTTACTATCATTTGACCATAATCAGGATCATTGATCCAATACAAATACTTTCTTTAGCAGGATAGTATGTGCTATGCCAGGGCTACATACAGTTTTGAATTCAGAGTCATTTTCTCCTAGACCAGTTGCTCCTCAAGGCTATAGAACTCAATCTGTCCTGCTATTTACCCATATCTGGGGGATGAAAAGGGTATTAGCACATAAGTGAATGTAATGGATCCAACTGGAATTCAAATTCGGCTCTCTAATTCCTCAATCCAAGCCACTATCCATTTCTCTACCATGCCTTTTACTAGGCCGTCACCTAAATCACAGCATCCATCTGCTCTAGTTGCAAATTAATAGGGGTAGATATGCTTGCTTATCATCTAGTTCACACTCCTTCCTGGTCTTAATGACATGAGACTTGAATTTTCATCAATTAATATTTTATTCAACTCCTGAATTTGTTAGTTACTCTCAGTCAGCCTGTTGTATGTGGCCCTAGGCAGTCCAAGTCCACTACAAGGACTTTACATGCTGTCTGTGATGTGTGAGAGACTACCCCTCCTTTCTTTGAGTGATTATTTATATATCCAACTCTTCAACATTCCCATTCCCATGTTGCATAGCACTCTCATGTTGAGAGGTCAACGGTGCCAATTCAATAACAATGTTGCATCTTCTCTCTCAGTCGGTGTTCAGTAGATGTTACTGGGCAGCAAACAATGAATGACATCAACATGAAGAATTTTAACTTAACTATTTTATTAATGTTGACATGTACAAACTATCTAGTGGGGGCCATTTTACCTCACTATGGAGCTGTTTCAGACATGAAAGAGACATGCCTACATAGCTTGATGCTCATGAAACAACTCCCTGAAAAACCTTTCTCTATCTATTATTCCCACAATAGCTCAGCCAATCAAAATCGACTTCCTTATTATGTCTGCCATCTGACCTCAAAGGTCAACCTCAGGAAGTCTGAGTCACGATACACTTCCACTAAAAAATAATTGTCTGCTAAACTATTATTTAACACCTACACTTGCAAATCCAGTTGTAAATGTGAGAGAAACAGTTAATATCTACAAAATATTAAATTTCTGATATAGCTGGTTAGAAGATTTATTTTAAAAGACATTGAAAACTCAGTTCAGTCATAATGAGAAACCCCAGTGTCATAGCCTTGTGCCAAAGCAAACTAATCAGTGTCAATATCTACAAAATATTCAATTCTTGACATAGCTGGTTAGCAGTTTTGTTTTAAAAAGCCATTAAAAATAAGTCCAGTTACCGTACAACACCTCACTATTCATTGGCCAGAACTAAGCCCAGGTAAATAATCTGCCTTCTTTGATGATCTGATGTGAATTTTTTAAAATCATTTTGCCACATGCAAGGCAATAAAGCCAGTAAGACAGAAGGGGTTACTGAATTTGAGAGAATATGAGAAAAATAAAATATTATTAAAGAGAGAGAACAATAAAAGAATAAGAGTTAAGAGGACAGAAGCTAATGTTTGACATTGCATTTAAATTTTTGAAGATCAAATTTAACTCAAAAGAAAAGGTCAGAAGAGTTTTCCACAAGTGAGAAGTGCAAGAGAAGAAACTGTTAGCATAGAACTTCACAGGTATATCTAGCCATTTCAACTGTAAAATGATGAGACTTTGCCACCAATCTAGTAGGTGGAAAAGTGACTGAAGTCAACATGCCAGGTCTGGACCAATGACATTGCAGATTATCTTTTTGTATTTTATCAAGAATCTCTAAATATGTAGCTGAAGAACCATAGCAGAAGTGGCAGCCAAATTCAATGCATGGAAGAAAGGTAGACTTATAAATGTGTAAATAGATCCTGGTCAGAAAAATTATCTAGAAACAAAACAGTGAACCAAATATCCTAGCAGCAGACCTAGCAATTGATTCAATATAATCTTTCCACTTCATGTTAGCAGAAAATGTTAGCTGATAAGTTGCAAGGAGTCACTTGTTAGCATCGGGCATGTTGATGGAAGCTAAAAAAGGTTCTATAAGATGATTAAAAGAGGGTTGTTTTATTTTAGAGGTGTTGAAATTAACAAGCCATTATTGCCCTAGTTAACAACAGATTGTAAGTCATTTTTTAGCCCAGCTGCCAGTTTGACCTTATCAACCCAATCAGATTTACTATTAAGATAGGAGTAAACAGATAATGACTGATGACATCAGGAATGTTGTTGATGAAACTTACAAACAATTCTGGTATCATACTACATAAGGACACAGTTACAGAGCACTCAATGACAAATGGAATTGTCTGCTAAGCTAGATTGCTAAATGCTGTTCCTTAGTAAGAAAACAGGAATAAAATTTGGGGATGAATTTGAATAATTCTACTTGGGAAATTGGAAATTAAGATTTACAATATTTGTCAAGTGATTGGTAATCTCGTCCTGATCACAAACCAAAGATCAAACAAATGATCAGTCATCTAAATTCCCTTGAATGTAAATTAGTCTCAAACAAAGGCATAAAACTGCTAATGCTAGCAGAATCTATTGTCCAAATAGTTTTTATTTCCTTTTATGTATAGAATCTGGATTAGAGTTAACCCACCCCTCTGCTACATGTGTAGCTTTGCAAAGAAAAGAAAAAATTGATTTTTTTTTTTGATGAATGCAATTGATAATTTAATAATTTTTTTATGTTTCTAAATGAGGAATCGATCATTTTAGCACTTACCAATAGAAAATGTTAAATCAAATATCTAGATCTATATCAGTGTAACATGAGGTTTAATGCTTGTATTTATTTGGCTTTTATTGATTGATGCCTGTATTTGTACAAAAGCAACAAAGTGCTCATTAGCATGTCTGTTTTAAAAGCCATTGCTAGTTACTTAAGACATTGTGACGGGCTAATAGTTAATATCTACCGAATATGAAATGTCTGAAATATCCAGTTTTTCTTCTGTACAGAATTTCATGTGAATCCTATACTCGTTCATGATGTGGGCAATCATGGCTCTCCACAATTTCTTGTCCTTTGTAGTTTTTACTAAAGTTTGTCTTTTTGATATTTCTCCTAATCCCTATTCTGACAACCATTTACACAAGGTCATTGGGTATCTGTCTATATCTCTGAGATGAGGTGTTATGAGGATAACAGTCTGAATAATGTAAATAATGTAAGTAGTCATTGGGTAGGTTATGAACTGTTTTCCTCTATACTTCTTGCCTCTAATATTTCCTATGAGTGTTAAATTTTCCAAGCCCTCTTTCCTCATTATATCCCCTAGAAATTTAAACTATCTCTTTCTGATGTTACGCATAAGTATACTTTTTGTTTCCATTTTCTCTAAAACTTTATTGTTCCTTACGTGTTCCCTTCATCATATTCTCAGTATCCTTCTGTAGAACCACATTTCTATTACCTCAGGTTTTTTTTTTTTTCATCTGAGAAGATTGTCCAGCATTCACAGGAGGACTGCTATTATATAACAGTTCAGTACTCTTTTCTTTGTTACTAATGAAATTTTACTGTTTCTTAATACTTTGCTTAACTTTTGGAAGGCATATTTTGCTATCCCAATATGCCTTCAGATTTTAGCACTACATTTTCCCTCCACAGTTAAAACACTTCGTAGATATTTAAATTTTTGCACTTTTTTGGTTTTGGTATCTCTAATTTGTAATTTGTATGTTAGGCTGCCCGTTTTGCTGTCGACCATATAGTCTATCTTTATACAATTGATAGTTAGTCCTTTGTTATTGCTTTCCTTTACTACCATCTGTATGAGTTCCGCTAGTTTCCCTTCATTCTCTGCTATCAACACTGAGTCATCTGCTATATGTTAAGAATTGTGGCCGCCGATATCAAATATTGAGGTTCGCTTCACTGTAAAGCATGAATATGTCTGGTGAAAAAACACATTCTCGTCTTATGCCCCTTTCTATGCTTGTATATTTATTGAATTCATAATGTATTTGCCTGTAGGTGTTTTTCTCCCAGTATAAGTTCTGGCTTATTCTACACTTCTTAAATAAATCACGCTTATCTCATAGTTCTGACAAATCTTTTTGACATGCTTTATCAAATACTTTTGCATAATATATAAAACATAAATGTACATCCTTTTACATTTGTATTGCTCTGACTGATATCATTCTATCATTCTAAGCATAAATATTGAATTACTTATTCCAGAGTCTTTAAGAAAACTGGACTGCTCTTGTCCTATTTCTGGTTTAATTCTACTGCACACGCTATTGATCAGAATTTGGATGATAACTTTTTTTGTGTCTCATAGGCTGATTGTCTGAAAGCTGTTGAAATTTAATTCATACATTATTAGGTGTTCCAGGATCATGACTTTATGCAAAACTAGAGTTAGTGTCTACAAAATATTAAATTCCTATCCTCTCCTTTACCACTCCTATCTGCCCTTCCTCCAACCCTTCTATAACCCCATGCGTGATAGTGGCCTCCAGCCTTGCTTGGGGTGATACGCTTAAAAAAAAAAAAAAAAGTTTTAAAAGCCTTTGAACACAAGTTCAGGGAACATATGGTATCATAGTATTATTATCTTGTGCCAGAGTAAGCTAAACAGAGTTCCTCTTCAGTGTCATTAAACTATCTTGTAGAGGATAGGGCTATAGCCTCACCACCCTAGGTGTTGCTGTTGTGGTTTCTGTAACAAATAATTTTGAACAGAGTAGAGTTACCAGCCCCAGCTGGTTTTGAATTCAGGGTTCTCCTTCTCAAACATTGGTTGCCAAGTGCTTAGTCTACTCTGATATTTAACCCATAGCTGTGTGTAGCAGACATGGATTCATACTCTTCCAACGTTATTTGTGTGAAAGTGAACACAGTGAACTTTGCCAGAATTTGAACTCAGCTCCCCACAACTTCTTTTCCGTTGTCACTGTTAGCAATGGTCATATTTTTACTATCCCTCACACTCTCTGTTCTGCCATCCATTTAAACAAATTCATTAGATACTCACTGCTTTCCTCTTGCCTGTGAATATCAAATTTTACAGGCTTTCTTTTCTCATTATGTTCCAGAAATTTCAAATTGTCTCTTTCTGATTCAAAATGTAAGTGTCCTTTTTATACGAGGGTCTTTTTTCGGTATAAGGACTTCTAATACAGATAGAAGCTTACTCTTTTTTTATTTTTTTTTTGTTTTACTTCTTTTTCACATGGATTTAATTTCTTTTGCAGATTAAAAAAAAACTTTGAGAGTTTTGGCAATTAACAAAGATGGCCGACCAAGAAGCATGCTCCAGGATTGAACAGCGGTCAGTTATCAAGTTTTTGGTTGCTGAAGGGTGCAAACCAGTTGAAATTCATAGGAGAATATCAACTGTGTATGGTGCCACATGTTTCAGCAAAAAAAATGTCTACAAGTGGGCTAAATTGTTTAAAGAAGGACGGAGCAGTGTTGAGGATGAAGACAGGCCTGGGAGGCCTACAGAAGTGAGGTCTCCTGAGGTGATCAAATCAGTCAATGACCTTATTCAGTCTGACAGAAGGGTGACAGTGGATGACATTGCAAGGATTTTGAGCTTATCTGTTGGGATAAACGCAGGGGTCATCAGTCAGAAGGAGTCATCTTGCATCATGACAACGCAAGGCCTCACACAGCAGCCCAAACGGTGCAGACCATCAACGAGCTGGGTTGGGAACTGCTCCCTCATCCCCCTTACAGCCCAGACCTTGCCCCTTCAGACTTTCACCTGTTTGGTCCCTTGAAAGCGTTCACGAGAGGCACAAAGTTTAAAAGTGACGATGAAGTCAAAAGTGTTGTGAGCGACTGGCTGAGACATCAGTCCAAAAAATGTTTATGCTGAGGGAATACGGAAGCTTGTGCACAGATGGGAAAAGTGTGTGACGATGCTGTGAGACTACGTTGAAAAAATTTTTAAAAAGTAAGCTTCTATCTGTATTAGAAGTCCTTATACCGAAAAATTCACCTTATTTATTGAATGACCCTCGTACATTTTCTTTAAAACTTCCCTGTTGCTCACATGTTCCATCCATGGTATTCTCAACATCCTTCTGTAGAACTATATATCTGTTGTCTCAAGTTTCCTCTGCATCTCTGAGGAAATTATTCAGCATTTGCAGTCATTTTTTTTTAATCATTTCACCTTAAGCAAGGTAATAATGCCACTAGAATGTAAGGATTACTGGGAGTGAAAGTGAATGAGAAAACTTCAGTGAAGCAATAAAAGAACAGGATTCAGGGGAAAAAAGATGGTGATTGGCACTGCATTTAAATTTTTAAAGATTATTATAGGGGAGGACTATTACATTGCAGTTGAGCACCCTTTTCTTTGTTTCTAATCCAATTTTCCTTTTTTGTTGTGTATAGATATGATTTTTTTTTCAGACCGTGTTAAAAACTGAACACCAAGGTTTTTATGAAACTTCTCCCTCATGCCTGTCACCATTCATCCACCACTCCTATCCTCCTCGACATCTTATCCTGGAAGTGATCCCCCACTCAACCCACAAACTACAGTTTATTGCTTAACTGATGGCTGCCAAACCTGACAGCTGCTGATCACTCCTTAGATTATTACAAGCTGGGTCAATTTAAACCATGGAGGGCATATTTACAACAATCAGAAAGCGACATAGTGGTCAACTAAAGTCTTCAAGATTCTATCACAGATCTTATTTCCTTGTGTTTTAATCCAGCATAATAGCAGGCCATTAGCCGATATTGTTGACTTCCACCTTACGCATGATAACAACAATTCTATCCCCCACCCACTTAAAAAAAACATACAATTAAACAAAAAGAGAGACAGAGAAATAAGAGAAAGTAAAAATAACATTTTGTAAATGTCATAGAGAAAGTGAGACTTGGCTTAGGTAAAGGAATAACAGGTGTCTAAGTAAAATTATCATGTGGACAATGTGTGAGGTCAGTGATAAGAGTGTGGGTGTGGTTGGAGGTATTGTTCTTGCCTCATCAGGTTCTTCTTCTATTTAAAGGTGCAGATTAACCTGGCTGAGTTTATTAATTTTTATGCCATGATAAAAATAGGTATTTATAATTTTTTTCCGGGGAGGGGGTGTATCTCATATCTCATTCTTACCTCCTTCTCTTCTTCTTCTCTTCACCCTCTCCCTTTTCTTCTTCTTCTTCTTCTTCTTCTTCTTCTTCTTCTTCTTCTTCTTCTTACCTCCTCCTCTTCTTACCTCCTCCTCTTCTTACCTCTTCTTCTTGTTCTTCCTCTTGCCTCTCCTCCTTCTTTTTATTCCCACTTCTTCTTCTACCTCTTCTTACCTCCTCCTCTTCTTACCTCTTCTTCTTCTTACCTCTTCTTCTTCTTTTTACCAATCTTTCTTCTTCTTCTTCTTTTCTCTCCTCTTTCTTTCCTCTTTTTCTTACTTCTTCCTCCTCCTCCTCTTCTTCTTCTTCTTCTTCTTCTTCTATGTGCTGTGTCCCTTCATGAAATTTTCATTCTGTTATTATGTAGATATGATTTTTTATGATTTCAAAAATAATAATAATAATATATAATTAACACCCTTGTTTTGCAGATAGAATAATAGCTCTTGGCAAAAGAAAGTGGAATCGGTAAGCCAAGTTCAAATTCCTGATAATTCTGCTGATTTCACTTTCATAGTAATGCATTTTAGAAAGTTATGAATCTATCCCTCCTCCCTGCAGCTGATTAAACTGGGCTATCTTGCCTTGCATGGAAGCCAGTTTAGGTGACGAACTATTCTGAGTTCAAAACCATGGAGAAGGCAATAGGAAACTGCTTTAGTATCCTTTCCAGGAATTCACGGCAATTCACAAATAATAAAGAAAAGGAATCTGTGTGAGATTACGATCATCCATGTCCCGAATGGATATGGGATTAAAAAAATGAATAAGTTGAGATAATTAGCAAGACAGAATGTGATCTACATCAATGATGAATTGATTTTTGTTTTGTTTTTTAACTTTAACTTTAGGGTTTTTTAAAATTATATTTTACTAATTTCAGCTCCTTATTATATATTTATCTGTTTTAAGATTTTTCCTATCCGACATCATTTCAACATTAGTTTAATAAGAACAGATGATAGGTGTAAGAAGAAAGCAACTGAAACCTTCTGGATCATTATTAAAAAAATTGAACATTAAAGGTACCATGATCTAGGAATCCCCTGTGGTTAATATACAACTGGGCTTCTTCAACCTATCACCTGTTCTTACTAAACTGGTGTAGAAACATTGTGGTACACAAAGAAATCTTAAAACAAATGAAAATAGACACAAAAGAGAAATTGCAAAATCTCCTACAGAAGATAGTGAAGGAGAGTGAGAAGAAGGGACAAAGCATAAACTACAAGAAGACAGAATGCATGGTTATCAGCAAAAAATGATCCCAAAATGCGATTTGAAGGTCAGGAACACTAAAATCAAGCAGGTGCGGAAGTTTAAATATCTGGGAAGTGTTTTGACAGAAGACAGTATGTTTGATGCTGAGATCCGAAGACATATTGGGCTAGCAAAAGATGCATTCCAAAAGCTAGGCAGAGTATTACAAGACAGGAGGATTTCATTGGTAACAAAGAAAAGTGTACTGAACTGCAACATGATACCTGTCCTCCTTTACGGCAGTAAATCAAAGATGAAGAAGAGGCAACTGAGGTATGGTTCTACAGAAAGATGCTAAGGATATCATTTACCAAATGTGTGAGCAACGATGAGGTTTTGGAGAGGATGCAAACAAGGAGGAATCTTATACTTAACATCAGGAAGAGGCAGCTGAAGTTTTTGGAGCACAATGAGAAAGGAGTGCCTGGAAATTCTGATACTCACAGGTTTGGAAAATCTGATACTCACAGGTCGAATAAAAGGAAAGAGAGACAGGGGAAAGCAATGCATGACATACCTGGTGGGCTAGGGTAAGTGGATGATAGAATGTGGTTTGGGTGAGGTGGCAGAAGAAAGAAACCTATTGAGCCACAAGGGATAGGGGAAAGTGGAGAGCCATGGTCACCTACATCCTAAAAGGACATGATGCATAAAAAGAAAGAAGAATCTAATTTGAAATTTTTTTAGTTAAAACAGAAAAAAATCCTGTGTTCATATGACTAATATCATGATTCACCTTCTGTCTCATCACCTGTATAATTGGGGGAAATAAAGTACATTTTTCTGATGATACTGTTTCATCAGTTTTTTTTCAAACTGTCTTATATACCTACTATATATATTGTCTATATATAAACTGTCTGTATATACTTACCATATATATATTCTAGTCAGGTGAAGATTGCAAGAATTTGATACTTAAGTATCGACTTATGTTCAGGGTTGACACTGTGTAACATTTTTTACTCTGTCTATATAGCCCAGGCATTGAGAACTGATTTTTACTGCTTCAGTAAGTACTGCATTTGGTCTTTTCTTCTTTCTTAGTTTTGGATTATTCTTGTCTGAGTTTCTTTTTGTTTTTTAGGTCATTTGGCAGGTTTTAAGTTTTTTTTAGGTCATTTGGCAGGTCACACTAACATTTTGTATTTTTGTATATACATACATATATATATATGTGTGCATGTGTGTGTGTGTGTGTGTTTGTATATATATATGTGTGTGTGTGTATGTTTCTGTGTATATATATATATATATATATATATATATATATATATATATATTGGAAAGTGCTCAATATCAGTGATAGAGCTAAGATAATATTCTGTTGTATGGATATGAGTTTGTCATCCTGGGTTTTGTGCTTTTCTCATCATCAGACAAATGAGTTTGTTTGTCTGATGGTCAGAAAAGTGTGAAACCCAGGGACACAAACACATATCCATATAATTGAATATATATATATATATCAGTCGGTTATGTACCATACATGATACATGCTTAGGCGATCATTTATCTTTCAATAGATGACTGACAAGGCAAATTTTTTCCCGCAGTAGGTTTCCATTTCTTTCTGCAGTAGACTAGTTGCCATCCAAGGCTAAAGAACCCAATCTCTCCTGCTATTTACTCATAGCTGGGGGGAGAAGAAGAGGATTCATACTTTTCCCAAGGGTATTAGCACGTAAGTAAACGTAATGGATTCAACTGGAATTCGAACTCGGTTCTCTGATTCCTGAATTTGAGGCGCTATCCATTACTCCACTGTACCTCCTGCTATCAATTATGCCACCATGCCTCCTATATATATATATATATATATATATATATATATATATATATATATATATATATATATATATATATATATATTTAGTTTACAAAAAACTAGGTAATCCGTATGGGTAGACACAAGGAGGATAAAATCCAGAGAGCTCAATGTAAATCAGAGCTAATAATTTAAATAATTTCATTTTTCGTTTCAACCTTTGGAAGTAAAGTCTGATGAACTGTGGTCCTTTAAAAGGGCTGTGGTGAAATAATATATTATATGGAACCTTAAAGTCGTCTGTTTTTATTTTTATTCAAAAATATATATATATGTGTGTGTGTGTGTGTGTGTGTGTGTGTGTGTGTGTGTGTGTGCGTGTGTGTGCGTGTGTGTGTGTGTGTTCGTGTGTATTTAAATTTTTTTGTATTTACCTGACAGACATTGAATTTCTGTCTATCTGTCTGTCTGTCTGTCTCTCTCTCTCTCTCATTCTCTCTATATATATCTCTCTCTCATTCTCACTCTCTCTATCTCTCTCTCTCATTCTCTCTCTATATATATCTCTCTCTCTTTCTCTTTCTCTGTGATATATGGCCATTAATTTGAGGTTTATAACTGCAGACTTGTGAATGAAACAAGAGTCTATGGTGATTCTATTTATCAGCAAGGCTCTGTATGACTTCAATATGTATTGTTACACATATCTATGGTAAGATTGTTAAATTCTTGTGGCAATACATGCCTTCAATGCAAATACATTGCTTTTGCTTTTATTTTGACATCACCTACCGCATTTCAATGCTGAGCATATGTGTAACAACTCCTAACATTTTCTACTGCCTAAACAGAAAGAAATATGATAAAGAAAGAGTTTGCCCAAATTTAGAGTGTGCAACTCAACAAACGTCTTCTCTTTTAACTACTACGACATGCAAGTAACGAGACATTTTATCACAATATCAACTGAAAGCATAGGTAAAAGTTAATTTATGCCTTGAATGAAAGGAATTAAGGATTAGCAAATACAAGAAGCATATGCTTCGGCTAATTCTGATAACCTCTATGCAAACATCAACATTTATTAAGTCCATATCTAGAAGGCAAGGCAAAGTAGATTCATGCCTTTCACAGAGTTATTCATATTAAGGGAACACATGCAGGCTCAGCTAGAATTTGATCTCTCTTTACAGATTCTGTTTTCTGTGTTGATAACCTTTATGCAACCTTGAATGTGATTTTAGTACATATATAGAATGCAGGGAGGAATGGATTCATGCCTTTCACAAGGTTATTGGTATTAAGTGAACACAAGCTACCTCAGCTGGAATTTGAACTCACTTTGCAGATTCTGTTTTTTTTATTCTGATAACCTTTGTGCAACCCTACATATATATTTAGTAGATATCTAGAATGCAGGGAGAAGTAGATTCATTACTTTCAAAAAGATATTGGCGTTAAGTTAACACAAGCAGCCTCATCTGGAATTTGGACACTCTTTGCAGATTCTGGTTCCTACGTTTGATAATTTTTATGCAACCTTAAACGTGTTTTTATTACATATATAGAATGCAAGAAGAAGTAGATTCATGCCTTTCAAAGAGATATTGGTGTTAAGTAAACACAAGCAGTCTCAGCTGGAATTTGGATTCTCTTTGCAGATTCTGTTTCTTCTTGTGTTGATCACCTTTATGCAACCTTGAGTGTGTGGTATTGTGGTACGATACCAGAAAAGACACTGTACGTAATTCACGCCAAGATATCAAGAAAGCCAGGTGCACCAAACAGTTTATATAAACAATTGCCTCATGGAGTTTTGAGTTGTCTCTCATACATTGCAGATGAAATATTTAAGGTCCACATATCTGAAGAGGGAGCTTGGGTGTGCATTCACATCCATGCTGGCTGAGAGTAACTGATGAAAAATTGAAGTGAACAAAATGTAAAGTAATGAAGATTCAAGTTTCATGTTATAACCTATATGAAACCATCCCATTTTGTACCCTGACCAAAGGTTCCCACCAGGTAACAATGACTGCCAATCAACCGGGTCACATATTGGTAGCAGTGACTAAGAGTCAACCCCAGAATGCCCCAGTAGGTGTCACAATCTAATGTTTAGGCTTTTGGTCAAATTTTGGGAAGTCAACTGAGTTGAGAAATTTTAAGCACCAAGACACCCATAAATTGAATGTCAGCAATAAACATCAATACATATATTATAAAACTATATTTATTTTTATCTAAATCAATTCTTTATTTTCATATTTACTTAAAGTTAGATCAAAATTTACATAAACAAAAAAAACATCAGAATCTGGTTCATAATTTTTCTTAGGATTTTGCTATTAAAGATATCTTTTAGAATCTGTATTTGAATCCTGATCATAAATCAGTACCATCAGACCCTAGTTCCAGGTTTCTCTCTGTAACCTTTTAATGAAATCATGTCATTAAAAACATGATTCATTTATATGGCCATTGTTTGCCAATCAAGGCTGTGTCAGATCAGGTCAGCCTGCTAGTTCAACATTCATGTTTGTAGGCCTGTGATCAGTTTGTAATAACCTCTTCAAGCAAGTAAAAAAGAAAGAAGGAAAAAATGATATTGGAATTATTTTGATTAAAACTCTTCAGTTGCTGAGCTATGAAAGAACATAACAAAAGGATCCTTTTCTAACTCTCTGCAGCCAATTAAATCTCTTGAAGCATAACAAAACAGAAAAAAGACAAACCTTGGCTCAAGTCATTATCAGTTGACACACTTGTACTCAATAGCAGATCAAGTGTTCAAATGAAAAGAAACAATACATATATATATATATATATATATATATATATATATATATATATATATATATATATATATTTCAATTGTAAAATGATCAGATCTTGCTGCCAATCTAGTACTTTGCTTAAATTTTCAAAGTCAAGCTGCCAAAGAGGAAAGCTCATTCAGAAGAGATACCATGAAAATATTTGTATAAAAAACACAGGGAAGCTACAACTCTGATACCACCAAATGTTACTGTAATATTTCTAATAAAACATATTATAAGCTGAAAATCACATGCTATTTCTATTATATAGGTATAAGCGATTGGGATCTCCTGCAACTCTTCTGGATGGTCTTCTTGTTTAATTTGGGGAATGCTGCCATAATTCTTGCCTTCAGTTTATCGTTGGTATTACAAGGAGTTTTGTTGGTCTTTTGCTCAACTGTGCCCCCCCCCTACATATTCAGGCAGTTGAAGTCTGGCCAGATGTAAGGGGTAATGTAGTCACAGGAAGAGTCTGACATTCATGATTGGGTTCTCCTGTTTGTGTAGCATGGTGCAGAGTCCTGTTTCCAGACAACGTATATATATATATATGTGTGTGTGTGTATGTGTGTGTGTGTGTGTGTGTGTGTATATATATATATATATATATATATATATATACAAGGTAACCAAAAAAGTTATGTCTGTTTTTAAAGGAAAAAAAAGAAAACGCTTCACAGTATGTGTAACTTATATTTAGTCTTCAAAGTAATCACCATCGGCATCCAGCACCTTCTGCCAACGTGTCTGCAGCTGTTCAATGCCCTTGCGGTAGAACTCGGGGGGTTTTGACACAAAGAAGTCCGTGAGGGCTTTGCGTAAGTCTGCTTCATTGGTGAAGGATTTCCCACAAAGATGATTATCCAGGGAGTGGAAGAGGTGGTAATCGGATGGCGCAAGGTCAGGTGAATAAGGTGGATGGCACAAAGTTTCCCACCCAAGTTGCTGTATGGTATCCCTGACCACTCACGCGACATGCGGCCTGGTGTTGTCATGGAGGAAAAGCACACCTTTGCGATTCATCAGTGCTGGCTCCTTCTGGCACAATGCCTGTTGCACACGTTTCAATTGCTGTGAGTATAGGTCTCCAGTGACCGTTTGGCCCGTTGGTAGCAGTTCATAATGATGACCTGTCCACCAGACACAAAGCATAAGGAGGAGACAACCAATGTCTGGAATGCTTGGGTGTTTCGTACAGAACCCACTTTTCATCACTGATAAAGCACTCGATTGAATAAGGATGCGTTACGGTGGCGAGAAAGCAGCGATACGCAGGCTGCCACTCGTTGTCCCTTGTGGACCTCCAACAGCGTTTGCGGAACCCACTTGCTCAGTTTGTACGTCTTACCTAGGTGGTGCTGGTGAAGTCTAACTGTTTCATCGGAAACGTTGAACTGTTTTGCAAGTTCACCACACGTTAGACTACTGTCCTCTTCAATGGCCGCCTTCAGGACTCCGTCATTTAAGACCTGTGGTCATCCACTGCGAGGCTCATCATGGAGAGACAAATCTCCCAACTTGAATTTTCAAAACCAACGCCTTGCAGTACGTTCATCCACATCACTATCCCCAAATGCTTGACATATGCGGCGACTTGATGCAGGCACGGTGCGCATGTTTTTTGTAACGTCTGATGTTCCTACTAACGGCTGTCCGAATTTGAAAACAATTGCTACACGCATTTCGTATATATTTCAACTTCATTCAATGACTAATCAAAAAACGGACAGAACTTTTTTGGTTACCTTGTATATATATATATATATATATATATATATATATATATATATATATATATATATATGTCTGTGTATCTGTGTGCATCTTTTATGTGGGGTTTGAGCTTTTATTGATTCACCTGTACAATGAAAGAATAAAACTTCTGTTTTCTCTATCGTCATCTCTACTTAATGTACTTCCTTGTTATTATAATGTAATTCCAAGTGCATTGCAATAAATCACAATTAAACTAGAGTTTCAATGATTTTTTTATGCAAAGGGCATAAATTTAAAGACTTCAAGCCATATCTGATAAGAAGGATCTATAAGAAAAAGATTTGAAATTCAGATAAAATACATCAGAAAGATTAAATGAATTATGAAAATTAAATAAAATTACTGGTTGCTAATGTAGAGGAAACAGATGACTCGTAAAGATTATTAAATAACTGTGAAATCATTGGCTGAGTATGTGAATTCAGAATATCACACCTTGAAATATTTTATTTATTTATTTAATCAAATTCACCACATGTAAGGCAGTAAAGCCACTAAGACACAAGGGATTAGTGGATGTGAAACAGTTAGAAAACAGAAACACTATTGAGGAGTGAGAACAATAAAAGAGTAATCAGTAAATAATGATTGACATTGCATTTAAATTTTTGAAGATCAAACTTGTTTGAAAACAAAAAGAGAATCCCACAAGCAAGAAGTGTGAGAAAAGAAACTGTTAGAATAGAACTTATGGTTACACCTAACCAACTCAACATTAAAACGAAGGCACCTTGTTGTGGAGAAGTGACTGAAGCAGAGATGCCAGGTCAGAGCCAATGACATTGTAGATTCTTCTTTGAATTTTATCAAGGACCTCTACATATACAGCAAGAGCATTGCACCATATGTGTGCAAAATGAATATATAAAATATTGTGCCTCATTCAAGTAACGTTTAGTCTAGTACCCCAAAATGTAATAATATATAAATTCACTCTATTAGTCAAAGTTAGATTGTAAGCATTTCAACCATCAGATCTATGGTTGATTTGTCAAGGAAATGATTTATTGATAATATTGGCCTGGGGAGATGATCCCAGCAGTTGGCACTGTTTGGGTGTCTGAAAAATGAAACCACATGCTGACCCATGTTTTGTGAGTGAAATTGGTTAGATGAAACTGTTCAGAATCTGTCAACAGTTGTGCTTTCACAAATTCTCAAGTCATCGTGACCGAGCATTTGAGCATAATGGCCCTGTTCAAACTCTTGATCATATACTAAATTATGCACTTTGTTACTGTAAGGAACTGATTCCCAAGAGGATGCTTCCCTGACCACTACAAACGTAACCTTTTCAAGTCCAGGGTCAGCTGATATCTATCCTACATATTCTCATAATATGAACTTCCTGTTTCTGTCTCCATTACAACAATCTAACTTGGTAACCATCTACATGGAGGAGGCACAGTGGAGTAATGGATAGCGGCTCGGATTGAAGAATTGGAGAGCTGAGTTCAAATTCCAGTTGAATCCATTACATTGACTTAAGTGCTAATACCCTTGGGAAAGGTATGAATCCTCTTCTTCTTCCCCCAGCTATGGACAGACCAAGTTCTACAGCCTTAGATGGTAGCTGGTCTATGTCAGAAAGAAATGGCAACCTACTGCAGGAAAAAAAATCTGCCTCGTCAGTCATGTATCGAAAGATACATGATCACCTAAGCATGTATCACACATGGCACATAACTGAAAATAGCCAATATATTCAAAATAGCGAAATCAACCATTGAAAATCATCTTCAAAAATTGTCATCTCTTTAAGATAAATGTAAGACAGAGGGTTTAAACAAAAAAAATGGGACAGATAATTTGTAAAACATCTAAACACTAGGATGGTGGGTTTACCTGTAGAATAGCGGCTCAGATTGAGGAATCAGTGAGCCGAGTTTGAATTCCAAAGGAATCCATTACATTCACTTACCCTTGGGAAAGGTATGAATCCTCCTTCTTCTAAGCTATGGGTAAATAGCAGGACAGACCAGGTTCTATAGCCTTGGATGCCAACTGGTCTACCTCAGAAAGAAATGGCAACTTACTGAGGGAAAAATCTGCATTGTCAGTCATATATCGAAAGATACATGATCGCCTAAGCATGTATCATGCCTATCACAATACTGAACCGTGTACACTGAATGGCCCTTGTATTTGATGAACTAGATTTAAAAAAGAAAAGTTGCTATATTGCATGTATTGATTCATGAGTGAATAAACATCTACAGCCATTTTCTGTTATTAGATATGATCATAAACAGATACCTGTGTTTAACCATTCAGATTTGTCTAAATAGGGTTAAGGCTTTTGAGAAGCCACTTAAAAAATATCCGAAAAGGAAAGAAAGAACAAATGTAACAGATATTTAATATGAAAATTCTGTCAACAAGCCAATAAAAAGAAATTAAGAAAATGAAATTTATGAGATTAACAAATATGTCTTCAAGGCAATTCTTGATATCTATTTTCTCCTGAGTATATATCAGGAGTTTGCCATTGCCTACTGTCAAACAAGTGATTAAGATATGATTGAATATGCATAGACAAATTCTGAATCACAGTCCTATGAGTTATTTAGACTAGTATCCTCATGCTTGTTGTTTTTATCTCAATGTTTAGGCTGCTGCATCAAGCACCAGAAAGAGATCAATATGATTGGACTGGGAAAGATTTTGGACATGCTATCAAAGTAAAAATTCCAGATATCAATCTTAATGCATTTTTTTTTTATTTATTTACTCATTTTTTTCGCCCATTATTTTCCTCTCTGAATGTTCTTGGGAAATTAGCTGAAATCAAAAGACTACAAGAAATAAAATACTGCCATTGATTCTAGAAGAAGAAGAAGAAGAAGAAGAAGAAGAAGAAGAAGAAGAAGAAGAAGAAGAAGAAGAAGAAGAAGAAGAAGAAGAAGAAGAAGAAGAAGAAGAAGAAGAAGAAGAAGGAAGAAGAAGAAGAAGAAGAAGAAGAAGAAGAAGAAGAAGAAGAAGAAGAAGAAGAAGAAGAAGAAAGAAGAAGAAGAAGAAGAAGAAGAAGAAGAAGAAGAAGAAGAAGAAGAAGAAGAAGAAGAAGAAGAAGAAGAAGAAGAAGAAGAAGAAGAAGAAGAAGAAGAAGAAGAAGAAGAAGAAGAAGAAGAAGAAGAAGAAGAAGAAGAAGAAGAAGAAGAAGAAGAAGAAGAAGAAGAAGAAGAAGAAGAAGAAGAAGAAGAAGAAGAAGAAGAAGAAGAAGAAGAAAGAAGAAGAAGAAGAAGAAGAAGAAGAAGAAGAAGAAGAAGAAGAAGAAGAAGAAGAAGAAGAAGAAAGAAGAAGAAGAAGAAGAAGAAGAAGAAGAAGAAGAAGAAGAAGAAGAAGAAGAAGAAGAAGAAGAAGAAGAGAAGAAGAAGAAGAAGAAGAAGAAGAAGAAGAAGAAAGAAGAAGAAAAGAAGAATATTATTTTGAAGTTGTAAAAGAAAAAATCTGTGAAGAATATTCTCATGAAAAAAAAAAAAAAAGAAAAATGCTCTTAAAGCTGAGGAATATGATCTAAAAGACTAAAAAAGCAAAGCAGGACAAAGGATAAAAAGATTGAATCTGTTGGGATAGAAAATATGCCATGGGTTGGAAGAGTAAAATAAAAAAAAATCTTAGGAAAAAACAAGATAAATTTGAAGTGTATGGAAAATGAAAATGATTGAATGCGTGTGTGACGAAAAAAGAATTAAATGCAGATCAGAGGAAAATACGGGGAAGAAAGAAGATTTTATTGAAAGTAAAAAGTAAATAAATAAATTATACACACACACACACCTATATATATATATATATATATATATATATATAATATATATATATGAAAAGAGGAGTAAAAGCTAAATCAAAAAATAAGATGAGAAAAATGAGAAAAGTAATAATCAGAAGAAATAGCAACCCAGAAGAGAATGATGATTGAGACAGAGAAAAAGAAAGATGGCTGACTCTTATCTCTGTGATGCTTTGCGTGGCTTAAATCTTTCAGACTGAAAACAATAATGTCTAATGCCTTTTACCAGTTTTTTCATATTTTTTTTGTTTCCTTTATCCCTTAAGTGTGCAAAAGCAAAATCTTTTTGTTGTTCTTTTTTCTTTATCAGATTATTGATGAGAGGGTTTCACAGTTGAAAAAGTGTCACCGTTTTGGTAAAATGTAGTCAGATCTCTGTTCTTATTTTTTTCATAAAGCTGAATAAAAAAAAAGGAGTGTGTTCAATTGTGTACAAAGGACGTCATTTAAATTGAAAATTATTTTAAAAAGGTAATTATATTTAGTATCGAGGACATTTATTTCATTTTTATTTACTTTGCATATAATTTTTTTTATTGAATATTTTTCATTTAATATTACAGAACGATCAATCCTGGAATCTATAGTCCAGCAACTCCTATGGTTCAACACTTTTTTAAATCAACCACGATTAGTTTGATGAGTGGCGATGAGGTTAATGCCACAGCAGCCAACAGCAGCAAAGCGGTTTGGTGATAGTCTTGTTCATTTGTTATATGTAGTTTCATATAATATAGTAAGTATAAATTATTTTTTGGTTTTAGCGTTATTTTAGCCTTTTTATTACATGAAACAATAAAAACTTTGTTTGGAAACAGTAACAATTGTTTTATTTCCTTTATTTAAGCTTTATTCTACCTTTGATAACACAGAAATATACAGTGCTATGCAAAGGTAAGTGAACCCCTAAGATAATATTTAAAATAACAACTCAAAATAGTCACCAAATATTAAATCTAAGGGTTCACTTACTTTTACACATCTTAATTTTTAATTAATATTTTTTATTTGAGTTTGATAGAAATGTTTGAAATTGGTTATAATTCATTTAATAAAGGTTTTTCTTAATGAATATATAGTTTAATTAAGATTTGTTGATCATCTGGAAAAAGAGACAATTTTTTAAAGGGGTTCACTTACTTTTGCACAGTACTGTTTGTATGGAGTGAATTGGCAAAATTATATTTCTATAGGGTTTTTCAGGGGTGACTTTTGTCAGTGGTATTTTTTTTGGTCTGGCAGTGGCCTGATCCCAAGGGTGTGGGATTAAGGATGTCAGACTCCATGCTATTTATCAGTTTTATATAATTTTTATTTATTAAAATCTTAGTAGCATTTACCATAATCACTTTTTTCTAATGTTTAATTAAAAATAATTTGCAAGTGTATCATAAAAGCATTAGCAATAGCAGTGCATTATACATATAAAGTCTCCATTGAAAACAAGTTAGTGGAAGTTGTTATATATCCAAATGAATCTACTAATAAAATACAGCATTCCTGCTCCCTGCCCCCAAAGCCAACATACAGAGTGTGAGGGAAGCTATACTGATGGCATAAGTATACATAGGACAAAGATGATCTTGAACATAAAATCAACATCCTTTATCAAGTATTTCTTTTAAGTAGGACTCAACATAACCTTTTTCAAAACAGAAACTATGATGTAGAATTGGAATGAAAACAGTGCTGGCACATACCATGAATCCATCATAAAAATTCAGAATGTGGAATTAATAAATTTTAAACACTCCAAGCAAGCCACTAAGACACGAGGGGTGTACTTTTACACATCTTAATTTTTAATTAATATTTTTATTTGAGCTTGATAAAAATGTTTGAAATTGGTTATAATTCATTTAATAAAGGTTTTTCTTAATATATATATATATATATATATATATTTAGTTTACGAAAAACTAGGTAATCCGTATGGGTAGACCCAATGAGGATCCTTTAAAAGGGCTGTGGTGAAATAATTTATTATATGAAACCTTATAGTAATCTGTTTTTATTTAAAATATATATATATATATATATATATATATATATATATATATATATATATATATATATAGTTAAATTAAGATTTATTGATGATCTGGAAAAAGAGACATTTTTTTAAATATTACCTTAGGGGTTCCAGAGCACTGTTTGTGTGGAGTGAACTGGCAAAATTATATTTCTATAGGATTTTTTAGGGGTGACTTTTGTCAGTGGTATTTCCTTTATGTCTGGTAGATGTCAGACTCTATGCTATGGAGGGTATGGAGGAATTAGGAACAGAAACATTGGTAATGAGTAGAAAGAGAAAAGAGTAATTAGAATTAAGCAGTTGATAGCGATTGGCATTGCATTTAAATTAATGCAAATTAAAAAGTTGACTGGAAAACATGGAGCCAAAAGAGTGTTCCACAAGTAAGAAGTGCAAGAAAAGAAACTAGCATAGAAGTTATGGCTAACTAGCATAGAAGTTATGGCTACATCTAGCCAGCTCAAATTGATGAGATCTTGCCACCAGTCTAGTACTGCGTTTAATTTTAAAAAGTCTAGGTACCATAGCAAAAAGCTCATCCAAACAATTACCATGAAAGTATTTATAAAAAAAGGCACAGGGAGGCAACCTTATGGTGGTAAAGTGACTGAAGCCAAGACGCCAGATCAAGACCAATAATATTGCTGATTCTTCTTTGGATTTTATCAAAGAGCTCTAGATATAAACAAGAGTACCAGACCATATGTGGCAGCAATATTCTAAGCATGGATGAATGGTAGACTTATAATTATATAAAATAGATTCTGGAGGGAAAAACTGTCTAGCACAACACAGTGAACTAACTTTCCTAGCAGCTGACCTAGCAATCGATTCAATATAGTTTTTTCCTTTTCATATCATCTGAGGCTGTAAAAGAAGAAGAAACAGGAGTGATCAAATCAACACCAAGTCATTTATGTTAAATATATAGTGAACTGGAGTTTGATTTTCAGTAACCAGAAGTTTTTTGATAGTTAGTACAACCACGGAACACAAAGACACAAGTCAGCCAGCCTGGATTTAACTGATATAATAATGGCAACACTGAAAACAGACGATAGAACATAATTCAATTTCTCTTCTAGTTTTTTTCTTTTTTCTTGATTAGCTTTTCGCATTTGATACTTTTATCTACATTTCCTTCATTTGCTACACTCTTGGGTTTTCTTGTTCTAATGTTTACTGAATGTTTCTGTGCATATAATTCTTTCTTTTCGTTTTTCTTTAATCTTTGCTACTCCCCAGTCATCAGGCATTTTCTTTTCCTTTCTTGATTATATCCTCCTGCACCCAAATCACCATCTTCTTGAATGCCACCACCTTTTCTCCACTTCCCCCTTTTTTGCTGAAGAAAAATTGGGTTTATTCAAATCAGTAACTAATTAGATTAGTCTGGACGCCGTGAAGAGAAAGTAAGTTGCATATTCAGACATTCTAATTGCAGTATGCCGGTGCTGTACAGATCCGTTCCAATTTGGCTCAAACACTCTGCAGATATTTGTCTCATTCAATAAGATATTGAAACATGGGTAAGAAATAAATTTTTAAAAATATTAAAATGATGATCACGATGATGATGGCAGTCAATTTGTTTTTCTTGTTAATATTTATTTGAACTCAGGAGAATTCAGTAACTTTGTCTATGGGTGTTCCAGCTTAAGGCCATATCATGTTGAAACACCAGTTCTCATAATTTGAAAAACATCCCAACATCAAATATTGGTACAAGCTGCACACAAAACTAAAAAAAAAGAATCAACACAATTGATATTTTCAGCATTGCTGATTAGAATTCGGTTATTAGTTTTTTTTTTATATCTATTAGATTTACACTGGCAAAAAAGCAAAAAACAACATCCTCTCTTTTCATACAGATTGTATACCTGAAGAAAACCATAGCATGAATCAGTTGAAACGTGTTGACAATAGCAAAAACCTGAAAAAGAGATCCAATTTTCCAATGCTTATGGCCATATCTTGTTGAAACACCAGTTTTCATATAATCACTGAAGTTAAGCAGCTTCCAGCCTGGTTACTGCATAGATCAGTGACCAGTTGGAAATATCAGATGCTGTAAGCTTGGATGTGTGGATGGTGTAATGGGTAACAGTACAAAATTGGAAATTGGAGAGCCGAGTTCTAGTTCCAGTTGAGTTCATTATATTCACTTATGCCCAAATACCATTGGGAAATGTATGAATTGACCTCTTCGCTCCCAGCTATGGGTTGATTAGTAGAAATTATATCAGTAAATCATTATTATGTCAAAAACATTCTTAGTGTCTAAAATATTTTCAAACTTTAAATAACCTGAAAACATTGATAAGCAGTAAAAAACGCAATCAGTCAAAAACAATCCAGCACTTTCAATGTTTTTCTTTAAAAAAAAAAATCAAGCCTCAGTGTACTTTCTTTATAAATGCTTGGATTAATTTCAAACAAATTTTACATTTGAGATTTATTTGGAAGTGATCCATCCATTTGATATTTAAATAAAAATAAGTCTACCCGGATCAAAGGTGCCTCGGGATCTTCTTTAGGCCGAATACACTTCTTATAGTCTCCATTTCACTTGTCAAAAAATAATCTACAAAGATCCTATTTAGGGATCATGATTATTTACCTCATTGCATTCTCCTTAATCTTGTCCACTGTCTGAAATCTCTTCCCTTATAATAGCAATTTTTTCTTTGGGTGAGAGTAAAATCTGAAATGGGGGGCTTGGTGGAGTGTGTACTTGACAGAAGTGGATGAATTGTTATTTTGTCTAGACCCCTGCAGGAAATGGCCAGCCGAGATATTGAATATGGCTGGGCACTTTCTGGACACTTAGCAGAATTTGAAAATCCCCTCATTCATGGATTGTCAATTGCAAAAATCCTTTCAGTGCATCCGACAGGTATTCAACAGCTTCAGGTGTTCTACTTGTTAAAGGCTTTCCAGAAAATGAATTGCTTTTCATGGATTCTGAAACATCAGTACCAAAATTCTATCTGAAATTCTCCCACAAGAATCACACGCAAAAGCTTTTGTAATCATTTGAATAGTTTTAACAGTGGAATGTCCAAGCTTCAAAAAATAAAAGGACCTTCAATCAAAGGTTAACTGGGGCAGGAAATAGTTTGCAAATTTTAATGCCTCCAAAACAAAATTGCTCTCATTTAACCACCATAGAGAAACTCTTTCTGCTTGCCATCAGCAAGGCTGACACTAGGTCCCTGGTGATCAACACATTGTGCCTTCTAGGCCTCACGTTTTCAACTGACTTGAAGTGGAGCGACTACATCGAATCAATAGCTGCATCTACTGCAAGGAAATTTGGATCACTGTATCATGCCAGACAATTTTTCTCACCAGAATCCATCTTGCACATTTACAAATCTACCATTTGTCCAGGCATTGAATATCATTACTATATCTGGTCTAGTGCTCCTTCTGTATATCTCAAGATTCTTTGCAAAATCCAAAGACGGATCTGCAATGTAATCGATCCTGACTTGGCATGACGACTTCAGTCACTTTCTCACCGACGTGACATGGTTTCCCTCTGTCTTTTCTATAAATATTTTCATGGCAACTGCTCTGACAAGCTTTTTTCCCTGGTGCACCGAGTACATGAATTTAAGTGTGCTACCAGATTGGCATCTTACTCCCACCCTTTTACTGTTGAAATAGCTAAATGTAACCAACACTTCTACTCCAACAGTTTCTTTTCTCACACTTCCCACTTGTGGAAATCCCTTCTGTTTACTTGCTTCCCTGATAACTACAATTTTCAAATATTTAAATTTTTTTTTTTTTTTAATCGTATCACCCCAAGCAAGGCCGGAGGCCACTATCACGCAAGGGGTTAAAGAAGGGTTGGAGGAAGAGCAGATAGGAGTGGCAAGGGAGGGGATGTGGTGAAAGAGAAAGACAGTGGGTCGATCAAAGCAAGGGGGCCACAGAAGATCCGGGGCGAGAGCAGATAGAAATGAAAAATGAAAGGATGTGGAGAAGGGAAGTGGATAGATCAAGGCAACTGGAGATGTCGATTGATGCTACACTTAAACCGTTGGAGATTGTATTTGTCAGGGAAACAGTAATAGGGAAGGGAGTTCCATAGGCGAGATGTGCGAGACATGAAGCTATTGGAGTAGAAGAGACGTCTACATCTAACAGTTTCCACGGTGTAGGGGTGGGAGCGGGATGCCAGCCTTGTGGGGCGTTTAAATTCACGAGGAATGCATTATCAATCCTCATCTTCTATCTTCTTAAATCCTCTTCATCTTTTGCCCTTTCCTAAATCCTCCCTAGACTCAGTCTTCTCTTTCACTTTCACTCCCTGCAAGCCCCTGCGTACTAGTGGCATTCCCACCTTGCTTGAGTTGAAATGATTTAAAAAAAATATCTGTGGTATAAATAAGCTTACTCTGTGTCATCTTGCAATTAACTGAGTACTTATTCATACATGTACAGTAGGTCCCCTCTAATTGCTTTACCAAGTTACATTCAGGCGGCACAACCAGTTCTGAAGATATCCGAAATTTCCACACAGACCTCATGTGAATGTGTATTGGAAATTTTTAAATCGAATACCTTTGTTTAAATAAGGTTTACAGATAAGCAAATACTCGCCCCCATTCTGATAATGCAGAAAGAAAGAAATCATTATTTGCAGTTTAAGTTTATCCTTTCAGAAATTTACCTACAGTTGTTGGGTTATCAAATATATGTAGGATGCCTTGGTAATATCTGGTTATCAAAAGCAGATAAATTCCGACATCTTTTTTTTAAGCAATTCACCCCAAGCAAGACATGAGTGCCACTAATAAACAAGGGGCTACAGAGAGTGTGTAAGTAAGTGAAAAAATGGGTATAGGTTGGTTGGGGTGAGGAAAGGATAAAAGAGGAGGATAAAAAGAAGAACAGGGATCAAGACAACAGATGTTGATTGACATTACATTTAAATTTTTGAAGACTATAATCAGAGAAGCAAGTAAGAGGAAGAGAGTTCCACTGTCGGGAAGTGTGAGAGAAGAAGCTGTTGGAGTAGAAGAGATGGTTACATTTAACTGTTTTGAAAGTAAAAGGGATGGCCGAGATGCTAATCTAGTAGCCCGCTTAAAT
Source organism: Acanthosepion esculentum (assembly GCA_964036315.1). Lineage (NCBI taxonomy): Eukaryota > Metazoa > Mollusca > Cephalopoda > Sepiida > Sepiidae > Acanthosepion > Acanthosepion esculentum. Next base: position 61,942,305 of record OZ038499.1, on the reverse strand, counting down.
TCATGCAGTCAGGGCACCAGTGAAAATAGCGCATCAGAGCAGATGCCATGAAAATATTTATAGAAAAGACAGAGGGAAGCTGCATTACGTCGATGAGAAAGTGACCCCAAGTCAGGACCGATCACATTGCATATCCGTCTTTGGATTTTGTCAAGAACCTCAAGATGAACAGCAGGGAAACCAGGCCATATATAGCAACAGTATTCAATGCAGAGACTAATGGTAGATTTGTAGAAAGTTGGACTCAAATGAGAAAAAACTTTCTGGCGCGACACAGAGTGCCAACTTTCTTTGCAGCAGATGCACTAATTGGTTCTACCTCAGGTCAATGGAGAATGTGAAACCAAGAATGCACAGTGAGGCACTCTTGTGGAGATGAGCATCAACCATGCTGATAGGAGGCAGGGACATTACCGGGTGTAACAACATAATTGTCCATTCTACAAAATGTTTAATATCTAAAAAAACACTAAACTAATTGAGTTTCTCTTTTTCAGGTTTTCAGATAAGTCATTTAGTCATCTTGTTACCATTTATCGTAAGAATCACAGAAAAACTCTTGGAGTTATTCAGTTAAAGATAGAAGAAGTTAAAATCATTTTGTGCCAGACACACTGTCTTCCTAACTTCAGTAATGGTAACAACATTCATACTCTGGTTTCCATCTTCAAATCCATTCAAGATCAAATAAAGTGAATGGTGAATAAGTTTTAAAAAGAGGGAACAGTAGAGAGGAAAACTGGATCAGGAGGTGACAACAGGAAAAGGGATCATCATTTCAACTTAGAGCTAAAGAGATCAATTAGAAAAGATCCAACACAATTCATAAAACGTTTGACACATGAGAGAGGAGTTTCAGCTATGACAGTCCAAAGAACAATGAAAAGAAGACTTGAAAATGAAATTGTACGTGAAGCCTATGAGGCATCTTGTTAGTCCAGGAGAGAAAGAAGGTTAGAAAGGGTGAAGATAATCTTGGATAAGTTGGAAAATGTTCCTGGAATATTTGAACGTAATTTCAATCGTTCACGAGCTTCCAATCCTTAGCAATGATTAATTAATAATGAACATGTCTTCTTTGTTTATGATTGATTTCATCACAATTCTTCTGTTAAGCTGGGAGAGTAATTATACATTCTTATTGCTTGATGTAGAGTCCAATAGTGTTATAAAAACCTCGGAAAATTCCAGTAAGATATCTTTAATTATTTTTAAGATACAATGGTTCAAGTCTTAATCTAACAATTGGACAATTTTGCTGTTACATGATTTGGACAATTTTGCTGTAACACTTAGTATGTGACTTGAAATGTTATTATAGTAGACACTTTGTATTTAAAATAGATGCATCATATTTATTTATTAAAGTGTGTATTACTATAAGCCTGCACATTCGATTCCTGCTGGTATAATATTTTCTTTACTAAGATTTCTGAACGTACAGGCCGTAATGCACACTGATAAATAAAAATGTGGCATCTATTTCAAATATGGAGTGCCATCTACAATGACAACAGAAGTAATATAAACACAGGATTTAAAAAATCTATTAAGTCCTTAGAAATCTCATTGTTTATGTTTCAGATAAAAATTAAAAAAAAAAAAGAGTAGATATGAGCTTTTGAGAAAAATGAAAGAATGTACTTTCCTTAAAAAGGAAAAACAGTCTTGCTTGATTATGATGTTCTTTCTGGCTGAGAGCGTAAAGCATGCAGGAGTTAATGGTGCTTTTCACTACAAAGGAGGACACAGCTTCAATCCCTGCTAGAAAACAGATTTCCTTTACTAAGATTTCTTGAGTGCACAGACTGAGAAATGTAATACACACTTTAATAAATACAAATGAGGCATATATTTTAAATCTGATGTGTCCACAATAACAACGTTTGAAGTAATATAAACACCTACGGAGAGTGAGAAGAGAGGACTGAGCATAAACTACAAGAAGACAGAAGGCAGGGTCATCAATAAGAGGAAGAGCCCGAAATGCGATGTGCAGGTCGGGAACACCAGAATCAAGCAGACGCGGAGGTTTAAATATCTGGGAAGCGTTTTGACAGAGGACGGTAAGTGCAACACGAAGATCCGTAGACGTATTGGGATGGCAAAGGCACATTCCAAAAGCTGGGCAGAGTATTGCGGGTCAGGAGGATTTCTTTGGTAACAAAGAAAAGAATACTGAGCTGTTACGTGACATCCGTCCTTTTTTACGTCAACAAATGTTGGACGATTTCCCGATGTGGTTCTACAGAAGGATGCTAAGGATATCGTGGACCGAGCGTGTGAGCAACGATGAGGTCTTAGACAGGTTGCAAACAAGAAGAAGGCTTATAGTTAACATCAGAAAGAGGCAACTGAAGTTTCTGGGACACATAATAAGGAAGGAGGGCCTGGAGAATCTGATATCCGAGGGTCGAATAGGAGGAAAGAAAGACAAGAGAAAGCAGCGCGTGACATACCTGGCGAGCAGATTGATGACAGAACGTGGTCTGGGGGAGGAAGCAGAGGGGAGGAACTTATTGAGTGCTGCAAGAGATAGAGGGAGGTGAAGAACCATGATCATGTACAGCTAATGAAGTCACATACAGGAGGAGGAGGAGGAGGCTTACACTTAACATCAAGAAGAGGCAGCTGAAGTTTCTGGGACACATGATGAGGAAGGAGGGCCTGGAGAATCTGGTACTCACGGGTCGAATAGACACAAAGAGAGACAAGGGAAAATAACACGTAACATACCTGGCGGGCTTAAGCATGTGGATGACAGAACGTGGTCTGGGAAAGGGAGGATGCAGAGGGAAGGAACTTGTTGAGAGCTGCAAGGGATTGAGGGAGGTGGAGAGCCATGATCGCCTACGTCCTAAAATGACATGGCACATGAAAAGAAAGAAGGCTCAATCTGGTGAGTCAAGTCGAAGTTGTTGTTAGAAGGCAGATGTTAGGATTACATACCTATTTTTTTATAGTATCATTGTCCATTCACAATTTGCTTAGTTCTGTTTCTGTTTCAGTTTGCTTTTATTCTTTTTCTTTGTTAGTCGCCATTTTCTTGCTTTATTTTTTTTTCATCCTTAACGTTTTCTTTCTTATCCTTCATTATATCTTTCTTTTTTATATCATAAATTTTTCTTCTTGACTTATGTCACAACTCTATTAACTTGTTTTTTTTTTCTAAACACACAGGTGTAAAAAATGCCGAATTGTTAAAACAAAATAATATGAAAAATGCAAACAAAAGCAAATTCAGATACTAAGTACTCAGGTATGTCACAACCGTGTTCTCTCTTTTGTCGACACCTGAAAAATACTTTTAGTGCCGCGCGTATACACAAAAGAGCGTTTCTTTTTTTTTATTCGGCCGGCGAAATTAACTTTTTTTTAAAACCCCATTTTATGTGCTCATTTATTCTTCTGTTTCTTTTTTGATTTTTTTTTTCTGATGAATAACACCTTCCCCCATGAGCGTAAACTGTTTGAAATTGCACAATCTGTTAACACGACGTTAAGTGTCAAATTCATGAACTGACTTGCCAGGGACGAGAGACAAGAACGATAACGAGAAGGAATAGCAACCAGTGTGGCTGGTAAATGGTTCTATGTAAAGAAAGGTAGACAGCAGTTAGCGTTCATATATATATTCTTTCCGTTCTTTAATGTAACGTCTGATGCTTTTTTTAATTTTTTTTTAAGTTAAGATGATGAAATGGTTCAACGGGTTGTAACCCAGTGACAGTGTTAAGTTCATAGCTCAACGCAATACATAAAAAATAAGCTTAACTCGGAGCCTTTATATACCCCGAACCCGTAAGCAAATGCTAGTATTGAGACACTAAAAATCGTCCATAATTCAGGTAATTCGTATCCGCTTTAAAAACAGCAACAAAAATCGTATTGAATATTTCTCATTGTTTTAAAAGAAATATTCGATAAAGCGTTATTGGAATAATTCATCTGAAATAAAATCACTAAAGAATCCGAAAGAAAAAAAAAATTCTATAGAATATTTTCTCTTCAGGAAATCTACAGACAAGAAAAATCCATAGAATCGGCTGTGTATGTTCCAAAGACATAAAGATCTATAAAACAGTAGATAAACAGCTTATTTCTGAGTAGTTTTCAGAGATTTTTCCTTTTATTGAGATAAAGTCGATACCTTTCAAGGAGGTTTGCATCCGTTACAGATACATATTTTTTGTGTTTTGGTAATGACTCTTCCTTCTTCGTGTCCCTATGAAGACTAAGCAAAAAGGCACCCTTAGAATTGAAACAGTCGTTCAATGTGTAGGGATTTACTCTCACCAGTTCTGCCAAGACGCCGGTAGCTGTCGTTTTTTTTTTTTTTTTCAGGACTATAAAAACTGGAGGCAACCCTTTTTCTATCTTCTCTCTTTTTTGCACTGAGAAGTATTAGTAAAAAAATTAAGTCTTGTCTCCACCAGGAAAAATAGCTTAACCTTCGAGAGAAAAATGTCAAAAGGACGGTTATCTCCTTAACACCGCTACTACTGTATGCGCTTTTGATTCCATCAGCAACGCCTGTTGTTTTTAAAAAGCAATTATTAGAATTTTAATAAAACCCAATTATATAAAAATGGATTTTATTTTCTTTACTCTTCAGAAGTAACAAAAGATATTAAACACTATTTATTTATTAGATTTATTTAATAAAATAAACGAGTTTTCGTAGATATTTATAAAATGGTAAATAATAAATATTGCATTTTAGTTCACATATTCTTGTAAACTTGTAAATAAAACCTTGGTGAGGAAGTCAAAAATGTATAGTGGTATCAAGACAATAATCGTCATTTTGACATACTGTTTGTTTCTTTTGTTTTTCAGGCACAAAGGTTAAACATTGCCAAACAAAAGAAGGTAAAACGCAGACACACACGCACACAGTCTCCTGTGTTTAAAAAAAAAATCACAACTGATATTTTCAGTATTGTCAATTAGCATAAAAAACATCTCTTTGTGACTTTCATACAGGTTGCATACCTGAAGAAGACCATAAAATGAATCAGTCGAAACGTTCTCTTTAACAATAGCAAAAATCCGAAAAACGATCCAATTGTCCGATGCTTATGACCATATCATGTTCTCGTCCAATTGCTGAAGTTAAACAACGTCAAGCCTGGTCAGTATTTAGATGATTCTTGGGAATACCAGATAATGAAATTTTGGATGTGAAGATGGTGTGATAAATAACGGCTCAGAATTGGAAATCGGAGAGCCGATTTCGAATTTCAGTCAGGCTGATTACATTCACTTACATACAAATAACCTCGAGAAAGGTATGAATCCGCCACTTCTCCCTCAATTATTGTAGGACTTGTATCTGAAAATCATTATTATCGCCACAAGATTATTAATACAATATTCATTAACAAAAAAATAAGAATTATTCTTACAATCTAAAAATATATTCCGACTTTAAAATAACCTGCACGGGTCGTAAAAAAATCAATCTCAAATCAATCGTCATAAAAACACTTGGAATTAATGAGTTTTTTCAAAGTTGTAGACAGCACCCTCCAAAATGGATGCTATTCCTCTTCCTAATCAGGACTCAGTGTAGAAAAAACTTGACCCTACATTTACAAAAATATAAAGGGGTGTAAGACAATGATGTTGTCGCAGTTAGCTCCTCCTCATTTCCTTAATCCGTCAACAGGGGTCTCTCTCTCCCACGAGTATAAATACTGGCTGACCTTTCGCCTCTTTCTCTTTTTACGGCTTACGCACACGTGCGGCCAGCTGTCTCGACTCTGGCCTCGGGCCGCAACCTCGCGCGTGAGGCGATGTAAAAAAACTTTCCTTTTTTTTACTTATTCCAATATGTGACCTCTCACACATACAGCGTTTTCCCATATTCTGGGAACACGCTAAAAACAATATACGCGTTCGTACGGACACTCAACACACTCACCATAACTTCTCCATACAACACTCTGTAACCCTTCATGTCATTGTAATTTGTTATTAATATATATTTGTTTGCATACATGTATATCGGTCTTGTTTGTTTCTTTATCTTCTTCGAACTCCATTATAGTCCAGCATTCTTATGTAGCTGGACCGGCCAGCGGGAAATCTTAACCCAGAGATATCATCCTCATATTCACACACCCCTCGGTCTTCTACAATGTGTTTTCTCACCGGACTTATTCAACCTATACAGCAATGTGATTCTGAGAGAATTAGAAATCCTGCCACAATCATAACAACATAAGATATGCAAATGACAAAGTGTTGATAGCAGGCATGGAAAGGAAACTACAAAACCTTCCACAGAATGTAGTGAGGGAAAGCGAGAAAAAAGGATTAAATATCAACTGCAAGAAGATAATGCATGGTTATTAGCAAAAACAACAGCTCGACATGCAGATTACAAATTGAAGATACCAAAATCAAACAAGCAAAAAAATTAGAAATATCTGGGAAGTGTTTTAACAGAGGACAGAAAGTGCGACGCTGAAATCCGAAGGCGCATTTGGAATAGTGAAAGATGCCTTCCAAAATCTAAGCAAAGTATTAAGAAACAAAAGAACTTTGTTAGAAACAAAGAAAAGTGTACTGAACTGTTACGTGATATCTGGCCTCCTATATGGCAGTGAATGCTGGACAATCTCCTTAAAGATGAAGAAGAGACTTGAAGCAATAAACATGTGGTTCTACAGAAGGATGCTGAGATCATGAACCGAACATGTGAGCAAAGACGAAGATTTAGGAAAAAAATGGAAACAAAAAGAAAATTTATACTTAACATCAGGAAAAAAAACAGAGATGAAATTTCTAGGGTTTAATGAAGAAAGAGTGTTTGGGAAATCTGATACTCACAAAACAACGCGTAACATATTTAGTGAGCTTAAGAAATCTTTTTCATCTTTAACGTTTTCTTTCTTATCCTTCTTTATGTCTTTCTTTTTTATATCATAAATTTTCCTTCTTACCTTATGTTATAACTCTATTCATTTTTAGAACCGTTTTTAGGAGAAATAACAAAAAGACAAAGAATATTAATAAGTACAAAAGACAGGAAATTGTGGAGAGCCACGATCGCTTATGCCCTGAGGATACACAGCACATAAAGAAAATTCCTCCTGGGTTTCTCTCTATCATTATAAAAAAAAAACTTCTAAACTCGTGTCATCAGTTATTTCCTTGAAAGACACGCACGTATCTTCTTCAGTCATCTCGCACAATCACTTGTCGTCAACTTACAACCCCTACGTCACGTTGTACTGGCCAACGAGTAAACCCTTATGGTTGCTATCCGTGTTGCCCTGACTTACACATGAACCGCATCATAAAAATTCCAGTCAAGTTGTTTTCTCATTAACTCAACCGAAGACTATCATTCAAATAACTGTGTGGGATTACTAATTAGCTTTATTGTTATATAAATTCACCAACTGCATTTTACTAGTCTTTTTTCAACAACTTCAGAATTGTTGATCACAGTATGATTCGAACATGAAAACTTGTGATTTGTCTCTAAATCGATTTTTAGAAATCAGAGTTAAATTTGATCCTGCAGAAGGATGCTGAGAATACTGCTGTCATATATAGCCTGGAGCCCTCGCTATTCGATTTAAGGTCCTCGACAAAATCCAGAGACAGATATGCAATGTGGTTGGCCCTGATCTGGCATCTTGTCTCCAGTCGCTCTCTCACAGACGTACCGTCGTCTCTCTCTGTTTTTTTCTACAAATACTTTCACTGTAACTGCTCCGGCGAGCTACTTTCGCTAGTTCTCAAACTGCATGAATTTAAACGTGCTACTAGGTTGGCATCTCAGTTCTACCCTTTCACTGTCGAAACGGTTAAATGTAGCTGTCTCTTCTACTCCAATAGCTTCATGTCTCGCACTTCATGTCTGTAGAACTCCCTTCCTCTTAATTGCTTCCCTGATAGCTATAATCTTCAACTATTCAAATAAATCGACATCTCCAGATGCCTTGATATATTCCCCATCCTTCTCTTCATCCTTTCCTCTACCGCGCCTCTTTACTCTTGCTCCCACTCTCTGTAACTCCCTGCGTGCTAGTGGCACTCCCACCTTGCTTGGGGTGAAAATCTTGGAAAAAACCCCAAAAACCATGGGCTGAATATGTGCGTAACAAGGAGGTTTTAAGGAAAAGGAAAACAAAAATGACACACTTAGAATCAGAAAGAGATAGTTGAAATCTCTGAGACACATTTTGTTGCTAAATAAATGTAAACAAAAGTAATGCATTTCCCAACATAATTTAAACAATTAAATCACCGTTTTTTCAATCCTTTCGCACCAAGCCAGACAACACAGCCACTAAGACTCAGGAGGTTACTGAGTGTGAAAGAATATAAGAAAAAGAAAAACATTATAAAGGAGCAAGAACAACAGAAGAACAGAAATTAAGAATATATATATATATATATATATATATATATATATATATATATATATATATATATATATATATATATATATATTATGGAAATAAAAATGGCAAGACGAGCTTTATCATTCATGATTTTTTTAAAAATTGACCAGCCGACCGTTTTCGCTAACCACAATTACTGACCCAAACATACCAGATTATTTTTTACATCCAAACAACATATTCTTATTTACCATTCTTACTATAGCCACCATAATATCTCAAAGTCACAGTGAAGTCCTAACTAGTTCCCAAATGTAAAATATGTCTGGGGTGGGGATAAAAATGACATAAAGTTCATCAGAACAATTGACCGTAATTCCCCATGTATAATACGTTTTCATCCATAATACGTACCCCTAAAATTGTGCTGAAAGTGTGGGAAAATGCTTCTACTCATGCATAACAAGCAGCTCTTGTTTGGTAATCAAACCCTATAAATTGTACCTCTCCAATTTCATTACGGCCAGAGTTTCCTACTCTTATTTTTTTAAAAAATGGTTTTAAACAGAATAATATTATTCTAACTTAGCTTTATGACAATTTTAATTTTATTTTACGGCAATTTTTTAAAGATTTTTTGTAGCTGTGCATAATACGTATCTCTGGTTTTGCTTATTATTTTTTTTAGAAAAATGCATATTATACATGGGGAATTACAGTATAATGAAAGTATTTATAGAAAAGGTACAGGGAAGCTACATTACGCTGGTGGGAAAGTGACTGAAGCCGAGATGACAGGTCAGAATCAATAATATTGCAGATTCTTTGGATTTTATCAAAAATCTCTAAGCATATAACAGGAATGCCAGACCATATTTGGCAATAATATTCAAAGCATAAACGAATGGCAGACTTCTAAATATGTAAAACAGATTCGGGCGAGTTGTCGCGCACAACACAGTGAATCAACTTTCCTAGCAGCAGACCTTCAATATAATCTTTCAACTTCATGTCAGCCTGAGAAAGTACAAGTTACTCTCTTGGAGGTTATTATAGCCATGCTGCTAACATAACATTTCAGCCAATCTAGTCTTCAACTTTTGTCAGGTGTATTCTTGGGAAAAAATAGTCACTTTCTTTGAGAAAAGCACAAAAGACAAAACCAAAATGGCGACAGAATCTCTCTGATGAGAGCTAAGGAATACAATTAGTTACATTCAACAAAAGCATATTTTATTGTCAGAGTAAACTAAATAGAAAAATTAAAAAATGAATGAAAGTGCCTATGTAGAAATGTCCTTTTCGTATGTATGTATGTATGTATGTATGTATGTATGTATGCACAAAATTCCGACAAAAGATTATGAGATACTTTGCATTTGAGAAATGTTCTTTGTTGGTTTGATAAAATTATTAGATGTACCTGTGTAGGACATTTGTATGCTGTACACGATGCTGGGCTGTGTTCAGTGCAATATATGGTTGGTTGGATACTGAAAAGTTCGCCAAGGGAGGAATTAGGCACGTGTTATACTCTGCTTTAAATTAGACCTCTTTCTGATTCACTCTACATGTCGGTCGGATGTAAACGCTAAGAAAGCAAAATCATTTTTTTTTAAGTCACTCTCTGTGCAGGGGCTCTGTGCATTACATCCGACTCACAAAACAAATCTCCTTAAAAAAATACAAAACACAATATAAGAGGAGCCTTTCATGAACGTTGCCACGAAAGAAAAAAAAAACATTAAAAAAAAGCAAACGACGAGTCCTGATCCACCACATTTGCTTTTAAGAACACTGTTGAGTGTTGCGGCGAACGGGCAAGCTGTCAATGTCACTACCAGTGACTTCGGTCAGCCGACTCGACACAGATTACCCATGCAGGCCCTATCAACTGTACTCTTCCTCCAAGTCGCTTCCCAAAGAGACATTCTGCTCACATCCTATATATCGACAATACAAATAATTTTATATTCGCAATTCTTGTCTTCTTTTTTACTTCACCAGCAATACTTGTTTTGTTTGTTCTCTCATACGCACATTTATAATATATGCCATGTTTAAGGCATCTTGTGGATGAAAAAAGAATCTAATGTGTCTTTTTGCACCCTTTCCTTTTTTTAACTACTTTTACAATGCGTTCGTTTGCAGAGGCTCTTTGACAGACAAGTGGGGTAATCCCACAATATCTTGAAAATCTGACCAACTTCGTTTGGTTAATATTAATTTTATTATGAAAACATCGACTTGCATAATAAAATGTGGCATAGTGTAATCTTTAGATGCGTACATGAAATAAGATTTGGTGTAAAGGTTTTTAAAAAATGATAATACTTTTGATACGAGCTCATTAACATAAAAATGCGCGTTCATTTCTTTTGTAAAATTGAAGCTATGATTTTTAAAAATCTATTTTACAATTCCTATTGTAGCTTGAGAGATGAAACTCATACAACACTAATGAGTGTTTACTATAAAAGTACATACAGCAAGCTTGTAAAAGTGTAGAAAAATGTAAAAAAAAAACATACAATGTTTTGAATGTGAATAGCACAAAGTTTAGCGACACACGATTAATTTGTTTATTATGCCTGATCCTTGTAAATATAAAGCAAAAAGCAAGACATTTGTCTACTCAATTGTGACCCGCTGTCATGGTGGAAAGCTGCCCCTCTCTCCATATGGAGAATGCCCTGTCAACGATTGCACCACCCACAGAGAGATATGGCACTCCAAATGAGGCCACTTTGTAAGTGAATACTTGCAGAGAGGGATATAAACCAGACCTGTGTAAACCGTACAATGACGACATTTTTGACTGTAGTGTGTACCTATCTATAAATTCATTATGAATCTCTCTGCAGAGACCTATATTCAACATTAAATAACCGATCTATGCACTGTTTTCCATTAGGACATGGGCGTTCATGGCTCGCCACAACTTCCTATCCTTTGTAGTACTTAATAAGGTTCATCTTTTTCGTTATTCCTCCCAATCTATGTTCTACCAACCATTTGCACGAGCTTGTTATGTATTCTACTCGCTGCTTTCTTCTGTCCCTCTTGCTTTCAATATGTCCTGTGAGTGTTAAATTCTCCAAGCTCTCTTTCTTCATTATCTGTCATGGAGATTTCGACTCTTTCTGATTCTAATTGTGAGTGTCATTTTTGTTTGCCTTTTCCTTAAAACATCGTTACACACATGTTCAATCCATGGTGTCCTCATCCTTCTGTAGAACCAATTTTTTGTTGCCTGAAGTCTCTTCTTCATCCGTGAGGTGATTGTCCAGCATATGGGGGACCGATATTACATAACTATTTTTCTTAGTACTTTGCTTAGCTTTTGGAAAGCATCTTCTGCTATTCCAATGCACCTTCGGATTTCGGTGTCACATTTTCCGTCTTCTGTTAAGCACTCCCCAAAAATTAACCAATCGAACCATATAGGATTGAACTTGGTGCAAATATATTTCTGTAAAAATTATATAACTTTTCTAAGGAAATGTCTATAAAAGAAGTAATTTGATCTTTGTCGCTTGATCATTTGTGTTGCTTGTATAGCAAAGCATTTTTGCCTAATACAAATTGTATATTGTGACTTTAGTGATTTCTGTATTGTTCTCAAATTTTCTCAATTGCATGGCACTACTGTACACTACTATTTTTTGTATATTATTTACCTTATCAAACTAATATTGATAAATATTGGGACTAATTTATTCTTATACTAGCAGGCTTCGCTCACTTGCTATCGCTTCGAGAAGTAAGAATAAATCATTACTTAAAATCTTTGAAACAAAAATTTTAAATGAACTTTTTATTCATAGATTGGCTTGTTTTAGTTAAGGAAAGCTTTACAAATAGATGCCAACTTATTGAAGGTCAAGTAAAATGCAAATTTCAAACACTTTTTTGCACTATATATGAAAATATTCCTAAACAGAACTATTTTTGATATGAAAAGTAAAACAATCCTCGAATAAAAGAACAGTAATGAAGGACAATTAATTAATGAAATAAACTTTTTTTTAATCAATATGCAAATTAGTTAAACCTGAAGCGTGATATTGCCTAGAAGTAGATAATATATGTTACAGATATTGAGCTTTTAGTGTGTAAATTACTATTAAGTAATTTTCGCATTATTTATTGTCTGTCTTTGGTCTCTGTCGAAGGGCAGAGAGGTAACTGAGAAAATTATACTGAGAGGTCAGCACTGGGGAACAGCTGCCCGAGGCCGCGCCCTCCCATTGCACAAGAGGGAGGGATCGGTGCTCGCACCGAGGCCAGCACAACCGACGGTTGTGAGGGCTGTGGGCAGTTTTTGTCCCCTGTCTACGCACTCGTGTCCTCACTTTAATAAGACCTTGTGTCACATTTCGTCCTAGTGGGGGGAACGAGTAAATACCAAGTAAATTACTAGGAAGTGGAGCTGGGGCTTTTTAATCTCAGAATTCATGGGAGAATTGAGCTCGTCTTGCATTTATTCATATTGATTCAATAATATAGGTTTTACTTAATTAACTTTTATGTTTCTCTAACTCTTCAAATATTAAATGTATAACTAATTCTAATTTCTATTTTCATATTTTTACACTATATTAATTTTCACTTATAAATTGTCACCTGTTCTGTCACCGATGAAGTAAAAATAATAGTTTGTACAGAAAATAAGGACCTACGTCCATCAAATCATCTTTAAATTAAGTGGCAGCAGAAGAATTATCAGTGAACTTTTAAAAGGTAAGCTTAAACATTAATTCAATACTTAAATGCAGCAATTAATTTTGAGTTCTTCTGTAGTTTATTGTTGCCTATTGCATCTACTCTACCTTCGCTATTGTGATGATGGCCAAATCAAAGTCCTCCACAGGAGCTCATAATAAAACGTGTACTGCAATTTTGAATACGAAAGGAAAATAAGAGTTAGTCCCCATGAACCATGAAAGCAACGATAATGGCTAGTATAATATGCTAATATATATTTTTAACCTCGCATAATCTGGCAACCCTGAATCTGAGCTGAATCTGAATTATGACATCTTATATAAGATGTCATAATTCAGTTCCAACTGAAATTTGTTATTAGATTAACACCAATTTTTAGACGAAAGGCACTCTCTGTTTTAACTGAAAATAAGACTTTTGTCTGGTATAAAAATATTTAAATATGGCGTGTGCTGAAAAATTATCAACCTAGAAAATTAGGGAATAAAATTTCTCATGTTTTGTTAGATTTGGAGAAGCGGATTGTGCTGAGAACTTTTCAACTCTTCTGCATATAATTGTAACCAGCAGGGGTCAGTGCAAGGGTTTTGTGTGTGCCCTCCTGAATCTATGAAACAGAGCACCCCCCTCTACTACACCCCAATTTTCATAAGGCAGTATTCATATAAAATACAAATTTTATTGTAATCTAATTATGTATAATAATGGTGAACAATATGCAGTATAAGTGAACAATTCAACTAGAAAAAGTGAAAATTAATACAATGTATCTAAATACAAATTAGAGACATGTTGTAATAGATCATTCCATTTTAAATCAATGTTTTGCAGCAATTTTTAATATCAACTTCAGATTTTTCTTGTTAAAAAGTTGAATAATTTTAACACATTCAACATTATGGATAAAAAATAGTGACTTTTATAAAGTGATCTGCGAGACTTAGTATGACTAAAACAAATTTACAGATTTGGACAAAAAAATACCTCCAGAATGATGTCAAAATCCGCCAAAAATTTTCATCTTTTAATTGTCAATTGTGCTTAGTTTAATTTGTAACATGTATAAATATAGGATGAAAAAAAGAAAAGTGGATAAAATAGGGAGAGTCATAAAACACTGCTCAGAACCCCTAATCAAAACCCAGTCGGGGGGGTGTTCAAAGGTAATATACAACGGTCCTGGTGACCCAGTAAATTTTTCAGTGACAACCTCTTTCTTAATCATAACAAATCAATAACCAATTCCGTTTCAGAAATTTGATAAGTAGTAACATCTTTCTGTCTGAAATGAGGATGAAAGATTTTAAAGGTTCATTCATTTTCTTATCATTATTACTGCTGGCGATATAGTAATTTTTGCTAGGTATGAAAGAGAATTTTTAAAACAATATATCTATGTATCAGCAGTGGATCTAATACAAAACTAATGATGCTTGAGCTTCAAGGTTCCTACTTCCAAAGAGGCCCTGTGTGGTGATTATATCCATGATAATATGCTTGGACATAGCCCTAACATTATGGAGCATTAGCTCTAAGTCAAAAGAGCAAGGTTGACAGCTTTTGAAGAGAAAGAACCTTTACTATCTAAATATATTTCATATCTGAATGGAGAAAGCGAAATGAAGAAAAAGTGCTTACAGACAATGTGCATCTGCAGACTTAGTTTAGTAGAAATGGCATCCAAGTATCTTGTCAACAGTCCTTGTTGAAAAAGAGGACTATTTTTCAGTCCATGACTAGCTTCTGTAAATAGCAATAATTTCTCTTAAGGTCGCTGACTCAGTTCTTTAGTAACATGATATCACTATCTAAAACTATTGGTAATGGAAGCAGCTGAATAATGATGTGTAAGATAAAAAAGGATAGAGCTTTAAATTTGGTGCTTATATAGTCATTGTCACAGTGACTGTCTCTTATTTTAAGGCCTCCCACGTCCTCGTTTTATTCGGTGTTCAATTAAGCTAGTTTTCAGAATGATTATTCTAAATTCCAATACCTGATGCAACATTTTTTAAATAACTGAATTTTTCATCAAAAGTGATGGGATGTTGTATTTTTTAGTGTTTGTTATTAAAATAAGGATCTTTTTGTGATAGAATCATGTCAATGGGGTGGAATATGTTATTTATATTGACTTTAGAACAGTGGTTCCCAATTGATTATGGGTCATGCCTCACTTTGATATTTCTAAAATTTCTGGTGTTCCCCTGAAATATTTAATTCTTACATATTCAAATGTTTACTGCAATTCATGTAAAGGAAGCTTAAAAGGCCATTAAGTTGGTCTCTAAACAAGCCTCCAAAGACCACGGCGTCCATGAAAGAGAAAAATAAAAAAAAACAACAAAAAGTTAAATATATATAGTTTCAAAACATATAATTGAAAACTGAAAGGCAGAAATATAAAATATTTGAATGAAAGCTTACTCTGTAATATACTTTGATCATTTTAATCATGAAATAATAATACAAAATTAAATTTGAGCTCACTAGAAAACAATTCACTGTTAATAACTCTTTCTTGAATTGGCTCCTTATTCTGTTGGCATAGTAAGCCAAAGTGTTCATATCCTCGCATGTCCCACCAAAATATTACCATGCCCCACCGGTGGGGCATGTACCCTACTTTGGAAATCATTACTTTAGTGGTTCTCAACTTTTTTTTTTTTTTTACTCATGGACCCCTTTTCCCATCTTTTTTTCTTGGTGGGCCCCTTAATAGCTATTTGACATAAGACAACAATATTCTATTTTTCACTAATAAAAATTTTGAGGTTTTAATAATCAAAGAAATATTATATAATTAATCTTTATTTTTAAATGAAACTAATTTAATGCAAATAAATTATTCTACGATTATAATAATAATAATAATAATAATAATAATAATAATAATAATAATAATTTTTATTGACCCATATCTTGTATTACAATATTATAATGTTTCTTCCATGGTCAAGCTCATGGGGAGCCGAGCTTTTCAGGCAACTGAATTCACTGCAGCATTTATTTATGCACACTGGTTAAAAATTTTAATAAACCAATTTATGTTAAGTGTGTGATTAGAAAAAAAAAAAAGAAAATCATATTTATTCAATGGGATCCCTGTGGTTGATGTTTCTCAGCAAGTTTCTTTATATCTGGTTCCATCAATGTTAATGATAGTTGAAGATCACCTCTTTTCACAATGTCACGTCAATTGCAAACTTTTGATAACAGTTGAGAAACACAGCTAAATCCCAATTCAACAAGATGTTGGAAAAGCAATAACATAGCAATTAATTTTAAACCTTAGGTATCAAAAATTCAGTGGAGGTGCCTATATAAAAGAAATAAAGAAAGAAAGAATCATTCATATTTCAATATAGTGTAAATTACAGTAGAAATTTAATTTTTAATAATAAAAACCATTCTGAGTTGGCTTTCTTCATAGACCACCAAAATATCATTGTGGACCCGCAATTTGTTATATTTTGCCTGTGGACCCCCAGAAATATTACATGGACCCCTAAAGCCCATGTGGACCCAGGTTGAGAACCCTTGCTTTAGAATATACTCAAAATACCCCTTTTGTATGACCTTAAACTATCATTGGTAAAATGAGAACCAATCATTCACTTTTGAACTTTGACAGAACCTTTCACTTTTGAATCTTTTCTTTTTGTTTTAAGATGTAATTTGTGTGAATAGTAAATAATTTTTTCAACTCTATACATTGAGCACATTGTCTTTTATTTCGCTATTTCTATCCCCTTTCTTTATGATCATCATTTCACTTATGCAAGCAGTTACAGTAAGTTACAAGTCATGTAACCAAATAAGGGTTCCCAGGTACTGCAGCCAGTGGCGTGTCTAGGACAAGATAGCCTGAAAGAGCCCATCCCCCTTCAGGCTCAACTGAGGCGAGCTAAAAATAAAATGCCAAACAAGCAACAGTGAAACGAACAGATATACAATACCATACTGGCAAAATACTAGAGTATGGCAAATAGGACACAGACCATTGGTGTCACTTGGTGTGGCGCATCATGAGGTTACTGAACACTAAACAAATAATTTGTAGTGTAATATTCATTAATTAGGCAATATCAAATATTACCAATGAGGGATTTTTGTTGACTGCAATGAAAACGGTTGTGATGGTCAAGTAATGTACCTGCCTAATTTTTACTGTTGGAGGTAAAGTTCATGTTGTATTTTTTTTGTTTTTTTTACATTAAGTTTTACACTTTACAAGGCCTGGGGTCAGCTTGAGGTAGAGGGTTACATTAGGAGGCAATTTGTGCAGATAAGAGTGGAAGATAACAGTTAATCCTAGCCTTGAACAGGTTAAGATTGTAATGATCGGAGAAATATCCTCTTGGGAGTTGGTTCCACAGAGCAATAGTTCGCAGGAAGAAGCTATTAGAATGGAACTTACTTCTCACAAAGGGAATACGTGTAGTTTGCTACTATCTAAGTGGTATGGCCGTGAAGGTGTGAATTGGCAGGACCAGGGAATATAGTTTGTCTGAGAACTTTCTGTGGAAGTAACAGTAGAGCAGTGAGAGGCCTGCCACATCCTCCCTATGGGGGAGAGGTTGGAGGGCAAAAATAATTTGTCACCCACAAGGTCTCAGAGATGTTTTTGGACTATATCAAGGCTGGAAAGTGAGGTCTGGGCAGCTCCCACCCAAATATGGCAACAGTACTCTATTTTTGGCCTCATCTGGCTCTTGTAAAGGTTAGTTTTCTTACCAAATGAAAAAAAGATTTCTTAATATTTTCTCAAAATTTCAAAAATTTATTCTAACAAAAGGACTCATTATTTAATGTCCTTTTGTATCTATCAACAACAAAAACAGAGAATAGATTTGAACTTTTCAACGATATGCTGTTAACATTTGGTCCATCTTTATTCATTAAAGGAAACAAATAGCAATAGGAAAATCAAGCATTTAAACAAAGGTTTTTATGGTCCAGCAGGTGCATCTGCTGGTATAACTTTACTTCCTCTTCTCAAATTAGTATTCACCACACTTGGCCATCTTTACAGAGAACAATCTTTTGGTAGGCACCACAAAGAAAAAATGCATACTTGACTCATGGGCAAACACAATCTTTTGTAAGATAACATGCTGGACTTGTGAGTAAAAACAGCCTATTGTAACATCCACTAGTTTTCCATTTCAGGGTCAGAGATAAGACATAGAACACATTTCTATATTTTGTTAAAATGTTCTCTTCCTTGAAAATAAAAAAAATACATCCTCTGTTCACTCTGGTTAAAAAATAAAAAATATAACAAAAGAAATTGTGATTATATGATTGATTTTATAGATTTTTTATATTCTTCTTGTGCTTATATAGTATGATGACTAGAATGGCTAGAAAATTAGCCTTTTTATAGTCTTCTTGGGCTTATATAGTATGATGACTAGAATGGCTAGAAAATTAGCCTTTTTATAGTTTTCTTGGGCTTATATAGTTTGATGACAGAATAAAAGTTGAACTCCAATTTCATACCAAGTCAAAAAGGCTGGGTGCCTCTGGAGTAGCATCATTTCCTTCCACCAAATGCAAAAGCAGGTGATCTGACACCTGTACCTGATTTTACAAGCAAAAAGATTTGTGATACATACAGTTATATAAACAACTGCCTAAGAGAGGAGTTGGTCAGCCTCTCAGGCATCAGATGAGAGTGTAAGTTCCACATTTTGGATGAGGTAACAAGCACTACATCCAACACACTGGACGAGAGTTAATGATAAAATGCTAGATCTGATAAAATCTAATGATAACAATGAAAGATTCAAGTTTAGAGTTATCCTTTAATCAGCACACTGATTTCATTACACTTGGAATAAACATTCTCCCCAGTTGGTTTCCTGGGTTTGATTTTCATTTAGTTCCACTCAAAAGATTATTCTATTTTCATGAACTAAGAGATTAACCGGGAATCAAATACTAGTTCATTAGATGATTTATTATCGTGATTGGTACAATACGATAACCCTGTCAATCAAAGGTAAATGAAAAAATGTAATAATTCAGAATCAATAATTATTTGTATAAATGTCTAATTAGCAAACAAGATTGGCATCGTACATTTCATCAATACCTTTTAATATTTATGGCATTTGTTAGCGTTATATGAACAAAAAAAGATATTAATTAGCAACAGGTAAGTTTTTTTTTAATGATTCCAAACATCTTTAAATGGAAGCAAACAAGAAAAAAAAAATGGAGAATCAATATTGGTTATGTTTACAAAGAACATCTAATGGCTAGAATATTAGCTTTCTGGTCAGGAGAACTAAATTTGAATCCCATCCAGGTTAATTAGTCAAGGAGGTGACTTCTTGATAATATTCTCCTGGGGAGATGATTTCAGCATTCAGTAGCTTTGGTAAGTACCTAAAAATCATGCCACAGGTTTACCCAAGCCTTGGTGGTGAAATTCAGTAGATAAAACTGTTTGGATGTCATTGATAGTTGTACTAGTACGTAGTCATAAGTCTTCCACTAATCTATATTAGTTAACATTATTTATACTATTTATGTTGTTTGGACTATTGTCCTCATCTTTATTGCCATATTCACGGCATGTACACTCCGAACTTCTTCAGGTGATATTTGTTGGAATTTTAAACTGAACCCTTTATTTATTAATCCACAGTGGTAGACTGTTCTAATTCCACATGCCATGTCTTTAGATACAGTGCTGTTCGATAAAAGTGACTCACCTGATTTTTTTACTTAAAATTTTTTTCGCCTATTGTTTTTGGGGTCAAACTAATTGTTAATCTTACTAATATAAAGACCCCTTCCCGACCACCTAGTAAAAAAGTTTACTCACCTTAAGGTATTCTATTGATAATTATAATTTTGGATATAGATGAGATTTAGGAAAAAACTCTGTGCAAAAAAAGGGACTCACTTATTTCCTGCAACTAGTAATCAATAGAAACATAACCGAGCAACTTTAAATAAAGAATAATAGCAGTATAATTTATTTATAATAGGTAATATAGTTTGAAATATTTAATAATATATGGATCCTCCTTTATTTTGAATAACCTTTTCAAACCTTTTTGGCATTGATTTGATCAGGTTCTGGCAAATCTCATCTCCAAGCATTGAATTCCATTCGGATAGGAAATTCACAATTAAATCCTCTTTGTTGCTCAACTGCTTTCTTGAGAGCCTGTACTTTATAATGCTCCATAAGTTTTCTATGGGGTTGAGGTCAGAAGATTGGGGCGGCCATGTCATAACACTCACCTGTTTCTCATCAAAGTATTCCTTCATCAATTTTGATTTGTGACAGGGAGCATTATCCTGTATAAAAATGAGCTTGGTGGGGTCAATTTGCACCCTTTCAGCAGAAGGGAGCAGACAAGACTCTAAAATTCTCTTGTACTGCTCGCTCCTGAGGGTCTTTTCAATAGGTTTTAAAAAACCGGTTCCATGAAAAGAAAAGCATCCCCAGAACATTATACTGAACGGATGCTTGACACTACTTACTGCTAAATTCAAAGAGCTTTCAAAGCTTCTTCTTCGGATTTTAGATCGTTTATCCTTTGAATTTAGCTCAACTTTCGTTTCATCGGAGAAGAGAACATTTAGTAAAAAAAATCAGGTGAGTCACTTTTATTGAACAACACTATATCTCAGTTTTAGTGAATTCACCTTGATAACTCTAATCTCCGTGATTTTTTTCTCACAACTCTTTGGGTCAAGTCACTTTTGTATAAATCAACCAACTCTTTTATCCAGTGGGCTATGTGTCCTTGGAGACATTAGTTAGTAAATTTTTGGTACTTATAAACTTAATGTCTCAGTAAACATTTTTACCGGAGCTCATATTACAATTTTTTGTTATTGTTGTTTTTCTCTAGCTCTCTGTATTACTAGTTATTCATTTCTATGTTTGGTTAGATTAGGAGTGTTTGTAGCTTAGTACATGCACTGATTTGAAACATCATGAATATGGCAATAAAGATGAGGACAACAGTCCAAACAATGTAAATAGTTACAATACATCATCTCAAAAAATATAGACAGGTAATTTGCCTTAGTTTGCAATCCATCAAAATATGGTGTCTTGATAAAAACACCTATCTGCCAGTAGCCTGGCCATCTTTGAGGATGTATCAGCTTGAAAATGCCATGTAAATTCACTTGTTGCTGCAGGAGAAAAAAGTGTTGTATATATGCAGAAGTTTACTTAGAAAGTGTACAAAAATAGGCATGACTGGTATAGAAGGGTGAGCCAATAGGAACTGTACAAATTGTACATGTACAAACCAGAATCTGTTTTTCAGATTTAAAAACACATTTTTCCAGACTTTGAAATCCAATTGAATCATCCCATCCAGGCCAGAAACCCAAATTTAGAAACTTTGGTCAGGTCACTCTACAAGAGCTACTGGTACCATGTAACTCAATATAACCTGGTTGGGTCATCAGCAACTAAAATAATAAAAGATGGTAGTTTTCTGGAGGTTTAAAATCTTCATCTCAATTCCAGTTTGCACTAAATGCTCTTTCAATATTCTAGGTGATGTTCCAAGTGCACCCATTACTACAGGAATTACTTCAACAGTCATGTTCCATAGGTTTTTCAACTCCCTAGACAGATTCTAGTATTTTTCAATATTTTCAGTTTCTTTGGAGTCTACTCTTGTATCGTATGGAAGAGCAGAGACAGCAATTTGACACTTGCTATTCTCCTTATCTATAACAATAAGATCAGAAGTTTGTGCTTCAATGACATGATCTGTTTGTACTATGAAATCCCATAATATCTTGTGACTACCATTTTCTATCACTGCCTCTCGTTGATATTCATACCATTTATCTCACACAATGAACCCAAATTTATGGCATATTCCCAATTAATTATTTTACTAACCCAATCATGACATTGCTTATATACCTTCTGTGCCAACTTTGGACATTATCTGATTAACTGTATCATCAGCTTATCCACACATCCTGCATTTGCTCTCTTCTTGAAATTTATTATTATTATTATTATTGTCATCATTATTATTATTATTATTATTTATGATTTTACATTTTTAAGGCATAAAACATTTCTTTTTTCTATACAAGTAAAAACATTATAAATAGTAAATATTTGATTTATAAGTCAATATAATTTTTTAAATTAATACGGGTTTTGTACTTAAGAAAGGAAATTTTATCCAGAAATTTAAAATCTATGGACTTTAAAATAAATTTCAGGTAACAAAATTGCTATTCATTTGTGACTAGTATTTCTATCATCTTATTTCTGTTGCGTTTTATCACAACTTTTATTCAACTGACATAGATTTGAAATTTATCCCTTACCCTGATATAGTCTGCTTAATTAAGGATAAGAGATGTGAGTTCAAATCTCACTGGAGGCTTATGTTTTATTTTTAATCCATACTGATTTGTAATGATTGTAGAATGACTGTATAAGTGTTGGGATAAAAAGTAACTGAAATAAGATAAAAGAAATGTAAGAAATCAGGCTGAAAATGGAGTACTGTTGTCATATTTGGGCAGGAGCTGTCCATTCCTTACTTTCCAGTCTTGATAGAGTTCAAAAACATCTCCAAATCTTTGTTGGAAAAGAATTATTTTCTACCCTCCAACCTCTCTCTCACAGGTGAGTCTCTCACTGCTTTATCACTATTTTCACAGAAAGTGCTCAGAACTACATTCCCTGATTACACCTTGTCCAACCTTCATGGCTAGGACCCACCATGCCACTTACATTGTAGCAAACCACCCACATTTCCTTCATATTCCATCAGCAAGTAGTAAGTTCTATTCGAATAAACACCCAAGAGGATGTTTCCTCAATCACTACAATCTTAACCTGTTCAAGTTTAGAGTTAACCGTTATCTTCGCCCCCTATCCATATAAACTACCTGTCAACATAACCCTCTACCTCGAATGGGCCCAGGCCTTGTACAAGGTGAACCTTAATGTAAAAGAAAAATTTTAAATAATAATTGACAATACTGCAGCTAAGGGATGTAAATTATATTACAATAAAATTACAGTAATGAAAATGAAATGTGTGCATATATGTGTGCAAATATGCACATAGCATCATAGTTTTCAGTGCAGAAAGTGGGAATGGCATATCAAGTTCTTTTGCACAAACATCCTTGAGTATTTTATAACCATAATGAAGTAGCATGTTGAAAATGACCTCCTGGATTTGTCTAAAGAACAATTACTTTTTTTGATAACATTTGACATAGGTCATGTTGAAAATGTCCTATTGGATTTTCCCAAAGACCAGTAACATTTTTGATAACCTTTAACACAAGTCATATTCATAATGTTCTCTTGAACTTTCCTAAAGAATAGCAGAAATTTTGACAATTTGACACAAATAGCAGAAATTTTGACAATTTGACACAAGTCATGTTGAAAGAATCCTCTTAGATATGCCCAAAGAACAGAAGCATTTTTTACCACCTTTGACATGAGTCTTGTTGAAAATGATGTATACAAGTTTCAGGTTTTGTTGAAAGAGTCCTCTTGGACTTGTCTAAAGACCAGCAGCATTTTTAATAACCTTTGACAAAGGTTATGTCAAAGGTACCCTCTTGCATTTGTCTAAAGAACTGGAGTATTTTGATAATCTTTGACACAGACGATGTTGAAAATTTTTCTCTTGGACTTTCCTAAAGGCCAGCAGCATTTTTAATAACTTTTGACACAAGTCTGACAAAAAAATGTCCCATTGGTCTTGCTAGTAACATTTTTGACAACTTTTGACACAGGGCATTTTTAAAATGTGTACCTGAACTTATCCAAAGACCAGCAACATTTTTAATAACTTTTGAAACAGGCCTAGCAAAAAAATATCCTCTTAGACTTGTCCAAAAACAGTAACATTTTTGGCAACCTTTGACACAGGTCATGTTGAAAATGATGTCTACATAAACTTACCCAAAAGCCAGCAGCATTTTTTACATCATTTGACACAAGTCAATGGAAAAGATTTTGTCAGAACTCAAAAAGCAACCAACAAATATTAAAAAAAAACCTTTTTCCTTGTTTAAAAGGAAGTTGAATTTTGTGAAGGCTTCTCAAGGAAAATCAATAAAAAATTTTGATGGTCTATTCATTTTTTTGTCTTAAAAACATGTCTGTTTTATTATGAGACATGCTTTATGGCCCAAAATGTTCCTTTGCTAATCATCTTGACACAATAAATCCAGTGGTAATTCTGGAACTCTGAAAGTAGGGAGGGCACTTGGGGGCCAAGATTTTTCTGCAGAGCAGTGGGGGGTAAATTCAAGCAACGTCTGTCTTTATTTTCATACTACACCACTATCGTATACACAACTTAGGAATGAGTTTTAGTATAAGTATGTTACTTCACTAAATTAAACACAATAACTTTTCATTCATAGTAGTGGAGTTCTAATCTATTCTTGCCCTCTTTTCCACTCTCAAGCTGTTGGACCACAAGAGAGGTTAACTTCAAAACAAAATAAAAGGGTTAATACTAACGTCAATATTAGCAGGACAGTGTAATTTGTCTGCTCTGATTTTTTTTCCTCTACAAAACTTAGAAAGAGGGGGAAACTGAGGGGCTAGCCAAAATTCAAACTGGGGGCATTGGCCCTTTTGGCCCCCTCATAGAATCACCACTGAATATATCACTGTTTTTTAGCATAATATAACTTGGAAAATATGAATATGATCAATTATATGCATATTTTTTCATGATAGTGGAATGCTCCAAACAATTCTTAATCCCCTAAGCAGATTTAGGTCATCTTTGAAAACAAGTGACAGTTAGACAAAGGTGTGCAATAAACAGTTTAAAGACAGATAAAGCACTTATAATGACAATTCATATATTCTAAGCAAAGCAATTGAACTGGCATTTTCCCCAACGACAAATCATTTTGAAAATGAAAAAAATACTTTAAGAAAAAGTGACTGGGTAATAATCATTGGCCTTCTATTCATATTCAGATTTATGGTTAATTCTATTATATTTAATTTTTAGACAATTTTTAATTCTCTCATTTTGCTTTTTATTCTGTGAATCTTGTCTTAATTTCAGCCCATCTTTGACTTGGCTGTTTCTTTCCTTTTCTTCTGTTTTACATGAATTTTACTCTTCATTTTATGAGTAACATTTTTAGGATTCTTTTTATATTATTTAATTTTGTTTCTGAATAATTCTTTTTAATATCAAATTCATTTTTGTTTTTTATCTTTATTTCCAGTAATTTTTTTTTTTCATTAATTACTTGGTATTTCTGATTTTTTTCTTTCAATTCTGTATTTTTCCTCTACAGAGTAATTTGTTTTTATCTCTCTGCTCCTGTTATTATTGCCTTCAGTTTGGAACTTGTTTTTGTCTTTGAATTTCTCATATTTTATGTTTCTCATACTTTAATTTGTCTTCTGTTTTTTTCTGTGATCTCTGAAACATTCACAAAAATATATAATGCCAACTTCCTTCTTTTCTTCATTTGTAATGAATCATTTTAAACAGTTTAACAATTGAGGCCAAACAGATATTAATAAAATCAAAGCATATTATATATTATTTAAATGCCAATACAAATCATGACAACATTTTATCTAAGTAAAAGTTAAGTCACAATTTGGATGAAATTTTACAGCACCACAACAAATATATATATATATATATATATATATATATATATATATATATATATATATATACACTCAGCAAAATTACATTTCAAACCAGTTCCAACAAATGGTTCTGTTGATAACATTTCTTTCTCTTATGTGGTCATATATGACATCATAGAACCACATTACGAATTTATGACCTGTGTCTTCTCATCTGCGACTGTTATTGTCACATACCAAACTTCTATGTAAACATAACAAGATATCATCTTTGATGGTGAACATCTCTGTTGTAATGTCCACTCTGATGATGGCTCATGTGAAGCAAAAGCTTAGATCAAGCATAATAAAAAAATATCCAAATGTTGAACAGATTTTGTCTTTATTTTCTCCCAAAACTAAAGCCATTATACAAATTTTAGAACGGCTCATGATCAAATATGACAGACATTCATTGTCTGTTATATTTAACAATATATGTTTGAATAATGACTTGCTGTCCCAATATACTATATATATATATATATATATATATATATATATATAGAAGGTGATATGGATAAATTGTTGTCTAAATTACACAAAAATGAAAATAATACTGACATCTCATTTTAACAAATATATTTACCAAAATGACGCAAAAGCATCTTGAAATACTATAAGCTAAATTTATTCAATGAAATTGCCATTGGCTCCACATGACTTCAGAATTTCCAGCAACTCTTCTGGACAATCTTCTTGTTTAATTTGTTGAATGCTGTCATAATCCTTGCCTTCAGTTCATCTTTAGTGCTACAAGGAGTTTTACTGGTCTCTCGATCAACTGTGCCCCACACATCAAGAGGGGTTGCAGTCTGGGAAGTTAGGTGGCCAGATGTAAGGTTGCAGAAATTGTCTGACAGTCATGGCTGAGTTCTCCTGCTTGTGTGGCATGGTGCAGGGTCCTGCTGCTAGACATAGGTTCTTCCAGCAGCCACTCTTTTGACTCAGAGCACTTAATGTAGGCTTCCGTGTTGAGTCTGAGGCCCTCAACAACAAATCCAGGAGTTCTTTTCTCATCAGAATGATCAGAGTGAGTTTTCTGAGCTGCCATAGCTTCGTAATCATTATTACACTCATCCAACTCTTTCCAAATTCTCTGCACTATCCTCAGATTGACACCCAAATACTCTGAAATGTTTGTATTGGAGCTTCCAGTGTGACTGTCAAACCCTACAGCATGCCGTTTCCAAATCTCTGGTAGAGTGAATTGAATCTCATATTTCAGCCTGGTGCTCCTCAGCCACTGATGTGTTTTCTGTTGGTCCACATCTGCTTCTTTTGTTATTTTAATGTGTTTGCCATGCAATGCCTTGTCCTCCCAATTTTGTTGTAATTTCATTTGGCCAAGTTGTTTTGTTTTCTGCTTTACTCATTTGGCATAGATGGTACTCGCTTCATTTTTTGTTGGTAGGATTTCAGGTATATTAAGTTGTTTCTTGAAGAGTGCAGCTTCTTTGTTGATGGAGTGGATTTGGTGTTTTACTATTTGCAGGAGAGGGCCATTGGTTTTTGTGAGGTAGGCTTCCAATCCAATTGTTCTAGTTTTTAGAGTTAATTCAAGTTGGATTAGATCTCGACCTCCTAAAGCTCTTGGTACATACAGCCTATCAACATCTGATTTCAGGTAGTGCATCCTCATTTGGGTAAGCAGCTTTCTGGACATGGCATCCAATCTTTTAATGTCATTCAACTTTCATTTAACAATGTTGAAGCTGTATGTTACTACGGTTATAGCTAAGATGTTGATAGCCTTCATTTTATTGGCCCCATTTAGTTCACTTTCTAGAATCAAACACACTCTCCTATAATGTTCTTTTTGGATCTTTTTCTTCATAATTGAATGTTGTATTCCGTCTCCTTCATTAATTCCTAAGTATTTGTATGTGCCATCTTGGTCTACTTTGTTAATCTTGTTTTTGATATCAAGATTTAAATCGGAAATTTTCGTTAGTTTACCACCTTTGAAGGTGGTTTTGGCACATTTGTCAATTCTGAACTACATTCTAATGTCTTCACTGAAGGTTTTGACAATGGTGAGTTAGTTTTTCTGCTGGTTACAACAAAAACATTTTAGAATTGCTACACAATTGCAGTTGTGTTTCAACGCATATGTTATGAACATTGGAAGTGTACTCTATTCATTCTCAGCATACCTGGATATATATATATATATATATATATATATATATATATATATACACA
Organism: Acanthosepion esculentum; assembly: GCA_964036315.1. Taxonomy (NCBI): domain Eukaryota; kingdom Metazoa; phylum Mollusca; class Cephalopoda; order Sepiida; family Sepiidae; genus Acanthosepion; species Acanthosepion esculentum. Next base: position 61,914,351 of record OZ038499.1, on the reverse strand, counting down.
TGCAAGTATATATATAAAGTGCCATGTATATATATTAATAGACATGAACATTTCCACATTTTGACATGTTATAACCCCAATTTTACTGGGGTTTTATATAATGGACCAATCCAAAATAGTGCATTATTTTGAAATGAGAGGAAAATTTTACATGGGTTTCAAAATTATTTACACATAAAAATCTGAAAAGTATTGAATGCATATGTATTCATCCCTTTATTCTCTGAAACAACTAAGTAAAATCCAGTAGAACCAATAGTCTTCAGAATTTGCATAATTAGTAAAGATTCTGCACTCTCCAGTTAAATACACCTGATCTGGGAAGACCTCAGAAGTTTGTTAGAGAACATTACCAAACAAACAGCATCATGAAAACCAAACAGGTTGAGAATAAAGTTGTGGAGCAGAGTTATAAAAATATCCCATATTTTGAACATCTCATGGTACACTATTAAATCTATCATCTGAAAATAGAAAGAGCGTGGCCCAATCACAAACCTCCAAAGACCAGGGTGTTCATGTAAACTGACAGGTCAAGCAAGGAGAGATTTCATCAGAGAAGAAACCAAGTGGATCATTCCATGTTATTAAACATCTCACGGAGCACCACCAAATCCATCATCCAAAATGGAAAAGGTCTGGCACAACCATAAACCTACCAAGAAAAGGTCATCTAGTTAAAGCCCATAGTAACTCTTGAGGAGCTGTAAAGGTGGAATAATCTGTCCACATTAGTTGTGTACCCCACAAATCTATCCTTTATGGAAGATTTGTAAGGAGAAAGCCATAATAGATTTCTAATAACAACAACAATTAAAATGGATAATATATATAACTAGAATGGAAAATAATTATATAAGCAAGATGTTGATTTTCTTCACTACCTTAAACAAAAGGTTTGGAAGAGAACTCCCATTAATACTAGAAAGAGCAATAATAGTGGAATTGAAAAGTCTATTTTCCTAAAAAAAACATTTAAGAAAAAAATTTATAAATTTCAACCAATAGTAACACTGTTCGGTCAATAAATGCTGAATGTTTCCTTTATGGAAATGGATAATTTCACAATTACCACAAACATTATTACATCATTTATCATGAGATTATTATCATATTTATTTCATTGCAATGCACCATTATAAGAATTTATTTTAACTTACAAGGTTGGGATAATTTGTTGTATTGTGAAATGATTGTGGTTCTTCCAAATCTTGTTCTTTTTTATAATAGGAGAATCTAAGTAGTGATTCTTCAAACTCTTTATATATGTTACATAGACCAATCACTGTTGTTCCTTAGCATGTAAATAATTAGTATATGAGTAGTGGTTTACATTTATAAATATTCTATCTTTTTTTTTGCTTGTTGCTTGCTCACTGCTTTCAACATCTCCGTTCAATCTGGTGCTTCCTGCTGCATGGATTTCCCCTTTACAATAAACTGTTTTTAATAGTTAATAATGGCACCACCAAGCATTACCTTTATGTACCATTATATCCAATGACTTTTGGTACATTAGTGTATGTATAATCAGTATGAGTAATATAATAATATAATAACTGTTACCCTACAAAGAACTAAAGGAACAAAACAGAGCTTGAGAAGCAACAAGTCGCAACACCCTGAGGACTAAGAAAAGGTATGGTTGACATTTTTCCTTCTCTATAGCAATGGTGATTCGTCTTGTAAGACTAGTTTATTTTTTTTATTTTATTTCACATCATTTTCAGTAGAATTTATTTCACTTAATAGGCATATGAAACTTTTGACATATTTTATTGATTCTCCTGAGACAGTGTGTAATGAGCCTTGATGATTGAGGCATATGAATTCAGTTTTAGTAGGAATTGACATAGAGTCCAGCATCATTAGCAGTATTTTCTATATGATGTAGGAGAGCTGTGGTATTAGTGATGGTGTCTGAGTCATCTGCTTAACGTCTCTTGGAAACAACATATAACTAAATCACATCTCTATGAACCCATCCCTGATATTTCTACAGTTTTATTTGAAGACAGAATGCATTTTGCAGGACATTGCTAGCAAACAAAACAAGAACTCAAAAGTGATCTACTGCTCTAGAAACCTAGCTATAGAGTAAGATGTGTTGGTTACCCAGCAACCATTTACATTGACCAGCTCTGTTATGACACAGAATGCCACTCTAATGACCTTCTGACCTTGATGCAGGACCATGATGGTTGACGGAATAGACTCATGATTGCCTGAGCTAGCTTGACTGAATAAAAAATAACAAAGGCTTTTGTCACTATAAAAGGAAAGGTACAAGAATCTAGGGAAATATGGTTTCATTCCTTTCTTAAAATTATATAAATAATCTTAGTTTATATTTATGACTCCCACATACCTCTAGGCCTGCTTTATTTGAGTGTTATCAAGATTTTAATTTATCTTTGTTTTCTATTGTTGCTTGGAAGCATTAGTGTTATTCCTGGTTTATTATAAATTACTCAGGCGTCAAAAATCTAGATAGGCTTCAAGAGATAAAATGAAAGATCATGGTAAGAAGTAATTTTTTCTTAGTATTTCTTTTGTTGAATTTCTTTTACTTTATATTCCAACTCTAAGATTGTCAGTTGTTATTAAGTATCTTAGTCTGAAATCTCTCACTCATTTTTCTCTCATTTATTACTTTAGATCCCTCACTCATTTTACCCTCACTCATTATTTTAGATCTCTCACTGTTTTTTCTCACTCATTTTTCTCTCACTCATTATTTTAGATCTCTCACTCATTTTTCTCACTCATTTTTCTCTCACTCATTATTCTAGATCTCTCACTGATTTTTGTCACTCATTTTTCTCTCACTCATTATTTTAGATCTCTCACTCATTTTTCTCACTCATTTTTCTCTCACTCATTATTTTAGATCTCTCACTCATTTTTCTCACTCATTTTTCTCTCACTCATTATTTTAGATCTCTCACTCATTTTTCTCACTCATTTTTCTCTCACTCATTATTTTAGATCCCTCACTCTCTGCATAAAATATATATTTCTTTTTGCTCATCTCACCCCATGCAAGGTGATAAAACCATTTAGGCATATGGTCACATCATGTTAAAACACTGGTTTCCAAGTGATCACAAAAGTTAAGCAATGCTAAACCTGGTCTGTACCTAGATGGGTGACCGATTGGGAATACCAAGTGCAGTAAGCTTAGATCTGCATAGGCTTAATGGATAATGACTCAGAATTTTTAATCAGAGAGCCGATTTCCCATTCCCTTTGGGCTCGTGCAAATACCCTTAGGAACAACATGAATCCACCTCTTCTCCCTACCTGCTATGAGTTAATTAGTAAGACTTGTATTACTAAACTATTATTATCTCAAAAAACTTCTTACACTCTAAAAGAAAATTTTTCTGGCTTTAAATAACCTGCAAGGGGTTGATAAACTGTAAAAACGAATCAATCAATCAAAACCTATTAAGATACAAGTGCCAGTGAAAGAAACAAAGTGACAATAAAGGAATAGAATTCAAGGAGACAGAAGATAAGATCGTAGTTGGCAGAAAAGTAGGAGGAGTGTTCCACAAGTGAGAAGTGCAGCAGAAGAAACTATCAGAATAGAACTTATGGTTACAACCAACAATATCAACAGTGAAATTATGAGACCTATCTGCCAATCTAGTACTGTGATTAAATTTGTAAAGTTGAGGTACCAAACAAGAAATCTTGTTAGACCAATTACCATGAAAATATTTAAAGGAAAAGCACAGGGAAGCTATATTACAGCAATGGGAAAGTAACTGAAACTAAGATGCCGGGTCAGTATTAATAACATTGCAGATTCTTTTTTGAATTTTGTATAAACCTCTTTGATCTGCATATCAGGTTCTCTATCGAAATGTTTTTAAACTTGTGTTATTTTATTTTCTGCAAAAAGTAAATCAAAACCAGAAGCAAAAGGAAATGGTATTGTAAAAAAATATACATCAATTAACATGGAACAACAGAAATAAAACTAATAATTACCAGTACAATGGATAAGTCATTGACACACATGGTTGAATGAGAGCAAAGCACATAAACTGTTCATGTCAAGTACATGTCATGATTATGTGGCTGTGACCATAGAACATATGCACTAACATGCCAAAAGTCATACTGAAGTAAAGCTTTCCTTCTCTTTCTCTCTCATAATTAACAAAAAACATTGCAAAAGAATATGCTTTTTTAAATATGTTTCTAAAACCTTAACTAAAATGTATAACAGTGATTAAGAGGTAACTCTGAAATAGTTATTTTTAATTATATTGGTATTTTACATATAAAGGTATGTACTTTCATATCTAAATATTATTATATTACTCATACTGATTATACATACACTAATGTACCAATAGTCATTGGATATAATGGTACATAAAGGTAATGCTTGGTGGTGCCATTATATGTTGACAACATGGAAATGTCCAGACCTATATCCTGACTCTTGACATCTGGTGACATCATCTCAGCTGCTCATACCAAGGTGATGTGAATAAGAGGAGACTGAAAAGAGCTTGATAGTTGGTGACAGATAGATGGGCCATTTCACAATCTAAAGTGTCATACCTGATAGAAGGCATGGCCACACACTATGAACAGGACAGTGGCTGACCATGAATACTTATTGATCAGGCCCAGAGGCTAAAATACACTGGTTCAAATCGTATCCACATCCAATGCAGGTGCATATTTAGCAGGTCAGTTTAAAGTTTTCTTTAGATTTCATGGGATATGGGAGAAGAAAATCCAAAAGTGTGTCCCTCTTTATACTACCACACTCAATGTCATGCTTTGCCTTGGTTTGTGACATCACTAATTTAAACTTAGAGGACTGACATGTTGCTTGATCTGATGAGAGAGAGTTCCAATTGTTTTGGGCTGATTGCAAGATTTGGGTATAGTACAGAGAGCATAGTCAACAGTTGTCAACAAGATAATATGCAGGCTTGTGGGGGGTCTGTAATGGTCTGGGATGTATTCATGTGGCACGGGCTGGCTCTGCTGGTCGTTCCTAGCACTGATTCATGACCATTTGCACCCATTTAAAGACTCCATGCACACCAACAATAATGGTCTGGGATGTGTTCGTGTGGCCCGGACTGGCTCTGCTGGTCATTCCTAGCATTGCTTCATGATCATTTGCACCCATTTAAAGACTCCATGCACACCAACAATAATGGTCTGGGATGTGTTCATGTGGCCCGGACTGGCTCTGCTGGTCATTCCTAGCATTGCTTCATGACCATTTGCACCCATTTAAAGACCCCATGCACACCAACAATAATGGTCTGGGATGTGTTCGTGTGGCCCGGACTGGCTCTGCTGGTCATTCCTAGCATTGCTTCATGACCATTTGCACCCATTTAAAGACTCCATGCACACCAACAATAATGGTCTGGGATGTGTTCGTGTGGCCCGGACTGGCTCTGCTGGTCATTCCTAGCATTGCTTCATGACCATTTGCACCCATTTAAAGACTCCATGCACACCAACAATAATGGTCTGGGATGTGTTCGTGTGGCCCGGACTGGCTCTGCTGGTCATTCCTAGCATTGCTTCATGACCATTTGCACCCATTTAAAGACTCCATGCACACCAACAATAATGGTCTGGGATGTGTTCGTGTGGCCCGGACTGGCTCTGCTGGTCATTCCTAGCATTGCTTCATGACCATTTGCACCCATTTAAAGACTCCATGCACACCAACAATAATGGTCTGGGATGTGTTCGTGTGGCCCGGACTGGCTCTGCTGGTCATTCCTAGCATTGCTTCATGACCATTTGCACCCATTTAAAGACTCCATGCACACCAACAATAATGGTCTGGGATGTGTTCGTGTGGCCCGGACTGGCTCTGCTGGTCATTCCTAGCATTGCTTCATGACCATTTGCACCCATTTAAAGACTCCATGCACACCAACAATAATGGTCTGGGATGTGTTCGTGTGGCCCGGACTGGCTCTGCTGGTCATTCCTAGCATTGCTTCATGACCATTTGCACCCATTTAAAGACTCCATGCACACCAACAATAATGGTCTGGGATGTGTTCGTGTGGCCCGGACTGGCTCTGCTGGTCATTCCTAGCATTGCTTCATGACCATTTGCACCCATTTAAAGACTCCATGCACACCAACAATAATGGTCTGGGATGTGTTCGTGTGGCCCGGACTGGCTCTGCTGGTCATTCCTAGCATTGCTTCATGATCATTTGCACCCATTTAAAGACTCCATGCACACCAACAATAATGGTCTGGGATGTGTTCGTGTGGCCCGGACTGGCTCTGCTGGTCATTCCTAGCATTGCTTCATGACCATTTGCACCCATTTAAAGACTCCATGCACACCAACAATAATGGTCTGGGATGTGTTCGTGTGGCCCGGACTGGCTCTGCTGGTCATTCCTAGCATTGCTTCATGACCATTTGCACCCATTTAAAGACTCCATGCACACCAACAATAATGGTCTGGGATGTGTTCGTGTGGCCCGGACTGGCTCTGCTGGTCATTCCTAGCATTGCTTCATGACCATTTGCACCCATTTAAAGACTCCATGCACACCAACAATAATGGTCTGGGATGTGTTCGTGTGGCCCAGACTGGCTCTGCTGGTCATTCCTAGCATTGCTTCATGACCATTTGCACCCATTTAAAGACTCCATGCACACCAACAATAATGGTCTGGGATGTGTTCGTGTGGCCCGGACTGGCTCTGCTGGTCATTCCTAGCATTGCTTCATGACCATTTGCACCCATTTAAAGACTCCATGCACACCAACAATAATGGTCTGGGATGTGTTCGTGTGGCCCGGACTGGCTCTGCTGGTCATTCCTAGCATTGCTTCATGACCATTTGCACCCATTTAAAGACTCCATGCACACCAACAATAATGGTCTGGGATGTGTTCGTGTGGCCCGGACTGGCTCTGCTGGTCATTCCTAGCATTGCTTCATGACCATTTGCACCCATTTAAAGACTCCATGCACACCAACAATAATGGTCTGGGATGTGTTCGTGTGGCCCGGACTGGCTCTGCTGGTCATTCCTAGCATTGCTTCATGACCATTTGCACCCATTTAAAGACTCCATGCACACCAACAATAATGGTCTGGGATGTGTTCGTGTGGCCCGGACTGGCTCTGCTGGTCATTCCTAGCATTGCTTCATGACCATTTGCACCCATTTAAAGACTCCATGCACACCAACAATAATGGTCTGGGATGTGTTCGTGTGGCCCGGACTGGCTCTGCTGGTCATTCCTAGCATTGCTTCATGACCATTTGCACCCATTTAAAGACTCCATGCACACCAACAATAATGGTCTGGGATGTGTTCGTGTGGCCCGGACTGGCTCTGCTGGTCATTCCTAGCATTGCTTCATGACCATTTGCACCCATTTAAAGACTCCATGCACACCAACAATAATGGTCTGGGATGTGTTCGTGTGGCCCGGACTGGCTCTGCTGGTCATTCCTAGCATTGCTTCATGACCATTTGCACCCATTTAAACACTCCATGCACACCAACAATAATGGTCTGGGATGTGTTCGTGTGGCCCGGACTGGCTCTGCTGGTCATTCCTAGCATTGCTTCATGACCATTTGCACCCATTTAAAGACTCCATGCACACCAACAATAATGGTCTGGGATGTGTTCGTGTGGCCCGGACTGGCTCTGCTGGTCATTCCTAGCATTGCTTCATGACCATTTGCACCCATTTAAAGACTCCATGCACACCAACAATAATGGTCTGGGATGTGTTCGTGTGGCCCGGACTGGCTCTGCTGGTCATTCCTAGCATTGCTTCATGACCATTTGCACCCATTTAAAGACTCCATGCACACCAACAATAATGGTCTGGGATGTGTTCGTGTGGCCCGGACTGGCTCTGCTGGTCATTCCTAGCATTGCTTCATGACCATTTGCACCCATTTAAAGACTCCATGCACACCAACAATAATGGTCTGGGATGTGTTCGTGTGGCCCGGACTGGCTCTGCTGGTCATTCCTAGCATTGCTTCATGACCATTTGCACCCATTTAAAGACTCCATGCACACCAACAATAATGGTCTGGGATGTGTTCGTGTGGCCCGGACTGGCTCTGCTGGTCATTCCTAGCATTGCTTCATGACCATTTGCACCCATCTAAAGACTCCACGGCACACCAACAATAATCAAGCTGTATAATACATTGGGCCAAAGTTGTCCAGAATTGGTTAGAAATGTATTCTGGAGACTTTCCATGAATAGTGTGATCCATTTGCACACAAGATCTTCTTCAGGACATGGACAATCATGGTTCGTCACAATTTCCTGTCCCTTGCTGCTCTTAGCAAAGTTTGTCTGTTTGCCATCTTCTCTCTTAATCCCTGTTCTGCCAACCTTTGACACAAGCTCATTAGGTAGGTCATGACCTTTGTCCCACTTGCCTTCAAGATATCTTGTTTTAAATTTCCCAAGCCCTCTTTCCTCATCATGGTGATTTTTTAAGCGTAACCTAGATGTGGCATAAGGCCAAATGTATAGGGCATCCAATAAAGATCCAACTCACTATTCAGTCATAACTGATCTAGTGAGACAAGCTTGCTGACCATTACAGCACATCAAAGTGCCCCCCTCTTTCCTCCTTATGTGCCCTAGAAATTTCAACGATTTCTTTCTGATGCTAAGTATGTGTCCTTTTTGTTTCCATTTTCCTTAGAACTTCCTCATTGTTCATATACTCTGTCCATAGTATTCACAGCCTTCTTCTGTAGAACCACATCTCTGATGCTTGTCGCTTTCTGATTCTGTGTATGTGTCCTTTTGGTTTCCATTTTCCTTAGAACTTCCTCATTGTTCATATACTCTGTCCATAGTATTCACAGCCTTCTTCTGTAGAACCACATCTCTGATGCTTGTCACTTTCTGATTCTGTGTATGTGTCCTTTTGGTTTCCATTTTCCTTAGAACTTCCTCATTGTTCATATACTCTGTCCATAGTATTCACAACCTTCTTCTGTAGAACCACATCTCTGATGCTTGTCGCTTTCTGATTCTGTGTATGTGTCCTTTTGGTTTCCATTTTCCTTAGAACTTCCTCATTGTTCATATGTTCAGTCCATGCCATTTTCAGCATCCTTCTGTAGAAGCACCTGTCTCTTCTTCATCTGTGAGGAGATTATTTAGCATCCACTGTCATAACAGTACAGTACTCTTATCCTTGTTTCTAACAAAACTTTGCTGTTTCTTAATACTTTGCATCATTTTTGGAAGGCACCAATGTGTCTTTGGATTTCAGTGTCACATTTTCTGTCCTTAGTTAAAGCACTTCCTAGATGTTTAAATTTATGTACTTGCTTGATTTTGGTGTCTCCAATTTGTAATTTACATGTTGGGCTGCTCCTTTCTTTGACAACCATATAGCCTGTCTTCTTACAATTCTTTGCAGTGATACACTGGTTGTATTGTGATCAATACATCTTCCCCCACCAGTTATGGGTTAAATAACGGGGCAGATTGGGTTCTTTAGCTTTGGATGGCAGCCAGTCTAATAGAAGGAAAATTCTAAATTCAAACTCACAGGACATACTGATATTGTTTTGAATGGAAGTGGTAAGGCTTCAAATATAACCCTTTAGCTTCTCAGGATTGCTGCCTTCATCTCATGAAAAGTGCTAACAGGATTGCAGTAAGGGTCACGACAACGACATACTATGCTTATTTTAAGTTTCATAAAAGTCATATAACTTACCATAATATTTTTCAGTTTATCTAAGCATAGAAGTGTCAGACAGTCATTGGGTAATTTCATTTGAAGCATTTTAGTGCAAACCCATTATACTTAAGTCACTAGTGACATTAAAATCCTCAACAATAAATCTTTCTCTCTCTTTCTTTCTCTCAATACACACACACACACATATATATATATATATATATATATATATATATATATATATATATATATATATATATATATATATATATATATATGTATATATAAATAAAAAGGAAAGAACAGTAAGATATAAAATCCGGTGTTCTTATAGATATTTTTATTTTTATTTTTAAAACCATATTTTAAATCTATTAATTTATAATATATATATATATATATATTTCTAAAGCAAGGAATGGATTCCTTATCTAAATGTTACTCATATTTGAGTAGACTTTCTGTTTATTTATTAAACAGTATTTATTTTTGTCTACTGACCTAAATATTCGAGAAATCTTATTAAAGGAAGAAAAATTTGTGCCCTCTGGCAGGAATGGAACCTGTGTCTCTCAGGGCAGAGGGAGCTACCATTTAGATCAGAGTACCTTACCACTTGATTTAAATACAAAACTGAAAAAGCTTTGAGAAATCTATGATGGAAGAAATTTTGCTTGAAAGGCATGAAATTGGCTTTGCTTCACCACCTGTTCCTATGTTGCCAAGTAGTAAAGTGTACCCAGCTAAACAGTGGCTCCCACTTCCCTGAGGGATGCAGGTTCAATTCTTACTAAAGAGTGAAAATTTTTCTTGATTAAAATTTCTCAAACATTCAGGTGGTAGGTGAAAATAAATAATATACTGTTTAATAAATAAAGAGAGTGCCTACTCACATATGAGTATCCACTAAAAATAACATTTAAAGTGATACAAATCTGTCAGATTAATAAAAATTCACTCTAAAAAAATATATACATATATATATACATATATATATACATATATATATATACATATATATATATACATATATATATATATATATATATATATATGTATATGTATGAAAGACTCAAGGGATAAACTAAAAAGTTCATTTTTTGTCAACAGGACTTTGAATATGAATTTGAGCAGAGTACATTAAATAATATTTGACTACAATGCTTGGAACTGGTATAAGTGTAGAAGTTTGTCCCTTGAAATAAAACCCACAATTGGACAACCATTTTATTATGATGCTTTAAAAATGTTCTGAAACGCTTTAACTTTAAGTTAAAGTGTTTCAGAACATTAGTATTCAAAATCTACTGGCCTGAATATTTGAGAAATCTTATTAGAAAAATATGTGCTCTCTAACAGGATTTGAACCTATGTTTCCCAAGAGGAAACCGTCATTAGATCTGACATACTTTGACCTCTCAGCTATGTCAGATCTTATGACAGTTTAGCATGGTGGAACACAGATTTGAATCCTTCCAGAGAGCGCATATTTGTCTAATAAGTTTTCTGAAATATTCAGGCCAGTAGATGAAAATAATTATTGTTTAATAAATAAATGGGCCGTCTATACTCAAATAAAAATATCCACCAAAAATAAAGTTTCAGTAATAAACATCTGTTGGATTAATAAATAAAAATGAATTCCTTTTTTTAGAAATTGCTTTATGTCAGCATATGAAACTGAGGAGATATGTTTATTTCAAGAATCAGAGAAAAATCTGTGTTTAAAGGCACTATTCAGACCTTGCTTGGTCATAGACTCACTCCATAGCCAAGAAGTCAAAGCATGTCAGATCTAATGATGATTTTCCCCAAGGAGGACAAAGGTCAAAATCCTGCTGGAGTGCATATATTTTCTAATAAGATTTCTCAAATATTCAGACCAGTAGATGAATATAAATACGGTTTAACAAATAAATAGGGCATCTACTCAAATATGAGTATCCACTAAAAATAACATTAAAAAAAGTAGTAAATATATACATATAGATACTTATATATATATATATATATATATATATATATATATATGAATGTATGTATGTATATGTATATATATATATACATAGATAGATAGATAGACAGATACATAGATAGATATGAATAAAAACAAAAGGAAAACTCATCTTAATTTGTCTCAACTTGCTCTTTTGCAGATATACTCTATCTAAAATGTATATATTTATATATATATATATATATATATATATATATTATATATATATATGAAATGGACAAAGTCCGATAATTATTTTTTAAGACATTTTTTATGTTTATACGTTCTTTTTTATATATACAAATATTTAAGTAAATGCTATGTTTAACAACATTTACCGGCCTGAATGTCCGAAAAATTTTTATAGAAAATATGCATCTTCCAACAGGAATCAAACCTGTATCCTATACGGAACCATCATATAGCCTGATGTGCCTTTTACAGATTGGGCCACAGAGGAGTGTTCAGTTAGCAAGGTCGGTTTATCGTTTTTTAACACAATTCTCCATGATTTTCTCTCATACATTCATATCTGCTCAATGCATATCCAAATGTAAACAAATGGCGTCACACATGAAATGGACAAAGTTTGACAATTATTTTTTTAAGTTCATATATATATATATATATATATATCCGAATCTAAAAATAAACACGCTAAAATTCACCTCCATCCCGCACCGTACGCTGATGGCTTAACGGGTAGAGATTCCGACTGACGAAAAATCAGTCGGGTTTCGATCGTAGCTGGAGGCAACCGGACGTCTAGCCACACTGATGAGCTGTGAAACAGCGAAACAGTCTGTCTGTGGATGACAAAAAAAAAAAATATATATATATATATATATATATGAGTGAGTATGTATGTGCATGTGTAATAGCTTTTTAAATATACTCGTGTAAATGTAACCGATCTTGACTTAATAATAGTAATTTTCTTCTCATATTCTTGGTTAGTTTTAAAAAGGTCATGACTTTTACATGTAAATCCAATCATATGAGCAATAGAGATTTGCAATACACACACACACATGCACACGCACACACGCACACATACACACCACACACACACACACACACACACACACCACACACACACACAGACATATGGGCGATACTGCAAAGTTACCAGTTAGACCCACTTCCCAAAATTACTATTTCAGTGACCCATCATAAGAATACTGATTTTTGGAAGTGGGTTGAGTCTGAGAATTTCAAAACCCCTCATATCCTCTGTGCCCATTACTGTTGCTAGTAAAGAACTTAAATATTGAAAATCTTTTAAGTACTTTGGATGGACATAAAATCAACAGTTCTGTTTCCCTTAACAATGAGATCATTTATTGCATCTCCAAAGCTACTTACTGCTTTGAAAAGCTCTACGATTACTTGTGGAATGTCAGAGGAATTTCCATGAAAATCAAGCTTAATGTATACTGAGCTGTAGTCAATACAACTCTCCTTTGTAAGACTGAATACTGCACCATCTAACGGAGCCATATTCGCCAGCTTAATGTCTTCCATAAGCAGTGCCTTTGTACAAACTGGATAACAAATATCTAATATTGCATGGTTTCCAAAGTGCAAAATTGGAGACGTAGAAAAATTTCTAATGTAATTGCAAATTTGTAGGGGTGGTCATATTATGCGCATGAGTGATGAAAAACACCAAAATTCCTTGTGTACAGCATGATGGTCCTTGGAAAGAGGGAAAATCCCTGATGAGTCACATATGCTGAGCCACAAAAATCTCCTGAGCTGACCAAGCATAGAAATGAATACAATATGGGAACCAGTAATAAGAAGTGCTAGAGAAAAGCAATGAATAACAACAAAAATTGCAATATAAGCTCTGGTAAAAAAAACATGCAATAATAATAACAGAAAAAATTGTAATATAAGCACTGGTAAAAATTGTTGCTGTGACAGGTTTATAAGTCCCAGAAATTCATACACAGATTTCCTCAAGGACACATGGCCCAGCTGGTTAGATCCAGTGACTAGACCAAAAAAGTGATAAAAACAATACCAGGCTAAAGCATTGGTGAATCAAAAACTTGGAGAGTTGAGACATCTGGAAGAGGCATGGAACATGGAACTAGAACAGTCTATCCTGGGGGATGAAATAAAGGGTATGGTTCAAAATTCCAATCACCTATCACCTAAAGTGTGAGAGAACAAATGAAACAACAGTATCATTGAGCATCTTGTCTTAATAGTAAGTCTGATTAATTCAATAAGATTAAATTGGGAGCTAATCTCAAAAATGACCTACAGTCTGTTTTTAACTGGAGCAATGAATAGCTTGTTAATTTTAACACCTCTAAAATGAAACTGTTCTCTATCAATCATCCGAGTGAACCCTTTCTAACTTCCATTAGCATGGCTGATGCTAACCTCCAAGAGAGTAACTCAGGCTAACATTTCCTACTGATATAAAGTGAGAAGATTATATTGAATCAATTGCTAGGTCTGCTGCTAGAAAAGTTGTGCTAGACAATTTTTCTCTCCAGAATCTATCTTACATATTTATAAGTCTACCATTCATCCTTGGTTTGAATGTTGCTGCCACATATGGCATGGTGCACCTGCTTTATATTTAGAGATTCTTGATTAAATTCAAAGAAGAATCAGCAATGTTATTGATTCTAACCTGGCATCTTGGCTTTAGTGGCTTTCCCATTGCTGTAATGTAGCTTCCCTTTGCCTTTTCTATAAATATTTTTGTGGTAATTGTTCTTATGAGATTTCCTCTTTGGTACCTAGACTTTATGAATTTAAGCATAGTACTAGATTAGCAGCAAGGTCTCATCATTTTATATTTGAAATGACTAGATGTAACCATAAGTTCTATGCCAACTGCTTTTTCTCTTGTACTTCTCATCTGTGGAACTCTTTTCCGGCTTTTTGTTTCCCAGTCAAGTTTGATCTTCAAAAATTTAAATGCAATGCCAATTGTTATTTTCTCTCTTTTCTCTCTCCTTAATGGTATTTTTTATCATATTCTCTCATACTCAGTAACCCTTTGCATCTTAGTGGCTTTATTGCCTCGCTTGGGATGAAATGATTAAAAAAAAAAGAGATTGTCTATTGGAACTCAAGATCAGAGCCCAAATGGTGCTAATATATGCATACCATTACTAAAGAGAGTAGAAAAATTGTTAGTTCCTGGTACCACACCAAAAAGTACTTTTTGTCATGTGCTATCAGATCAAACCAAAAATAGAGTATTGCTGCCCAATCCTCACTTTTCAGCATTGACAGAGTTCAAAAGAGTCTACACGGCCTTGTGGGTAATGAATTATTTTCCACCCTACAACCTCTTTCCCACAGATGGAACTTCACAAAACTTTTGCTACTCTATCACTGTTTTCAGGGCAAATGTTCTGACAAGCTACATTCTTTAGTTCCATCAGGTCAGACCTTCCCAGCTAGTACTTGCTATGCCACATCCACTGATTTGACTCATCCTCATTTCATTCATATTCCATTAGTAAGGAGGAAGTTCTACTCAGACATCTTCTTCCCTAGAATTCTTACTTTACAGAAAAGACTTACAAGAGGTTGCTTAACCTCTTCAAGTCTAGAGTCAAACATTATCCATCATCATATTATATATCATTATCAGTACTTCAATTACTTCAATCATCAGCCAGGAGAGCGGGAGAAACAGACCGCCTCCAGGCTGATCTGTTAATCTGGCATGATGCTTTTTTACTCTTCTTCCTCATGATCCTTTCAGGTAGTTTGGTGGTGCCCATCTCCTCTCCAAGATATAAACAGGAATCTCTTGATTAGTGTAGCTCATGTGTACATCAGTAACTATAAAGGCAGGCCATGTTACAATTTACATACACTTCCTTGGAGTAATGTCCATCATAGGACAACTAATTAACAGTCGCGACAATAGTGTCTGGGTGTGATGAAAATCTGATGCATTCATGGATGACACAATATTTTACAAGTCCAAACAAATTTCATTGTACACCCCCAAAACAGATTCATATTACAGCACACCACTGCAAATGACCTAATCTGAGGAAAAATAGAAATCAGTTATACCCTGTCACTCTAGTGGGTCCAAAACTGACCGTATAGTGAAAGAAATGAAACACAGGTGGTTGTTTCAATTAATTTGCACAAGGTTGTATGTATCATAAGATATACCTCTTACTCCTTCCTTGTATGGCCTTACAACAACCTTCTACCTTGAGTGGCTCTTAGGCTTTGTGAACAATAGTATTAAAAAACTCTGTGTATGTCTGTGTGTAATGATAACAAAGTTATCTTTTAATGCTTGTGAATTTAATTTTTTTTATCGTACTTCACTACTGAAGGCTTATTTTAAACTAAAGTAAATGTAGTACTGACCCGCATCATCAATGGGAAATATAAGATTATCTGGATAGATCTTGCTCTTTTTCTTGTAAAAGTCTGATGAATTAAGATAACATCATATTTTTTTTCTGTTATTCATAAATTCTAATTTTTTAGGCAAGAGTTCATGATTGATATCTCACAGATATTTTTTCTTTGTCTGCCAGGAATTCTAATATCAAATATCTTTCATCATTGTTACTTTGATCATCCTGTTTCTAACAGTACATTAAAGGTCTTCTCAGTGCTGTCTGAAATTGAGATGATGTCTTGTACTATCACCAATTACTATTCAGATCAGTATCTTCATCTTTCCTGTTTTGATCAGTTTGAAAGCCTTTTAATTTCATGCATATCAAAAGTATTTTCATCTGTTTTAGTATTGCCCTACAAACTGAGTTCAACTTCTCACCTAGTCTGTCGGGTTTCCTTTAGAACCAATATGCTTGGAAAAGATATGTATCCATCACATTTAACTCTTAGCTAGGGGTAAAATAGGTTAGACTAAGCTTTCTTGCCTAGAAAAGCAACCAATTGATGAGAAGAAAAACTCTGAATTCCAAAACAAGATAATGGATAACTACCTCATTTTTCCCCCAAAAGTCATGGCAGTTCACAGATTTTTTTTGATTTTTTTTTTTTTAAGCGTATCACCCCAAGCAAGGCCGGTGGCCACTATCATGCAAGGGGTTACAGAAGGGTTGGAGGAAGAGCAGATAGGAGTGGTAAAGGAAGGGATGTGGAGAAAGAGAAGGACGGAGGGTCGATCGAGGTAGGGGGGTTACGGGAGATATAGAGCGAGAGCAGATAGGAATGAAAGATGTCAGGAAGTGGATAGATCAAGGCAATTGGAGATGACGATTGACGCTACACTTAAACCGTTGGAGATTGTATTTGTCAGGGAAACAGTAATAGGGAAGGGAGTTCCATAGGCGAGATGTGCGAGACATGAAGCTATTGGAGTAGAAAAGACGTCTACACCTAACAGTTTCAACGGTGAAGGGGTGGGAACGGGATGCCAGCCTCGTAGGACGCTTGAATTCACGAGGCTTAGGGACAAGCGAAAGCAACTCCTCAGAGCAATTACCGTGGAAGTACTTGTAGATATTAAAAATAAAATGTAGTTGTGGAGAGCAATGATCATTGCAAAAGAATGATCTACATATGTTATCTTTTGATGACCCCAGGTTTACTGAGAGTTTCTGAATACTTAAACAGGAACTATCTAACTTGCTTTCTAAGGCATCATAATTAGATGGTTGTCCAATTGTGGGTTTTATTTCAAGGGACAAACTTCTACACTTATACCAGTTCCAAGCATTGTAGACAAATATTATTTAATGTCTTTCCTCTCCTGAAATTCAGATCCCAAGTCCACTTTACAAACAATGCCTCTTTTTAATTTATACATTGAGTCTTTCATATATATATATATATCTGAAAGTTGAGCACCTCTTTATTTTACTAAGCCCTCATTTGTCATCCGCAACAAGAGCGTCCACCACACACACACACACACACACACACACACACACACACACACATATATATATATGTATATATATATATATATATATAATATCTGGATAAAATAAATGAAACAAAATTGGGTGTTTTTTTTATTATGAAACTATTTATTTCTGTGTTTTTGTATATATTTAATATTTCCGACCACCTCGGTCTTTCCTCAGAAATCAAATGAGATACTGTGTTTGTGTGTTTGTTTACAGCGTTTGTTTACCGCGTTTGTCGTGAAGCGTGCATGTGAGGTGATGTGTAATGCAACTTTGTTTGAATTTTTGGCGGAAGACTGATGATAGTGTCTTAAATGTTGTTTAAAGGTTTTTTGACCATATCTCAAGAAATATTTTAAGAAATATTTTTAACTGTTGCTATATATATATATATATATATATATATATATATATATATATATATATGTATGTATGTATATATTAATTAGTACATATACGTGTATCTACGTTTTGGTATGCGACTATAGTTTCACTGGGTGGGGTTCCCAGTTCATCGTGCCCAATGAACTGGGAACACCAACCAGCAAAACTATAGTCACATGCCAAAACGTAGGTACATGTATATGTACTAGTTAATACATATCTTTGCTATGTATAACTGCACTGAGCACTATTATGTTTACAACTCATGCATAAATTTAACTATTATTTATTTGCTTGCCTGCGTATGCACACCAGCACACATGTACACGCCTGCTTATATTTGGCCATTTCATTTATTCCCTCTACAACTATATATATATATATATATATATATGTGTGTGTGTGTGTGTGTGTGTGTGTGTGTGTGTGAATGCAAGTATATATGCATAAAACTACACATGAATTTCAACATTACACGCACGTAGACGTATATGTTTGTATGATTTTTTAAATGTATATCTATATACCAGCGAACGGTGTATATCAAATAGAGAAAAATAGCAGTTAATTAGATAGTATACATAATCAAATAGCTTACTATGATGTATCTCTTGATGATGTGGTTTACACAGACCATCGTTAGATACTTACCATCTACTAATTGCTAAGCTGTTTGATGCAATCACAAAGCCTGGATTTATCTCAGCTAATCAAAACAAAAGACTGAATTGTCATAGCGTCCATTCAAAACAGTGCTTCAAACCAGTGCTTTTTACTCTCTTCCCATGGCTAATAGCTAGATTATGTTGAAACATTGTTTCTCTTATGCTCACAAGTTAAGCAATGTCAAGCCTGATCAGTACCTAGATGGGTCACCATTTAGGAATACCAGGTCCTGTAAGCTTGGATGTGTGTGTGGTGTAATGGATAATGGCTCAGAATTGGAGATCAGAGTTCCAATTCCAGTTGGGTTCATTATATTCAATTACAAATTTATTAGAGTGTTTATTTACAAGAATAATTTTATATTTACAACATCCTAATAACTAATACAAGTGTATTAAAATTAATGCAATAATAAATAAATAGTGTAAATAAACAATCTAATAAACAAATCAGTCAGTTATGTGCCGTGCGTGATACATACTTAGGTGATCATGTATCTTTCGATACATGACTGACGAGTCAGATTTTTTCCCGCAGTAGGTTGCCAGTAGTTTAGCTTATTCCTATTTCAGGGCAAAGTTTAAATTTGTTTTTTTTCTACCCTGAAGATCTGTTTGCTTTATTTGATTTCTACTTAATAATATATGACACATGTAAGAACGTCTTCCTCATTCTCATCTTGTGCCTCACCAAGAGAGTTAGGCAGGTTGAGTTGGTTTACCACATAACAACTCTTGTTAAGCTTATTCCATATGGACTATATAAAATCATTCAGTTATGTGCCATGTGTCATACACGCTTCAGCGATCATATATCTTTCGATACATGACTGACGAGGCACAATTTTTCCCGCTGTTGGTTGCCATTTCTTTCTGCAGTAGACCAGTTGCCATCCAAAGCTATAGAACCCAGTCTGTCCTGCTTTTTACCCATAGCTGAGGGGAGAAGAAGAAGATTCATACCTTTCTCAAGGGTATTAGCACATAAGTGAATGTAATGGATTTGACTGGAATTTGAACTCGGCTCTCTGATTCCTGAATCCAAGCCACTATCCATTACTCCACCGTACCTCCTAAACAAATAGTGTTTATTATTTTTGTTATCAGTTCTCAAGGAGAAAGCAAATGTACAAAATTCACTTTCATATGTTTAAGTTTCATTAAAATCAATGCTTTTTAATATAGTAAACAATTGCTGAACAGTGAAGGTAGTAAAAATAATAGTCATCTTAAGTGAAAAACCATCCTTTTCACACTGATTATTTTTGCAGGCACAAAGATCCAAGATTTCCATTAGACAATATAGAAGCATGATGAGAAAAATCTTCCGACACGCCTGTGTTCCTACTCAATAAAAAAATATATATATACAAGTTTCTTTAAAGATGACTGACAAGGTACTGCTAGTGACTAAAAAAATATCCAAAAGTGCTTGAACATACAGGACATTCGGACATTTACACCAACATAACAGAAATTAAATAAAAATCTTAACCGCAGTACCTTTTCAGTCATCTTTAATGAAACTTGTATAAAAGAGGGATTGCTGCCCAATTACACAATTATATATCTATATAATAAATGCAAATATCAGTGTGTAACTATGTTATACTTTTTCAATTAAAGGAACACATCTCTTTAACTTTGAATAGCTCATGTTACAGAAATTTTGGATTTCCTTACTGTGATTGTTTTTGGCAATTTTTACATGATTTTTGTAATTCATTTTTTGTACAATAACAATTTTTATAACTTGAAAATAAACTTGGGAATAACCAAAATTAATTGCAAAATCCAGTGACAGTCACCCATAAAATTAAAATAATTCTTTATATAGAAAGTAAGGACCTACATACACCAAATTGTCTTTAAATTAATTTGCGGCAGAAGAATTATCATTGAACTTTTGAAAGGTAAGCTTAAATATTGATGCAATACTTAAATGCAGCGATTAATTTTGAGTTCTTCTATAGTTTATTGTTGTTTATCATATATGGCAGCTCTATATCTTACAAAAATAAATCTCTGCCAACAGAGGACCTGATTGCAATCAAAAGAACCAAGGCTGCAGCAAAGAAGAGAAAGGCACATGCAAATGAAAACCTAGATCAAACGGCAGCCAGGAGAGCTTCTAATGCTGAGAATATGCAAAGACTTAGGGACTCTAAAACTCGTGAACAAGTCGAAAGCCCAATCAAGAGCCCTCCACAGGAGCTAGCTTAGGTGGTATCCAATAGGATGGTTTTTAAGCAAGTATATATATATATATATATATATATATATATATATGAGGAAGTCATGAAAAGTTCTTGGCTAATCCAGTTCTGATCAAACAACCAGATGTCAGAATTTTGAAGGCAGGAGCTTATTTGTCAAGCCGAGAACTTTTCAGCACACCTCATATATAAGGAAGCAGAGAGAAATCTCAAAGTTCAAGGGAACAATTTATAATGATAAGAACACTTTCATCTTTTGTAAAATAAACTTTATTTTTGCTTATCTGATTCAGAGTTCTTTATGTAAAACAGACAAATGCATTTCAATTTGCTGAGAAGTAACATCTGTCTTTGTATTTGAGTCCAATTCAAAGTCATGATTTCATTTGCCCATATCTAATATCACTCTCTGTTGCCATAAGAAAAACACCAAAAATGAATACTTATTTTAATCATAGAAAGAGTTGCTGATATGTACTCAGTCTGACCAAGAAGGTCTTTAAAAAGAATGGGCATTTAGAAAGTAGATCAGGTCACGTTTTTTTTCAGCATCATCTTATATAGATGTGGATTGACTGATTTTGTTTCTTATGGACTGCAACACTTTGTGTGTTAATTAAAGACGGTTTGACAGCCCTGTAAATCCATATTTGGTGGACATCGAATTAAAGAGTGAAATAAAAATTTAGTTTATATTTAATTTGAATTAAGTGTTTATTTCATGTTTCATCTGTTTTTACATAATTAAAATGTATTCCTTTCTCACATTTCTCAGTAGCAGGCCCTTATAGCTGCTACTTGAGTCTTAGGGGCATACAATCAAGGAGTTGACCCTGGGCATACTAAACATCACCAAACCTCTGCACATCACTGCTGGACTGGTAAGCCTATTCAAACTTAAGAAACTTTTCTTTACTAAAAGAACAAAAAACATCTACAATCTACATACTGACTGGTTTGACATTGCACAACTTTGATTATTGAATGGCAACCAGTTTTCAATGTTATTTGACAATAAGTGATATACAGTGCTACTTGAAAATTTGTAATCACTCCCAATCAGATGTGGTCATTCTTAGTATGAAAAATTTTAAATTAAGCCTATTAAATATCACCAATTTGTAAAGAAAAGTCTGTCTATATTTCTGAAATGAGGTATTATGTACAGTATTTACATTAGTCGGACTATTGTCCTCATCTTTGTCGCCATATTTGTCACAACGTTTCGGCCGTTGTATGCTCCGGCCTTCTTCAGGTGGTTGGAATTTCGAACTGAACCCTTTATTTCGATCACTGGGGTAGACTGTTCTAGTTCTACGTGCCATGTTTGATGGATGTCAGTTATCAGTTATCTCCTGCTAATTTTCAGAGGGAAAATCCATCAAACATGGCACATGGAACTAGAACAGTCTACCCCAGTGATCGAAATAAAGGGTTCAGTTCGAAATTCCAACCACCTGAAGAAGGCCGGAGCGTACAACGGCCGAAACGTTGTGACAAATATGGCAACAAAGATGAGGACAATAGTCCGACTAATGTAAATATTGTAAAGAAAAGTTTCCAAATAATGAACACAAGGAAAAAAAAGAATGTATTTTAACTATTTATTTAAAAAATGTGATTTTATTTCACCAAAAAACTAAAAATCAGACACATGAAAAATTATGTGAACTCTGTTTTGGTGAAGTCAAGTAGGTAATAAATGCAGCTGAAAGACATTTGGGTGCTTAATTATTCAGTTTAAACTGACCAATCAAAATGAGGCATCATTAGTAATTTGGTTGGACAACACGGATTAATGCTGTAATGCCAAAGTATAGCCCCACAGGTCAACAATGTTAAGAGGAAAAGAGATATTCGTGGACATCAGGAAAAAGGTACTAACTGGCCACCAGTCTGGGAAAAGCTGGTAAGACTGTATCAAAAAGATTGCAGCTTCATCCATCCACTGTAAGACAAATAATTTACAAATGGAGGACATTCAACAGGATCGCAACTCTGCCTAGAAATGGACACCTTTCAAAACTCTCACCAAGAAACACTAGAAAAATAATAAATCAACAATGGTGTGCAGAGGTTTGGTGATGTTTGGCGATACCTGGGGCCAACTCCTTGATCATATGCCTTTAAGAACCAAGTAGAGGGCAGCTATATGGCCAAGTACTGAGAAACGTGAGAAAGGAAGTCATTTTAAATATGTAAAAATATATGAAACATTAAATTATTTACATTATTCGGACTATTGTCCTCATCTTTGTTGCCATATTTATCACAACATTTTGGCCTTTTTCAAGTGGAATGTCAAACTGAACCCTTTATTTTGCTTGCTGGGGTAGACTGTTCTAGTTCCAAGTGTCATGTATAATGGATGTCAGTTATCTCCTGTTAATTCACCTCTCCAAGTTCTCCACTGCCTTAACCAGGTATTGAACTCACAACTCTTTGGGTCCTGTCACTTGATCTAACCAACACCTTAAGGACACATGGCACAGTGGATAAAGGCGTTGGTTAGATCCAGTGACAGGACCCAAAGAGTTGTGAGTTCAATACCTGGTTAAGGCAGTGGAGAACTTGGAGAGGTGAATTAACAGGAGATAACTGATAACTGACATCCATTGGACATGGCACATGGAACTAGAACAGTTTACCCCAGCGAGCAAAATAAAGGGTTCAGTTTGACATTCCAACCACCTGAAGAATCCCAGAGCATACAGCAGCTGAAATGTTGTGATAAATATGGCAACAAAGATGAGGACAATAGTCCGAATAATGTAAATAGTGTACATAATACCTCATCTCAGAAATATAGACAGATTCTGAAACATGAAATAAACACTTTATTTAAATTATAATATAAACTAAATTTTTAATTCACTCTCTGATTGGATGCCCTCCTGATGCCACATCTTCTACCCCCCCCCCACACTTTTGCACTTTACTGTAAATCGTGTAAAGGCTAACCCACACATTACCTCAAGAGAGTTGTAGACCTTGCTGGAGGCATCTGGGATATATGTATATGTAGAATCAAATGGAAATTGAATGGACATAGCATTCATTAGAGGGTTGCTAGAAGGAAGCCTCTGCTCTCAACAAAGAACAAAGCTGTCTGTTCAAACCTTACCAGAGAACACTTGGACAAACCAGAGGCCTTCTGGAAGTCCGTGCTCTGGACAGATGGATCAACGATAGAACTGTTCAATCACAATCAAAACTGCCATGTTTGGAGAAAAGTCAACACTGCCTACCAAGCAAAGAACCTCATTCCAATGGTGAAGCATGGTGATGGAAATGTTAAGATCTGGGGCTGCCTGTCTGCCTCTGATCCTTGACGACTTTATATTATCCAAGGAAACATGAATTCTCAGCCCTATCAATAAGTTGTGGATCAGAATCTCCTGCCATTAGTCAGATAGTTGAAATTTGGTTCTGCAACAAGACAATGACCCTAAGCATACCAGTAAAACTATCAAGGAATGGCTTAAAATAAAGAGGATTCATACTCTGGATTAGTCTAATCAAAATCTGGATCTCAATCCAATAGAAATGTTGTGGTTAGACCTGAAGCTGGCAGTTCATCCCAGATGTCCCACCAACTTCTCTCAACTAGCTGAGTTTTACAAGGAGAATTGGGGAAAATCACCAACAGCAGATGCAAGAGACTGGTTAGGTAGCAACTAAAAGGTTTCACATACTTTTATACATGTCAAATCCTACAAAGTTTGTTTTTTTAATAAATTATTAAAATAACACCATTTTGGGGGAGATTGTGTTCATTATTTGGAAAGTTTACCTTACAAAGTGGTGTTTGGATGCATACGTAATAGGCTTATTTTAAATCTTTTGACACTAACAATGACTACGTCTGAGGGTCACAAACTTTCAAGTGGCACTGTAGATATGAACTAAACAGTTTTATATATACAGATATGACTAAACTGCTTCATATCTTATATATATATATATATATATATATGAATAAAGACAAATGGAAAACTTATCTTACCCAGTGCATTTTTCTCTGAGCTTCTCCTTCAAGACAAATGTTACTCAGAGGACAAAAACACATCAGCTAAGATAAGTTTTTCTTTTGTCTTTATTCATATTTTCTTTTAACAGATATACACTATCTGAAATTTTTTAACACTAACACACACACACACACACACACACACACACACACACACACACACACACTGATATATATATATATATATATATATATATATATATATATATATATATATATATATATATATATATATAATTGTTATGAAAACCATAGCAGCAATCCTGGTGTGGTGAGTCAATGCTCCATATTCTTGTTCTTTTTTTTAATCAAACCATATTCTTGTTCTTATTTTTAAACCTGTATTCTTATTCTAAAATAAAGCCATATTCTTGTTATTTTTAAAACCTGTATTCTTGTTCCATTTTTTTAATAAAACCATATTCTTGTTCTTATTTTTAAAACCTGTATTCTTGTTCTTTTTTTAAATAAAACCGTATTCTTGTTTTTTACACTATATTTGTATTCTTTTTCATTTTTAACCCATATTCTTTACACATCAAAAATAAGAATTACAACTGGAAGAATCACAATATTACAAGAATTTAAAATTTGCATAGATACTGAGCATTTCAAATATATATTTTATTAAAATTACATTAGTAATGCAATCTCTGTTTTGGCAATAAAAGCTAAAGTAGTTAAAAATTAATTCTCTCTTTTTTTGACGATTCATTTTCTGGAAAACCAATTTGAAACAGAATGGGCAAGATGACAGGAGGGCATTATCCTGCAGTAATATCCAATTTTTTCAGTTCATTCACAGTGTTTGAATAGTAAAAGTTGACACTAAAACTACTAGATATACCAATGCATTTATCCAACGTTTCAATGATAGGTTACTCTTGATTTTTGGCAAAATACATCTCTATACAATAATTGCCAAAGGATATTTGACAGTGCATTTTACAGCAAAGTCACACATTTTTGGATATTTTCCTACCAATATTCTCATTCTGGAAGCAGGTTTTACTCATCTCTAAAATTACCTTCCTCCAATCATTTAAAATACACAACTTGTATATATTAGAAAAATCTAATCTGGCTTTTAGATGTTTTTTATAAACCACAGGTGGGCTCTGTGGGTGTTGAATAAAGACAAATGCGCCTGAGCAAGCGTCTGCAATAGGGATTGGCTAGCCGCCCTAATAGATGGGTATCCTCAAATACAAGTGTCCAGCTATACATACAGTAAAGAGAAATTTCTTAACGTTACATATGCTTACCAATCCAGCAGTGTGCAGAGGTTTGGTGATGTTTAGTGATTGCAAATTTTCAAGCGGCACTGTATATCACTTATTATCAAATAACATTGAAAACTGGTTGCCATTCGATAACTGAAGTTAAGCAATGTCAAACCAGTCAGTATGTAGATTTTTGGATGTTTTTTGTTTTTTTTAGTAAAATGTTTCTTAACTTTAAATATGCTTACCAGTTCAGCAGTGATGTGCAGTGGTTCGGTGATGTTTAGTGATGCCCAGGGTCAACTCCTTGATTATATTCCCCTAAGGCTCAAATAGGTGGAGGGCAGCTATAGGGCCTGGTGCTGAGAAATGTGAGAAAGGAAGACATTTTAAATATATAAAAACAGATGAAACATGAAATGAAAGCTTAATGCAAATTAAATATAAATTAAATTTTTATTTTACTCTTTGATTGCATGTCCACCCAATATGGATTCACACCAAACCCTCTTCTGCACGCTACTGCAGTCCAGGTTCAACAATGAGGTATCATTATTTTGTTTGTAAATATTTAGCTGGTAGTGGTCTTAGTGACTACACAAGAGTGAACATTGATTATGTCATTTAAATTTAAACGTTGCTTCATGCTTTATTCTTTATGGGACATTTGAGATACAAAAGTGACCAACCATCATCAATACTACTGGACCATGCTGGTTCACATCTGACACTAAGTCCAACACCAGTTCCTTGTCATAAACAAAATGTTTAATAGAAAAAGGAATTACTGATATATCTTAAACATACATATATCAATATTTAATATATTTTCTGTTTATATTTTATTTTTATAGATATAATTTATTTAAGTAAATGCTCTGTTCTTTTAATTAAACAGTATTAATTACATTTATCAGCCTGAATGTTTGAGAAAATTTTGTAGAAATTATGTGCTCTCTGACAGGAACTAAACCTGTAATCCTCCTGGGAACTGTCATTCTGTGGCTGAATGGTTAACAGCACATCATAATCAAATAACAGTTCCCATGAGGGTTACAAGTTCAATTCCTGTCAGAGGATGCATATTTTCTACGAAATTTCTCAAACATTCAGGCTGATAAATATAATTAATACTGTATAATTAAAAAACAGAGTATTTAATTATATTATAAATGAATAAATTATATCTATAAAAATAATGTATAAACAGAAAATATATTAAATAATTGTTGAACTTAATCTATTTTATAATATATATATATGTACATATATATATATATATATATGTACATATATATATATATATATATATATGTACATATATATATATATATATATATATGTACATATATATATATATATATATATATATATATATATATATATATATATATATATATATAGTCATCCACAGACAGACTGTTTCCTGTATCACAGCTCCTCAGTGTGGCTAGACATCCAATTGCTTCAAACCGGGACTGAAATCTGACTGATTTGACATTGCCGGACAGCAGAAAGGAGGGGAATTTTAACATTTTTTTCTATACACGATACATCACTAGTTTGGGGAACTCAATTCGTACTTGAAGCGTAATGCCTAATAGCAGTAGGAGATGCTGATTTTTAAAACTCCCTTTCTCTCAAGAGCTCAACCAGATTTCTGGGAGGATGTATTGTTATCCACGTAAGATTGTTTTGCTGTATCACAGCTCCTCAGTGTGGCTATATATATATATATATATATATATATATATATATATATATATGGACACATGGCTGAGTGGTTAGACTGTTTGCTTTCCAAATATATATATATATTTATATATATATGTTAAATATACATATATTGATATAGACACATGGCTAAGGGGTTAGAATGTTTGATTTCCAAATATATATATATAGAGAGAGAGACAGAGAGAGAGAGAG